>CM031239.1:692169108-693369108 GCA_018340775.1 Taxus wallichiana var. yunnanensis
TGTAAAGTGCATGATTACGTATCACAAACTTGGCTTCCTTTAGCTTGAGTTTCCTTCTTTGTTTTTAATCAACATGAGGAGGGTGTTCTTCATAAGTGAGGTAGTAAGAAATGTCAAAGCATACCACTCATCAGTGAGTGGTGACAAAGAGCGCCAGGACTGTCTCTTGAATAGGTTGAGCAAACACCATCTTTTTCTCCTTTGCTAAACCCTAAGAGCTTCATCTTCAACAATCAGTTTGGTATGAAACCATTTCCTCATACCAGAGTTAGAGGGTCTAATCTCCAATTCATACTCTTAGGTCTTTGCAATCCAACTTCCCTCTCTTAGCCCAAAAAATCTTGTTGAGTCAAAATGGACTTAATTACACTTTTAGGGACCATCACCACTGGATGGGAATTGAGAATGTAGAATATGAAACTTTTAACATCTTTGACACCGCTTTGCGTAGGCATGTTTCTCTAATTGGTTGTACTTTAGCTCATGATTTTTCAAAGGAAAGCTCATTAAAGCAATGGGTGCTTCCAAACCTTCATCATTTTTTTGAATAAGGATGGCAAAGAGTGTATGTTACGATGCATAAGAATACTTGCATGAACTCCTTTTTGAAATCTAGTGATACAAGAGTTGGAGCTTTGGCAATGGTTTTCTTGATCTCCTTAAATGTTGCTTTTCCTTCCTTATTCCACTTGAAGGAAACTTTCTTGAGGCCTCATTATGGAAGTTATAAGCTTAGTCATTTTTAGAAAAGTCAGGCACAAAATGACGAAGGAAGTTTACCTTTCAAAAGAATGAATGAACTCCTTCTTGTTGGTTGCAAGGCTAGTTCTTGGATACTTCTGATCCTCTTAGGATCAACGCGTGTGCTCCATGTTTTTCACAATGTGTCCCAACAAATTACCTTACGTGACTCCAAAAATGCACTTCTTTAGATTTAGAGAAATGCCATGTTTCCTACACCTTTCAAGGACTTGCTCTAAATGACTAATATGATCTCCCCTCCTCTTTGAAAAAACCGTGATGTCATCAAGGTAAATGACAATGCAATGTTTCAAATCTTTGAAGGAAAAGTCCATTGATCTATGGAAAGTGGCTCCAACATTGATCAAGCCAAAAGGCATTCTCATTGTAGGAAAAATTTCCCCAAGGTGTTATGAAGGTTGTTTTGTGCAATCCTCTTGTCACCTTGATTTGGTTGTACCATGAGAATCCATCAAGCAAAGAGAGCATTTCAGATCCAGAGTATCTTGCTGGTAAAATATGATCGATGATTGGAAGAGGGTAGTTGTCCTTGAGATATGCTTGATTCAGATTTCAAAGTCTACACAAATCCTTATATCCCCATTCTTCTTCCTTCCATCGGGCACAATGTTAGCCACCCATGTTGAATGGTGGATGGGGAAGATGATTCTTTCATTGATCATCTTTCTCACCTCTTCTTTGATAACATCGACCATCTTTGCATTGTAGGGCCTTTGTTTTTTCCGAAGGACTTAGCTCTTAGCTTCAAAGGAATGGAGTGATGCATTTATTTTAGCACTGAAAAGATTTGAGTTCATCATAGGAATAGGCGGGGACATCCGAGTACTTTTAACAGAGAAACAAACTTTCTCTTCTCTTCTGGTGAGAAAAATTTACCAATGTTAACAATCCTTAAATTCTCTGAGGTGCCAATGTTTTCTTGATCAAAATCAGATGGATACCGAGAAGAATATTTTTTAATCTTTGATGAACTTTGTCATGCTTGTCACAAAGAGGTCTTTCAAAGAAACTAGGCCTTTGGGGATTTTGTTTCCTTTCGGTTTGATTACTCCCTCTTCATCAATTTCCTCAATTACTTCCTTTTATTCTTTAGGGACTGATTCATGGTGTGGGTTTTCACTTCCTTCAAAGAAAATATTATTGAAGTTATCCCTTTTTCTAAGAAAGCTAGGATCTGATTATCATCATCAATACTGCACAATGATTTACATTATCTAGTATGCTAGGTATGAACACCATCTCAATGGTCACTTTATCCTTTCCAAAAAGAAGGATGAGGTGTCACTAAGAAGGCGACACTACTAAAGAATCGGCCTTTTCATTCTTCTCCTAGGGATAGATTCAATGGACAATGCATCAAAGGATTTAATGTAGTCCCACACTCGGTTTCTACGGCCCGAGTCTCGGGGTTTTTCACGATATTAATTTGGTGGACCTACTTTACCATAACCTCTACATCACCTTTGCATCTCAAATTCTTGATTCCCATGTCATCTATTGTATTCATGCCTAAGATTAATCCTTCATACTCTATTATATTATTTCTATTGTCAAATTGCAGCTTGTAGGAAAAAGGATATACCTCATTGGAGGAGAGTATAATACTACACCAGCTCCTAAACCTTCTCTCGAATGAATACCATCAAACTTCATTGTCCAAATTCGGTCTTCCTAATCCTCTATGAGAAGTGGAAAGTTTTCTTCCTTCTTTGATGTAAGGAGGTAATTTCAAGCACAAAAAATTGAAAAAGGATACCGAGATCTTGGATCATCATACTTTCTTCACTTGTGAACTTCATTTTTCTCGATTTGGAAGAAACTTCTTCATTTCTCATTTCACTAGGATAGTTGTAGATGACCAATCCATTTTTATTTCTCCACCTAGATCTCTACAAAAACTTCTAATCAACAACATACCAAAATATGTTGGGATGTCTTCCACCAAAATGGTCGAGTGTCTTCTTGTAGCAGAAGGTAATCACTAGTGTAACACGAGCATTGGTAATCCTTCCTACCGATGAAACTTGTTTAGATTCTACTTGAGTAGCATGTGTAATTTATCCGAGTCAAATTGATGCAAGAGAATTTGTAAATTTTCTCGCATCACATTATTTGAGGCTCCAAAATCTATAATGCAATTGTTAATTTGAAACCTTTGACGAGAAGTGACAATTAAAAGGATCAACTTTATTGGTGGTGGAGGCATGCGAGGGATAGCATGTTTTGAGAAGATGGTGTGGATGGTGTGGGAAGTAATACTTTAGAATTATAGATTGGGGATATAGAGTTACCACCCTGATCTGTCTTGATGAATCTATCAAATTGGGCATGATGTGTTTTTAGATATTCAATTTTAGAGAGCTGGACTTTAGTTTTACTAGCATGCTCTACAAATTCAAATGAAGTTATGGTAGATGAGGAAGAGGTTCCAATAAAGTGGATGAGGACTTAAATTTAAGATGTGTCATTACTTTTGGTGTTGGTTATCCTTTTCAAATGTAGAAATTGGATTGGAAGGAGATGGGGGTGTAGCCTTTGATTGAAATTTAGATGTTCTTACAGAACTAACATTTAGAAGAGAATTACTCTCAACAGCTTTTGAGTTGGGAGAAGAATCGATAACTTATTTGGCACAATAATGTGATCCTCGACAACCGATGAATATGATTTCTCTAGCTGATTCCATGGAAGGTGGTAATGGTGATCCTTTCACGATGATCTTATTTAGTGGAGGCTTTCAAGAGCTATCTTCTTTGTTCTTCCTACTCTCGATTCTAGCTGTTTGAGGCTGAAACACCATCCTTGGATTGTGCACGAGTGAAAATAGCACATGAAAAACTTGGAGCTTCTTCATCACCTTCCTCCTCATCATCAACATATTCAATCAGGCCATTGTGCATGCCAACCTCTTCAATTTCAAGATAGTTTTCATAGTCATCCATGCTTTCTTCTTTAGTTTCCTCAATGTCTACTCCTTCTTTTGATTCCCTATTGTCACGGATGGAATTAATTGGTGGAGCTTTAAGGGAAAGCCTCCACGAGGAGGTGGAGAAATTCTTGGTCTATCAGGAGGATTTGGTCTCCTTGGAGCATTCCTCATTGTGATTTGTGATAGCTGCTTCTTCAAAGAAACTAGGTCATTTGCCATTTTTTGGAACATTGGATCAACGGTGATGAATTTGAACTCGACCTTTTTCTTCCCATTTTTTCCTTTCACTTTTCCATAAATAATTAGATCATCATTAGTCTCAATTGCAAATCCTTAAACTTCCCTCAATGGTCTTGGTTGGGATCTTCCGAGAAAAAACCAACTTCCGATGGCAAAGCACTAATGAAGAACCTTTTCAAGTTGTTTTTGGGAGGTACCACATCTTATTGGATCCTTTGCATCAACCTATCATACCTTCTACAAAATCTCTCATTGATTCGAGAGGTCTCCTTCTTCATTTGAAACAATTGGACTAGAAGATCTTGACAATCTTATGTGCTCTTGAACCTATGTTCAAATGCACTTCTCATATCTTCAAACATGTGACGGATCTTGGGGGCAGCATGTAGAACCATTCAACACCTTTTTCTTGGAGTGACTCTACAAAGAGCCTAAGCTGAAACATCTTTATTTTCAACTCCAAACATCTTTATTTTCAAGAAAGAATGCAGGCCTAGTTTGGAGTCTTTCTTGAGCCTTCAGGAGCTCATTAAGTGGTTGTGGAAGAACAAGTGGACCATTATTTCTTCCCCATGGCATATTAGGCCTGTGTACTTCATGCTCATGATCACAAATTCTATTCCCATTTCTAGCCTCCAATATTACTAAGATTGCTTCTGCTACTCTTACTCTTTCTTCGCTTTAGTTTGGAGTCTTTCTATTTCTTCAAGTTGATCCCTTATCTCCTCTTCGGGTCTTGCCTCTCTTTCAAGCTCTTCAAACATGGGATCAATTTTTCCTCCTTGCCTCGGTTTACGAGTGTATCTTCTATCGAAAATCTTGAAATTTTATGCTCTTCTTTGGGGTGTTGGAATTTGTCTCGCCTTTCCAATTCAAGAGCACATTCCCCTTCGGGTCCATAATCCTTATGGAAATGAAGTATTGATTGACACGTTGTCTATTATGCCAAATAGCTTCTCTCATATCGGAAGAAATGTCTTCTTGGATGTGAAAGAGTAAATCAGATCTCTCAATACAACGATTTCCTAGAATATCCATGATTTACATCCATGTAGTTTGTGTGATTATTTAATCTCAGTAAAATTTTCTTCTAGAATCATTTTTTTGTATTTTATAACCCTAAGGTCATTTTTAGGTGTAGATGCTATAAAATCTACCCACGGTGGGAGCCAAAAACTATTGGTGAGAAAATTTGTTGGGTGGACAAATTTTTAACTCCTTTCCAATGCTCACGGGAATCTACATCTCTCTACTTAATCAAAGTGCGGCTTTTCGTGTATGCATGCACGGAAAAGCGTTGATTGTGTGGTGGCCTTTTGGTGGGGATCCAACACGGGAACTCCACTACCCCTATGGAAAATTCTTGCAGTTATCTACAAGGGGAAATTTTCTATGAAGGTGGGAAAGGGAGTGAGAAAAGAGGTAGGAGAAAGCTAATGTTGTGAGTAGAATATTAGATGCCCACACACATTAATTAGAAATTTTGTTTACATGCATTTATAGTTAGAAGAAAAAAAAAAATCCACGGGAGAAGCTACAAGACCAAATGAAATTCATTGGTCGCAGGTACCAATCAATCCCTCAATCAAAGAGGAAACAATTCCTTCTTTTATTATTAAAGCTAAAGCGATTTTGTATAAAGCTTTGAGAATAAATGAAAATATAAGGAGAAGGAAAAATAGAAGAAGTATGGCATTTTTGTCACTTCCAGTGTACAAAGCACTCTCTTCTTATTTGAAATCAATCGACCCCACTATAATGGCTCGAGGAGTAATTATATCTCATGCCAAAATGGTTACAACTTTACAAATCATTTACTCCTCTTCAAATTCTTACATTGTGAAGAAAACGCTCATGGCGGGTTAAAACCAGATCTTACAACGTGAACATTACATTTGATTTGCCAATTTGAATACGTGCCATTTTATTTTCTCTTATAACTTTGAAATATTTCCATCCACATGGTAGGAAGTGATTGGAGTAGGTATGGGGAAAGCCCTTTGCATTTTGTGATTTTTTAGATATTTACAATTTGGAACAAATTAACCCACACCCGCTTCAACTTTTTAACTTAGGCATGTGGCACGTTTTCATTGGAAATGTGATTGCGGCCATTTTCTTAACATTTTAACTTTTTTAAAAAAAGGCTCAAAAGTTCAAAGTTCTCCGCCGTTCGCTCTCTTGCTTGAACTCTTGACACATGGCACCCTCTGATTAGAAATGGGGTCATGACCCTTTTCTCAACATTTTAACCTTTTTTGGAAAAAGGCTCAAAACTCAAAGTTCTCCACTATTCCACTCTCCCACTTTGAATTTTTAATGGTGGGCCCGAGACCTTGGTGGAGCCGCGGAGCATTCTAGAAATTTTACTTCACTTTTGGGAATTTGGTTAAATTTCCAAAAGTGCCTGATGTTCGCTTGCATCGCTTTGACTTTTCAATGGCGGACTACACCTTTGAATTTTTCCTGCGGGCTTCAACTTTGACTTTTTCCTGCGGGCTTCAACTTTAGCTTTTTCCCTACATGCTTCACCTTTGAATTTTCTCTCTATGCTTTGATCGTGGTTGTGGGTCACTTTTTAATTTTTCACCTTTTTACAAAGAGGCTCAAAAAAACATATTTCTCACGATGACCGTTTTCAATTAGGTATGTCCACATACCCGTGGATGATGGGGCCAAAATTTGACAAGGAAGAAAATGCCCATTGTTCTAAATGGGAAAAGACACAGAGCAAGTGAACTTCATCATTTTGAGTCGATTTTTGGATTTCCTTCATGATTTGGAGGCATGGAGGAAAACAATGATTTGACGAACAGAGCCATAGAACAAGCGAATAATTTCAATCAAAAAAGGAGATTGTAAAGAGGATATTACATGCACGAGACTAGGATATGAAGAATTTCTCAAAATGAGAAAACAAAGATTTAAATAGCACTAGGGCATGGATTTTGCTATTTCTTTGAACTTGCAACTTGGCTTAAATACTTTAGGAGGAAAATTTAACTTGGAAAATGAAAAGCAATTTTTGGGAGACAACACTACTTTAATTTATCAATCGTCTCTTCAATTTCTTGTTCATCATCTAATCCTCCCGCATGTGATATACACAAGTGATGGTAACATAAATTAAACTTTTAAAAAAACTTCCATGCCAAATACCAATTGAAACAATGTGGCATTGTTCAATATTTTGTAGGTTTTCTGTATGCCCATAAGATGGTGATACCTTATCATCCAAATCTTGTCTTCCACCATCACAAATTTTGGTAAACATGTGACTTAGTATTTTGTTAAATGTCTCAATAGTTCCATTCACTTTGGGATGATAAGGGGTGGTCTTGTGATGGGCCACCATAAACTTTTCAATAGAATCCCGACTGTTTCATTCGAGAAAATGTGTACCCCTATCACTAGTCAAGATTAACAGACATCCATACCTCACGATTATTTCTCCCATAAAAATCTAGTTGTTTTCACTTGATGTAATCCTTTTTAGTTGTTGCCTCTTCTCATATTGTCAAGTAATTAATGCAAGTGATGATGTAACGTTATCCAACCCTTCACACGGGGTGAAATAGGTCCTACAAAGTCAATTTCCCATTTTTCAAATGGTTTTTGTTGGCTATTGGTCTTAAGGGAATCTCATCCTCCTTCCGGGTTTTCGAGTGCTTTGGAAATGGTGTCAATCCTTTGCGAAAATTCAATATAATCCTATAGATACTCTCCAAACAAATATTTGTAAGTAGAATCTTCCACACAATTACATTTGTTGCATAGTTTCCTACCGTAATCCCACTATGTGCTTCTTCCATAATTGTAACTTTATTATGTTCTAATATACATCGGTGTAGAACCTCATCTCGACCTAACTTGTACAAATCTCCACTAATCAACATGTAGGGTGCGGTATGTATAGCCAATTGCTTTCTCTCCAAATCCTTCATTCCTTTCGGTGCCACACCCATTTTAAGAAACACTGCAATATCATCTAAGTCGAGGGTGTGCGTGGAAACCTAAATAGTTACACATATGGAATGGTATCCTCAATGCTTTGTGTGTCCTCCCCTGATTCAATTCTTGATAAATGATCAGGTCTTGAATTACTCTTTCCTGGTTTTACCACAACTAAAAACTCAAATTCTTGAAATAATAGGACCCAATGACATATGTTCCTTGTAAAATGGGCTTGTTTACCAAGTACTTCAATGTCATGTGGTCTGTGTAGAATATGAATGGTATTGCCAATAGATACTACCTAAACTTATGTAACACATAGATCATTGAAATATCCTTGCGCTCAAAAAGTAGTTGTGTAATTATATTCTAATGGTGTCAACTTTCTACTTGCAAAATAAAGGGGGTGATCAACAATCCCTCACCAGGTTGTGCTAGTATTGCTCCAATGGTTGTCCCTGAGGCATCAACATGCACATGGAAAGGATTATCCCAAGAATGAAAGTGTAATATTGGCACAGTGTGACAAGACTATCTCACAAAGTATTAAATACCAACTATTGTACCTTTCCCAATGAAGGCCACTCTTTTGTTTTATGAAAATTTCCAATGGTGTGATGATCTTGGGATATCCCTTAATAAATTTCCTATAGTATCTTGTATGTCCAAGGAATCTATGAACTGTGCTCTAACTGGTAGGCTCCCTAAATCCCACAATAATTGTAACTTTAGCGGGATCCACAAGAAAACCTTCCTTACATATAATATGGCCTAACAAGGTTCCAAATGGAGTAACAAAAACACACTTATTAATGTTGAGGGATATCCTCAACTACCAACATCTCTCAAACATCAGCCTAAAATTGTCAAAATGATCTTTTACTAGTCCATACATAGTCCATTCATCCAAGTATACTTGCAGAAAATTATGAATGAAGTCCTGAAATGCTTGTACCACAATGTGCAAGAACATGGTAGGAACATTTTTCAATCAAAAGGCATGACCATATAAGAAAAAAATTCCCCATTCAGTGGTGAAATTTGTCTTTATTGGTCTTCTTTGGAAATTCTAACTTGATGTTATCCTAAGAATCCATCCATGAAGGAATAGATTTCACACCCACCACTCCCTCAAGAATCTCCTTGGTAAAAGGGGCCGAGAAAGGATCAATTAGACATACCACATTCAAGTCCCCGTAGTCAATGCATATCCTTATCCTTCCATCCTTTTAATACTAGTGACCATGGGGCTTACCCATTTTATTCCTCCATAACATCAATGATGCTTGATGCTATCATCTTGTCTATCTCTTCCTTAACCTTAACGTAAAGATTTAGATTCATTTGATATGGCCTTTTCCTTATCAGTGTAAACCTTATTTCAAATTGATCTTAATCTCCCCAAGGAGTTGTTAATGTCTTTAAGTTCATGGTACATGCATGGGAACAAGTCCTAAAACTCATTCAAAAGGTCAATGATCTTAGAAACTATTAGTGCAAATCAACAACACCCCTAAATGACCTTGGATCTGTAGGTGAGAAATGGTTCATTTAGTGTGATTGCATAACATTGAATCTTTTCCCCAAGTGTGTGACTTAAAAAATGGGAAAAAACTCTCAGATCAAAGCCTAGTTCCTCTACTCCTCCGATCATGTGTATACATGAAATTTGTAGAGGTTTAACTCAAAATCCTACTCTAATTCTGTCAAGGAGACAAGGATAGAGAGAGAAAAGAAGATAAAACTAAACTAACAAGGTGATACACTAAAGGAGTTGTGAACATATCTTTCACATATTGGCACGAGATAATAAAAATGCAACACAAATCATGCACAAATTACTAAAATCGTAATGAAAGATCGGGATAGAGAAAACAACACAAGAAAGGATTGAAAATTCATTTCTGAGCTTGCGTTGTCATTTCCATTTTTAAATATAGTGCATTCTGATAGCAAGGAGGTAGAAAACATGTTGCAGTCCTAAAAGAGGTCTGATATTCCACAAATTCACTTACCAAGGTGAAGGAGGGAGCCTGCAGATCATAAAAATGTCCAACCCTTTACAAATGAGCCAAAACTGGCTTTTAACAATGAAAACTCGAGCTCAAGAAGGAGAAATGTGGGAAAATGAAATGAATCATTCAATCACTAACCAGATCCATCAAAATAGCATGGGTACCCTTAAAAGTTCATTCCCAAGATTTTTGACCATGTTGGAGAAGAATGGAAGCCATACTGCATTAAAAATGGTGGTTGAATGTCGGTTCTACTCTTTTCCCCATGCCAAAGGTGTTTTTTGATTTTTCTCTCACCAAAATCTGTCGAAAAAAATGAAGATTCCATCATGTAGAGGACTTTGATAGATTTCCAATGACACCAAAATCAAGAAAAACCAAGCTTTGGATCGAAAGATATGCCCCTCGGAATATTTAGGGCAAAACAGGGCAAAAATCGGGTCAGCGGCGAAACCCAAAAATTTTCCCTTTTTTTTGAATTTGGGAAAATTTTCCTGAAAAACTCGCCCCCTGCTACTTCGATGCCACATGGCACATTCTTATTGGTTAGCAGGCCTGAATGGCCATTTTACGTTTATTTGAATTTTGGAAAAAAATCCAAAATCGCTTTGCGCCATGCCACTCGCGCCATGTGGTGCTCTTTAATTTAACGCGGGCTCGAACTCCAATTTTTTCCTTTGACACCACTGACACTTTTGACTTATGCCGGCCACATGGACACGTGGCACATTTTTATTGGCACGGGCCTTCGAGCTCAAAATTTTCATTGCGCCATTTCCAACACTTTGTAAAAATTGTTGAATTCCCCACATGACCCCAACTCCCACCGGACTCATGGACACATGGCACATTTTTATTGGTTGTAGGGCTCTACGCAAAAAAATTCTTTTGCGCCCAATATTAGAAATTTTCTAATTTCTCGCCCACGGTTTGACCTCCGACGCTATGTGTCATGTCCTCATTCGCCGCAGCCTTTAAGCCAAGATTTTTCTTTTCTATGCCCCGCTATTCCTTGGTGAAAATTTCTAACTTACCTCCACTCCCCACCATTCCGCCGCCATGTGGCATGTTTTGATTGGTCTGTGGACCTTCCTAGGGAAAATTTCCCTCAAAAACTCCACCGAGCCATAACTTGCAAAATACAAGGAGTTAGAAGGAAAATTTTACCTTTCTAGAAAAGGTGAGAAAATTCTTTATCTCGATGAAGTCATTTCAGATAATTTTGAGTGCCTAAAATGTGAAAAAAATTTGACTGAGGCACAAGGAAGGAACTTAGCTAAAAATAAGCAAGGGGCTTATTTTGGATAATAATTTTGGTGATTGAAGGGGTCATCCACCTCCTAGATGAAGTGACCAAGTTACCTAAAGTAATCCATTGGGCAATGGATTCATCAACTTAACTACTTGGTACTCTCAACTCATTAGAAAATATCTAGAAGAATATTGTGAGAGTAGAACATAACTTGATCGGAACATGGCCTCGCAAAGATGCATCCTTGGGACAACAATACTTTTGCCAAAGCACTTAGGGAAATGTAAAACTAAGCTACAACAAAATAATGTGTACAAGCACTTGGAGGAATGAAAATCTAAGCTAATATGTACAAGGTGAGGAGATTCCCTTCTAGTAGCAATGTTTTAGATGGATTCGATTAACTAGAATCTGTAGTTCTTCACCATCCAATGTAGACAATTAGAAGACATTGTTGTTCTTACATTTTGTGGCCATGTAGGGACCACTCCAAATGGCATCAAACTTTGAATGCCTTCTTGGCTTTGCTTTGTTTTCATCCCATTTCAACACTAAATCTCCAACTTGGAAGGTTCTAGCCTTAGCTTTTCTATCAAAGGTTCTCTTGATCAAGGCCCAGGTCCTTCTTTATTGTTTGGGCTGCATGCTCTCTCGATTTCTTGGAGTTCCATCAATTTTGCATATCTAACATCCATGGGTTCAAACTCCAACAATTCCAATTGCTTTATGAGTTCCAATGTTGGCAACTCAAGTGACATGGTCAAGATTGCCTCCCTTCCATAAACAAGTCTGAATGGATAGTTACCAGTGGATCTCTTGGGAGTTATCCTATCAGCCCATAAGGCTGATTTAAGTTTAGTATTCCAAGTCCTTTTATTTTCATCAAGAGTCCTCTTGATGATCTTTAATAGGTTTTTGTTGGTAGACTCAGCTTTTCCATTACCTTGGGGGTAATAATTTGATGAAGTGGTCAAATAGATCTCATTCTTAACATCCCATTTAGTTACCCTTGATCCTATGAATGCCAATGCATTATATGATATTATAGTGGCAGGTATACCAAATCTGGTTACTATCCCTTCATAGAAGTCTAGAATGCTAGATTCATTTGCCTCTTTGAGTGCCACCACCTTAGTCCATTTGGTGAAGTAGTCCTGTTCTTTGTTAGAATCCACTTATGTCCTTGGCTTGAGTTTGGGTTAATGAATCCAATGAAGTCCAAACCCCATTGCATGAATGGTTGGTCAACTAAAATTGGGTGCAATGGAAGGGCTGCTAATCTTTCCTTGCCTATGAAGAATGCACAATTTTTGCACCTCTTGATCCATGCATAACAATCACTAAACACCTTGGGCCAATAATAGCCAGCCTTCATAATCTTGAGGGCTGTCACTCTTGGAGAAAAATGACCCCCAGCTGATCCACCATGGAACTCTTCTAACATTCTATTAATTTGATTTGTCCCAATGCATCTCAACAACACTCCATTTATATCCTTTTTGAACAAGACACCATCAACAAGTGCATATGGGATAGCCTATAATATGAAGTGTCTTCTCTTGGTTTTGTTCATCTCTGGAGGGCATAGGCCTATTTGTAAGAAGTGCATTATGTCTTGGGTCCAACAAGGAGTGAGCATACCACCATTCTCTTCTTGAACACCTCTTTATTCTTGGTTGTCTTGTAACACCAAAAACATCCTTCTCATTGCTTGCTTCCATTGATTTTCTCAAGACCAGCTTGGTGACTTTGATCTCAATGTCATACTCCATGACATGAGTAATCCACCCTGCACGTTTTTCATTTAGGTCTTTGTTGAGGAGGAAGTCCTTAACTCCCACATGAGAAACTAGTAGTTGAACCTTGTTGTTTGAAACTAGATGCTTAAATTTCTTCAAGCTCCTAATCACTGCAAGAACATGCTTCTCAATGAAGGAATACCTCACCTCATAGTCCTCCAAGCTTTGGCTAAAGAAGGAAATTGGCTGCTCTACATTTTCTTTGTTCTACTATACTAAAATTGCAGAAATTGTATCATCACCGCCAAATGCATAAAGGATAAAATCCTTAGAGAAATCTGGGTTAATGAGAGTTGGAGCTTGTGAGATAGCCTCCTTGATTGTCTCAAAACTTTCCTTACCTTTAGTTGTCCATTTGAAAGCCATGCTTTTCTTCAACATCATATTTATTGGCTTGACAAGGGCTGCAAAGTCTGGAACAAACCTTCTAACAAAATTGATTCTACCCAATAAACTTTGAAGGGCCTTCTTGTGGCTTGATTTTATTTCTTCAAACCTCTCCGGATCAATTACTAATCCCTCTTAGGAAATAATGTGATCTAGGAGTTTTCCTTCATGGGCTAGGAAAATACATTTTTGGATTTAAGGACACCCCAAATCTTCTACATCTTTGGAACACTTGTCTTAAATGAAAGAGATCTGCTACACTTTTATAAAATACGATAATATCATCTAGGTATATCAGAACTACTTTGTTGATCAATCCCTTAAATGCCATATCCATTTCCCTTTGGAAGGTAGCTCCAACGTTAGATAGCCCAAATGGCATTTTCATATATGCATAAGTTCCCCATTTGGTGGTGAAGGCTATTTTGAACCGATCATCCTCCTTTACCATGATCGATTATACCTGAATAACCATCTAACAATGAAAATCTCTCGAGCCTGTAACAACTTACAAAATCTACTCCATAGAAGGAAGTGGGTAATGATCCTTTGTGATGCCCACTTCAACTACCACTTGAGACCAAGAAACAAACTAGGAAAATTATGGAATAATTTTTTTTTGTATGAAGGGTCTACAAACAAGTAGCAAGACACTAGTTTGAAACTAAATAGGTTCCAAAATAAATTTTGATTAACTAAACACAAGATTTCCATTTTTATCTTATAACAAGTTTACAAGGTTCCAATTTGGAGGTTACAAGTTTTACTAAGGTTCAGGGAGAAATTTATCGCCAGGCCTGCTCTCTATCAAGCCCTGAACTTCAACTAGATTTTTCACACACTTAGATTTATCAAAAATTTACTAAACTAGGCTCATTGGATAGGAAATTTCCTCACCTTTCCAACCATATAAATAAGTCCTCCTAACTCCTTGTAAAACTCAAGTTATGGCCGGGTGGAGTTTTAGGGGAAAATTTTCCCTTGGAGGTTTGCAGGGTTAGGGAGAAAATTGGGAAAATTTTCCCAAATGCCACATGTCATCATGTGATTGGTTCGGGCCAGCGGGTCACGGGGAAAAATTTGAAATTTTTCCAAAAACCAAAGTCTCAATTTTCCAAAGGAAAATTTTCCTCCATGCATCCGTACTTTTTCAAATGGCCATGAGGCGCTTTGTGATTCGCTGTGGGCAAGGGGAGGAAATTTTGATTTTTCGCCCATGGGATTAAAAGGTTAAAAGAATTGCATGGACCCACGCACCCATGGGGACACGTGTCATCACCCTATTGGCTGCGTGGTGCGGGGCCGTGGAGGAAAAATTCAAATTTTTCCAAAAGAAAAAATGGTTAAGTTTTTCCGTTTTGGGCCCCCCTCTCGCCATGTGTCAAAGACGTGATTGGTTGGGGAGAAAAAGGAAAATTTTTCGAAAAATTTTCAAAATGTTAATTTTTATTAAGGTTTCATCCCTTTAAAGTTCCACATGGAAAATTATGATAGGATGAGAGGGTGGGGCGTGAGAACTTTTTGAGAAATTTTTCAAAACTTTAAAATTTAAATTTTTCTAAGGTCGAATTATTTCATTTTTGTTTTGGGATGGCCATTTTGAAGTAAAACTTTAAATGCCCATAACTTTTGATAAGAAGCTCCATTTTAGGAAAAAAGAGGACTTTTCAGAAAACTATTGGAGTCCTATTTTCACAAAAATAATAAATTGTGGAATTTGGTGAAGTTTCGATGGTCAATTTTAAGAAATAGATCTGTAGGGTTTATAATTTTAAAATGGAAATTTTAAACATATAAGATTTGATAAAATTTTGATATTTCTTCCTCCACTGAGCATGTAAATTAAGAATGGGAAATGGTCTTGGGAAAGTTTAAGTATATTTTAATGGTCTAATTTGATAAATTTATATAAGTTTTGTTTTTTCCAACAAGGGACATAAAAACGACCTAAAAGTTGGATTTTGTTTAAAATTGGATTTGATAGATTTTTTGAGATATTGTCTTAAATATGAAGTTCAATGTGTAGTTCAATAGGACCTAATACATCTATAATAATTTTTTCCTTTTTCAATTTTATAAAAATGAAATATTCATTTTTTGGAATTCATATCACCATTTTTAAAGAAAAAATAGAGATTTCATTCCTGCTAACTGAGTTTATTAACCAATTTGCATCTTCCAAACATGGGGAGGCATTTCAAATATTATTCTAAGACATTGCAATTGATTCTAACAATTAATTGAGATTTCATTTCTAGTTAAACTCTAGTTTTGATTTCAAAATATAAAGCTACATCATTTCTTTTATATGTTATTTCTTAAATCTTTCAAAACAATAGTTTTCATTTCAAACAACAACTTGGATCTAATACAAAAATTAAATTTTAAGAAAGGAATGTAATTCTTTATTTGATTTAAGGATTAAATAATTCAACATATCATTTTCTTTGAATTTCAAGTTATAATGCATAATAACATATTTCTTTCTTTCACGTTCTTTTCAAAACATAGTAGAATAACAATTCTTTACACATTCACTTATCACTTTCAACATTTTACTTTATAAAGATGTCTTCTCATTTCAATATCAATAAAATCATCCACTCTAAGTGGGAAGGGTATAATGAACTTGCCCAAAGGGAATGACTGTCAAACTAATTTCTCAAGCTCCAACAACAACATGGTGATTTCTTCATCCTTTATCTTTTAATCACAACAAGGAAGGGGGAAAGGCAACGCTCTCCACCCAACCAAGATACCCAATGGGAAAAGAGAAGCCATCTTTCCCCATTGGCCCCTGAGCCCCAACCATATTGGAATGGAACATGATAAAACAACACATGGAAACATAGCTTCTTTCACATATAACATACATTCACATGCACAAGGAAATGCACAAAAAAAAGATGTAGTTCTCAACTACAACAACAATTTCAAAAAAAAAAAATGCTCCTTCTCCAAGCAAGCAAGCCAATCAAGAGCAAGAACTATGGAGGTCTCCTTATGCCTCCCATGTTGAAATTGGGCATCCACCTAAAACAAACTGCCAAAACATAACAATCCCATAAACCTTATCCCTCCTTAACCCCTCCTTATCCCTCCTCCAAATTTATCCTTTATACCTCCCCAAGTAATAAATGCAAGCATATTCTTTTCCCTAGGTGGATCCCAACCAACACTCCCTCCACAAGACAAGTGCCAATGGTAAATCCCTTATCCCTCCTCTGATAAACCTCATATTCTTCTCTCCACACCATGCCCTAAGCATTCTACCCATCCCTCTAAGAATTGAAAACACAAATACATTCAAAATTCATGTTAAAAGAGGGAAAAATAGAAATTTTAAAAAGTGAGAGCCTACCTTTCCATAATGGAGACTTACTTCCAAACCAACAGTCTTTATTTCACCAAAAACAAGTCCGAAATCAGCAAGGTAAATGTATGCACAAACAAATCCACTTCTTCCACCAAGAAAGCTCCAAAATGCAAGAGAAATTTGACCCAAGAGTGAAATCTCCAAACTTCAACCACGTCAAAATGAGGAGGAATTCAAATTTTAAAGGAGAGGGTGGAAGAGGATGATGTGTATTCCAAGTGAGATGCCACATCATTTTTCTTCCTTCCCCAAGAGTGCAATCCACATCAACAACAAATCACCATTAAAGAAAAATGACAAAATCACTTACACACACAATGTAGCCCATACCCCAAAAGGAATGCATTTAAAATTAAAAGACAAGTGCAATCAAAACTTGCCCAAATTAATATCAAAATACAATAAAGTTCAATGTGGGTTCAATAGGACCTAATACATCTATAATACATTTGTTTCCTTTCTAAATTTTAACTAGAAATCTTGTGTACATTTTTATGGAATTCATTTCCGAGAATTAAAGAAAGAAAGAAAGATCATTTGCTAACAAGTTTATTAACCAATTTGCATCTTCCAAATATGGGGAGGCATTTCAAATCTTATCTAAGACATTCTCTAATTGATTGAAAAATATTTAATTGACAGTTCATATGCAAAGTTTAAACTCTAGTTTTGATTTCAAACACAATACATTTACTGGCAATGCTATTTCTTAATCTCTTTCAAAACAGAGTTTTCATTTCACAACAGCAACTTGGATCTAATACAACAATGAAATTTTGAGAAAGGAATGTAATTCTTTATTTGATTTCCAACAATAATTCAACAATTTATCTCTTTCTTTGAATTTCAAGTTACAATGCACAATACATATTTCTTTCTTTCACATTCTTCTCATAACATAGTATGGAATAATAATTCTTTACAATTCACTTATCACTTTCAACCTTTTAATTTCAATACAAGATGTCTTCTCATTACAATTAACAATACAAATCATCCACTTCAAAGTGGGAAGGTTACAATGAACTTGAAAAGTAAAAAAGATCAAACTGATTTCTCCAAGCTCCAAACAGCAACAGGCTAATTTCTTCATCTTTTATCTTTTAATCACAACAAGGAAGGGGGAAAGGCAACACTCTCCACCCAACCAAGATACCCAATGGGAAAATAAAATCCATCTTTCCCCATTGGCCCCCAAGCCCCAACCATATTGGAATGGAACATGATAAAACAACACATGGCAACATATTAATATTTTTTCACATATAACATACATTCACATGCACAAGGAAATGCACAAACAAAAAGATGTAGTTCTCAACTACAACAACAATTTCAATCAAAACAAAGTCTCCTTCTCAAAGCAAGCAAGCCAATCAAGAGCAAGAACTATGGAGGTCTCCTTATGCCTCCCATGTTGAAATTGGGCATCCACCTAAAACAAACCGCCAAAACATAACCATCCCATAAACCTTATCCCTCCTCAAACCCTACTTATCCCTCCTCTAAATTTATCCCTTATACCTCCCCAAAGTAAGAATTGAAAGCATATTCTTTTCCCTAGGTGGATCCCAACCAACACTCCTTCCACAAGACAAGTGCCAATGGTAAATCCCTTATCCCTCCTCTGATAAACCTCATAGTCTTCTCTCCACAACATGCCCTAAGCATTCTACCCATCCCTCTAAGAATTGCAAACACAAATACATTCAAAATTCATGCTAAAAGAGGATAAAATATCATAGTCGGGAAAAAGTGAGAGCCTACCTCTTCATAATGGAGACTTGCTTCCAAAACAACAATCTTTATTTCACCAAAAACCAGTCCCAAATCAACAAGGTAAATGTATGCACAAGCAAATCCACTTCTTCCACCCAGCAAGCTCCAAAATGCAAGAGAAATTTGACCCAAGGTGATAAAGTGAAATCTTCAACCATCAACCACCTCAAAATGAGGAGGAATTCCAATTTTAAAGGAGAGGGTGGAAGAGGGTGATGTGGATTCCAAGTGGGATGCCACATCATTTTTTTTCCTTCCCTAAGAGTGCGATCCACATCAACAACAAATCACCATTACAAAAAAATGACAAAATCACTTACACACACAATGTATCCCATACCCCAAATGGAATGCATTTAAAGTTAAAAGACAAGTGCAATCAAAACTTGCCCAAATTAAGATCAAAATACAATAAAATAGATTGATTTTGACTCCAAATCAATAATCATGGTTAGTGGAGAAATTTTTTGAGAGGTGTGGGACAAGTTTAACTTGTCCCACAAGCCTCCAATTTAGGCTCCCAAGACCAAATCCGAGTTTCAGAGGAGGATGGAGTGTTCTACACTCCAAATCTACCTTAGACAATCTATGATTTTACTTACACAACTCTTACATCCTCTTATAATTTCTTACACATGCATTTATATTTATGACATTTATTTATTACAATCTTTTATAAAGATTTATTTATTTACCACATGGTTATAATATATATAATTCAATTTTCATTTTCAACCAAGACAATAACATTTAATTTATATTCCACATCCCAATTAATATAATTGAAATTTAACTATAAGACTCTAACATTATACTATCACATTAAAATAATTAAAATAAAGAGCACATTACAAATAAATACATCATACAACAATAATTTTAAAAAGGGACACAACAAATAAAGCACACATATACCCCATGGTCACAATAATAGAAATCCCCCATGGGAAATCCTAACAAAACACAACATACAACTCAAACATAGTTGACATAGTGACCTTGTTGATTTCACACTGAATTCCAATATGGTTAGTCTCCAGTCCCCCGACATTGTTGTGATTTTAACCTATAAAATGCAAAATACCTCCTTCGGCCTCGTGGCCATATCAGAACATCCAAATGATATAAGCAACATACAATTATTAAATCCAAATCACAGCATTATCAAGAATTTAACATTTATCATTTAAATTCAATTTGTAACTATATCATCATCCAATAGATTTCTATACTAGAGATATTCATAATATCAATGTCACATGTCTAAAATCAACATCAATAATCTGTCCATGTCAACTAGTATATCATCATCCACATAATAATAATAATGTCTCAATGATCCTCAAGCATAATAACTAAATTCAGATCAATATTAATCCATAGTCTAACATCTAACCATCATACTAATCAAAACATAATAGTGTCCATTATAATCCTTGATCCGATACATCATACTACATCAAAATATAATAATATCCAAAATATGATCAATAGTGTCAGGATCAGTATCTCAATAGTGTCAAAGGAAGTGGGCACTACATCCCCCTCCCCTTAGACTTGAATTCCTCCTGGAAGTCACTGGAACAAATGTGGAAACTACACTCGTAAAATAGTAGCATCCTCCCAAGTGGCTGTAGTCTCATCATATCTATCCCACTGCACCGTACCTGATCAATCTCTCTACCTCGAAGGCCCAGGGTCCTGCGATCGATGATACAAATGGGCTCCACCATCACTATCCCTGATCCTGCACCTGTAATGATGTCCAATCTAGCACATGAGAAGGATCTGTGATGTATCTCCTAAGAACAGAAACATGAAACACATCATGTATGTGAGACAAGCTGGGTGGCAATGCTAGATGGTAAGCCAACGGGCCGATACGCTCCAGGATCTCAAAAGGTCCAATGAACCGAGGAGCTAACTTAGAACCTTTTCCATAATGGATCGGGCTCTTATGTGGCCTAACATGAAGGAATACCTTCATGCCCACATCAAAATTATGCTCGGTTCTATGTTGATCAGCATACTTCTTCTACCTATCCTGTGCCTCCTGCAATCTCTGCCTGATCAACACTACCTACTGCTCCATGTCTTGCAAAAGAGCTGGTCCGAGAGATACTCTATCCTCCAACCTATCCTAGCTAAGGGGTGTCCTGCACTCCCTACCATACAAGGCCTAGAAAGGATCCATGCCTATAGAACTCTGGAAACTATTATTGTAGGCAAACTCCACAAGATATAGATACTCCTCCCACTTAGACTGCTGATCCATCACGTACATCCTAAGCATATCCTCCAAAATTTGATTCACTCACTCAGTCTGTCCATCTGTCTCTGGGTGATAAGTTGTGCTGAAGTTAATCTTTGTCTTGAGGACATACTACATGGTAGTCCAGAAATGCAAAGTGTACAAGGGATCACGGTCACAAATGATCTTCCACGGATTCCATGTAACCTGACGATCTCATCCAAGTAGACACGTGCCACTACACTAGTTGTATACGTGGTCTTTACTAGTGAAAAGTGAGCTACTTTTGTCAATTTATCAACCGTGACCATGATGGCATCGTGGTGATATCTCGACATCGGTAATCCAACAATGAAATCCATGGAAATGGTGTCCCATTTCCACTCCGTATAGCATGAGGATAGAGAAGGCCAACTGGATGCTGATGCTCGGCCTTCACTTTCTAGCACTCTAAACAAAGTGTGACAAACTGAGCCATGTCCCTAT
Source organism: Taxus wallichiana var. yunnanensis (assembly GCA_018340775.1). Taxonomy (NCBI): domain Eukaryota; kingdom Viridiplantae; phylum Streptophyta; class Pinopsida; order Cupressales; family Taxaceae; genus Taxus; species Taxus wallichiana. The sequence continues at coordinate 692,190,339 of CM031239.1, forward strand.
GAAGTCCTCTCCAGTGATATAACTATCTCAAGGTGGCATGCATCTTCTTCACCCCAAGATGGGCTGAATAGGGTGCATGATGTGCCTCTATCAAGATGTCCTGCCTCAAGCCTCCATCTCTAGGAACATAAATCTGACCTCTGTGCCTGAGAAGACCATCTACCTCTAGTGAGAAACCATCAAATTTCCCCTCAAGGGGGCTCTAGGACTCAATCTCTACTCGAGCTATAATTTAAAAACTGTCAAGAGGAAGCTGCTGAAGAATCCTGCTCCGTAAATCTGTGCTCACTAAAGTAGCCATGCTCAAATGCCTCCATCTACTAAGGGTCTACAACCACATTCTCCTTCCCCTTCACATGCTCTATCTCCATTTCATACTCACAAAGAAACTCCATCCAACGCCTCTGACGAGCATTTAGATTGAAATTTGTGTTAAGAGGTGGTGAAGACTCAAATGGTCTCATCCCGAGTGTGAATCTCCATCCAAGAAGAAAATGTTTCCATCTAACCAAAGCATGCACAACCACTGCAAGCTCAAGATCATGGGTAGGATAATTAAGCTTGTGATCCTTGAGTTTACAAGACTCAAAAGCTATAACCCTGCCATCCTGCATCAACACACCTCCAAGTCCTGCTAAAGAAGCATCTGTGCAAACAAAGAACTCCCCCGTGGATCCGGCACTGCAAGAATGGGTGTTGTAGTGAGATATTCCTTCATTGTCCTGAAGGTATGCTCACACCTGTCTGACCAAACAAACTTCTTCCCTTTCCGCTGAAGGGAAGTGATGGGGTGTGCTATCTGAGAGAAGTCCTGCACAAATCTCCTGTAGTAACCTGCTAACCCCATGAAGCTATGTACCTCTGTCACTGTTGTGGGTGTTGGCCAATCCATAATGGCTCTAATCTTGGAAGGATAGACTATGATACCTTCACCTGAGATGATATGACCCAAGTATTGAATCTCTGACTGAAAGAATTCACACTTCTCCAAGTTCCCGTAAAGTTGCTACTCACGAAGACACTAAAGAACCTGACTAAGGTGCCCTCATGCTCCTCACGTGTATGTGAGTAAATCATAATTTCATCAAGAAAGATTAGCATGAAGCAATCTAAAAATGTCCTAAATACCCCATTCATCAAACTCATAAACACTGCGGGGGCATTCGTCAAACCAAAAGGCACCACTGTGAACTCATAGTGCCCATACCTCGTATGAAAAGTAGTCTTATGAATGTCTACCTCCATAATCCTCAACTGATGGTACCTTGACTTGAGATCAATCTTAGAGAACACCATGGCCCCCTTCATTTGATCAAACAAGTCATCAATGTGAGGTAGGGGATAACGATTCTTGATCGTTACCTTATTCAGCTGGTGGTAGTCTATGCACAACCGCAAGGATCCATCCTTCTTCTTAACAAATATAACTAGTGCACCCCAAGGGGATACACTAGGATGGATAAGGCCTTTCTCTAGAAGGCCTTCCAGCTACAACTTGATCTCATAGATAGCTCGGGGTAGTCATCCGATTGGGAGCTCATGAGATAGGCTCTGCTCCTAGAACCAGATCAATATGGAAATCAATCTCACGTGGGGGTGGCATCCCCAGTAGCTCCCCTGGAAAAACATCTATGCATACTCTCTCAAAATGGGATGGTCATCTAGAGATGGCCCACTAGACCCATCCTCTACCCTGTCACTGACTGTGACAACATACATCTGACAACCCTATCACACACACCGCTTGAGCTACATAGCAGAGATAGTGTGAATAGAAACAGGTCTCCTGACCCCAGAAATCACCGACTCAACTCTAAGATCATCTGCACAAGATATAGTCTTGTGATAGCAATCCATCCTAGCCCTATGTGTAGATAACCAATCCATGCCTAAAATGACTCCATACGAGCCCAAAGGAAGTATGCGGAGATCTAAAGTGGTGGTGAAAGGTCCTAAGTTAACAACACACTCCTTTACTAAGGAGTCTACAGAGACCTTGGCTCCCAAAGCCATTTCGACATCCCAACTATGACCCTGTCTAACAACCACCAGCCTGCATCACTCTACTAAGGATGGTGCAATAAACGAATCAAAAGAACCAATCAAATAATATAGAAGTAGGAACACCTCCAATACTACTGTAGTCTCAATGACCATGCTCTAGTGCTCACTGGCCTGACGGTTCTCAACCGCTGCATAGATCCTGTGACTCCATCCCATGTCTCCAACTGTAGGCTCTGAGATGGGTGCCTTACCCTTATTAGGGTTCTAGGGGTAATCTCTCCAAAAGTGTCCCGCTACTCCACACCTGAAGCAACCACCTGAAGTCCTCCAAACTATAAGCACCACCAAAAGGTGCCCTAGAGGTAGGTGCTGTGGACCCTGATGATCTAGCCATAGTCTGTTGTGGCCTCTGTGGTCGAGCTCCTGCTGACTGAGCTCTAGCTCCACCCTGTGTCCTGGTGGGACCCCTAGGAGGCCCCATGCTCTAACCTCTCTGTGCATCAACTCTCTGAGGAGGCCTAAAAGGTGGGTAGGATCGCTGTTGTTGCTATTACTGCTATGGCCTGAAAGATGACTGTGAAGAATTCTAACCACCATGGGGAGGAGGAGCTGACCCCCTCAATCTACTATCTTGCAACTGCTGAATACGGCTCCTGACCCGGTCTCTAGCCTGCTGGGTTTTACCCCAAGTCTCCTCTGCAATGTAGGCCTTCTCAATGACCTCTGCTAATGTCTATGGGTAGTGGATCCATACTGCACCTCCAATGTCCAAATTAAGGCCCCAAATAAACCTGTGGATCCACACCTGCTCATCCTGCATGTAATCAACGTACTGAAGTAGGTCCAGGAACCTACTCTCATACTCGGCCACTGTAAGGGAAGCCTGTCAAAGGTCATGGAACTCATCAATCCTCTGCTATATGAATCTTTGTGGCAAGTATCTGCTCCTGAATCTCTCCTCAAATAGCTCCCAAGTGACTATCTCTGAGTCTATATGGAGCTTCTACTCCTCTTTCCTCCACCATACTCCAACTCCATCCTTCAGTAGATGGATGGATCGCAACATGAGCTTTTGTGTTGCTAGAACAAGGACAAAGCTTGAAGCAACCACTCAAGCTAACTATCCAGGCCTCTACCTAGAATCCCCCTGTGTCACCTGAATAATGAGATGGCCTAAGCTTCAAGGATTTCCCTGATGTGATCTATAGCCATGGTCTGACGGCCTCTGGGCCTCTCTATAAGCTCATCCCTAAGCCTAGGGCTCGAGACCTCTCTCTATGCTCCAAAACTCTGTCACCCTACCTCCTAGGTGGTGAATCTGCTCTGACTGACTCTGCATGAAAATTCTCTCCTCCATCCTCCTCACTGAGTGGAGGGGGTGCATGTCCCTCTATGGAAATATCTCTATCATGTCTGCCTGAGTGCCCTCCTACTGATCCTCCACGTAGGGAAGCATTAACATCCTGGAGGGTCTATAAAATCTATGGTAGGATAGCTGCTAAACCCTGATCCGATGGTGGTGGTGGTGGTGGTGGAGGTGGAGGTGGTGGTGGTGGTGACTCTGAGTCTCTGTGAACATTCCTCCTGCTCCATCTGAGCTCCCTGCATAGACCAAAGTGGGAGTTAGTTCATTACCTTGAGTTTCCTTCAGTTTTCTAAGTTTACTAACATGTTCAATTTTCAAACGATTTTGTTTTCTAGATTATCAATTTGTTGGTTTTAGGTTTCAAGTCTCAATGTTTCTAGTGTGCCTAATGGTCCAATATTTTGAACCACTACTCTGATACCAAGTGTAATACCCGCTTCAACTACCACTTGAGACCAAGAAACAAATTAGGAAAATTATGGAATAATTTTTTTTTTGTAAGAAGGGTCTACAAACAAGTAACAAGACACTAGTTTGAAACTAAATAGGTTCCGAACAAATTTTGATTAACCAAACACAATATTTCCATTTTTATCTTATAACAAGTTTACAAGGTTCCAATTTGGAGGTTACAAGTTTTACTAAGGTTCAGGGAGAAATTTATCACCAGGCCTGCTCTCTATCAAGCCCTAAACTTCAACTAATTTTTTTACACACTTAGATTTATCAAAACTTTCCTAAACTAGACTCATTGGATAGGAAATTTCCTCACCTTTCCAACCATATAAAGAAGTCCTCCTAACTCCTTGTAAAACTCAAGTTATGGTCGGGCGGAGTTTTAGGGGAAAATTTTCCCTTGGAGGTCCACGGGGTTAGGGAGAAAATTGGGAAAATTTTCCCAAATGCCACGTGTCATCACATGATTGGTTCAGGCCAGCGGGTCATGGGGAAAATTTTGAAATTTTTCCCAAAACCAAAGTCTCAATTTTCCAAAGGAAAATTTTCCTCCGTGCCTCCGCACTTGCTCAAATGGCCATGTGGCGCTTTGTGATTGGCTGCGGGTCAGGCGGAGGAAATTTGGATTTTTCGCCCATGGGGTTAAAAGGTTAAAATAATTGCATGGACCCGCACACCCATGGGGACACGTGTCATCACCCCATTGGCTGTGGGGTGGGCCACAGAGAAAAAGTGAAATTTTTCCAAAGGAAAAAATGGTTAAGTTTTTCCATTTTGATCCGTGCCCCCCTCCCGCCACGTGTCAGCACATGATTGGTTGGGGCCGCAGGGTGGGGAAAATAGGGAAAATTTTCCCATGGAAATTTTTTTCAAAATGTTAAGTTTTATTAAGGTTCTATCCCTCTAAAGTTCCACATGGTGAATTCTGATAGGATAAGAGGGTGGTGGGGCCGCGGAACTTTTTGAGAAATTTTTCTAAAGTTCAAAATTTAAATTTTTCTAAAGTTGAATTATTTCATTTTTTGTTTGGGAAGGCCATTTTGAAGTAAAACTTCAAATGGCCATAAATTTTGATAGGAAGCTCCATTTTAGGAAAACGAGGACTTTTCGGAAACTTCTCTTAATCCTCTTTGCACAAGAATATTCAATTTTAGAATTTGGTGAAGTTTTAAGGGTCAATTTTAAGAAATCAATCTGTAGGGTTTATAAGTTTAAAACTCGGCAATTTTCAACTTATAAGATTTGATTCAATTTTGATATTTATTCTTCGAGCATGTAAATTGAGCATTCAGCAATGGTCTTTGGTAATTTTAAGTATATTTTCAAGGTCCAATTTAGATATTGGGTTACATTTGGTAAATTTTGTTTTTTTGACAGAAGTTGAATTGTGAAGTTAAAATTGGATTTGATAGAGTTTTTGAGATATTGTCTTAAATATGAAGTTCAATGTGGGTTCAATAGGACCTAATACATCTATAATACTTTGTTTCCTTTCTCAATTTTAACTAAAAATCTGAAACTGTACATTTTTTATGGAATTCATTGCCAAAATTAAAGAAAGAAACAAAGATCATTTGCTAACAAGTTTATTAACCAATTTGCATCTTCCAAATATGGGGAGGCATTTCAAATCTTATCTAAGACATTCAATTGATTTGAACGGTTAATCAACATTTCATATGCAAAGTTTAAACTCTAGTTTTGATTTCAAACACAGTACATTTACTGGCAATGCTATTTCTTAATCTCTTTCAAAAAGAGTTTTCATTTCACAACAAAGCAACTTGGATCTAATACAACAATGAAATTTTGAGAAAGGAATGTAATTATTTATTTGATTTCCAATAATAATTCAACAATTTATCTCTTTCTTTGAATTTCAAGTTACAATGCACAATACATATTTCTTTCTTTCACATTCTTCTCATAAACAAAGTATGGAATAATAATTCTTTACAATTCACTTATCACTTTCAACCTTCTAATTTCAATACAAGATGTCTTCTCATTACAATTACAATACAAATCATCCACTTCAAAGTGGGAAGGTTACAATGAACTTGCTAAAAGCAAAAGATGATCATCAAACCGATTTCTCAAGCTCCAAACAACAACAGCTAATTTCTTCATCTTTTATCTTTTAATCACAACAAGGAAGGGGGAAAGGCAACACTCTCCACCCAACCAAGATACCCAATGGGAAAATAAAATCCATCTTTCCCCATTGGCCCCGAGCCCCAACCATATTGGAATGGAACATGATAAAAAACACATGGCAACATATCTTTTTCACATATAACATACATTCACATGCACAAGGAAATGCACAAACAAAAAGATGTAGTTCTCAACTACAACAAAAATTTCAATCAAAACAAAGGCTCCTTCTCAAAGCAAGCAAGCCAATCAAGAGCAAGGACTATGGAGGTCTCCTTATTCCTCCCATGTTGAAATTGGGCATCCACCTAAAACAAACCGCCAAAACATAACCATCGCATAAACCTTATCCCTCCTCCAAATTTATCCCTTATACCTCCCCAAAGTAAGAAATGCAAGCATATTCTTTTCCCTAGGTGGATCCCAACCAACACTCCCTCCACAAGACAAGTGCCAATGGTAAATCCCTTATCCCTCCTCTGATAAACCTCATAGTATTCTCTCCACACCATGCCCTAAGCATTCTACCCATCCCTCTAAGAATTGCAAACACAAATACATTCAAAATTCATGCTAAAAGAGGGAAAATAGAAATTTTAAAAAGTGAGAGCCTACCTCTCCATAATGGAGACTTGCTTCCAAAACAACAGTCTTTATTTCACCAAAACCAGTCCCAAATCAGCAAGGTAAATGTATGCACAAGAAAATCCACTTCTTCCACCAAGCAAGCTCCAAAATGCAAGAGAAATTTGACCCAAGAGTGAAATCTCCAACCTTCAACAACCTCAAAATGAGGAGGAATTCCAATTTTAAAGGAGAGGGTGGAAGAGGATGATGTGGATTCCAAGTGGGATGCCACATCATTTTTCTTCCTTCCCCAAGAGTGCAATCCACATCAACAACAAATCACCATTAAAGAAAAATGAAAAAATCACTTACACACACAATGTAGCCCATACCCCAAAAGGAATGCATTTAAAGTTAAAAGACAAGTGCAATCAAAACTTGCCCAAATTAATATCAAAATACAATAAAATAGATTGATTTTGACTCCAAATCAATAATCATGGTTGGTGGAGGTTTTTGAGAGGTGTGGGACAAGTTTAACTTGTCCCACAAGCCTCCAATTTAGGCTCCCAAGACCAAATCCGAGTTTCAAAGAGGATGGAGTGTTCTACACTCCAAAATCTACCTTACACAATCTATCATTTTACTTACACAACTCTTACATCCTCTTACAATTTCTTACACATGCATTTATATTTATGACATTTATTTATTACAATATTTTATAAAGATTTATTTATTTACCACATGGTTATAATATATATAAGTCAATTTCATTTTCAACCAAGACAATAACATTTAATTTATATTCCACATCCCAATTAATATAATTGAAATTTAACTATAAGACTCTCACATTATACTATCACATTAAAATAATTAAAATAAAGAGCACATTACAAATAAAATACATACAACAATAATTTTAAAAAGGGACACAACAAATAAAGCACACATATACCCCATGGTCACAATAATGGAAATCCCCCCATGGGAAATCCTAACAAAACACAACATATAACTCAAACACAGTTGCCATGGTGACCTTGTTGATTTCACACTGAATTCCAATATGGTTAGTCTCCAATCCTCCAACATTGTTGTGATTTTAACCAGTAAAATGCAAAATACCTCCTTCAACCTCGTGGCCATATCAGAACATCCAAATGATATAAGCAACATACAATTATTAAATCCAAATCACAACATTATCATGAATTTAACATTTATCATTTAAATTCAATTTGCAACTATATCATCATCCAATAGATTTCTATACTAGAGTTATTCATAATATCAATGTCACATGTCTAAAATCAACATCAATAATATGTCCATGTCAACTAGTATATCATCATCCACATAATACTAATAATAATGTCTTAATGATGCTCAAGCATAATAACTGAATCCAGTCAATATTAATCCATAGTCTAACATCTAACCATCATACTAATCAAAACATAATAGTGTCCATAATAATCCCTGATACATCATACTACATCAAAACATAATAATATCCAAAATATGATCAATAGTGTCAGGATCAGTATCTCAACAGTGTCAAAGGAGAGTGGGCACTACATCCTTGAGGGATGCTCTATTCAAATCTCTAAAGTCTACACACAATCTGATTTCTCCACTCTTCTTTCTAACTGGAACCAAGTTTGCAACCCAACTTGAATGCTTGATGGGAAATATGATACTTACCTCTATTAACTTATTCAATTCCTTCTTCATGAGAGGCTCCATGTGTGGATTGACTGGTCTTTGTTTTTGCTTGATGGGTTTAGCACTTGGATCTAATTCAATTGTGTGTTGAGCTAGCTTGGGATTGAAACCTCTCAAGTCTTCATAGCTCTAAGAAAATATATCTAGGAACTCTTGGCAAAGTTACATGAACTCATACCTTTCTTGCTTGGTTGTCACTTTACCAATTTGAAGTGATTTTCCTTCTCCCACTGAGATGGGTATTGAATCTTCTCCCTTAACTTGGATGTTTACTTTCTCCTTCCTAAATTGATCTTTAGGATTAAAGATGGAATCCAAAGTGACAAGTCCTTTTGGCAGTTTTTTTGTTCTCAGCTATACCACTTGATCACCATACTATTGTTCTCACTTTTCCTGATTTTTGGCTAAGAACTCAGCTTCTTCTTGCAAGAAATTGATGATTTTTAGTTACTTTCAAACACTTTCCAACTTACATTATTGTTTGGCATTGATGTCCTTACAATCACATGAATGTTTGGCTGTACTGTATCTTCCTTGATACTTTCCACAACATCAAAGGCTGCTCCAATTGTTGTAAGCTTATCAGCAGTTTGGTTTTCTTTCCTAGGGATGGAGTTGATGCCAAAGCCTTCAAAATCCTCAATGAGGTCCCACACCCTATTCTTATAACACTTGAGCAGGCCATTTTTAGTAGCATGTTGTCATTTAACTTGATTAACAATCAACTCACTGTCACCAAAGACTTGTAAGTTTTTGATACCTCTCTTTCTTGACCAATGTAGTCTTTGTATCAAAGCTTCATATTTAACAGTGTTGTTAGAACATGCAGACTGAAATCTAAAAGATGAATAATACTTAATGCCTTGAGGTGAAACAATAATAGCTCCCCGCACCTTATCTACTTCTTGATCCATTAAAGAACAAATGTCATACCTCATTGTCATTTTTATGGTCGAGGCTTGGTGATGTTAGGAATAGGATGATTTTCTTCATGTATGTAATAAACTCCTAATTCAGATTCCTCTATTTCCTTGCAGCAGGATTGAAAGTATGTACCTTTCTTTCCCATTCATCAAGATTCAAATCTAGGATGCTTCCAACTTTGGTGTCACTTCATCTATGCCTCTGGATAATCCTCTTGATCAAATGTTGAACAATTGGTATTGATTGGGCTTGGAGTATGAGGCTCAATGTGAAATCTTGCAATAGGTTCAGACTGATTGTGGCCTTAGTTCCATATCTTGTCCAAAACAACATGTGTGACCAATCAACAAATAAATAACCTCCAATTCTAGCTATGAAATTCCTTGACAAACAAAGGGCAAAAAGTGGTGGCAAATATATCACAGAGACATCTTACAAAATAGTGACATTAGGGAATGCATGAAAATTTAGGGTCAAATATTTAATTACCCTACTTTTGTTGTCACCTTTGTTGTCCCATCCATTTGCACCACCCCTTTGGATATAACTTCATATTGGAGGCCTAATCGATCAGCTATTTTCTTGGGCATCACAGTAACTACTTTCCCTTAATCAATCATGTAATTATGTACTAGTTTATCCCCTATGATCAATGAAACATAGAATGGAGGGGGCTTCAAAACTTTACCTTGATGTCCTCCAAGCTTCCCCTCGGATGAGTAGCACTTATGAGTACCTTCTCTTGCATATGAGCTTGTTGATTTGAAGTTGACCAATTCTTCATGGCAGCTTGTAGTAGAACCCTTTGGCCTAGGATGGATAGTGATTCCCACATAGATATATTAACATTTGTCTTCTTCATTTGTTTAATGATTCTAAATGGGGATGAAACATCTCTTTGATGCCTCTTAGCCTACACACTCTTTTCTTGTATGTTGGCTACAATACTTGGCATTTGAGCTGGTCTAGAAGGTGGCTTGTGTCTTCGTTGCACATTTGGAACTACATTTTTCTTACCAACACTTTGTGGAGTGATGGAAGGTTGTGGATCACCTAGAATTAACGACTGCCCATCATCAATATTCCTCTTCTTTGACCATGTGTTAGTTGCTACATTCTGAGAAATTGTTTGATTCATACCACAAAAATCTTTAGCCTACCAGTTCACAAGTGTAGTCTCATTTGGAGTTGTATTTTACTAAGATGTTCCTTGTTATTGGTTTGTTTCTTGACTCACCTCACTCTCTATGCCAGTTTTTGTCACCATCAAAGCTTGGTTCAAAGTGCCATTGAAGCTCATAGACTGGTTATGAGGTTCATTACATGGGAAACACCAATCATACTCTTGAGCTATATTATTTTGCATTGGCACTAAGGCTTTAGAGGTAGATGCAACATTGGGGTTATAGGGCTGAAAAGGTCTATTGGCAAGAGGCCTTACTTGATTTTTATTTGTAGCTAGATTGGGTGGCCTATTAGGATGAGTTTGAGACTGATAAGAAGGTCTAAAACTTTGGGATTTCTACCTCTTGAGTGTAACTAGCTCATTTCCTAAATTTTGTAATTGTTTCATGACTTCTAGAAGTTCATTTGAGGCACTAATGGATGAAGTAGAAGTTTCATTTGAACTCGATTTCTAGGAGTGGGAATAGGAGCTAAAGTAGGTGCTTGAATAGTGCTTGGGTTTTCCAAGTTTGGATATAATGGCATGGGAGGCCTATGCACCGGTTTACCAGCTTGGATCAAACAATTCTCAGCCCTAATGGCAATTTTATAAGCTGCAGGTACATTTGCACCTCCCGTGGATTGAATTAACATAGAAATATCATAATTTAAAGCTTTGAGATAATATAAGAAAGAACCTTCAGTTGTTGGCCTTATTGTCACTGGGATTCTATCCCATGTCCTTTGAAATCTGAAATCAAAGTCTCATTAGATGCTCATTTGGAGCTCTCTTGATAGTTGTCAGTTGTTCTAATATAGACAAATTATCTCCCTTTTCTCCAAACTGCTCATGGAGTGTTATGCACAATTGGTTCCAATTTTGGATAGAGCCTGCCCCAAGACTTCGAACCATTACAAGGCTTTCCTTTTGAATGAAGATGCCAACAAATTGACAGTAATTTTCATCTCAATAATCTCATGGATCGCACAAACATTAGCAATGTCTTTGACATGATCACCAGGAGTGGTCTGATTTTCCCAGTAAAGTATGGGATGTTCTTCAATGCTACAACTGGAACTAGGTTTTGTGCATTGAGAGCAAGTGGGATGCTACTAGTGAAGTTGACATAAGGGTTGTTTTGTACCATTCTAATTGGCCTAAGAACCCTTGTTGATTGGGTGAAAGGTCTACCAGGTAGAGGAGTTGATAGAGTTCTGTTTGGTGGTGATATAGACCTTTGAATTCTTCTTCCCCTCTCTCCTCTTCCTAGGAATAATTGTAGATACTCAAAAAAATCCATGCTCTCTAGCCCTTGACCTTTTTGGATCTTTCTCATGAATCTTTAGACTAGGAGTGCTGAAACCAGTTTATTTTATCTCTTTGGATTCTCCAGATGTGCATATAAGGGCTCTTTTTAAGCAAGAAACTGACAACAAATGCACATCAACCTTGTTGTAATGAATATGAAGACCTCTAAGGTCCCACCAGTGCATATAAAAACTATTAGTGCAAATCAGCAGCACCCCCTAAATGAACTTCAGATTTGAAAGTGAGAAATGGGTGATTTAGTGTGATTGCAACACATTGAATCTTTTCCCCAAGTGTGGGACTTGCAAAAATGGGAAAAAACTCTCCATATTAAAGGTTAGTTCCTCTACTCCTCTGATCAGATGTATACATGAAATTCACGCAGAGGTTTAACTCAAAATCCTACTCTAATTTTGTCAAGGAGACAAGGATAGGAGAGAGAAAAGAAGATAAAACTAAACTAACAAGGTGATACACCAAAGGAGTGGTGAACATCTATTTCTACAAATTGACATAGATTATAAAATGCAACACAAATCATGCACAAATTTCTAAAATTGTAATGAAAGATTAGGATAGAGCAAACAACACAAGAAAGGATTGAAAATTCATTCACAGAGCTTGCATTATCATTTACATTTTTAAATACAAGTGCATTACAATAGAAAGGAGGTAGAAAACATGTTGCAGTCCTAAAAGAGGTCTAATATTCCACAAATTCACTTGCCAAGGTGAAGGAGGGAGCCTGCAGATCATAAAAATGTCCAACCCTTTACAAATGAGCCAAATCTGGCTTTTAACAATGAAAACTCAAGCTCAGGAAGGAGAAACACGGGAAAAATGAAAGGAATCATTCAACCACCAACCAGATCCATCAAAATAGCATGGGTACCCTTAAAATTTCATTCCCCAAGATTTTCAACCATGCTAGAGAAGAATGGAAGCCATACTGCATTAAAAATGGTGGTTGAATGTTGGTTCTACTCTTTTCCCCATGCCAAAGGTGTTTCTTGATTTTTCTCTCACCAAACTCCATCAAAAACAAAATTAAAGATTCCATCATGTAGAGGACTTCAATAGCTTTCCAATGACACCAAAATTGAGAAAACTGAGCTCTGGATCGAAAGATATGCCCCTATGAAGATTTAGGGCAAAATAGGGCAAAAATTGGGTCAGTGGGCTGAAACCCAAAAAATTTCCCTTTTTTTTAATTTGGGAAAATTTTCCCAAAAACTCCACCCCCACCGCTCCGATGCCACGTGGTACATTCTTTTTGGTCCTTGCAGTTCGAACGGCAGCCATTTTACATTTTTTTGAATTTTGGAAAAATTCCAAAATTGCTTTGGCCCACCGCTCGCCGCCACATGGCACTCTTTAATTGACGCAGCTTGAACTCAAAATTTTTCCTTTAATGCTGCTGACCCTTTTGACTCATGCTGACCACATGGACATGTGGCACATTTTGATTGGTGCGGGGCTTCGTGGTCAAAATTTTCATTGCGCCATTTGCAACACTTTGGCAAAAATTTTGAATTCCCCCGTGCTCCCAACTCTCGCCGGCCTCATGGACACGTGGCACATTTTTATTGGTTGTGGAGATCTAGGCAAAAATTTCTTTGCGCCCATTTTGGAAATTTTCTAACTTTTCCCCACCGGTCTGACCTTCGACGCCACATGTGATCTCCTCATTCGCTACGGGCCTTCAGGCCAAGATTTTTCTTTTCTATGCCCTGCCATTCCTTGGCAAAAATTTCAAACTTACCTATGCTCCTTTCCATTCGCCACAATGTGGTGCATTTTGATTGGTTTGTGGAACTTCCTAGGGAAAATTTCCCTCAAAGACTTTTTCACGAGCCATAACTTGCAAAATACAAGGAGTTAGACGGAAAATTTTACCTTTCTAGAAAGTTGAGAAAATTCTTTATCTGATGAAGCCATTTCCAGATAATTTTGAGTGCCTAAAAAGTGAAAAAAATTGACTGAGGCACAAGGAAGGAAGGAATGAAAGGAAGTTAGCCAAAAATAAGCAAGGGGCTTATTTTGGATAACGAAACCTCTTTTCTCGACCAATAATCCCCAATGATAGCTTCCTTAGGTTCTGCCTCTGAACCAATGTTAACCTTCTTTGTTTTTAAGGGCTCATGGTAAGTGCATGCTCACTCATCAACACTATCCATGACTTTGTGTGTACCTTCAGTATGGTTAACATCCAAACTCTCCATCTCTTTACCATATATTATGTAGACCATATTTCCTTTTTATTTTTCCATGCACACAGGATCAAGTTATATCTCCTCTGATTCTTCCTCCTCAAAGTGCATCTCTAAACCAAGTTCACCTAATAAATCTAGTATCCTATCCTCCACCATAGCACTATCTCCCATTTTAAGGCACTTAACAACATACAAAGCCTTATCCACTAATGGCTTTGTACTGCACTTGAAAGCTTAAATGAGATCAGCTGCCAACTCCTGTCAATTCCCCATCTAATGGCGCATCTAAGAGTGTATATACCATGCACACACACATTGCTGTAATGTGGAATGTAGCTTATGTACCCATAAAGAAGGTGGTAAGGCCTTTGCGCCTCCCATCCATGCCGTCTTACATGCCTAGATGTGGAACGAGGTGGGTTCGTTCCCATGGTAGTATTGTATTGCAATAAATGTATTACTTTAGGAGAACCTTAGAGAGAACACGATTCTCACCTTGTGCCACTCTAGAAGGCTATTGCAATGATTTTCCCACCAACACGCTACTTTCCGAGCAAGTTATAGCTGAATATTCCTCTTCTTTTGACCTCATTTTTCACCCTCGACCCTCTATTTCATGCAAGAAATCATCAGGGTTGGCCCCTCCAAAGTAACTTGGAAATTTCTTCCCTCCCAGGCACTTGAATGAGCATGCCTTCATTACCATTTTCACAAAGCCCCTTAACTGTCACCCAATTAACTCATAAGTCCCATGCACCTAATTGTCACATGCCACACTAGTTGTATCACTCATAGACTGAGTGTCTTCAAACTGAATAACCCCTTCTATAGGATGAATTACTTTAGGGTCCCTGATAGAGTGCACATAGATTTTGTCAAGGAATTCCTCTCCCAAGGGCTCAAAGTATAGGTTGTTGACTTCCCATCCATTAAGGGAATGATGACCCACTCTTCCTTGTTTTCAAAACTTATGTATCCCTTATTGAACCTTACGTCAATATTATTTTTGTAACACCAAGGATGCCCAAGTAACGCTAGGAAGTTTTTGCCTCGAGAAAATGCTAAGACTTTGAAATCCCGGTGAACGTTTCACTTTGAATAGTAATAACAACGTCCTTCAAGATACCGGTGGGCATTTCCTTTGTCTTGTTAGCCATATACAACACATTGAAAGATGGTTGTAATGGGGGCCTTCCCATTTGATGTCATGCATACAAGGTGATAACATTGACTTTCATATCCATATCGATCGAGAATATTACTTAGAATCCATCCATCTACAACAACATTCAAATTTATCTCTTTTTCATATTCAAGGTTGTGGGGAGCAAGATTAACATGCGGAACATACCTCTCACACTCTCCTCCAGTGCATGGTAGCTTCTCCCATAATAATTATCCTAACAAGGAAAATATATACACTTTCCTTAACATCTTGCATACCTCCCTAATCTCATCTCGATCCTTCTATAGAGCCTCAACATTCTTCCTTTTTCTAACTTCCTTGACTGCTACTTCAAACATTGGATCTCTCCTTGTAGACTCCAAATCACATCCATGGTTTCTTGATACACCTTCTTCTGATGAGCATGGTCCAGATACTTTCCATGTACCACTTCTTCCCTTTTAACTAGTGTTCTTTGTCTTGGGATCTCCTTGGCCTATGTGGCTTACACTCATGTCGTCACCAGTATAGGTTCTAGTCCTAACTCACATGCCACTCTTGGCATCCACTATGAGTCGACCTTATTTATGCTTACCATCCCAATGCCTTTATATTTCCATTGTTGTTAGATCATGTGCTCAAATAACTCTAGGAACTCCTCATACTTGTGTTTCTTTCCACACCATGAGAATTGTAGCAGATTAGGAACTCACACTTATAATGCTCTATAGACCCATAGTTATAACAGGTTCCTCATGGGAACTCACTTCTTCCTCCATGGCTGCCATGACCATGAAATCCTCCATAGAAACCTCTTCCACGTTCCTTCATAGCGGCGATCATCATCCTTGGAATAACTTACAAGGCTAGTCTGGTGCACACTGAGATCAATGACATCATGTATCTAGTCAATTAACCTACAATCCTTGGTGTCATGGGTCGTAGAGGTATAAATATTGTAATAGAAATAAACATTCTTATGGATCACAAAGTTGAATTAGTGGACACTTACTTGCATCATGATCCCCGTGACAAATCTCATAGTCCACTATCATGGTGCATACCAACTTTTGAGGAAAAAATTCCTTTTTGTGTCCTTCTATCTCACAATTCATGCACCATAGACCAATTTGAGTCTCGTGCGCCAAGTTCACAAATAGGTTTTCTAGTTTCTTGGCCATTACAATAATTTGAGCCTCAAGGAAAGGGCTAACACCAAGTATCTACGCTTCTAATAGCCCTGCGCATGCCAGCCACCAAGACCTCGTGTGGGTCTATGAATTTCTTGTGTGAAATTTATCTCCTAAATATTTTTATCAACCCTCCAACAAACCACTGAGCATGTCGAGAAGGATGAATATCATAAGATATTTTTGACAAGAGAGTCTTAAAAAATTACGCTTGCTCCCAAGGTGAAACACTTGGTCTAATTAAACCTTGAGATAAAAGTTCATGCAACTAAGCCTTAAGCTCTACTAATTCAATACTAGTCATTTGATAAGGTGCTTTAGAAATAGGTTTAGTTCCAGGATTGATCTTAATCGTGAAATCAAATTCCCTTTTGGGTGGAAGACACTCGCAATTCTTCCATAAATACATCATCAAGTCTCATAACAGCGGATATCGTTCTATAATGTCGCTACTATCTTCTTCGTTGATTTAGTAATTTTTATGCATATAGGGTACATCCTTTATTTTTAGTCTTTTTAAGTTGCATATTGACGGTTTTCTAACAGAAATCTCATGTTTCACACCCACGAATGTCCGTTGTTTTCTATAGGTCATCTCAACAACTAATGTGTTTTTCAAAATAATCCACTTTAGCCTAATGTTTTTCTAGCCAATTAACACCTATGATTACATCATAAGACCCTAAAGGTGCAACAAAAATATCAACCTCTCTGTGGAAAAGTTAGGTAAATCAAGGAATGCTCCAAAAAGAGACATACTAACCATATAAACAACATTATTCCCATCTGCAGTATATCTATGTTTTATCCATGTTTCTAGCTTTCATTTTAATTTTGATGCTAATTTAATAGAAATAAAACATTTAGTAGCTCCGGTATAAAAAAGAATAGTTATTGGTAAGCCAAATAACTTACTCGAGAACTTTTATGGGTGTGGCATGTTTCTCACTGCATTGTTAGCTATCTGCGTGTAACTTGTGCTACTAATTACAATCATCTTTCTTCAAAGGAAATTCATTTGGGTAATGTTCCGAAATAGTTATAAAAGCCTCCTACAGGTCCCTTCCTAGGCTCGGGTTTATTTCCAGCCTTAGAGTTATCATTTAGACCCCCATAGGACTTCTGTCCGTTATTATTGTTCTTGGAAAAGTTGTTCCATACATTACCAACTAACTTGTTTGTTGCTGATTTCTTATTTGTATCAGATGAAAACTTACTTTTCCTTCTGAATTTCTTCCATGGTCCTTTCTTGGGTGCAAGAGATGATGAAGAGGAGTTGGGATTCTTCTTCCTTACTTCCTCCTTATGAGCAGAAATTGCCTTTAATTTTTGTTCCTGCCTTATGGATTTTTCAACAACCCCTTCCATTATGGTTGGGCTATGAATATCCACCTCTCCTCCTATAATAGGATTCAATCCCATGATGAATTTTTGTATCCTAAACTTCTCATTAGTTTGGTACTAAGGCACATATTTAAGGAGTTTTGTCAATTACTCCCAATACTCGATGACTAGCTTTCCTTGAGCTAAGTTCTAAAAATTTTTCATTTTACGATCATAGCAGAGTTATGGTAGCTATCGTTTCCTAAAGTATCCTTTAAATTGCTCCCATGTGATATTAGATTCATCAATGTTCAACTCAGTCTTGCGGCTGTCCCACCATGAATATGCTTCGTGATAAAGTTGATATGATCCCCATATCGCCTTTGTTTCTTCTGAGAAATTTCTTATTGCAAAGTATTTCTCCATCTCACCTTTGAGCAAATTCTTAGCCCCATCTCCTAATGTGGTGCCATCAAAATTGGGTGAAATTATCCTTTTTATGTCATTAGTGAGTTTTGATGCTAGTCTAGCCTTTTTTTTCTTAGGATGAACAGGTATGTTAACATTTTTATCATCAACACCCACATTGGTGTTATCCCCTAGAGGTGGTTGATTATTGTTATCAGCTTCTTCTTCCTCCTCATTACCCATTACTTACTATTCAAGCATAGCCAAACGATTTCTTGCATCCAACAAGGCAGCAAGGATCTCATCAATTTTCGGGATGATTGCTGCTACTCCTTCCTAAGGCGGGGTTATTCATAACATTTCCTCTTATTCTCATCATTTTCTATTACAAGAAAATTTAAGTTTCATTAGATTATGGACTCAATAGGTCCAAGAGCTGTAACCTTTAGCTCTGATACCAAGATGTAACATTCTCATTTTAAGACTTTAGAAACAAGGGATTTTTTTTTTATAGTGTTCACTGTTCTAAATATAGCATTATTTAGAACAAACATTCCATGCCAATCAAATTCAATGGATAAACATATGCAATTGTAATGACTCAGTGATTCACCGATTTATTCATTTGATAACTGGGTAAGCTACCGATCTATTTATGTTATCTTATGTATCGAATACATATCATATACTTCATATACTTTGTCATCCTACCCTACACCGGGTATTAAGTGATCTATTTAAAGAACATATATGAATATCTGCTACCAATATTCATCTGATATCACGTTGTTTTAAACTTGGTGACATAAGACAATGCAACTAGTAACTTATGATACTTTGGCCAAAGATTTATAACATACTATGTATGTCACTATTCCTAGATGGCATACTCATCATATTGGAATACGTCCTTCACCTCACTCCTCAATTATCATGATTGGTCTTTACTGACTACCGTCAATCCACTTGTTCTAGGTTTAACCCTAGACCTAGGTAGGAACATAACCTATTATAGGAAGACACTCACAATGGCTTAGGGTATATGGGCATACTCGGTTGACCTAAGTTGACCGGATGTGCCAACGTACCCTGAGCCATTGGAAGCTAATTCATATCCTAAATATGCTCCTATCCAGACCTAGAGGGAAACTAAGTTCAAGTCCGAGTTCCTATTGGGTGTAGATCTAGATGATCAATGTGGAAGGGTGATGCCACATGTCAACTACAATGCTATATTTTTGAGAAAATCCAAGCCTTCTCAAAAGTATAGCCTTGCAGATTGGTGTGTGCAAAAATTCTACTGAAACTACCTCATCGAGATGTAAATACGCCCAACGTGATTGTTAATAATTTTTTATTTTAGATTATTTTTAGATTTCATCAACCCTGCCAAACCCTAACCCAACACTTAATAAGTTATTTCCTAATTTTTCTTTATTTAGTCCATGAAGAACTTTGTTATACTTACGGTTGTTTTTAATGTTTGATCACATAGTTAAACTGCCAATTAACCATAACCGAACAGCGTTATCATATGTTTTATTTAAAAAGTACAATAACTTTTTAGAAAGTTCAACACCAGAATATATCCAATTTAAAGTAGACTTCATACAAAATGAAGTCTAATAATTTGTAATCATATTTCCAAACCTTTTTGGTTTAAGCATTTAAGAAGGAGAAAGAGTCTTTATCTCCATGTTAAGTGTTAGGGTGTATGCAACCCAATATCCATATTTCTTAATGTATGATCATCACATGCTACATTACTATGTTATATAGTTTAGATAAAGAATATCATATTCAAACCGAACAATCTGCATCAAAAGTAGGGAAATTGAACTAAACACCTTTATCCAACTTATCAAGAGATAACCCATCAAGCATATAAATAATATGAAGAATATAAAAGAGATAGAAATCCATCTCTTTTATATAAGTACAAAATAATTTACTCAACCAATACAGGTAAACTCTCAACTTTCAATTCATCTTTATAACTTATACATTTACAAGACTTATGCATTTAGGCATACTACATAACAACCGCCTTCATTATAAAAGAATACTACTTTTCTTTTTTGTTACAATCTCAAGAACAAATCAGAATTCTTCACAAAGAATCAGATTTAAATCAGCCAATGCATCATATAAGTTTTGCCTTCTTTTTATCACTTACGAAGTCCATCTGCAAAAATTGCTAGCACGGGTCAGTTCAATGAACTGAGCATGATAAGCACTAAGCCTTAAAATGAAGTGCATTCCAATAATTGTTCCATTAAAACAAATCTTCTTTAATGAGACAATTATTACATTATAAATATCAATATAAGTAATAGCAAATAGAAAAGAAGTACACTTAACTAATTTGAATTCACTTCCTAGAGAAGAACAAAATATAATCCAAAACATACGCTTACAAAATTAAAGTTTAATTGATCCTAACAATTACCTTTAAACAACAAAGAAAGGGTTTACAACATAGTTCACATTGAGATGATACATCTAGCTCCTAAGCAAGGAAGAAGGATATCCATTCCAAACTATGCTCAACACAAAAATATTTGAAAATAGATACAAGTTCATAACATGAATTTAACTATTTCGTTTAAAGGACAACTACCTTTAAATGCAACATTTCAGATTTTTAAATAGAACAGAATCCCATATCAATCTTAAGAAGGAATAAAGAGTTTAAATAGTCTTACAACAAGATTGTATTTTCTATTCAACAAAACTGAAACAAAAAATCTCTTCCTTCATCACTTTAACAAATGATATGAACAAGGAAGGCTAAACAGGTATAATAAATCTCCATCTTGCAAGAGAACTAATAACAGAAGGGTTCAATCAAATGAACTAATCCCTACCAGTTAGAAAGGGAATCTTATCAGAATTTATTCTCCAAACTTAACAACAAATTCCCATCTCTAATCCAAACAATAAGCTCATACACTAGTTCCCAAGGAGAAAACAAAACCAACTTAATGCAAAGAAATGTACAACAAGTTCCCCTTACAATCCTTGTCATTACAAGCATGAGTTCCAAATTCAGTTTAGAACAACATATAGTAAATTTTTAAAACAACACCCTGTCCCTAAGGGTTCCCTATTTCCTTCTTCTTTTAAAAGACTCAAGCATTCACTTATTGATCCCAACAAGATTAGAAAACCTGAAACTTTAAACTAAACCAGTTCAGGAGTATGCTTGAACTCAAAACTGAAGTTCCTTTACATGCCTCCACAACATTGTATTAGTCGTGGGTGATTCATAATTCTATTAGAACTATAAAACAAAATCAGACTTGAACAGATCTAAGTATTCTGCCTCCACTACTATTTCTAAGCATAGGTGCAAACTTGTTTTAAAAGAATTCCAAATCCTACTAACAAATGAAAATGTTTCTAGTTAAATCTCCAAGAGATACTCAAACAGCTCAGTCATTCCACTTGAAATTACCTGGATTAAGTGGTTTGTATTAAAGGAGTTATAGGATTCCAACAAGAATAAAATTCAAAACCAACTCACAATACCAGAACAGAGCTAACACGTCGATCAACTAAAAATTCAAACACTATGTATCAAATTACATGTACAATGGCTTTGAATCACAAAGTCTCCAACGTGATGATAGATAATACAAATATTATGAAACAAGTCAGAATATAACACGACAACCTTAACCAGTTTACAACGTAAACAGAAACCACAATTCCAACTTCAAAATGAAACACATGTTTCTCCAAGAAGAGTTTAGAACCATTTGAGTAGATATTCGCAGGTTCAGGGCATCCACTATTCCCATTCTAGTTTACATTTCAAACAAAGAAAACTCAAACCAGCTCGAAACACGAGCTCCTACCAGAGTTCAGAATAATAAAAAAGAATACTATTACTGTGTAAAATACAAACTTCCATTAATCAGTCCAGATTAACACAAGAGTAAACACGAGTACAGAGGTACATATGGACTTAAAACAATAGTCCAAGATTACTCAAGAATCCAAACACTATTCAGAGTGACAAGAACCTCCAACCCAAGTTCTTAACAAAACACTAACCCCGAATCAAGCTAACTACACACAAACTTGAATATAGGATCAAATGAAACACCAACTCAATACAAGCTCAAGCTCAAACAATACATGAGCTCAACTGCAAGCCTTAGCTCAAAAAAACATGAACCCGAATACAGGCTCTAGCCAAAAAAAGACGAGCTCAACTACAAGTTTTTAGCTCAACAAAACATGAACCCGAATACAGAAAGATTAGATGGGATTCAAGGTTCCCAAAACTCAAAACCATTTACACAGTGATGAAGGTCAGTTGAAAACACAACTTCTTCATATACTAGTTCAAGAAATGACAAGTAGAGTTATAGTAACAAGTTTCTCATGCATGTCATGCTAAATAGCACATACCAAGAAGTTTCAAACACTTATCATTAATTTGCCATGGATTAATACCCAAATTTCCAAGATTAAAAAACCCAGCAAGAAAATAACCAGATAAAACATGCAAGCCAAGAATCTCATAAGAGCAGAGTCATTTTAATGAATCATTTAGAAGAAAGCAAGAGATCTTAAAGATTAGAGCCTATCATGCCTGATAGCACTTCTGCCAAATCAAAGGAGACTTCCTAGATAAGCTTCCAACTCCTTTTCTCCTCCATGAAAGATCAACCAACCAACCACTTTCCTCAGAATGCCTCTTATATCTTCCCATGATCAAAAATAGACTAGGTGAGTTAAAAATAGAAATGAAGTGCAAGTTGAACTGTTGGTTTGAAGAACCAGTTTGCTCCATGTAGAGAAAAATCTGAAAAGCATGTAAAAACCAACAACCTCCCACAAATCCGCCTTCTAAGTTTCCTAGACAATTTGTGAACAAAACCCAAGGCCAATTAATTTCATTAATTCCAATTTTCCCGCTCAACTCTCCTTGCCACTGCCTCCCAAATCTAGCAAATGCCAATTCCAATTTAACATGCAACTCCATCTTTAGTGGAGCTTCCACATAAGCCTCCGCTAACTCAACTAGCCCCTGCCAAAACTGGCAGTACGTAATGCCTTTAAGAACCTTATCAATAATTCAATGCCATTGGAACCATCACCTTAGAGGCATGCGACCCTTTTAGGTTCCCATTAAAATAGCTTAGGATAGATCCTTAAACTTAGGTTAGTTTAGGAATAATTACCTTAGGCCTTAACACATTACCTTAGGTAATTCCAACATTAGGTTAGATCATCTCATAACCATATAGCATTAGGTTTTAGGTTAATTTAGATAGCCTAGAAACCTTTCCATACTCCCTTAGCACAAGGCTTAGGTTAGAAATAAAATCAATTAAGTAACATAGCTAGGTAGTATATATATTCTTACCCAGCTTAGGATTCCGTAGGATAATCCTTTAGTTTTAGGATTCTAAATCCTTCCTATGCCATGAACAGGTTGTATTTCATTTATGTCAGCAATGGACTGCTAAGATCAATCTTCAAGGACCTAAGCACAACTTAAAACTCGAAGATAAATACGTTCACACAATATTAAAGAACTTGTAATAACAAATTTTAGTCCACCATGTCCCTCAATTATGGAATGTCAATTTACCATTCATTCAACTAAGAAGGTTTAAAACATTCCTTGGATCACTGAAATTGATCCAAGGATGAGTCAGATAAGAGATAAGTTTGCAAATTTTGAACCAGATTGCAACCCACCTACAAGAAGTGAAAAATGGATTCAACGAAGCCATTCCATTCCAGTCTAATGATCATGAGAACAAAAAAGATTTATCCATATCAAGCATGATCTCTAACAACCAAAAGAACACAACTTTAGAAGAATATCACATGTCAACACTTGAAATGAAAAAGAGGAATATAACATTTGTCAAGTGTGTTACATGCTTTCCTTCTAAAAAGAATCATCATCCCGATGATTACCCAATTTGAACAATTTATATCAGTGAAAATCAATTCATTCACTTCTCTTACCATAAGTCTAATATATCAACAACTTATAGTTCCAGAAATCAGCATTAAATAGCTATTTATTCATTTCATATAAATATCTACCCAAAACTGGCATACTTATAGTCATATACAAAAGAAAAATCAATTCAATTAGATTTTTTTTTAACAGTCTATAAAATTCAATTATGTTCAAATAGATATGGAAAAGAAGTTTTCATATCCTCTAGGTTTTCCCAAGTTGCACTATCTTCATTAAACTAGTCCCACTGGATTTTACATTGACTTATTTCTTGATTTCTTAAATGCAATTGGCAAGTTTCAAGCACTCATATGGATTTAACCATGATTATTCCTAGGTCCTGGACTTGTAAGGAATTCTAATTTAACACATGTGATAAATCTAAAACGTATTTCTTAAGAAAAGAAATATGGAAAACATCATACATTCGTGACAAAGCAGGAGGTAATGCTAAATGATAAGCTACAGGGTTGATTACTTCAACTATTTCAAAAGGTCCCACATAATGAGGTGATAACTTGGTAGCCTTGCCAAAAGTTATAGAACTCTTTTTGATTTAACCCGAAGAAAGACTTTCTCACCAAGTTTAAATTTCCTATCAACCCTCTTTAAGTTAGCATAACTCTTTTGCCTATCTACTGCTTCTTTCAAGCATTCACGAATCAATTTAACTTGTTGTTCCATTTCTAGTAAGAATTTCAGGTCCAATTACCTCTCTATCCTCTATGCTATCCCAACTAATGGGGTTCTACATTTTCTTCCATATAATGCCTCGAAAGGTGCCATCTTAAGAGAAGCATGATATGTATTATTGTATGCGAATTCAACTAATGGAATATTCTCTTCCCAATAAAGAATTTCAGCGCTTGTTACCTATCCAAGTTAATGCACCAAACTAAACACAAAAAATGAAAAACTCAAATGAAATCGATACCTAATAGATTGGATAAGATCCAAGAGACGTAGATGGAGAGAATACCAATGGAGACAATATGGGAACACATGAACAATCCTATGAAGTAGATCAAGAAACCTACGATGCACAAATCCTTGGCGAGAAAAAAGATGGCGTTAGACAATATATGGGTGAACTCGCCTAAAAATGGGTCCGAGAAGCAATGAGCTTCCTTGGAAGATGTCAGTTCACATTTTCAATCAAGAATAAAGACATACATGATAAAATATGTAAGCAAATATTTAGGTTTTCTAATTAAAAACAATAGACAGAATGTAAAAACCGCAGCAGAAACTGAAAGAAAGCAGGAAACTATAAAAACAAAGCTGAAATTATGTTACCTGAATTTTGTATCTTTCTCGCAAACGGTTAGTGTTGATCGAGAAAGTGATCGGTGTAATTTTTTTGGGTTGGTGTCGATCGAGAGGTGATCAGCGTCGATTTTTGGGTTGGATTTCGATTAGGCAGTGATTGGCGTTGATAGGACACACAGCAAACAGCAAGAGTAAGGCAAAGAGAAAGTAAAAGAAGAAAGAAAACTAAGCAAAACAGATTAGACGTAAGACCAGATTATTGAAGATTGATCAGAAAGCAGAGATTGAAGATGGAAAAAGGGGATCCGAGGTAGAAATTGATGGATTCTAACCTAGAAACCAAAGAAAGGCCCGATCCATGCTGATTTGGATAAACCGGCGTTGATTAAAGACTAATCAGATTCGACCGACTGGATCGGTGTTGATCGAAAGGAGATTACAGAAACTAACAAAGAAGAATACCTAAAAAATGCTTGATTGATGATTGATGATGACCAAGGTAGCTATGGAGACCCACAAGAGCTGTAGATATGTGGACAGAGTAACAATACACCTCTCAGGGATTAAACTACACAAAACTCACTCTCTTCCTCTGATAATCTCTTTAATCACTCAAAAAAAAGTAATCTCTAGGAAACCAGCTCTTCTGAATCTAACTAGAGAGGATCTCAGTCATAAATTTATAATCGCACTAACCGAGATAAAATTGGCACCATTTCGAAAAATTGGCACCACTCAGAAAAATCGGCGTTGATCGAGAAATGGTAGATGCCGATCAAGGGAAAGACTCCCAAAGTGGCGGAAATGAATTATGGGGATAATAAATTATCCCTCCTACTCAAATACGGGAAGAATCCCACTACATGGTTTAGGAGAGGAGAAATAGGTGGGATAGATGGATATAATGATACGGGAGGTTGGAAATTGATATGGGGTAGATAAGTAGTTGAAATAAATGTAAAAGATAGAATTACATGGTTAATGTTTAATTAACCATGGATGAAATATAATGGGGTGGAGAAAACTTAGGATAGGCCTTTAAATTAAATATTTAAGTAATACCCTAAGGGAGAAGTGGTGATATAAAGGTGCCCCAGGTTACCCGAGAGGATAAACAAACCCAGGGGACACTAAATTGGGTAACCAATTTTAGGTGTCTACATTTGCCCCTTTTTGTCGAGTAACTTGTGATAAGCAATGCCATGAGACAAAAACAAGGAGTTGGAAGAAATGAAGAACAATAATGATGTGATCCCCCTCAAACTAGGGATGGGGTGGCCCCAAATAGGCCAACCGATCCCGAGTTTGAAAAAGGTAGATGAGAAAGAAGGATGCCCCAACGAGATGTCTAGGGTAGATTTGATCATTGATGACACATAAAAAAAAAAAAAGGCAGTGACCTAAGGAACTCACATTGGTAGGGCAGACTAGATGGTCTTCATATGAGATGACATAAGTGGCTATAGACTAGTGAGTTAAAGGTGACTGCAACATAGCAACAACTAAAGAGTGACACATTGGTAGGGACAACTAGACGGCCTTCGAATGAGATGACATTAGTGCCTATAGACCCGCTATCTTTAGGTTGCAAAAAAACATGAGTTACCCATGTATAGGAAGAACTCAGAATGGGTGATAACACCAAAAATATGCACCGAAAGGTGAAAATAAGGTCATAAAAATGATCAAATAAACAAGCCAAGCATCAACGCTTAGACAAGAAGGATGAAGCAACGGCCTTGAGAGGATAGCCACCACGGAAATCAACATATGGCCACTATAGTGGACTTTGTAATAGAAACCTCGACGCGACTAGGTAGAACAGGTGTGCTATGGGTGGCACATGCAAAAGATATAATGATGAGATGCCCCAGGTGGGGAAAAACAAGCAAAGTTGAGCCATGAGTGAGACACATGTGAGGCTATGCAAGGCGATTAGGTACAAGTACCGAAAAGAAAGACGTAATGATGGTGGCAATGTGTGATGGGTGACACATGCGTAAGACAGGAGAACAGATGAGGACAAAGCACATCCTGGTGGGACCAGAGGATGAAATATATCAAAATATCCCCGATCAAGCATCGATGGGATCCAATCGGCGTCGATTACCCCTAATCGACGTCGACCACAAAAATCGCACCGATCAAAATAATCAATGCACCGACGAATCCAAAACCTATAAGTATAGAAAAGATGAACATGGTAACGATTCATTTACACTGCGACGATTGATTTAGAAAAAGTCAAAAATTGAATTTGAGCAACATGGAAGCCTCCGAAAGTGGTCAAAAGAGGAAGAGGACATGACCAGGGGTAAGTGAGCCTTCCTTAGCTTCGTACATTTATTGTTTTTTTTTCTTTTTGATGTTTTTTTAGTAGTATGAGGCAAGAGGGCTTTTTAGCGCTCTACCTCGTAATCGATGTCGATTGAAAAAATCAGCGCTGATTAGAAAAATCAACACCGATGATTGTAACACAATCGATCGATCATCAATAAAAATGGTGCCAATTGGAAAAATTTGGCACCGATTAAAAAAAGTGACATTTTTTTATTTTTGAGAAATATTTTGATGAAAATTTAATGATGTGGATTTTGATAAATATGAAACTAATGACGATGTTTGATATCATGCAGGCATGAGAGGTCTTACACATGCGGGATGCTATTCCCGAGCTACTAGAGACCATACTTGCCAGATGTGACAGATGTTGAGTGGTGCCATCTGGAGTTATTTGGACTAGGGGGTTTTCATTATTATAGGCGGGTACCCCGAGATGTGGAGCTCATGCGAGCATTGGTGCAATGGTGGGATAGCCAGACCTGCACATTTTGGTTTTGAGATGGGTGAGATGACCATCACCCATGAGGACATCTATAGGATCCTCAGGTTACCGATTATAGGGGACCTGATAGAGATCACCCCACGAGAGCAGCAGAGGAGGGCCCTGGTATGATTATATGGGGATAGGGTAGATGATGCAGAGATAGTGTCTGGGGCTGTGAGGATAGCCTCACAAGATGGCTGTGAGATGACCCAGAGAGTAGATTGATAGCCCTAATCTAGATGGCTATCTCATACTATGCATTACTGATTCTAGAGGTGGACAGTTCCCACTACTCCTACTTGACTGTGTCTATGATATCCTAGAGTTCATGCAGGTGTTTACATTTGTTGATGCATTACTAGCACAGATATATCATGAGTATGTGGATGTATACCACAGTGGAGTGGATGGGATAGACGTGAGTTGTGTGCTCCATTTCTGGGCATATGAGCATATATCAGTGATCAGGCCATTTGGGCTTCCATGGATGCCAGGAGCAGAGGGATCCCTTGAGTATGGATTTCAAAGATGGTGGGCAGACATGGCCCCTAGGAGATATAGGAGATCCACATAGTGGTATTCAGAGAGATTCAGGACTCTGACACCAGCACAGGTGATATGGAGACCATATATGGTCTATCCGATATGGGCTAGGACAGACGCCCATCGGTGGAGCTAAGAGACACAGCAGCAGGTGGTTAAGGGCCGCAAGCCAGAGCTCTTAGAGTGAGTCCCATTTATATGGGTGATGAGGCAGTTTGGGTTGATTTAGATCATCCCGACTATATATACACCATACCAATGGGATAGTAGGGAGACAGACCTACCTATACTGATTCCCACATATCCACTTAGGAGGCCCCACCTCCCATAGATGATGATGATGATGTAGGAGTGGATGAGGGCTACGAGGCGTGGTACCATGTGGAGCTGCCATGACATCTCTTAGTAGCTACAGAGGCAGGCGAGGAGGATCTAGCAGCAGCACTAGAGAGACTTGAGGGAGAGCATGCTGCCTTGACATATAGACACACCAGTTGCCCTCGAGGAGATTAGGACTTTGACAGAGGAGAGGGACACCTGATATAGGAGAGAGACACCGCTTGTCAGGAGTGAGATATAACGATCCAACAGAGAGATTCTATCACAGGCATATGGAGGCCCTCAGGGCCAAATATGGTGATACAAGCACCACCTCGAGTTAGAGGCACATGGTGCGGTAGAAGGAGGAGGACCACCACTAGCAATAACACCATTGCAAGCACCCGGTATGGTGAGTCTGAGTACCTATCAGGCTCTCCTTGCCGAGGTGAGATATTATGAGGATGCCCTGACACAAAGCATGCCCCGGATGTGCCTCGGTATGGAGTGAGGAGGAGGACAATGACAACTACTACTGCTGGTGGTGCCTCGAGGGTGTGAGCACCAGAGGAGATTGAGGAGGTGGCAGGGCCATGGCAGCGGGCATCTCCAGCTCTGTAGGAGATGGTCAGGAGAGATAGCCTAGACCTGAGGAGGGAGGAGGAGATAGTGTTTTCCACCTATCTGATTTTACCATATAGATGTGATATTTTGTAGAGATATACTGATGTAGCCTCGAGTTGAAGGTATTTTTCTTTGGATACGATGTATATGGCTTGATTGGAAGCCATACATTATTTTTTGTATAGATAGATATATGTATATATATTCATCATTTTGTGTTATGTGATTGTATTCATGCATTTAATTTCGATAGATATGGATAGATGTTATGTAATTTTGATGGATATAGATGAATGTTATAGATGATAGATGAATAGATGTGATTTGATTGATTTGTCATGGATAAATGGTTGATTAAATTAACATGTTTAAGATGTCAATTCAATTAAATGATATAGATAGATGGATTCACATGTGTTTTTAATACATTCTTTGATGTTTTGTTAGATGAAGTAGATAAGATGAGCATAGATAGATGATAGATTTGATTGAGTAAATTAACATGTTAAATGTCAATTTAACTGGATGAACAACAAATAAACATGGGAAATGTCTTTTGTGAAAGAAAGTGATGTAATGATATTATCCCTTAGAGATAAAAAGCACTACACCTAGATAGGAAAAAGAATGATAAGTTAGGCCCCTAACCGACCATAAATAGAGACCTTGATGGTAAATCAAAAGACAATGCACACAAGGCCATAGACGCGGATAAAACAAACCTGACACTAGTTAGTCACAAACCAGATCTAGGAAGTAGATAAGGATGAGAGATAAGTATACATCTCATCAGAACACATGAAGGATTAAATACGTGCCCATATGGGGAAAACATGATCTCCATATGATAAAAAAGGTCTCATATCACAACTTCATGATTTTTTTCTTTTGATAGAAAAGCAAACTGATCGATGCGGGAAGTTTGCTAGATATAGAAAGATTGATCAATACGGGAAGTATTTTCAGAGATGCTAAAAAGTGAAAAATTGGCCAATAGAGGAAGTTTGTTACTACAAAGGCTAAAAATTCCATAAAACAAATAGCCATCCTTCAAGGGAGTGGTCTGTATTTTGATTTTGATGATAGCCATCCTTGAGGAATGGTCTACATTTTTATTTTATTTGATAAGACATGGATAGCTATCCTTTTTTATCTTTTTGGGACTAGGATTTTTTTTTTTTTGAGATTTGGAAGAAGTTGAGTTTAGACCAAATAGATCAGATAGAGGGGAATAAAACATATATAAGCATGTACTCATGCCCCCAAGTAGATTTGATCAAGATGAATACCTAGGGTGGATGAAGTAGTGATTAAGGTATTCCTACCATGAGAAGGAACAAATCCATAAGGAAAATGCCATGAGTAGAGCCGTGGTACTCATATTTAAGGTATAAAAGACATAACACGGAGAACCACATAGTTCCAAATCACTAAGAAATGCATGACTGGTTGCAGATGGATGAAAAGATCTATTTTTTGTAACTAAGATCATGTAAGATAGATTTTAACAATAGAAGGGCCTTAGATGCAAAGCATTAAGAGGCTCCATTTCAGGTATACCATCCATGGAAGACAAGTGATAAGCCCTGACCCATACTTATGAGTGATAATATACGGTCCCATCTAGTTAGGAGAAAACTTACCACGTTGACTCTGTTCCAGAGTAGTGACATTTTGGTTTTCTTTAAGAACAAGATCACCAACTTGGAAGTCATGTTGCTGCAAATGCTTGTTATAAGCATGCTTGACATGCTCAAGATAGACTTGATGATGTTCAAGAGCGTTGAGGTGACGTTCATCTAACAACTCAAGCTGTGCTAGATGGTTTTGATGATAGTCCTCATCAGAGACAAACTCTCTGAGAGAGACGCAAAGAGAGGGAATCTGGACTTCCAAAGGAAGGACAGCCTCAGACCCATAGACGAGAGAGAAAGGAGTAGTGCCAAGTAGGGGTATGAATGCTAGTCCGATAAGCCCAGAGAGTAAAAGGGATGTGTAAGTGCCAATCCCTACCAGCTCGACTAGTTACCTTTGTGAGGATATTACGTAAAGTTTTATTAGAAGCCTCAGCTTGGCCATTAGATTGTGGATAGTATGGAGAAGAAAAGTTGAGTTTAATATTGAAAGTGTCACAAATTTATTTTTGAAGGACTTTCCATTGTCTATAATGAGTTTATGAGGAACACCAAAGTGAAAAATGATGTGTTGATAGACAAAATCAACAATAGGTTTAGCTTTGGTCGATGAAAGAGGAATAGCCTCCACCCATTTAGTGAAGTATTATGTGGCAGTAATGATAGAGTGATGTCACTGCGAAGAGTGTGGATTGATGAGGCCAATGAGATCAAGACCCCATTATGAAAAAGGCCACAAATCCGTTGCGGGTTGTAAGGCTTGACTAGGGATATGTGTGAGATTAGCATGTTGTTGACACTTGACACATTTCTTGACATAGTCACAACAGTCTTGATTAAGAGAAGGCCAATAATAGCCTAAACGTAGGATGCGCTTAGCCATGGCCAAACCACCAAAGTGTCCACCACAGATACCAGTGGACCTCTTGAATGGCTTTAGATGATTCAAGGGTTTTGAGGCATCGAAGCAAAATACCATCAAAGCCACGTTTGTAAAGGATTCCACCCAGAATAGTATAGCAGTTTACGCGTTGGATAAAAGATCTTCTGCCATTGGAAGTCAGATCTAGAGGAAGCACTGAATAGGATAAATAATCAAAAATGTGCTGATACCACTCATCTTGAGTGTCGGTCATGACGGTGTTGATTGAAGTCAACTTGCTTGAGATGAGATGGTTGGTCTAAACGCTGAACAACCACATAAAGTTGAGTCTTCAGTGAATGGAGGAATAAGTGAGGCTAAAGAAGCCATCGTATCTGCAAATTAGTTTGCAGTGTGAGGAATAGCCTGGATAGTAAATTTATCGAAAGATTGAAGCTGAAAGAGAACGATATCGTGATATTTTTGAAGGATATCATTTTTGCACTGATAGACACTAGTGACTTGATTAATGATGAGTTCAGAGTCACCGAAGATGTCGATATGGTGAGCGCGAGATTAATGAGATTTGAAGACCTAAAATGAGAGCTTCATATTCAGCCATATTATTGGTACATTCAAAGTTAAGCTTGTGTGCAACAAGGATAGGTGCACCCCAAGGAGGAATCATGATGAAACCTGCACCTCCCCCTTGCTGACACTTGGACCCATCAAAGAAGAGTTTTACTTTAAATGGAGATAGACCGAAATCAATTTGTTGGATGTACTCATCTAGGAATTGAGCGAGGGGGACTTGAGTGTCGGAAGAGGAGTATCAGCTAATTGATCCGCAATGACCTGACCCTTGATAGATTTTGTGAGATGAACTCAAGGTCAAACTATGTCATGAGCATGAGCCAACGAGTGATACGATCATTGTGATAAGGTTTCACATGCATTGTCTTGAGTGGATTGACACTTGTAACAATGTAGGTTTTATGATTAAGGAGGTAATGACGAAGTTTAGAAGTTGTGAAGAAGAGAGCACAACATAGTTTTTCAGCTTCAGAATAACGTGTTTCATACTCATGAAGAGTGTGACTGATATAATAGATGGCCTGTTCTTTACCATTAGCATCCCGATGCAAGATCATGGCTCCCAGAGCATGGTTAGTCATAGAAATATAAAGATAGAATGGTTCCCCCTCGTGTGGAGGTGTAAGCATAGGTGGAGAAAGAAGATAAACTTTGAGATCATCAAAGGATTTTTGGCAATGCTCATCCCATTCAAAATGAACAATTTTTATGGAGGAGATGATGAAAAGGTTGACAACGGTCTAAAAGCTATGAGATAAAATGACACATTGATTGAAGGCATCCTTGAAGACCATGGAGTTGCTTTAAGTTGGAAGGGGGAGGCATCTCAAGGATAGCCTTTATTTTTGTGGGATGACTTCAATGCCCCTAATAGAAATGATAAAGCCTAAGAGTTTACCAGTGAGAATGCCAAACACGCATTTAGATGGATTTAGTGAAAACAAAAATGAATGAGTCTCTCAAAGAGAGGCACAAGGATGAGAAGATGATCCTAACGGCATTTGGACTTACCGAGGAGGTCATCGACGTAATCTTCTATAGTTTTGTGTAAGAGGTCATGGAAGATGTAGGTCATTACACATTGATAAGTTGCTCCTGCATTCTTAAGACCGAAGGGCATGATGCGATAACAAAAAGTCCCCCAAGGGGTTATGAAGGAAGTCTTATGCTGATCCTCTAGTGTGATGAGAATTTGATTATACCCAGAGAAACCATCCATAAGAGAAAGCATCTCGTGACCTGCAGTTAAATCCATGAGTTGGTCGATATTAGGTAGAGGAAAATCATCTTTCAGAAAGTGAGATTAAGATCCTAAAATTTGGTGCAAATTCAAATTTTCCTAGTAGCTTTGGTTACTAGTACTACATTTGAAACCCATTATGGATAGTCAATGGGTTGGATGAAGTTGGCGGAAAGCAAGTGCTGCAACTCTTCTTTGACAAGTAGAGCTACACGAGGATGCATCTTATGTAGTTTTTGTTTAACTGGTTTGATGTCTGGAAGAGTAATGATATTGTGGACCACGATGTTAGGATCGAGGCCTGGCATATCTTCATATGACCAAGAAAATGCTTGGCGATGGTGGGAAAGAAAGGCGGTGAAGTCTCCTAACTCCTGTGGGTTAAGAGATTGGCCAACCTTAATGATGCGAGGGTCTTCAGAAGTCCCTATATTAAGGTCGACAGTGGCTTCATTGAGAAGTGTAGACGTGTCAGAAGGAATGGTTTTAGGAAGATAAGAATCCTCTACCCCCAGATAGGTAAGGATAGAATCATCATCCACACAAGTGGATAGTATTGATAGTGGGAGAGTCGTCTCTAACTATTTCAGGGAAGACTAATGGTATGGAAGTGGATTTTCCATTAGTCTTATAGGTCAGTGGACCTAAGGAAATGGTATTGACTAAAAAAAGTTAGGTGGGATGGAAATGGTGTCATCTACATCAAGTGATGCTTCCGACCTGATGGGAGAAGATGGTTCCTCAATGGAAAGAGGCTCATCGAGAATGGTGATGGTGGCTTTGAGAGAGGTTTGAACCCTAAACCAAATTTTTGATGTGGTTTAAGAGTTGGAATGGACACGAGGTCATACACACCTTGTTCATACTTTCCCAAGCCAAAGCCTTTCCAATGCACATCGATATAGATAATTTTTTGTGAATGCGGGATTTTGTAGACAATCAAACCCTGCCGAATAGGGTTTGGCTCTAGGAGGAGAATCCAGATGATAGTGAGGTGTATCAAGACCACCGTAAATGAATTTAGTCTTTTGATTGGGTATACCAATGGTGACAATGCAACCAAGACCTAGTTGATATTCAAGTTGTTTATCTGGCCTATCATACTCATTAGGTTTGAGATGGGTGTTAAAAGAGAGAAGAGGAAGCTCTCCTAGTGAAAAACATTGCAACGTTTCTTCCAGATTTTTTAGATCTAGTATTTTTGTTGTAGGTATGGAAGAGGATGAATCCTCGTCACAGAGAACAAGCATCCTCCTTTGAGGGGAGACCATGTGGTCATGTCACATTGTGCGATGGAAAAGGGTCTCTGGATGAGTATAGATTTTTCCCTCATAGTAATATTTTATGCATCGATGGAGGGTTGATGGAATGCGCGGTGCATTGTATGGATCCAAGAGCATTCGAGGATCATATTGTAGTGGAATTTTCCTTCAACAATGTAAAAAAATCTCTTGTGAAGTAATTTCTTTCCTACCTAAATGGGGCGGGACCACAATTCCTAAAGTAACTACCAAACTGATCATTAAATGATGAAGGGCGAAAGGTAGTGGGGACACTACGTTCTTTGGTAACTTAAGTTGCTCAAATGTGTGGGAGGAAATGATATTGAGTGCAGCACCACTGTTGATCATAGTATGTTTTAACGTAGTGTTATTGATTTGAACTGTGATAAAGAGAGGAGCCTCTAAATCCTCAGAAGAAAGGGGAGGAATTTCATAATCCTCAAAGGAAATGGCAGTTGATGGTCTATTCAATCCAAAACCATCTCAAAAGGCTGGGGCTCATCTAAATTCACCGCGATACGACACATGATTATAAATCGAGAGCACAGCGATGATGTGGAGATGATTGAATGAGGTCAAAAAGAGACATTTTGACGAGCATGGGTGAGTTGTTTCATAACACTCTCCTCGGTCGACATGGGAATTTGATCCCAAGGTGAAGCACAAATAGAGACCCGAGGTCTCGGGGTTGATGAGGAAGGAGGAACTCCTTCGGGGGCCATAGAAATAATGACCCATGGTCGAGAGGCTGTAGAAGATGATGGATTATCATACTGTTGTGCTCTAGTGGTGATATGAATTATGTCAATTTGAGAAGGTGGAAGATCATCCGGAGTGATATCAATAGAATTAGAGGCCTGAGTAGATCGTTCAGGCTAGATGTAGTTGGGATGACATGAGACACTTGTTCCTCCTCTTCTTCCAACAAAAGATCACTTTCTTCCAAGAGGCTGTTAACAATAAATGAAGGGCTTTACATCCCTTAGTGTCATGACCTAGAGTGCGATGGTAAGCACAAATCAAATCAAAGTTGAACCATGAAGGTTTTACTCCTTTGGGATTATAGGGTTTGATCGGAGGAAGAGATATAGATGAATATTGGATAAGTTGGCGAAGGATTTCAGTATAGAATCTGGTAGATGAAGATGAGGATAGAGATGATGAAGACACCTCTTTAGCCTTAACAGACTACCAAGGTAAAAGAATCTACATATCTGGTTTGACAGTCTTTTTAGAGATTGTTTTACTTTTCTAGACATTGGGAAAAGTAGCCTTAGGTGCTTGAGATGGAAGCAAGTGAGGCAAGATTGATTTTGGTGGAGGAGGAGCTCCTAAGATAGATTTTGAAGATGACAAAGATGTGACAAATGTTTTGGTCTTCGGAGATGAAGAAGGTTGCTTGTTGAAATAGACGATGATTTAGATAAGACTAATTTAGATGGGGGAGGAGCTCCCAAAATAGATCTGATAGGAGGCACAAAGGGTGCCTTGGTTTTTGGTGATGAAGATGATGGTTCTAATAAAAGAGGTGACACCTTTCCAGTGGGTAAATCCCTTTATGAGGCATCGGTGAAGATGGTGTTGTAGAAGAAGACGCCTTTTCAGTGGATAAATCCAATATTTTATGAGGCATAGAGAGGGATTTTTTAGGGAAAGCACCAAGAGTTTTGATGGTCCAAAATATTGGTTTTCCCTTTTCAGGGATGGTGACAACTTCAACCGCATAAGGTGATTGTAACCATTTTAGAGGAAGTAAAGGAGATGATACCGATGATGTAACCCTAGGCTTAAACTCCAATTGTTTATGTCTGAGTCCAGGAGTTAGAAGTATAGGTGTTAATGCTATCTCTTTAGATGTTTCCTTAATAGGCAAGGAAGCACTGATGGTGGAAGAGATAGGTAATGAAGAAGCAGCCTCTTGTGAGGAAGGTACTTCAGATGTAGTAATTGTGGGTGTAATTACTGTAGGAAAAGTGATAGGAAGGGTTAAGATTGAGGATGCTTTTGAAGGCATAGAAGTTGGTATAACTATGGGTACATTAACCAAAGGCATGGTCACGACAAAAATGGGAGTGACAGAAGTAGAAGTATCCATAGTGGGAATTTGAAGGGATGTAAATGACTCAAGCATCGAAAGAATATCTGATGATGAGACAAATGAAGATGACACTATCTTAGGTATAGGTGGAAGATCAGATGATGAGGAAAAGGGAGACAACTCTATTTATAATAAAGAAAGACTCGAAGGTGGACCATTTGAGGATGGCGGGATCTCGTAATTTGAAGGAGCAGAGGAGAGTCCCGATTTAGTTGACGTGTTTGTGGATGATTTAGAATTAGAAGAAAAACCATTAGTAGAAATGAAGCTAATAGTATGAGTGTTTGGGTTTTGAGACCCTGAAGCGTCATTGTTTGGGGAATGATTTGGAAAAGGCTGTTTAAAAACATCAAGCGCTTGATTTGGGGGAGCATTTAGATTATCTAGAATGAGCTCGCCTTTATCAATGAATTTTTGGACAAGATTTTTGAAGGTCTAACATCGTTCAATATCATGGTATTTACTTCTATGATAATGAAAAAATTCATTTTCACGATACCAGAATGGCCATTCTTGGCTCTCATAAAAATTCCTAATAGGGGGAAGTTCGATCATGTGAACTTCCAACATTTTTTCTAAGATAGAAGCATGTGATTCCCCCAACGAAGTAAAAGATCAAGATGATGAGGGTCATTTTTGAGAAGATAAATAATCTCTCCGAGGTGTTTGATTAGAAGTGTTATCATCTCGTGATGTTTTTAATATGATAAAATTTGTGGACCTATGATTCTTTTCTTTGTTAGAAGTGGAAGGGTTTGATTTTGTAAACTGAAAAAAATATGGTTTATACTTAGAATGAAGTTTTAGCTTCCCTTGTTCAACATGGCATGAGACTCAAGCTTGTGTGCCATTGTAAAGGATTATTCAAATGTATGAAAGGTTGGAATCCTTAAAGTGGAATAAATATGATTGGCACAAGATCGAGTAAATAACTCAATTTGTTGAGATTGAGGGAGGGAGAAAGACAATTGATTTATTATCCCTCTCCAATGAGAAAAAAGTATGCAATAGACTTGTCATCAAATCTGAAGAATGTTATAAATATTTGTAATCGAGATCTTATGTGCGATGTTTATTGATAAGTTTTAACAAACATCCGAGCTAATTAAGAGAAAGAAAACAAAGAATGTTGGGGTATGTTATTGTACCAGTCTAAAGTGGGCCCTGTTAAAGACATAGGAAAGGTATGGAGCATAAGCTCCCGATCCTCAACTATAAGGTAGCAAGCATGCTCAAATGCTTGCAAGTGTTGTTGAGGATCCTCCTGGCTATGAAATTTTAAGAACTTAGGAAGTTCCCATTGGGAGGATAAGGCTTAAAAGCCACCGATGGATGAATTCATTCATTACATACTTCTTCAAAAGAGTATGAAGGGTGAGCCCCTTTGGTGGAGGCTTCTAGGTCTACGATTTTCTTGAAAAGAAGTTGGACGACGTCAGATTGAGGAGGGGGCATGTTAGTATGTCCCGTATAAGAAGAGAATGGTATGTTCTATTGAGGCGTTAATGGGGGATTCATCTGCTGATTAACAAGATGATAAGAGGGATAACCAGCATTGCAGGTGATGCCCGTGCAAGGTATTTGTTGTGAAGGAGCCTGAGTATAAGTAGGTTGTGAGATGACTAATGGTTGAGAGAAAGGTGGTTGAATGAAAGATGGAGCCTGTGATTGGTGGGTTCCTACACTTGCCGACTGAATCGGAATGGATTGAGGAATGTGGGTGTTGATTTGATTTGATATGGTGGGAAACAAACTTTGAATGAGGCTTTTGACTACCGGATTGGTTATTAGGGTGTCGACACCAAAGGATGGGTAAAGGTCACTTGTCACTAGAGCATTAGAAGAAAGACCAGCTAGAGGATGAGAAGGAGGAACCGACTGACTCGTAGGAGGGGGTTGGTTCATAGAGAGATACTGACCCTAAGACACAATAGATGACATAGAAGAATTAATAGCAATTTTTGGGAGTGTGGACACACTCATCATAGCTGAAGAAGAGGGCCTCTCGAAAGTAAGGCGTGGGGTAGCCGTGGTAGTGCGACACTAGGGATAGGTAGGTTCATTTGAAAACCAGTCAACATGGTCGGTGGAAGAGAAAAAGGAGGCATAGATGCACCACCTTCTTTCATGGTTCGAGGTGAGAAAAAGCATGCTAACTGCTCTATAAAATCTTGGGATGGCTCATGAGAATAATCGTAAACTTGCTGGATCGGTGGTCCTTGATTAGATATGTGAGTAGATTTATGCACTAGGTAGTCCATAAGGGCTACTGGGTTGTGGTCAAGGAGTTCCTAAAATTCAGGATCTCTGCAAGGAACATACTCTATATCAGAAGCAGATGACACCTCTGAAGGACTGGGGGAAGCTGGTTGTGATGGGATCACTTTAGGATGATAGAAAGGATTATATGACCAAGATGGGGAACCAACTAACAGCGGTCCCAAAGAAGACCCGAGGGGTGCTGAAACATCCACATTAGTGGTGGTCTCGGATGAAGAAGAGGCTAGTTGAGCCATTTTTCTAGATTGTGACCAAGTGATGACCATCATAAACAAGCAAAAACACAGAAAAAGATTGACCTAACTGATGCACAGACAATTCAAGTAGCGTAGGTGATTATCTCTTTTAAATTTTCATGCCTTTTAAGAAAGAAAATGTTTGGGATGGTTTTTTAGAACGGGGACTACTCAATTGGCCAAACTAAGGATGGTTTGGGAATGTTTTGGTGAGGAGTCCCAAAGGAACTTCAAGAAAAGACAGTTATGTGGATTGATATAGGGGCCTAACCCTACACTTCACACACCGCTGTGATAAGGGAGTCGGGTGCTTTGCCAATATATACTAGAACTTCCATGAATTTATAGCGCGGCCCGAGTACGCGTAGGATCTTCCTCTTGGATGTCACTTCCAAGTAGGTGAGGCTAGGGAAGGAGTTTTTGTTTAAATGCTTTATACCTAGTGATTTTGGCTTTGTGTGCAAGGGTGAAAAATAAAAATCAAATAGTGTCACTACCAATTTTGATCAATTTTCCAACCTATTTAGAAAACTAGATGAAGAACATACAACAAAATGAAAAAGAAAATGTTCTTTTTAAGCACTAAAACCGAAGTGTTTGATTTTAATGAAGACAAGTCAAACAAGTTCTTTCCCAATGTGATTAATTCTTTTAAGCACGAAAACTAAAGTGTTTGAGTGTGATAAAAAAAAAAACAAGTTCGAGAGAAAACACCGCAATAGAGAAATACTTGTAGATTTAGCTCTCCAAGGTGTGTGGACTTCAAAAAGCACATTTTTGAGTTCTTCCTCTCAAAAAAATCCCGTGAACAAGCAAACCACTCCACGAGGGTTAAATTAAACACATAACAAATCCAACAAGATACTGGTGGAAAGGAAATTTCTATTTTAAGAAACTAGAAATGAAAGAAGCAAAACCGAAATGATGAAAGGGAATGCTTAAGAGAAACTGATGAAAAATTAGTGAAGAAAAAGAACAAAAGCTCAAAACTAGAAAAGAAATGAACTTACCAACAAGGGACTTTGGTGGGGTCCCACCGGGCATGCCAGAATGTAGATCAAGAATTTATGCACTTGTTACCTGTCCAAGTTAATGCACCAAAATAAACACAAAACCCTGAAAAAACTCAAATGAAATCGATACCTGATAGATTGGATAAGATCTATAGACGTAGATGGAGAGAATGTTGATGGAGACAAGATGGGTGCACATGAACAATCCCACAAAGTAGATCCAAGAAACCTGCGATGCACAAATCCTTGGCAGAAAAAGATGACGTTAGACAATATATGGGTGAACTACCTAGAAAGCGGGTCCGGGAAGCAATGAGCTTCCTCGGCAGATGTCAATTCACATTTTCAATCAAGAATAAAGACATACATGATAAAATATGTAAGCAAATATTTAGGTTTTCTGATTAAAAACAATAGACAGAATGTAAAAACCACAGTAAAAACTGAAAGAAAGCAGGAAACTATAAAAACAAAGCTGAAATTGTGTTACCTGAATTTTGTATCTTTCTTGGTAGATGGTCGTGTCAATCGAGATAGTGATTGGTGTCATTTGTTTGGGTCAGCGTTGATCGAAAGTGATCGGTGTCAATTTTTGGGTCGGCATCGATCGGTAGTGATTGGCATCGATTGGACACACAGGAAGACAAAAGGCCAGAAAGTAAAAGAAGAAAGAAAACTAAGCAAAACGGATTAGACGTAAGACCAGATTATTGAAGATTGATCAGAAAGTAGAGATTGAAGATGGAAAAAAGGGGATCCGAGGTAGAAATTGATGGATTCTAACCCAGAAACCAAAGAAAGGCCTGATACGTGCTGATTTGGATAAATCGGCGTTGATTAAAGACTAATCAGATTCAACCGTACTAGATCGGGGTTGATCGAAAGGAGATTACGAGAAAATAAAAAAGAAGAATACCTGAAAAATGCTTGATTGATTATTGATGATGACCGGGGGTAGTAGCATGTGGAGACCCGCAAGAGCTATAGATACGCAGACAGAGTAACAATGCACCTCTTAGGGATTAAACTCCACAAAAATCACTCTCTTCTCTGATAATCTCTTTAATTTCTTAGACAAAAGTAATCTCGAGGAAACTAGCTCTTCGAATCTAACTAGAGAGGATATTAGGTCATAAATTTATAATCGGTCTTGAATGAGATAAAATTGGTGCCATTCTGAAAAATCGGCTCCACTCGGAAAAATCGACGTCGATCGAGAAATTGTCGGGCGCCGATCGAGAGAACAGAGACTTCCAAAGTGGTGAAAATGAATTGTGGGGATAATAAACGTATCCATCCTACTCAAATATAGAAATAATCCCACTACATAGTTCTAGGAGAGGATAAATAGGTGGGATAGATGGATAATAATGATACGGGAGGTTGAAAATTGATATGGGGGTAGATAAGTAGTTGAAATAAATGTTAAAAGATAGAATTACATGGTTAATGTTTAATTAAACATGGATGAAATATAATGGGGTGGAGAAAACTTAGGATAGGCCTTTAAAGTATATATTTAAGTAATACCCTAAGGGAGAAGTGGTGATATAAAGGTGCCCCGGGTTACCCGAGAAGATAAAAAAACCCAAGGGACACTAAATTGGGTAACCAATTTTAGGTGTCTACACATATTACCCGCCGTTTGTACTGCGGTATGCTATGAGGATACAATAAACCGGCCTGGTGCATGTGTTCGCCTTAACACGTTAGAACTCAAGACAATGTGTCACAAAGTTTAGAACATCTTTTTTCATTCCTTTCTAGAAATATTGTTGTTTTATATCAGTAAGCCTTTTTGTAATGCCAGGGTGTCCAGAAAAAGGTGAATTATGAAATTCTACTAACAATTTCTTTCTCAAATCATTTAGTGAAGGTACATAGACTCTATTTTCAAATTGTAAGATTCCTTCTTTATCAAAGTGAAAACCTTTATACCTCGAATCATTAGAATCTGCAGCAAGTGTTGCTTTTACTTGTTGAAAGTAAGAATCAGATTCCATAACACTTTTTACTTCATCCTTAAACTGAGTTCTTAATGTTATAAGAGCATAAATGTGCTTCCTACGACTTAGAGCATCAGCCACTCTATTTTATTTACCCTTTATATAACTGATGTCAAAATCATATTGAGACAAAAACTCCAACCACCTTCATTGTCTTGCATTAAGATTTGGCTAAGTGAAGATATACTTCAGTCCAAGGTGATCGGTTTTCAATTCAAAAGGCTTACCAAGAAGGTAATGCCTCTAAACTTGTAGTGCATGAATAATAGCAGCAAGCTCTAAATCATGTGGAGCATAATTCAACTGATGTAACTTAATTTTTATACTTTCATATGTTATGACATGACCTATGGTGCCCCCTTATTCTCGTTGCCGTTCACATTTTTTTGGTAGCAAGTTGGTCTCTGGCGTGTTCGTGTTTGTACTATCCCTGCCTACCACACTTGGTCGAAAGCTTTCGAGGGTCATCTTTTGGCTTTGTGACTATTTCAAACATTTTATGCCAAATTATTAAATCAGTTCATTGCGGATTCTTAGTACTAGTTATTCTTATAAAACTTAATTCCGCAATCAGGAACTAGTTACCTTCTCGGATGCCACATTCTACTTCGAGTCCCGGACCTCGAGAACCTTGGAACACATAAGTGTTATCGCTAGGGCGTGGTTTCAATCTTACCTTTTCAATCTCGAAGATGACT
Organism: Taxus wallichiana var. yunnanensis; assembly: GCA_018340775.1. Taxonomy (NCBI): domain Eukaryota; kingdom Viridiplantae; phylum Streptophyta; class Pinopsida; order Cupressales; family Taxaceae; genus Taxus; species Taxus wallichiana. The sequence continues at coordinate 692,233,833 of CM031239.1, forward strand.
TTGGTCGAGTCAATCTAGAACCCAATCTCGCAAGTTTTAAACTTTTTTTAAAAAAGAATAAAAATAAAATAAAATAGAGGAGGAACAAAAGATTATTAAATATATTTGTAAAAGGAAATTAAAAATAAATAAATAAAATAAAAGAATTAAAATTAAAAAAAAAGGCCCGTGATTTTGGGGCGGTTAGGGCAAAGGGGGCTCCTTATGGGTTTTTTCTATCTTATTGTTGAATGAAGACAAGCAACCGCCACCATGGGAAGGAAGCTTGGACTGTTTCACGCACCCACCAAGCGTTGAGGAAGGTTGTGTTTTCCATTAATGGACGCAGGGATTTCTAGTTTTTGCGCAAACAGTAAAGAATGGCGGGCATGAGTGTAATGAAAGAATGAGACAACTTCTCATGGAGTATTTCAGCTATGCATGGAATATGTGGGGTTTCCTTAGGAGACAGTCACACTATTTCATCCATGCAACAAATAGGTCTCCAACCTGATGAGTTTACATTTACCAGTGCACTCCTGGCCTATGCCAAAATATGAGTTTTGAAATAGGGTTTGGACACCCATGCGTATTCCTACTGTGCCAAAACACAAGCTCTGGAGCAGGGTATGGACATCCATCAAATCATAATGGAAATCTGTATATATTTCTAGTTTCCCCAGTCAGCACAAAAATGGGGATTTTTACCAGTTTTGTAGTTGTAAGTGCCCTGACAGATCGACCTGCAACTTGTGGAAGCATAAGAAGGGCATGTAAACTTTTAAAAAAACAAACTTCTGAGAGAAATGTGGGTTCATGATCTACAACAGTTGTAGGTTATCAACGAAATGGGTTTGTTGAAAAGGCTTTAGATTCTTCTGAGAAACCATAACTGGAAGATCTAAAGCCAATTTCCATAACCTTTGCTAGCATCTCCCATCCTATGCCAGATGCGAGTTGTGGAACACATTATGGACATCCTTCAAAGTATAAAGAGTAGAGGAATGGTTAAAAATTTTATGATAGACATGTATGTAAAATGGTGGAGTTGTGGATGCTTGTGAACTGGTTGATGAAGTGCCAAGCGAGATGCTGAACCGAATCTTGTGGGTTTGACCAACTCCATTCCTCCTAGGCATGGTTCACCTCCCCTCATCTTTCATAACTCTCGTACTTTAGTTTTTCATTTGTAACTTAATATAATTTTAAAATATTAGGATTATAATATAGTTAAATGTTTTTATCAACTCGTTGCAAAACAATGAAATGTCGTGTCGTAACTCACGAAGTCAAAATAACTCATTTGCATTAAAACATGAACTTCCACCCTCATTCTGAGGTGATTTAGAAAACTTCCCACCCAACTAGATCGCTACAATATTGTTTTATTGACCAGATGAAATTGACTTCCCAGTATTAAAGTGGATCATCTCCCGGTTTAAATAGATAATTTTTGCATTTTGCAAAGACTCATTAAGTACCCTTCGTAACTCTAAAAATGAGATGTTAAGCTTCATTCATGTACCTTGTTATGTGAGGAGTCACCTTGACCTCTGGATTAACCCGAATGAACATATGTGATCTTTTTGACGCTCTTATAGGAGCCTTGTTACCTTTTTACAACAATAGAAAGTTGTTAAATCTAGAAAGTTGGCTTTTGTTTTGAACCATCATTTGAAACCTGGATAGAGAAATGAATATCCGTCTTCGTAAACCTCTCATGTTTCTACTAGAAAACTACATGGAGATTTTAGTTTAGGGAAAAACACTTTTCTAGATAGTTTGACAATGGCATTTTGTAGGCCTCTGGTCACAGTTTGACAAGGTCAAACTAGACCAATTAGGACCAGTGGCTTCAGAAAACTTGTCGCCGTTCAAAGATTGTTTTCTAGTTCTGAGTTTCATCAACTCTATTGAACTCTCCTTATATAGGGAAATTTGTAGGAATTTTCTCGTTGTGCATTCATCCATCAAATTTCAATTTTGGACATGGTTTTTGAGCCCTCGAGCTAACTTTTGTTCATTTGCAACTGGGCCAACTACGACCAGTGGCCCCGAAAAACTAGCTACCAAACGTAAACCGTTCGCTATTTCCAAATTCCGTCAATTGCTATGAACTCTGGTATATAGGTGGACACGTAGAAATTTAATTGTGGTGTGTGTTCTCATCGGACTACAACTTTTGGAAGTAATTTCTTAGCCTCCGAGCCTGTATTGAATGTTTTTGTAGCTAGTAACAAATTGTAAAAATAGAAAGCTGTGGGACCCTCGTCGGGTTGCTAAACCAACGTGGAAACATTTGAAACATGTAAATAACTATTTAAAACTCTATAGTGTAACTTTTTGTGTGAAATAGAACTTTTGACAAAATGGTGTTTTCTCTCTCTTCCCTTCTCTTTCTCTCTCTGGGTTACAAAATGAAGTGAAAAGAAATGTAAGGAATACATGTCTCTAAACCTTTAATTTCAATTACAAATTGTAATTATTATCATATGTAAATGGGAAACTGAAAAATGATAATTATGTTAGATTAGGGTGGATGTCATGCCAGCGATTTATCGCTGATATCATGCTCACGTGGTTTTGTAGGATGAAAGAATGATGATGAAAAGGTGATGTGTAATTCATTTATTATCATTGTAATTTATATAGTTCATTGTTAAATGAATAAATGTATAATATAGTATCATGTTACAGAAGGCTATTTTTGATAATTTGTTGATATGTATGAGATGCTAGTTTCAAAGACATCTAGGAAATGTACATTTAATCATAGGTCAATTTGATTTATGGTACACCTGGTAAAAATATTTGATATTTATATAAGGTAAATGAATTTGAAGTAATATCTTGTAGTGCATATTTAGTGTTCAATAAATGATTAATGAGTCATCTTGTGCATTCATACTTTGTAAATGTAATAAAGATATTTAATCGAAACACTCTACCCTTGTTCAATATCGGGAATAACTTGTTTTTCATGTGTGATACTCCTTACCGTAGAAGACATTGAAAACCGTAGAATGAACTTATACTCTGCACTCAATGGAAATCTCCTAGTTTGAGTAAACAAGAGCCCAAGAATGGGTTTATCATCTTAGTCAGTATGGTTAGTGACATTGTCATAAACCTGGTAGATAGGAGCGACACAGTCAAACTTTTCTTGGAGTATGTAGAGCTAACTCCTCCTTCGTAGCCTAGTGGACTACCTTGTCTTCCGAAGATAGATCTAAAATTTATTTTCTTCATCGAATGAAATCCTTATTGGATCCAGATGACATAGATGGAGGTTGTGAATTAGTTTTTCTAGGTCTTAAACTCTTGTTAATGAACTCCTTATCTCCACTCAATTAAATGTGTTACCTTGGTTTCTCTCAACATAACACCTTGGTCCTTTCGTGAAGTTCGTTTAGCATAAATGTGTCCTATCACTTAAAACAAATACATAGTTGAGTGGTAGACCCTTAGGTGAAGTTGGAATTAATCTAAACCTCAGTTGGTTTGGATTTTAACTTAGGGTTCGTGTGTAGCTTCAAGTCTTCTAATCATACATGTCTTCAAGAGGTTAGACAAATACTTCGTATCTCCTTTTACAAGACAATGCTAGAAATAAGGCCATAATGTGACATAGAAAATAAAGCATATATGGGTAAAAATGAGAGTTGAGGTTCAGAATAATGCCACTCTTGAAGACTTTATAACTCAATTAAATATATGCATTTTTTTCAAAGAATATGAATTGCCTTGGTGTGATCAACCTTCAAGAAAACAAAATACATATATAAAACAAAATGGAATTCCACAAGTCATTGAATTAGAATAACTATGGTAGGGAAATAACTATACCGTGATCAAGGAATGCTTTTGGTAAAAATTTATCTTGTATCTAAATCTCCGTTAAATCCTAATATCGCTATATGGACACCAAGTCACATTCACTTGAGTTGTAAGAGTAAAAAGGTAGACATTGAATATATGTTCAAGAAGAATATTCTTAACATAATAACAAGATAATTAAGTATTTTATATGCATTTGAATTATGCCAAATAAGTATGCAAGTTATGGAAAATTTTGTAAAGAATAAGAAGCCAACGTAAAAGGGTCGAACGGTAATTTTAACCGTAGAATAAACTTAAGAATCTGTAGGTGGACAAATGAGGAATTTATCCTTGCACAATAATGTTCTTGGAATGTTAATCGTAACTAAAATACAATTAAAGAAATGATGTGTTGTGGGTTCGCCATTCCTGAAGTCATTTTTCTTGTGGTTGGGTCATTACTAGTAACCATTCATTGGGAAAAGTGTGGCATCGACATGCCTATGTTGTTTTCATGTGTCTATGTGAGTCGATGACTTATGTAATTTTCGTATGCGAGTCAAGTTTTTGTACTTAGAGCCCTTGTTGTGTTGTGTGTAGTGAGCAATGTAAGTCAAAAAAATTATCCTAGTATTTTACTGTTGTAATTATGTGTGTAAAATATGGGCACTACATGACCACTTTGTAACAAAATACCTCCTAGACCTTGACTAGATGCATCACTTACCACCATAAAATCTCCATTAGGATGCAGTACTGCAAGAATAGGTGCTGAAGTTAACTATTCCTTCAAGGTCTTAAATGCAATTTCACATTTCTCACTCCAAACAAACATTTTATCTTTCTTACGTAAGGAAGTTATTAGTGCTGACTATCTTAGAAAAATCTTTTACAAATTTCTTATAGTAGTGACAAGTCCCATGAAGCTTCAAACTTCATGTACATTCTTTAGTGCAGGCCACTTAGTTATAGATACAATTTTACAAGGATCTAAAGCAATTCCATATTTACTTATTAAATGTCCCAGATAGTGCATTTCTGTGTCATAGAAAGAACATTTGGACAGCTTACCAAACAACCATCTCTTTCTCAGAATTTCCAAAACTATTTTCAAATGCTCATGATGCTCCTCAATGCTTTTATAATATATAAAAATGTCGTCCAAGAATATGAGCACAAATTTGTCCAAGTATTCTTGAAATATATTATTCATTAAATTCATAAATGTCACAGGTGCATTAATTAATCCAAAAGGTAAAACCGTAAACTCATAATGTCCATACTTTGTTTTGAAAGTTGTTTTATGAATATCCTCATCCTTGATTCACAATTAATGGTATCCAGTTGAAGATCTATATTGAAATATACCGACACTCCATGCATCCGATCAAATAAATCGTCAATCCTAGGAGTGGATATCTATTCTTGATTGTTGCCTTGTTTAACATTCTATAATCAATGCACAATCTAAGTGTTCCATATTTATTTTTCACAAAAATTATGGGTGCTCCCCAAGGTGAAACACTTGGTCTAATTAAACCTTGAGATAAAATTTCATGCAACTGAGCCTTAAGCTCTACTAATTCGGTAGTAGTCATTCAATATGGTGCTTTAGAAATAGGTTCAATTCTAGGCTTGATCTCAATCATGAAATCAAATTCCCTTTTGGGTGGAATACCTGACATTTCTTCGGAAATACATCACTGAAGTCTCATAAAAGTGGATATTGTTCCATAATATCACTTCTCTCTTCTATTGATTCAGTAATTTTTACTACATATAAGGTACATCCTTTATTTTTGGCCTTTTTAAGTTGCATAGATGACAATTTTCTAACAGAAATCTCACGTTTCACACCCTAAATCTCTATTGTTTTCTACAGGTTGTCTAAACAACTAATGTGTTTTTCAAAATAGTCCACTTTAGCCTTATGTTCTGCTAGCCAATTAACACCTATGATTACATCATAAGACCCTAAAGGTGCAACATAAATATCAACCTTTGTGGAAAAGTTAGGTAAATCAAGGACTGCTCCAAAAAGACACATACTAACCATATGAACAACATTATTCCCATACAGTAAAGTCCATGTTTTATACATGTTTCCATATTTTCTTTTTAATTTTGATGATAATTTACTAGAAATAAAACATTCAGTAGCTCGGTATCAAAACAAATAGGTATTGGTAAGCCAAATAACTTACCTAGAACTTCTATGGGTGTGGCTGTTTCTCAACCTACTTGTCACTCTTTGCAAAGCATATATCTTGTATTTACGATTTACAATCATCCTTCTTCAAAGGACATTGATTTGCATAATGATCCTTGCCATAGTTATAAGAACTTCCTATAGGTCCCTTCCTAGCTCGGAGTTTATTTCTATCCTTAGAGTTATCGTTCAGACTCCCATAGGACTTATGTCCGTTATTATTGTTCTTGGAAAAGTTGTTCCATGCATTACCAACTAACTTGTTTGTTGTTGCTTTCTTATTTGTATTAGATGAAAACTTACTTTTCCTTCTGAATTTCTTCCATGGTCCTTTCTTGGGTGCAAGAGATGATGAAGAGGGAGTTGGAATTCTTCTTCCTTACTTCCTCCTTATGAGTAGAAATTGCCTTTATTTTGTTCCTTCCTAATGGATTTTTCAACAACCCCTTCCATCATGGTTGGGTTGTGAACATCCACCTCTCCTCCTATAATGGGATTCAATCCCATGACAAATTTATGTATCCTAAACTTCTCATTAGTTTGGTATTGAGGAACATATTTAAGGAGTTTTGTGAATCACTTCCAATACTCAGTTACAGTTAGCTTTCCTTGACCTAAGTTCTGAAATTTAGTAATTTTCTTATCATAGTAGAGTTGTGGTAGCCATCCTTGCCTAAAGTAACCTTTGAATTGGTCCCATGTGATATTAGATTCATCAATGTTCAAATCAGCCTTGTAGCTATCCCACCACAAAAATGCTTCATGAGAAAGTTGATATGCTCCCCATATCACCTTTGTTTCTTCTGAGAAATTTATTACTGCAAAGTATTTCTCCATCTCACTAAGCTATTTCTTAGCCCCATCTCCTAATGTGATTCCATCAAACTTGGTTGGACTTATCCTTTTTATGTCATTAGTGAGTTACATTTGTTAGCTTTGGCCTTTTTGTTTTTAGACCGAACAGGTATGTTAACATTGTTATTATCAACACCCACATTGGCGTTGTCCCATAGAGGTGGCTTATTATTGTTATCTACTTGTTCTTCCTCCTCGTTACCCATTAATTACTATTCAAGCACAGCTAAATGATCTCTTATGTCTAATAGGGCAGCAAGGATCTCATCAAGTTTCTAGGTAGTTGTTACTCCTTCCTTAGGCGGAGGGTTATTTGCAACATTTCCTCTTGTTCTCACCATTTTACTTACAAGAAAATTTAAGTTTCATCAGATTATGGACATAATAGGTCCAAGAGCTGCAACCTTTAGCTCTGATACCAAGATGTAACATTCCCATTTTAAGACTTTAGAAACAAGGGAAATTTATTTTTATAGTGTTCATTGTTCTAAATATAGCATTATTTAGAAAAAACATTCCATTCCAATCAAATTCAATGGATAAACATATGTAGCTGTAATGACTCGGTGATTCACCGATCTATTCATTCCATAACTCGGTAAGCTACCAATCTATTTATGTTATCTTATGTATCGAATACATATCATATACTTCATATACTTTGTCATCCTACCCTACACCGAGTATTGAGTGATCTGTTTAAAGAACATATATGAATATCTGCTACCAATATTCATCTGATATCACGTTGTTTTAAACTTGGTGACATAGGACAATGCAACTAGTAGCTTGTGATACTTTGGCCAAAGATTTATAACATATTGTGTATGTCACTATTCCTAGACGGCATACTCATCATATTGGAATATGTCCTTCACCTCACTCAATTATCATGATTGGTATTTACTGACTACATTCAGTCCACTTGTTCTAGGTTTAACCCTAGACCTAGGTAGGAACATAACCTATTATAGGAAGATGCTCACAATGGCTTAGGGTATATGGGCATACTTGGTTGACCTAAGTCGACCGGATGTGCCAACATACCCTGAGCCATTGGAAGCTAATTCATATCCTAAATATGCTCCTATCCAAACCTAGAGGGAAACTAAGTTCAAGTCTGAGTTCTATTGGGTGTAGATGTAGATGATCAATGTGGAAAGGTGATGCCACATATCAACTACAACGTTGTATTTTCAAGAAGACCCAATCCTTCTTGAAAGTACAACCCTATAGTTGGCATGTGCCAACATCCTACAGAAACTACCTCATCAAGATGTACATACCCCCAAGGAGATTGTTAATACTTTGTTAGTTTAGATTATTTCTAGATTTCAGCAACCCTGCCAAACCCTAACCCAACACTTAATAAGTTCTTTCCTAAATTTTCTTTATTTAGTCCATGAAGAACTTTGTTATACTTACAGTTGTTTTTAATGTTTGATCACACAGTTAAACTACCAATTAACCATAACCAAACAACGTTATCATATGTTTTATTTGAAAATACAATAACTTTTTAGAAAGTTCAATGCCAGAATATATCCAATTTAAAGTAGACTTCATACAAAATGAAGTCTAATAATTTGTAATCATATTTCCAAACCTTTTTGGTTTAAGCATTTAAGAAGGAGAAAGAGTCTTTATCTCCATGTTAAGTGTTAGGGTGTATGCAACCCAATATCCATATTTCTTAATGTATGATCATCACACGTTACATTACTATGTTATATAGTTTAGATAAAGAATATCATATTCTGAAACTGAACAATCTGCATCACAAGTAGGGAAATTGAACTAAATCCCTTTATCCAACTTATCAAAGGATAACCCATCAAGCATATAAATAATATGAAGAATATAAACAAGATAGAAATCCATCTCTTTCATACAAGTACAAAATAATTTACTCAACCAATACAGGTAAACTCTCAACTTTCAATTCATCTTTATAACTTATACATTTACAAAAATTATACATTTAGGCATACTACATAACAAATGCCTTCATTATAAAAGAATATTACTTTTCTTTTTCATTACAATCTCAAGAACAAATCAGAATTCTTCACAGAGAATTAGATTTAAATCAGCCAATGCATCATATAAGTTTTACCTTCTTTTTATCACTTATGAAGTCCATTTGCAAAAATTTCTAGCACGGGTCAGTTCAACGAACTGAGCATGATAAGCACTAAGCCTTAAAACGAAGTGCATTCCAATAATTGTTCCATTAAAACAACTCTGCTTTAATGAGACAATTATTACATCATAAATATCAATATAAGTAATAGCAAATGGAAAATAAGTACACTTAACCAATTTGAATTCACTTCCTAGAGAAGAATAGAATATAATCCACAACATCTGCCTTACAAAATTAAAGTTTAATTGATCCTAACAATTACCTTTAAACAACAAAGAAAGGGTTTACAACATAGTTCACATTGAGATGATACATCTAGCTCCTAAGCAAGGAAGAAGGATATCCATTCCAAACTATGCTCAACACAAAAATATCGAAAAAGATACAAGTTCATAACATGAATTTAACTATTTCGTTTAAAGGACAACTACCTTTAAATGAAACATTTCATATTTTTAAACAAAACATCAATCTTAAGAAGGAATAAAGAGTTTAAATAGTCTTACAACAAGATTGTATTTTCTTCAACAGAACCGAAACAACAAATCTCTTCCTTCCTCACTTTAACAAATGATATGAATAAGGAAGGCTAAACATGTCCATCTTGCAAGAGAACTAATAATGAAGGGTTCAATCAAATGAACTAATCCCTACCAGTTAGAAAGGGAATCTTATCAAAATTTATTCTCCAAACTTAACAACAAATTCCTGTCTCTAATCCAAACAATAAGCTCATACACTAGTTCCCAAGGAGAAAAAAAAACCAACTTAATGCAAAGAAATGTACAGCAGGTTCCCCTTACAATCCTTGTCATTACAAGCATGAGTTCCAAATTTAGTTTAGAACAACATACAGTAAAGTTTTAAAATAGCACCCTATCCCTAAGGGTTCCCTATTTCCTTCTTTTTAAAAGACTCAAGCATTCACTTATTGATCCCAACAAGATTAGAAAACTTGAAACTTTAAACTAAACCAGTTCAGGAGTATGCTCGAACTCGAAACTAAAGTTCCTTTACATGCCTCCACAACATTGTATTAGTCATGGGTGATTCATAATTCTATTAGAACTATAAAATAAAATTAGACTTGAACAAATCTAAGTATTCTGCCTCCACTACTATATCTAAGCACATGTGCAAACTCGTTTTAAAAGAATTCCAAATCCTACTAACAAATGAAATTGTTTCCACTTAAATCTCCAAGAGATACTCAAACAGCTCAGTCATTCCACTTACCCAGAATTACCTGGATTAAGTGGTTTGTATTAAAGGAGTTATAGGCTCCAACAAGAATACAATTCAAAACCAACTCACAATACCAGAAAAGAGCTAACATGTCGATCAACTAAAAATTCAAACACTATGTATCAAATTACATGTATACAGTGTCGAATCACAAAGTCTCCAACGTGAGCATAGATAATACAAATATTATGAAACAAGTCAGAATATAACACAATAACCTTAACTAGTTTATAGCGTAAACAAGAAACCCTAATTCCAACTTCAAAATGAAACACATGTTTCTCCAAGAAGAGTTCAGAACCATTAGAATAGATATTTCTAGGTTCAGGGCATCCATTATTCCCATTCCATTTTACATTTCAAAAAAATAAAACTCAAACTAGCTCAAAACACGAGCTCCTACCAAAGTTCAGAATAATAAAAAAGAATACTATTACTATGTAAAATACAAACTTCCATTAATATTCCATATTAACACAAGAATAAACATGAGTACAAAGGTACATATGGACTTAAAACAATAGTCCAAGATTACTCAAGAATCCAAACACTTCGAGTGATAAGAACCTCCAACCCAAGTTCTTAACAAAACACTAACCCCGAATCAAGCTAACTACACATGAACTTGAATACAAGCTCAAACAAAACACCAGCTCAATACAAGCTCAAGCTCAAACAATACACAAGCTCAAACAAATACAAGCCTTAGCTCAAACAAAACATGAAACCGAATACAGGCTCTAGCCCAAACAAAGACAAGCTCAACTACAAGTTTTTAGCTCAACAAAACACAAACCCAAATACGAGAAAGATCGGATGAGATTCAATGTTTTGTTATCCAAAATAAGCCCCTTGCTTAATTTTTACTAACCTTCCTTCATTCCTTCCTTTTTCCTCGGTCAATTTTTTCCACTTTTAGGGCACTCAAAATTTTTTCGGAAATCACTTCATTACATAGAGAATTTTCTCACCTTTCCGAGAAAGGTAAAATTCTCCTTCTAACTCCTTGTATTTTGCAAGTTATGGCTCAGCGGAGTTTTAATGGAAATTTTCCACAGGAAGCCCCGCGAACCAATAAGGAAGTGCCATGTGGTGGCAGAATGGTGGGTTGGCGGAGGTAAGTTAGAAAATTTTCCAAAGGGTGGCAGGAGTGCAAAGAAATTTTTTTCCCGAGGGCCCACGGACCAATAAGAAGATGCCGCGTGTCCATAAGGTGGCGGGGTTGGGGGCGGAGTGAATTTGGCAATTTTGCCAAAGTGTTTAAAATGGTGCAGAGGAAAATCTTGGCCCTAGGACCCATGAGACCAATGGGAGAGAAAAATAGGTCATGTTCTTGGTGGAGGTCAGGGGTGTAGGGAGAACTTTAATTTTTTGCCAAAATGGTCGGTAGCACAAAGGAAAATTTTGGAGTGTGCCCCACGGGTGAATAGGAGGATGACACATGGTGATGGAATGGCGGGTCAGCGGGGAATTTTGGAAAATTTTCCAAAATTCAAAAAAGTGTAAAATGTCTGTTTGAACCTGTAGACCAATGGGAAAGTGCCATGTGGCATCGGAGTGGTGGGGGTAGAGTTTTTGGGAAAATTTTCCCAAATTCAAAAAAGGGGAAAATTTTTGGGTTTCGACTGCCGACCCAATTTTTTCCCATGTTTTGCCCTAAATCTTCAGAGGGGCATATCTTTCAATCCAAAGCTCGGTTTTTCTCGATTTTGGTGTCATTGGAAAGCTATTGAAGTCCTCTACATAATGGAATCTTCAAAAAAATTTAGTGGAGTTTAGTGAGAGAAAAATGAAAAAATGCCTCTAGCATGGGAAAAAGAGTGGAAGACATTCAACCACCATTTTAAATGTAGTATGGCTTCCATTCTTTTCCATCATGGTCAAAAATCTTGGGGAATGAACTTTTAAGGGTACCCATACTATTTTGAAGGATCTGGTTGGTGGTTGAATGATTCCTTTCATTTTTTCCCTGCATTTCTCCTTCCTAAGCTCGGGTTTTCATTGTTAAAAGCCAGATTTGGATCATTTGTAAAGGGTTGGACATTTTTTATGATCTGCAGGCTCCCTCCTTCACCCTGGCAAGTGGATTCATGGAATATCATACCTTTTTTAGGACTGTAACATGTTTTCTACCTCCTTTCACAGTTGTAATGCAATCTTTGTAAAATGTTTTTTCTCATTTTTGCAAGTCCCACACTTCGGGAAAAGATTCCATGTTGTGCAATCACACTGGATGCCCATTATCAAACTAGAAATCTGAGAAAATATCAAGGGGTGCTATGAATTTTACCTAATAGTTTTGGCACACCCGATGGGACCTTAGAGGTCTTCATCTTCATTACAACAAATTTGATGTGCATTTGTTGTAAGTTTCTTGCTTAAAAAGAGCCCTGATTTGCACATCTAGTGACTCCAAATAGATAAAATCAACTGGTTTCAGTAGTCCAAGTCTGAAGATTCATGAGAAGGATCCAAACAAGGTCAAGGGCTAGAGAAGAGGGATTGTCTAATTATCTATAGTTATCCCTAGAAGAAGAGAGAGAGGAAGAAGAATTCAAAGGTCTCCATCTCCACTAAATAGAAATCTATCAACTCCTCTACACAGTATACCTTTCACCCAATCAACAAGGGTTATCGAGCCAATCAGAATGGCACAAAACTATGTCAACTTCGGCAAAGCAGCCCACTTGCTCTCAATGCACAAAATCCAGCCCAAAGTTGCGGCATTCAAGAACATCCCATACTTTCTGGGAAAATCATACCACTCCTAGAGATCATGTCAAAGACATTGCTAATGTTTGTGTAATCCATGAGATTGTCGAGATGTAAATTGCTCTCAAGTTGTTGGAATCTTCATTCAAAGGGAAAGCCTTGCAATGGTTTAGGAGTCTTGGGCGAGCTCTATCCAAAATTGGAAACTTGATTGTGCATGGCCCTCCATGAGTAGTTTGGAGAAAAGGGAGATAATTTGTCTCTATTAGAACAACTGAAAACTATCAAGATAGCTCCTAATGAGCAGCTAACAGACTTTTATTTTAGATTTCAAAGGACATGGGATAGAATCCTAGTGACAGAAGGCCAACACTAAAGGTGCTTTCTTATACTATCTCAAAGCTTTAAATTATGATATTTCTATGTTAATCCAATCCATGGGAGGTGAAAATATACCTGTATCTTATAACATCACGATTAGGGCTGAAATTTTTGATCCAAGCTGGTAAACTGGAACCTAGGCCTCCCATGCCCTTATATCCAAACTTGGAAAACCTAAGCACTAGTCAAGCACCTACTTTATCTCCTATTCCCATTCCTAGAAATCAGATTTCAAATGAAACTTATACTTCATCCTCTAATGCCTCAAATGAACTTCAAGAAGTCATGAAACAATTACAAAATTTAGGCAATGAGCTGGTTACACTCAAGAGGTAGCAAGCCCAAAGTTTTAGACCTTCTTATCAGTCTCAAACTTAGCCTAATAGGCCACCCAATCTAGCTGCAAATTAAAATCAAGTAAGGCCTCCTGCCAATAGACCATTTCATCCCTATAACCCCAATGTTATATCTACCTCTAAAGCCTTAGTGCCAATGCAAAATAATATAGCTCAAGAGTATGATTGGTGTTTCCCATGTAATGAGCCTCACAACCAGTCTATGTGCTTCAATGGTGCTTTGAACCAAGCTTTGATGGTGACAAAAATTGGCGTAGAGAGTGAGGTGAGTCAAGAAACAAACAAACAACAAGGAACATCTTAGCAAAATATAACTCCAAATGAGACTACACTTGTGAATTGGCAGGCTAAAGATTTTTGTGGTATGAATCAAACAATTTCTTAGAATGTAGCACCTAACACAAAGTCAAAGAAGAGGAATATTGGTGAAGGGAAGTCATTAGCTCGAGGTGATCCATAACCTTACATCACTCCATAAAGTGTTAGCAAACAACATATAGTTCCAAATGTGCAAGGATAGCCCAAACCACCTTATAGACTAGCTCAAATACTAGCTGTTCAGCCCATGTACAAGAAAAGAGTGTGCATGCTAAAAGGCAACAAAGAGATGTTTCATCCCCATTTATCATCATTGAAAAAATGAAGAAGACAAATTTGAATATATCTATGTGGGAATCACTATCCATCCCGGGGACAAAGGGATCTACTACAAGCTACCATGAAGAATTGGTCAACTTCCAATCATCAAGCTCATATGTAAGAGAAGGTACTCACAAATGTTGCTCGGCTTTGAAAGGAAGCTTGGAGGATGAAAGCTAAATTTTTAAATCCCCCTCCATTGTATGTTTCATTGAACATTGGGGATAAACTAGTAAACAATTGTATGATTGATTTGGGGCAAGTAGTTATATGATGTCCAAGAAAATTGTTGATTAGTTGGGCCTCAATATGAAGTCATATCCAAAGGGGTGGTGCAACCCATTTGGGACAAAGAAGTAATAACATGATGGGGGTAATTAAATATTTGATCCTCACTTTTCATGCATGCCCCAATGTCACATTTTATAAGATGTGTCGGTGATAGATATACCACCACTTTTTTCCCTATGTTTGTCGAGAGATTTCACAGCTATTATTGGAGGCTATTTATCTATTGATTGGTCAAAAATGTTGTTCAGAACAAGATATGGAACTAAGGCCACAATCAGGTTGGAACCTATTGAAAACTTTCACATTGAGCCTCTTACTCCAAGCCCAATCAATGCCAACTGTTCAACATTTGATCAAGAGGATTATCTAGGCACATATGAAGTGACACCAAAGTTGGAAGCATCCCCATTTGACTCTTGATGAATGGGTAAGCAAGGTGTACGCTTTTGATCCCTTCAAGTAAATAGAGGAATTTGAACTAGGATTTTATTACATACATGAAGAAGATCAGCCTATTCCTAGCATCACCAAGCCGGACCATAAGAGATGACAATGAAGTATGACAGGTTGTTATTTGATGGATCAAGAAGTAGACAAGGTACGGAGGGGAGCTATGAATTTTTCTATTTAGCTTTTAGATTTCAGTTTACATGTTCTAACAACACTTGTTGAATATGAAGCTTTCATACAAGGATTGCATTGGTCAAGAAAAAAGGTATAAAAACTTACAAGTCTTTGGTGACAGTGAGCTGATTGTTAATCAAGTTAAAGGACAAAATGCTTCCAAAAATGACCTAATCAAGTGTTATAAGAATAGGGTGTGGGACCTCATTGAGGATTTTGAAGGCTTTGGCATCAACTCCATCCCTAGGAAAGAAAACCAAGTTGTTGATAGACTTGCAGTAGTTGGGGCAGCCTTTGATGTTGTGGAAAGTATCAAGGAAGATAAAGTGCAGCCAAGAATTCATGTGATTGTAAGGCCATCAGTGCCAGATAATAATGTAAGTTGGAAAGTGTTTGAAAGTGACCAAAAAATCATCAATTTCTTGCAAGAAGAAGCTGAGTTCTCAGCCAAAAATCAAGAAATGTTAGAACAGCAACAGTATGGTGATCAAGTGGTATAGCTGAGAACAAAAAAATACCAAAAGGACTTGTCACTTTGGAGTCCATCTTTAATCCTAATGATCAATTTAGGAAAGATAAAGTAAACATACAAGTCAAGAGAGAAGATCCAATGCCCATCTCGATGGGAGAAGAAAAATCACTTCAAATTGATAAAGTGGCAACCAAGCAAGAAAATTATGAGTTCATGCAACTTTTCCAAGAGTTCTTGGATATATTTTCTTGGAGCTATGAATACTTGAGAGGTTTCAATCCCAAGCTAGCTCAAGTACACAATTAAATTATATCCAAATGCTAAACCCATCGAGGCAAAAAAAAAGACCGGTCAATCCACACATGGAGCCTCTCATGAAGGAGTTGAATAAGCTAATAGAGGAAAGAATCATATTTCCCATCAAGCATTTAAGCTAGGTTGTAAACTTGGTTCTAGTTAGGAAGAAGAGTGGAGAAATTAGATTATGTGTAGACTTTAGAGATTCCAATAGAGCATCCCTCAAGGATCATTACCCACTTCCTTCTATGGAGTAGATTTTGTAAGTTATTGCTGGCTCGAGAGAGGTTTCATTGCTAGATGGTTATTTAGGGTATAATTAGATCATGGTAAAGGAGGATGATCAGTTCAAAATAGTCTTCACCACTAAATGGGGAACCTATGCATATAGGAAAATACCATTTGGGTTGTCTAACACCGGAGCTACCTTCCAAAGGGAAATAGATATGGCATTCAAGGGATTGATCAACAAAGTAGTGCTGATATTCCTAGGTGATATTACTGTATTTTCTAAAAGTGTAGCGAGATCATCTCTTTTATTTAAGGCGAGTGTTCTAAAGATGTAGAAGATTTGGGGTATCCTTGAATCCCAAAAATGTATTTTCCTAGCTCATGAAGGAAAGGTCCTAGGACACATTATTTCAAAAGAGGGATTAGAAATTCATCCCAAGAGGGTTGAAGCAATAAAAGAACTGTCATTACCAAGCCACAAGAAGGCCCTTCAAAGTTTCTTGGGAAGAATCAATTTTGTTTGAAAGTTTGTTCCGGACTTTGCAGCCCTTGTCAAGCTAATAACTATGATGTTGAAGAAAAGCATGGATTTCAAATGGAAAACTAAAGGTAAGGCAAGTTTTAAGGCAATCAAGGAGGCTATCTCACAAGTTCCAACTCTCATTAACCTAGATTTCTATAAGGATTTTATCCTTTATGCATTTTTGGTGATGATACAATTTATGCAATTTTAGTACAGCAAAACAAAGAAAATGAAGAGCAGCTAATTGCCTTTTTTTAGCCAAAGTTTGGAGGACTATGAAGTGAGGTATTCCTTAATTGAGAAGCATGTTCTTGTAGTGATTAGGATCTTGAAGAAATTTAAAGATCTAGTTTCAAACAACAAGGTTCAACTACTGGTTTCTCATGTGGGAGTTAAGGAATTTATCCTCAACAAAGACCTAAATAAAAAACGTGTAGAGTGGATTACTCATGTCATGGATTATGATATTGAGATCAAAGTCACCAAGCTGGTATGAGGAAAGGGGTTGTGTGAGCAGCTGGTCTTGAGTAAATCAATGGAAGAAAGCAATGGGAAGGATGTTGTTTTGGCGTTGCAAGACAACCAGAACAAAGAAGTTTTCAAGAAGAGAATGGAGGTATGCTCACTCCTTGCTGGACCTAAGACATAATGTAGTTCTTACAAATAGGCCTATGCCCTCCATAGATGAACAAAACCAAGAGAAGACACTTCAGATTGTAGGCTATTCCATATGCATTTGTTGATGGTGTCTTGTTCAAAATGGATATGAATGGAGTCTTTGTCACTGCTGAGATGCATTGGGACAAATCAAATTAATAGAATGTTAGAAGAGTTCCATGATGGATCAGCTGGGGGTCATTTTTCTCCAAGAGTGACAGCCCTCAAGATTATGAAGGCTGGATATTATTGGCCCAAGGTGTTTGTTTAGTGATTGTTATGCATGGATCAAGAGGTGCAAAAATTGTGCATTCTTCACGGGTAAATAAAGGTTAGCAGCCCTTCCATTGCACCCAATTTCATTTGACTATCCATTCATGCAATGGGGTTTGAACTTCATTGGGATCATTAACCCAAACTCAAGCTAAGGACACAAGTGGATTCTAACTACAACAGACTACTTCACCAAATGTACTGAGGCGGTGGCACTCAGACAGGAAAATGAATCTAGCATTCTAGACTTCTATGAAGGGATAGTAACCAGATTTGGCATACCTGCCACTATACTATCAGATAATGCATTGGAATGTATAGGATCAAAGGTAACTGAATGGGCTATTAAGAATGGGATCTATCTAAGCACTTCATCAAATTATTACCCTCAAGGTAATGGTCAAGCTGAGTCTACCAACAAGAACCTATTAAAGATCATCAAGAGGACTCTTGATGAAAATCAAATGACTTGGCAAACTAAACTTAAATCAGCCTTATGGACTGATAGGATAACTCCCAAGAGTTCCACTGGTAACTCTCCATTCAGACTTGTTTATGGAAGGGAGGCAATCTTTCCTATGTCACTTGAGTTTCCAATGTTGGAACTCATGAAGCAATTGGAATTGTTGGAGTTTTAAGCCATGGAGGTTAGATATGCAGAATTGATGGAACTCCAAGAAATTAGGGAGAATGCAGCCAAACAATAGAGAAGGACCAAGCCTTGATCAAGAGAACCTTTGATAGGAAAGTTAAGGCTAGAACCTTCCAAGTTGGAGATTTAGTGTTGAAATGGGATGTAGACCAAGAAAATCTAGGAAGGCATTCAAAGTTTGATGCTATTTGGAGTGGCCCTACATGGTCACAAAATGTAAGAACATCAATGCCTTCCAATTGTCTACATTGGATGGTGAGGAACTCTGTAGATTCTAGTTAATGGAATCCATCTAAAGCATTGCTACTAGAAGGGAATATCCCCACCTTGTACATATTAGCTTAGATTATCCTTCAAGTACTTGTGCACATTATTTTGTTGTAGCTTAGTTCTACATTTCCCTAAGTGCTTTGGCACAAGATTTTTTGTCCCAAGGGTGCATCTTTGAGGCCATATTCCAGATCAAGTGATGTTCTACTCTCACAATCTTCTTTCTAGAGATTTTCTAATGAGTCGAGAGTACCAGGTAGTTAAGTTAATGATTCCATTGCCCAATGGATTGATTTAGGCATCTGATCATTCATCCAATAGGCAGATGACCCCTCTGAGTCGCCAAAATTGTTATCTAAAATAAGCCCCTTGCTTATTTTTGACTAACTTTCCTTCATTCCTTCCTTCCTTGTGCCTCAGTCAATTTTTTCCACTTTTAGGGCACTCAAATTTTTCTAGAAATGGATTCATTAGATAGAGAATTTTCTCACCTATCCAAAAAGGTAAAATTTTCCTTCTAACTCCTTGTATTTTGTAAGTTATGGCTTGAAAGAGTTTTGAGGGAAATTTTCCCTCGGAAGCCCCGCGAACCAATAAGGAAGTGCCACGTGGTAGCGAGAATGGCGGGTCAGTGGAGGTAACTTAGACAAATTTCTAAAGGACTAGTGGGGAGTACAAAGAAAAATTTTGGCCCAAGGGCCCGCGGACCAATAAGAAGATGCCACGTGTCCATAAGGCTAGCGGGGGTCGGAGGGGTGGAGTGAATTCGGCAATTTTGCCAAAGTGTTTAAAATGTCACAGAGGAAAATCTTGGCTCGAGGACCCACGGACCAATAAGAGAGTGACATGTGTCTTGCTCTCAGTGGAGGTTGGGGGTGTGGGAAGAACTTTAGTTTTTTGCCAAAATTTTGGAGTACGCCCCACGGGATAATAGGAGGATGACACGTGGCGGTGGAATGGCGGGTCAACAGGGGAATTTTTGAAAATTTTCCAAAATTCAAAAAAGTGTAAAATGTCTATTTGAACCCGCAGACCAATGGAAAAGTGCCATGTGGCATCAAAGTGGCAGGGGGTGCATTTTTTTTGAAAATTTTTCCCAAATTCAAAAAAGGGGAAAATTTTTGGGTTGCGGCCCGCCGACCCGATTTTTGCCCTGTTTGCCCTAAATCTTTAGAGGAGCATATCTTTCAATCTAGAGCTTAGTTTTTCTCAATTTTTGTGTCATTGGAAATCTATTGAAGTCCTCTACGCAATGGAATCTTCAATTTTGTTTTTGGTGGAGTTTAGTGAGAGAAAAATGAGAAAATGCCTCTGATATGGGGAAAAGAGTAGATCTAACATTCAACCACCATTTTTAATGCAGTATGGCTCCTATTCTTCTCCAACGTGGTCTAAAATCTCAGGGAATGAAATTTTAAGGGTACCCATGCTATTTTGATGGATCTGGTCGGTGGTTGAATGATTCCTTTCATTTTTCTCATGTTTCTCCTTCATGAGCTCAAATTTTCATTGTTAAAAGCCAAATTTGGCTCATTTGTAAAGGGTTGGACATTTTTATGATCTGCAGGCTCCCTCCTTCACCCTAGCAAGTGGATTTTTGGAATATCAGACCTTTTAGGACTGTAACATGTTTTCTACCTCCTTACTATTGTAATGCACTGTATTTAAAAATGGAAATGACAATGCAAGCTATGTGAATTAATTTTCAATCCTTTCTTGTGTTGTTTACTCTATATTGGTCCTTCATTACAATTTTAGCAATTTGTGCATGATTTTGTTACATTTTCATAATTTTTGTCAATTTGCGAGAAATAGATGTTCATCAATCCTTTGGTGTATCACCTTGTTAGTTTAGTTTTCTTTTTCTTTTCTCTCTTCTATCCTTGTCTCCTTGGTAGAATTAGAGTAGGATTTTGAGTTAAACCTCTGCAAATTTCATGCATACATCTGATCAGAGGAGTAGAGTAACTAGCCTTTAATCTAGAGAGTTTTTTCCCATTTTTACAAGTCCCACACTTGGGGAAAAGATTCCATGTTGTGCAATCACACTGGATGCCCATTATCAAACTAGAAATCTAAGAAAACATCTAGGGTGCTATGAATTTTCCCTAATAATTTCCAAAACTCAAAACCATTTACACAACGAAGAACATTAGTTGAAAACACAACTTTTTCATATATTGGTTCAAGAAATGACAAGTAGAGTTACAGTAACAAGTTTCTCATGCATGTCATGCTAAATAGCACATACCAAGAAAGTTTCAAACACTTATCATCAATTTTCCATGGATTAATACCCAAATTTCAA
This sequence comes from Taxus wallichiana var. yunnanensis, assembly GCA_018340775.1. Taxonomy (NCBI): domain Eukaryota; kingdom Viridiplantae; phylum Streptophyta; class Pinopsida; order Cupressales; family Taxaceae; genus Taxus; species Taxus wallichiana. The sequence continues at coordinate 692,254,772 of CM031239.1, forward strand.
AGATTACAAAACCCAGCAAGCAAATAACTAGATAAAACATGCAAGCCAAGAATCTCATAAGAGCAGAGTCATTTTAATGAATCATTTAGAAGAAAGCAAGAGATCTTAAATATTAGAGCCTATCATGCCTGATAGTGCTTCTGCCAAATCAAAGGAGACTTCCAGACGAGCTTCTAACTCCTTTTCTCCTCCACGAAAGATCAACCAACCAACCAATTTCCTCATAATGCCTCTTATATCTTCCCATGATCAAAAATAGACAGGTGAGTTAAAAATAGCAATGAAGTGCAAGTCGAATTGCTGGTTCGAAGAACCAGTTTTCTCCATGCAGAGAAAAATCTGAAAATCATGTAAAAACAAACAACCTCCCACAAATCCACCTTCCAAGTTTCCTAGATAGTTTGTGAACAAAACCCAAGGCCAATTAATTTCATTAATTCTAATTTTCCCGCTCAACTCTCCTTGCCACCACCTCCCAAATCTGGTGAATGCCAATTCCAATTTAACATGCAACTCCATCTTTAGTGGAGCTTCCACATAAGCCTCCGCTAAATCAACTATCCCCTACCAAAACTGGCAGTATGTAATGCCTTTAAGAACCTTATCAATTATTCAATGTCATTGGAACCGTCACCTTAGAGGCATGCGCCCCTTTTAGGTTCCCATTAAAATATCTTAGGATAGATCCTTAAACTTAGGTTAGTTTAGGAATATTTACCTTAGGCCTTAACACATTACCTTAGGTAATTCCAACATTAGGTTAGATCATCTCATAACCATATAGCATTAGGTTTTAGGTTAATTTAGATAGCCTAGAAACCTTTCCATACTCCCTTAACACAAGGCTTAGGTTAGAAATAAAATCAATTAAGTAACATAGCTAGGTAGTATATATATTATTACCCAGCTTAAGATTCCATAGGATAATCCCTTATTTTTAGGATTCTGAATCCTTCTTATGCCATGAACAGGCTATATTTCATTTATGTCAGCAATGGACTACCAAGATCAATCTTCAAGGACCTAAGCACAACATATAACTGAATAGAAATACGTTCACACAAGATTAAAGAACTTGTAATAACAAATTTCATTCCACCATGTCCCTCAATTATGGAATGTCAATTTACCATTCATTCAACTGAGAAGGTTTAAAACATTCCTTGGATCACTGAAATTGATCCAAGGATGAGTCAGATAAAGAGATAAGTTTGCAACTTTTAAACCAGATTGCAACTCACCTACAAGAAGTGAAAAATGGATTCAAGGAAGCCATTCCATTCTAGTCTAATGATCATAAGAACAAAAAATTTATCCATATCAAGCATGATCTCCAATAACCAAAATAACACATCTTTAGAAGAAGATCACATGTCAACACTTGAAATGCAAAAGAGGAATATAACAATTGTCGAGTGTGTTACAATCTTTGAGAAAATCATCCTCTGTACTTTTAAACCTTTCTTCGACACTTTCCAAGGTCAATCACTTTGTCATCATGAATCATTCTCACAACTTTGAAAAGTGGTCCCAACAATGGAACTAATATGTAGTCATTTTTATGTGCCCTTAGAACAACACTCTAATCCCATGTGCACTAATCTATCACCTAGCAAGCATTAGGAAATCACCCGAGGTATGCGCGGGTTGTAAGCCCCTCCTTTATGTGAGTATTGTGAGAAGATGATTCCATTAATAATATATTAAATGCAGAAAATAAATGATCATGCATACATTCTAAAGGCATAGGATGAGTTATTATATCAATATACCCATTCAGATAAGAGAAACATCATACAAAGAGCATATCGAGTCATGACATAAAGAAAGGTACTAGGGTTTGCACCCATAAACAATATATTTAGAACATATATTTATATTGATCATAGTTCCAGTAACCATATTACATTTAAAAGGGTCATAATAGACCAAATGTATCAAGACAGACATGAATCATGTATCAGAGACCCTAGCTATGCTTCCCATATTACATAAATTTTCACATACCCATCCCTCTAAATATGATATCATTCCTACATCCCTTTAATGGTAACCCCAACCCTTAGAACCTCCTACTATTTTCTCGAAGGTCTTTGCATTTCATCCTCTCTGTGATGATCTTGAAGCTTCCCCTCATTGACCTCTCTTTATTTAGGTGCATCTTCCTCGCTCTAAAGCATCTCTATAAATAGGTCTAGCACCCACCACCATGCCTTCCTCTAAGAGTAGATTGTTTTCCAAGTTTCCATGTGGTCCTTCTATGGATCATTCTTATTTTAATCCAATATCTCCACTTTTGTAATGATGTATTTGGGAATGTTCTATGCGTGGGATATTATTTCCTTGACCACCAAGTCACCAAGATGGCACCTTATCCACTCAGCACGCCTAGTTGGGTCACATTTTTCCTTAAGTGCTTCTTGGAGATCCGAATATGGCTAAGTCTTGAGATCCTTTGTTCTTCCTTGCATTCATGGTATGGTTTCTTCTAAACCATTGTAAAACCCCTATCCTACGCGCACCTTTCTTATTTACTATTCCCGCACGTGCACACGCCTTTCAGTACTTAGCCAATATTTTGAGGCCCAAAATGATGAGTTTGAAAGAGGTTGATGTTGAAGGGTGGATGAGAAAATAAAATGAGTAAAATGATAAGATGTGGAAAGATGCCCTGGTAAGAAGAATTTAAACAAAAATTTATTCTATGGTGATGAATCGATATCACGTATGTATGGAAAAAATGATGGTCTCAATGGAGACAAAAGAAATTTTTATGGACTAATTAGTGGGCATAAATCACTAAAAATATAGGGAATCCAATGGGAAACCTATCAAATGGATGGTTCATAGGAAGACATCAAACTATGTGCAACCAAATGTAAAAATAATGTGAAATCCTTCATATGTGAGGAATCAATGTGAAAAGGTATGCATCCACAAAGGACAAAGATGGGAGTAATGGTGCCCCTACAAAAGGCACAAAAATGGCCTAAAAGGAAAAATATAAAAGTGATGAAATAAAATTCCTCAAGGGGAATAAATATGGCCAAAAAGGTGGAATTTGAGAGAAAACATGGATAAATAGATGATTCCCTAGAAAAGGAAACAAAAAAAAGAGGAAGGAAAGCCAAAACAAGGGCTTCCCGGTGAGTCAATGGAAACTAAGGTCAATCGATGGAGGCCTAAGGGGTTGTGATAAAGTGACTTAGTGTTAAAGGCTATAAAAGCATGAGCATTAGCCAATGATGTCGGAGGGTACGTAGGATGGTGAGTAATGAAACCCACATTTGTGTTATAATTTATTTTATGTTTAGTTATTTTGTTTACATTCTTTTATAAAAATGCATGACATCAAGGGTAGTCGGTGGTGACCCAAAGATGGTCACCATCGACCCATCCCTAAAAGATGGCAATCAGCCCCTAGAAACATTGACCCAACATTGGTTAGCATTGATTTCACTTGATTGGTAAAATAGATTAATGATTTTGATTTTAGATGTTGTTTAATGATGAAAGGATCTGATGTTGAATTGTTTGATTTATGATCACGAGCCCAAGAGACCTTATATCTAAGAGACTCGAGTACCAACTCTATATGATCATAGGAGAGGAGTTGTGATCAATGACAAGTGTGATCATTTAGTAGCTGTGGGGTTAGGAGGATTTTGAAATTATCAGTGGATCCCATTAGATGTGGGGTTGATGATATCTTTTTATGAGAGATGGGATAGGTAGACATGCACCTTTAGGTTTCAGACAAGTGAGATGATGATCACCCTGGATGATGTATATCACATCATTAGATTTCCTATATAGGGGGAGCATAGTACCCATTACACATGATAATAAACTTGCAGTATTGACATGGCTATTTGGAGCCAATGCACCCCACATCAAATTCTCTTCAGGGGATTTTTCATATGAGATGAGGTATGAGGTTGGGGTACCATAGAGCCAATTTATTTTTAAGTCGTCAGGATAGTGATTTCGTGTTATGCATTGCCTAACTCAAGAGGAGCCAGGTTTCCATGGATTTAGTAGGTGTTGTAGTAGATATGGTTTACTATCGAAAGTTTTTTCATTTGGAATTGCTTTGCTAGGATAGGTGTACCATGAGATATCCATATACAGGGCAAGGATGATATCGTGGTTGGATGTAGGCTTCATGATACACTATTGGACCTATGAGTATATTATATTGAACCAACCATCAGTGCTACCATGGGTCACTAAGGACCACATAGAGCTTGTAGTGGGGTTCTTGAGATGGTGAGTCGGTCATGCTCATGGAGAGAAGTGAGAGAGGGGTGTGGATTGGTATATAGATAGGTTTGCATAGATTGATATGGACTGTATAAGATGGTGGCCATATTGAGGCTTCCCTACTTGGCCTAGGGTGGAATTAGAGTTGGTTAGGATGAGGAGGATGATATGGGTGTGGGGTAGGAAGCCGAGAGATGATTGAGGCCATTCGGTTTTGACAGAGTGTGATGATAATTTGGATTCATATAGAAATTTCCTAAATATCATATCTCATATGCAATAGAGGAGACTTATAGGGAGCTACAAAGTTCGTCATGGTAGATCTATTGGAGGAGGCGAAGTACCTTGGGACAATGTTGATGATGTAGGATTTGGAGTGGGATTTGTTGATTGGATAACCATAGCTTGTGAAGCTCAGGTATATGGAGAGAGGGGGATGAGGAGGAGGAGGAGATGGAGATTGAGGTAGAGGTAGCTCCAAGAGGCGGTGGAGATGTGGATAGAGGAGAGACCACTTAGGTGGCATAATTACATGCAGAATTAGAGTATATGTGTATAGAGAGGGGCATAGTGATATAGTAGAGAGATGTAGTCACACAGGAGAGGGATCGAGTCACCCAAGACAAGGACTAGTACCACAAGAAGAGGCCCATTTTAGAGATTTGGTGACAATCCTAGCTTCCAAGGCTGCAAGTGCTAGACATGAAGCTTCATAGGGAGGAGGAGAGATGGAACCTCCTAACATGATTTCTATGGATTGATAGAGATCCATAGTCATATAAGTTAACTATTATGAAGGGATTGTTATTAATAAGCTTCGCAGACACTCGATATTTGGAGTTGGGTCATCTAGGAGAACAGTGGGTGTGGCTCGGTTGTATTGAGGAGATGACCAAGTTTGAGGAAATGAGGAAAATAGAGAGACAAGGACTTTCCCACAAGGGGCAAGAGTTTAGGCTTTCGATATGAAATTTACTAGTTTTACTAACATATCTGCTTTGAGAGAGGAACCTTAGAGGTCAATAATATACTGATACACTTTATTTTCATGATATATTATTTTTTTGGTTTAGCATGTGAATATTGTGTGATGTTGATTATTTGATTTATGATGATGTGATTACATGTTTTACTTATATTTGATGATGATGGTAAAAGTATAGGATGATATGTTTTATGTGATGATGATGTTTGATGATAATATGTTTTATATTGATGATGGTGATGATTACGATTATATGTGTTACTTTATATTTGATGATGATGTTCGATGCATGTGACTATGTTTTATGTGATGATGATGTTTGATGCATGTGACTATGTTTTATGTGATGATGATGTTTGATGCTTATGATGATGAGGATATGTTTTATATTAATGATGGTGATGATTACATGTTTACTTTGGATTTGATTATGATGATGAATGTATATGCATGGATAGTATGTGATGTTGAGAAAAAGAAATTTGAAAATAGATATGATAAATGATGGGTATTGGTAAGGATAGGAAATTTGATGTGATATCATAGATGGGTAGCATAAAGGGATTTACATAAAGAAATATGTTCTTGTAATAAAACAAAGGAGAGATAAAATATAGATGTGGAAAGGTTTAGAATAAAACACAACTTAATGATGGTGACCCATGGGTATGAACGATGTTACATCATATCAAGGAACATGTGAGGAAAGGATGCCTCCAATCGCGTTGGAGATAAAAAAGAGAGGGGGATATAGGTAACACAATGCACATACAACTAAAACATGTGTTAGTAAATAACCAACAATGGTTAGTTATACTAAATATCATAAGGAAATGTGGATAGAATGAACTCATGAACCTAATGTCAACACAACAAATAGGTTTTTGATGTAACTTGTATGTGAGAAGAAGGTTCTTCATAAGTTGTGTTCCCTAAATCTATACCCCAACTCTGGGAAGGGAAAAAGAAAATTGATCAATGCGGGAAGTTTGCTAGAAGAAATTTGATCAATGCGGGAAGCTTTCTTAGGATGTTGATAAAATGGAAGGTTGATCAATGCGGGAAGCCTTCAATGCCATGATACAAAAAGAGTAGTCATCCTTTGAGGGTATGGTCTACTTTATACATGATAGTCATCCTTTTGGGGATCAGTCTATTGGTGCCCATTTTGATCCTCTTCTATTTTGCCATGTTTTCCCTTTTCTCTTTTTGCTCTAAAACATTTTTTCCTCATGAAATCGATGATGTGAAGTTGTAGCTCCATTCTTGTGCATTAGATTGTTTGAAAAATAATTACCTTACCCTAATTTTCTAAGGAGAAGTACATATTTTTCCCTGTTTCTGAGAAAAAATGGCTTTGGATTCTCCCATCCTTTGCATTTGGTGAAAAAACAACTTGTATCTGTGTTTAAATGCTTTGAGTTGTTCATTTTTTCTCCATTCTTGCACCATTTTGAGGAATCTCTAAGTTTACCTTGTGTTTTCCCTAATTTTTCCCATTCAAATGCCTCTGCCATTTTTCTCGTGTTTTCGACCTTTGGAGCTCAAAATTGTTCGTTTTATACTTGTATTCCTTTGAAAATTCAATTCCATGATCAAAAATTCTTTAAAAACATGTTTGATTAGTTTGATTTTGATAAATTTGTCATCCTTTGTGAAACAATCAAATTCTAGGGCATCCCTGGCATTTTCTAAGTTTTGTGATAAAGACGGGTGTCATTTTCCCATCAAATCTCATCTTCAACATTCTAGGGCATCACTGGAAATTTCTGTGTTGTTTAACGGTCATACGAGCATCCTTTGCCCATCAAATTTTAGCTCAAACATCTTCTTATATGTGGTTGTTTGTAGTTGGACATGATTCGGCGGGTCTGCTCGAGTAACTTAGCATTTTTTATGTTTTTGGCAAAAGGTCTAAATTGTCCTTGCAAGTCTGCAGGACCTTAGCCAATTAAAGGGTGACATGTGACAGTTAAAAAGGTCAAAACAGTGGAGCTGCGGAGGCATGATGGAAAATTTTCCTTTAGTGAAAAGGAGTTAAGGTAAAAATTAGAGCGCAGGCCCTCGTTGAATCAGAGGTGGACACGTGTCATGTTTTCATCAAAAGCGGGATGGGAGTCTGGTGGAGGACTTAGGAAAATTTTGATTTTCGGTGAATGGGAACAAAAGTTGTGAAAAGGGTTGCGGGTCCGCCATGCCAAATAGGAGTGGACATGTGACAGGGTCAGAGGCGGAACTTCGAGCCTCAGGGGAAACTTGGATTTTTTTCCCATTTTGGCATAAAGGATTAAAATTGCAAAATGAGGCCACAGCTCCATCAATGGTCATGATTGAGCAATGTCTATGGCTCAGATCACAAGAAGGGATTCTGGAGCGTCAGGTATTTGTGGGAAATTTAGCTTTTATCCTATAAAGGTAAGAAATCAAAAGGACGAATGCAAGCCCGCCACCAATCAGCGACCGACACATGTCCTGGGAAAGAATTAGAGGTGTGGGTCTATGGGGATAAGTTTGAAAAAAATCTTTTTCCAAAAAGGTAGAAATGTGTAGAATCGGTCTCAGTAATTACAATAGGGCCCACATTGGGACATGTGTCAAGCTCATTTTCAAAGGGCAGAGGGGTGGAGAAAAATGTCAAATTTTAAAATTTTTCTAAAAGTGTCAAAATGTAAAAAAATGATCCCAAACCCATTTCCAATCACTTTGTGACACGTGGAGGGCCTAGATTGAAGGGAGAAAGGTAGATCAATAGAATCGTGAATTTTTAGTTTGACCACCATTTTTCTCTAACAAGTGTGAAAATGAGTTTTTGCATTGATTTTGATCAATTTCTTGACAAATTCGTGTCATTTGTGCTGCGCAAGGACCAATGCAATTGGTTTTGAAATTCAATTTGCAGATCTGAGGTACTTTTGAAATGAAATTTTGTTCGGGCTCAAGTAGAAATGTGAAATACCAGATCCAAAAGTTGCAGAGGCAAATTTGGAAAGTGTAAAGGTGAAATGATGGAAGAGGAAGATGTTGCGAGTGCTAAAGGAAGAATACATTCTCCCATGACAAGGAATGATGAAGATTTGTAATAATTTTCTTTTTTGAATTCTGGCATCTCCTCCTCACAAAATTGGTTAGGTGTCACTTTCAGAAAGTCATGAGTGAATTTGTAACAAAATAGGATGCCATAGGATATTCTTTTCTTGGGAAAGAAGGATCAAGTGTAATAGAGAGATATATAATACATGTTTTAAGACATGCAAAAGGGGGAAATTGAAAATCACGAGAAAATTTTGAGAGAAGCTCATCTTTTGAGAAACCCTCCAAAAAACTTGGTTAATGTCTTCTGTATTAGATCTTCATTCATGTTGAGTTGGTTACAAGTGTATAGCCATCACACAACTCTGAGATTGTTCCTAAAACTCTCCCTTATTGATGAATCTAACAATATTTTGAATTAATCTATGTTATTTTGGGAAATATGATGTTTGTTATCATGTTTAAATGTCTGCAAATAGTTTTCCTTGTTCATGTTGCAATCTTACATTGAAATCTTTAGGAATCACACTGATCTCATCCTTACTGATATTTTTGTGGCATTTGCAATTTCATTTGTCATAAGATATTTCATTTGGCATTGAAATTAAGCATTTTAAAATCACTTCACCTTCATTTTTGACAGAGATTGCTTGTAAGACTTTGGGGTACCTTAGGAATAATGTGATCAGAGATTTTGATGTTTAATTGAGTCCTTTAACTCAAGCTTTTGTGTTGACGTCTCAAAGATTGTGTGAAGAGTGCAAACCTAGGCCTCCATTTGTGTATCTCTTCTAGTTGAAAGAACATCTTGACTATTTTGAAGCATTTTATCTGATAGTTATTCAAATGTTGTAGAGGTTGTCAAAGATCTAGCATAGTTAAGTTTGTCTTGTCAATATCCCACCAAAAATCATTCTAAACAACTAATCCTACCCCATACTACCCCTGTTTTGACCTGTATACCCACAGAAGATCAAAATCCATTTGCTAAAGTATGCAGAATAGATCAGGATTTCAAAATGTCTTCATTAACCCTTTCCTTACATTGAAAGTATCTCCATAATCTGGAAGTGACAACTTGTGAAAGTCAGATTTGGAGTGTTGATCATTTTTTTGCAAGGCCGCTTCATACTATTTTCACAAATTGAGGGATATCTTCATCTCCTTCACCATTTGAGGGTTAAAAAATAGTTCCTCTTACCTTAGTTGAAAGGCACAATCTAAAACAGTTTAGGACAAGATCAAGCCTATTTGAGTGCTATCCTTCTCTCCACAAACTGAAAGTGCTAGTTAGATCACATCCTCGGCTACAAAACAACGAACATCATGATCTATTTTTCTTCAAGCTTCATGCCATCTCTTATGCTTCTCGGACTAAAAAGTAGAACAAATTTGGGTACCAACACTAGTGGTGTCACTACCTGGGGAGTTGTTGAAAATATTTGAGATATTTGGATACATGTCAAACCTTGGTAATGTTTTCTTACAAATGTTGCATGCAATTACATTGTTGAAGCATCATTTTATAATCAGATTTGTAAGGATTAAGTGAAGATATAAGTTCTACCTATAATTTTATTAGTTTCCAATAGTAGTTGCACTTCATTTGCATTTTGGTTGATAAATTCAAGAAAAGGAAGATCTGATCTATAAAGTTTGGAAAAAATTTCAGTGCTGATAGGTATTTGACAGAGTATGTTAGTGCATTTGCATAACTAGGGTGAAAGTATTTAGTGGCAACTCCATGCTGAATTGATCTTGATAAATACCAGTGTCTTAGCTTTCTATCATTTATTTTTGCGTTGCTAATCTCTGCAAACCTATAAGGAAGAAGATCTCTCTTCAGGAGGGACCCAAGTCAAAAATTATTTCAAGAATTGGGAAAGATAGTTTTAGAGGAAAGAAAAGTTTGGAAGGTTGTTGAAGGTCAGACATCAGGAAAATGTATATCCATTGGTGAGAGAGATCAGCCTTTAGTAGAGGATTATCACTCTTCTTCTAGTGATTCTAATTCAAGCAATATTCTCACAATTTTGTTTACTTCAACTAGTGAAGGTCCTTCTGTTATACCTAGTAAGTTCTCTTCTCAATCTACACTGTGTGTTTCAATTCTAGTAATACTTTCCAAGAAAATTAGAACCTAGAGAATACCAATCTTGTGAACCACATTCTTAAGCCCCAAAGACCTCACACTCTTCATCAGACTTGTGTCACCCCCAAGATCACCTCCACCAGATAACATGGCTCAACCTCCACCTAGGCCTCCATTTGTGGTCAATACCTTTGGCCCAATAAATTTTAGGGGAATGGTTGGTTATCCTAATGTTGTGCCTTAGGATGTTAGAATTAGATTGCCAAAGTTCCAAGGGATTGAGCATGAAGATGTGTATATTAAATTTTGGTCCACACTTTAGAAGAGGATGCAAGGGATTGGTACAAGGCTCTGCTTGATAATTCTATTGACTCTTGGACTGAAATGAACAATGCATTTAGGTTGTAATATGGTGATAAGACTGATCCTAGGTTTCTCTTGTCTGAGTTTGAAAATATCAAGAAGAACCCCAATGAATCAGTTCATGACTTCAACATAAGGTTTAACAAAACTTTGAGAAGGCTTCATGTTAATTTGAGGCCATGTGATCATTCATTCTTGATCAAATATGCAGATGCATTTGATAAGAAGGTAGCCTACTACTTAAGAGACAAGAACCCTACCAATTTAAGGCAGGCCTTCACCATGGCACTCTGATTGAAAACAATATCAAAGCAATTAGGAAACCTCTCAAGAGAGATGGTGTAAAGTTGATAAACCCTAACAAGCCTCAAGCAAGAAAGATTTTTTATTTGGAGGAGGTTGTGAAAACTTTGGCAGGGGTTGTCAAAGAAATCTCATACAAGTTAGCCCGGGCAGAGAAGGGAATTGGGTAGACTTCACAAGGTCAACAAAAAGCACAAAACCATGACAAATTTTCCAATCATCCTAGAGGTGATCAAAGGGCAGATGATAGAGGGAAAGGACCCATGGGGTCTATAAATAGACATCCTCAAGCATGTGAAGGAAGAGTGTTACCTGATCCCCTAACTGCTAAGGTTTTTGTTGTTGAGGAAGTTATTGATATTGATTGGTGTGATAAGTGTTTTTACCCCATCCTCCATGTGGAACAGATCAGAAAATTAAAGAGGAAGTTGATGATGAAATTGATGATGATGCCTACATGATGGAGATCCTTACAAGTTCACCAAGGGGAGAAAATTCAACGGATGTCATAAGTGCTAGGACTACTATTGTTTTTTGGGATTATATCCAATGGGTACATCTTCTTCCTCCTTCTCATGTTTTAGAAATTGATAATGTACAAGCCTTTGAGCTTCCCAATAATGATTTTGAATACTTAAGAGCTTTGATGATTAAGAAGTATGATGGTGGTATCCCTTTGGAGGAGGATATGTAGCTGCTTATGAATGCTATAGTTTCCCAAGAGAAGGAGCACAATACTAGAAGTAAAGTTTCCAAGGGGCAACAAGCCAAGTCAAAATTTCCATTGCTTACTAAAGAAAATCCAAAGAAAAATACATCTGGTAAAGGCCCTATTCCCCCAAGAAAAACTTGTGATCCTCCCCATGCCCAAACTAAAAAGAATTCCATACCATCTGATGAATTTTCCAATCTTTCCCCTAGTGTTGCTTTACCCAAGAATGCTCCATATGATATTGCCCAAGTCTTGAGTCAGATCAAGATTCATGTCCCAATTGTTGAGTTTCTTAGGATTCCTGAGCACAAGAAGAGGGCTTTTGAATATTTAGGATTTAGAGAGGAAGAGAGTACCCAAGGCAGAGTTGGAAACAAGGTTGGGATTCCTATTACCATTGCAGAATTGGAATAGCCACAAGTGTTGGAAGAGTTGGGGGAACCACCTAAGGTTTACTTAGGAACTTCTTTGGTTAAATCTCAGCTGAACGTGGATCCATTTTTCACTACCTTGGTTATCAAAGACAAGCTATTACATAACTGTATGTTTGAATCCGGGGCATCATGCAATATCATGCCTTTGAAGGTCATCAATGAATTGGGAATCAAAGTGACAACAGCGTATGGAAAGTGTACTACTATGGATTCTAGGGAAGTTCCAGTTGTTAGGTGTGTCAGAGATATGGTAGTGTAACTTGCATCTTATCCTGGCGCAGAATTTAAAATTGGATGTTGTGATTATTGATTGCCCTACCAAATGGGGTATAGTATTATCAAGGAAATGTGCAGGTGTTGGTGGGAGTGTCCAAATGGACATGTCTTATGCCATTATCCCCATCAAGGAAACTTAGTAAAGCTCTATGGAGAAAAGAATATGTTGTACCTTATTGAAGAACGAAATAATGCATCTTGTGAAGTTTTATAGGTAGATGCTAGTCCGATCACTTTGTGAGTTTTGTGGATTTTAGGGAGTATGAAGTTGTTGAAAATATATCTCCTAAGTATGCTATTTTTCTAGAAATTTGGTCCTTGATTCAGCCTTCAAATTTTTAAAAAGTTTTGGCCAGTACGCAGAATGGAGGAGCTTCAAAGAAAATGGATGGTTTACTGATTAAAAAAATAGGTATATTTCCGATGCTAAAAACATATCGAACCTCTTGGCATGGTCATATCCATCATGGAGGACATTTGGGGTTTCCCCTTGATTTGTTTTCTTTGAATCAAGGTTTTCTTACCAACTTGTATAGTGTATAGTGTTTGGATTTTGCTCTGTTTTTGGTGTTTTGTCGGTTCGTGGTTTGCCTCGGTGTGTGGCAGCCTTTTTTGTTAGTTTCTCAGCTAGATTTTTGGTGGCTTTGGCTGATGACTCCGTTTTCCCAATGGAATATTTTGGAACTTGGTCTACTTTTGTTCTTGTGGCACTCACCTGGGAGTACCCATCCCACGATCAAGAGTCAATGTTAGTGCCCATTTTGATCCTCTTCTATTTTTCCATGTTTTTCCTTTTCTCTTTGTGCTCTGAAACATTTTGTCCTCATGAAATCGATGATGTGAAGTTGTAGGTCCATTCTTGTGCATTGGATTGTTTGCAAACTCATTACCTTGCCCTAATTTGCTAAGGAGAAGTGAATTTTCCCCAATTTCTAAGAAAAATTGCTTTGGATTCTCCCATCCTTTGCATTTGGTGAAAAAACAACTCGTATCTCGTGTTTAAATGCTTTGAGTTGTTCATTTTTCTCCATTCATGCACCATTTTGAGGAATCTCTAAGTTTACCCCGTGTTTTCCCTAATTTTTCTGTTCAAATGCCTCTACCATTTTTCCGTGTTTTCCCGACCTTTGGAGCTCAAAATTCTTCGTTTTATACTTGTATTCCATTGAAAATCTAATTCCATGATAAAAATTCTTTAAAAACGTGTTTGATTGGTTTAATTTTGAGAAATTTGTCATCCTTGGTGAAAAATCAAATTCTAGAGCATCCCTGGCATTTTCTATGTTTTGTGATCAAACAGTGTCATTTTCCTATCAAATCTCATCTTCAACATTCTAGGGCATCGCTGGCAATTTCTGTGTTGTTTGAAGGTCATACGGGAATCCTTTTCCCATCAAATTTTTAGCTCAAACATCTTCTTATATGTGGCTATTTGTGGTTGGACATGATTTAGTGGATCATCTTGAGCAACTTAGCATTTTTATGTTTTTGTAAAAAGGTCTAAATTCTCCTTGCAAGTCCGTAGGACTTTAGCCAATTAGAGGGTGACACGTGTGTTATCCCGTAAAATTGACAAGGGCAATTTTACCGATAACCATACCGAAAATTTTGTTTCGATCCCTCGTTAGGGATCCCTTGCGTTCGAAACGTTGCAAAATCCCTTCCGGGAAATCTGGTTTTTCGAACTTAGTCTTTTTTGGTCTTTTTTGGCTGGGTGCATGGAATTACTATGTAACACCAACTTTTGGTGCACCCCCTTTAAATCCTTTGGCACATATTTTTCAGTGTCAACACGACTTTTGGTGCGCCTTATATGTTGAGTCTTCCCTGCATGTGCCAAGGCGCATGCGCCTTCATGTCAACACAACTTTTGGTGCGCAAAGGCGCGCTTAGTTTCATGCTGGAAAATGCTTTCATTCGCCAAAGGGCGCATGCCTTCCCATGTCGACAGCAATTTTGGTGTGCCCTTTCTAAAAGTGGGTGGCACATTTATGACTAGTTCACCTATATATATATATATATATGTTTTTGCACACCCAAAATGTCATTTTCACTAGTCGCAGAGCACGTGATTTCTTTTTCTGAGCCTGTCAGCCTGCCTCGTCATTTTCAACGCCTTGTGGACCCGTTGCAAGTTTTTTCTATTTATCCAGGTAAGAGGTTCCTCTCCCTCTCGTGTGTTTTATGTTTTTGGTTCTTGGTGTGCTCATGGTCTGGTTGTGGTTTGGAAGTATTGAAATATCAAAATGTTGGTCTAGCCTCCTCCTTTTGCTATCTTCCCATATCCCTCCCCCTCTGTCCAGATCTGCTGGTAGGGGAACTTGTCTGAAAAACATGGTTTTATTTCCTTTTAGATGAGCCGTTTCATTGCCCAATAACCCTGCTAAAGCAAAGAACGAGAGAAAGGAATGGAGAAAAGAAGACCGTTTTTCCCTTTGGCGCATCTGTCACCCCTGCAACATGACTAAAATCCGCGCCAATGGCGCACCCATCTTGCCTGCTGCAAACACTAGCCCTGCACCCTCAATGGCGCACCAACCTTCCTTGTTGCATCGCATAAACATGCACCCCTTTGGCGCACCCTGCATCTGCGCAACACCGGCTTAATCTGCGCCAAGTGCAAGACTTTGAAAGCGCAGCGCATTCCTCGTTATAGCTACATCATGTTGTGTAAACCCTTTGTGCGCCGCGCCAAACTGCCTTAAGCGCACCAAATGCCCATGTAACATGAAAAAGCCATGCACCTTCAGCGCATCCTGTCTCCGTGCAACACGATGTTTCCATGCGCCCTTTTGTAAAATGCATCCTGCAGTATTCATGCGCCATGCGCCTTTGGTGCCAGTTTAACCCTTGCAACACACTTTCCCGTGCGCCTTACCTATTTAGCCCTGTAAGCTGCAGCTTTCATGTGCCATGCGCCCTGAGTCTCAAAATCTCTAACTCTTTTCTTTTGCTAACATTTCAATGGAAGATCAAATGGCTAATACAACCTTTTTGGATTGGGTCTCGCTTCTTCTTCATGCAGATCAGCAACTGAGTTCGAAAGAACATATGTCTACATCCAGCAAGAGACCCACCAAATCCAAAGGAAAGGCCAAACTTACAGAAGAAGAGATGAAATATAAATATCAAAGGGTCAGGATGCCCGAGTCCCAGGCCGAGTGTAGCATGGACGTCAGAGACTCAGAATTGGGACATATTGATATGGAGGAATTCTGGGCTAGAACTCAGAAAGTCACAAGGAGTCCATGGATGGACAAACTGATAGGCAGTGCCCTACACTTCGCCGGTGGAATCCCAGTCAGCGCCGTCAACAATGAATTCTTGATGGTGATTGCCCAATGTTACAACAAAGACACAAGGTGTGTCGTAAACAGCAAGGGTGAGGTAGTCATTAACCTCACTACCCGTCACTTTGAGGGAATACTCGGCATACCCCACCACCGGCACTTTGTGGCGGGATGACAATGCAGATCAGTGTATGTAACTAATGAACAAGGTTTACTTGAAAAACAAAAAGGTAGTAACCCGGTGGCCCCAAATCATCCACGCAGCGACTTCTCGAAGAGCTCGGCGACACCATTACGTTCTGGCGGCGGCAGGTCTTTGGGCTTTCTCGACGCCCATTATTTCCATAAATGGATCTTTGTGATACTTAGAGACCATGAACAAGAATATGCCTGATCAGCGCTTTTGCTGGGGAGAAATTATAAGCAGCACAATCTCTGAGCAGCTACAACAATTTAGCACAACGGGGACATTCCATATGAACTCCTATGTGGTCTACACTGCAGCATCAGAGAGGGACTATCCAGGCCTGACGCGGAGTGGAGTTTGGCCTCAGGTCAAGATATACGAGTACTACCCGGAGTTGAGGTGGAGAATAGCATCTCCCAATTCACAAAAGTTAACGATGTGTTTTTCTATCACATCATCTCGCCACCGAGGCCGAACATGACTTATGGTCGCATGACCAAAAGCATAGTAGCAGCCACTGAGAAATGGGGGGCCTTGTTCACCCAGTTTCCCACATTCACCTATCTAAGGGCTGCCAACTTTTTGGGAGAGCCAACCAGGCTACCAAGGTATGCTGGGCCTAAACCGATTCTCTTTGGAGTGTCAAGGCAGCTAATCACATACCACGAGAAATGCCCGAAAAGAAAGAAGGGTGGAACTCCTTTCCCCCTCACAGTGGGCAGATACACATGCTCTACCCACCACAAGGCGAAGGAAATGTTCGTAGAGCTGGAGTTACTCAATTTAAAGCATGACTTCCCACCCGTGCCTACCTTCAACCCAAGGAGCTGTCTGCCAAGGGCGAAACTTGATCCAATCCACATCCCTCAGATCGAGGACATTTACATTGACGTCATCCATGAGGTGGAGCTCAGGAGAAAGGATCATTCTCGCCTAGCATTGGCAGAAATCATCCAATATGGGATAGCCATTGTCCCCAAAGGCTTCCAAACTACGGAAGATGAAGTAGACAAGGTATATACTGACACAGATGGGGACAATTGGCCCTTTCCGGCCATTGATAGAACTAAGGCCCCTCAGACAATTGAGGAGAGGGTCAAGGAGACTCTGCGTAGGACAGAGCATTGGTGCCGTATGAATGGACTAATCTACCTTGGGGTTGATTTCACAACCTCCCCGTTGGGCAACGCACCTCCACGATCCAAAAAGTAGCCTAAAGGCAAAGGTAAAGGCGTAGAAGGCTGAATCAAGCACTATTCAGGAAGAAGCCCCTGAGAGTCCTCCTTCCGTGGCACCCAAGTAGGTAATATCTCTGGTCACACCAGAGAAAGAAGCAGAAGAGGATATTCCCATTGGCCCATCCACTCAGGATGTCGGCATTGTTACAACAACTGAGGTCCCTTCTATCCTTTCTTCTTCTCTTCCTTCCCTTCCTCGAGCGACTCAAGCGACCATCCCTTTGGTCATGTCTTCTGTTCCTTCTTCTACTGTTTCCCCCACTTCTTCGTCTATCTTCTCTTCCCTCACTGATCTATCCTCCTCCATTTCTTCCCTTATCTCCGAATTCCCTTCCCTTCCTATGTCTTCCGCAATCGCATTTCCCTTCCTTCCGTGGGCACTTCTTCAGCCTATCCTCTCAATGCCGCCGCCACGTGTCTTCACCTTTTTCCCCTCTACTACTGCAGCTGCCCCCTCCTCTGTTTCCGGTCCTTCTACCTTGGGTCCAGCTTGGATCTCTCAGTAGCTAAGTCAGCAAAAGAGGAAAGTTCCCATCGCTCCGATGGACTTTTCCGTGATCCCATCTAAGGGGGCAAAGAAGCAGAAGCCTGTCACGCGCTTCTCTCAAAGTGCTGTAGGGGAGAGAGTTATGGAAATCACATACCCCAATCCCCTCAAAGAGAAAAAGGATCTGTCTCCTATAGATTTTACTGTGACCCAAGTCACAATGGGGACATCTTCAGAAAGTCTTCAGGGGGAGGCTCTTTCTGCAGTTGACGCCCTCTGCAAAAAGCTTCAGGAAATCAAGGAAGAGAAAAGGCAACTAAAGGAGCAAAACAAATATCTGCTCCAAGCCTTACAGAAGATGGGTAGTGCGCCTCCCACAACTACCGCCGAGACTTCTGAGCTTCTCAGCTAGGAGAAAATTAACGAGTATGCCAAAATCAGCGAAAGTGGTATGGCTGGTTTCCGCTTGGAGGAGCCAAATCCTCAAAGATAGTGAAAAAGTGATCGCCGAGTTCTCCGACTTGTACCTGAACATCAGTAAGGTGAATAAAGAGCTCCAAGCGTTAGCAGGGCCCATATCAGAAGAGTTGGAACATGCCAGACTGCAACACGAGACCTTCCAACAAATGTTCGACTGTTCAGTCAAAGATCTGGTCAAGTTCGGCGTCTTCGGCCATCCAAGGGCCCTCAACAAAATCATGTCCACTCTGGACTACCGGGTAGATCAGCTAGAATTTATTCTAGAAAAGATTGACAAAGTGAAGGAAGAAGCCCTGGATGCGATGCACCGAATGGAACGAATTGTTCTTAATATGTCGCAGTGGTTACTTACTCCTTCCTTCACTTTAAGGAAAGCTGATGAAACCACCCGGATCTTCAAGGAGATCGCTTCTCAAGAGAACAGGCGAGAGGTCACATTTGACACAAAGTCCATCAACAACCCACGGCTGAAGGGACTTCATCGGGTCCCTCATTAAGATGGAAAAGGACTATTCCAAACTCCCAGAGAAGCTCATAGATGAGCGGGAGACTTGTGAGGTGATAAGTGATAGGCACAAGGATCCTTCCCAGGATCAACTAGGGCCAATAATCAACAAGTTCATGGAATACCGCTCTCAGTTCCATATCTCGTCACCTGAGGATCAACAAAAGCAGTCCACCCCCTTTCACCGCAGGATGATGATGACGAATAACTACTTCTTCTTCTTCTTCTTCTTCTTCTTCTTCTTCTTCTCTTTCTCTTCTCCGTCTTTCTTTTTGGAAATATCTGGAGTGTGTTGATACAAATGATGACATCATCCATGTTGCATCATGGGATGATGTCATCCATCAAGTTGTAAAAAGTCAACATGACTTTTAGATATTTTGTAAATATCTTTGTAAATAGTTGTTGGCTCCTTTTTGCCTTCTTTTCTCTTCTTCTTCTATATATACCCCAATACTTGTTGTATTGTGGGATGGATGGATATCTTTCAGATGAAAAATAGAAGTGAAGAAAAAAGACTTTGAGCTTTCTTGTAACAGAAGAAAACAGTAATACAAATATTGAGACTTTGTGCTGAATAGTTGTGTTATGCATCAGACCTTTCTTATGTTAGATCTGTATGTGTTTATTCTGTTAGATTCATATCTACTTTTTTGTCATTTATTCATCATCAGTATTGCTTTGCTCATTTATGCAAGTAGGTTTGGCTCTGTTTACTACCAATCCCAAAACATAAACCTTCTGACCTTTCTGCTTTGGAATTCATTTCTTTTCTTCCTTCGGACCTGCTCTTTCTTCATCCCCTCTTCCTTTCCTTTCTTTTCACAGTCGGAAACACCCCTACTGGGATGAGATCCCAAACCCCCGAAGGTAGAATCTATGAGACTTGCATAGATTCCTGCTAGTAGAATAGCAATAAACCAGTTTCACTTTGCTGACTCAAAGAGGGGCTATGCCCTACACACTGTTGGCTCGTCTATCCATAGATCTGTCTAGGCGACAGATTTTCGGACCAACTGTTTTTGGCGACTCCACTGGGGAACGAACAGATCTATCAGATCTTTGATAGTGATAGAATAGAAAATCAGAAAAATCACTATCTGTTTGTAAATCTGAACTTTTTGTTAAAAATCCAAAAATTTGCAAAAGTGCTCTGAATTGAAAATTTTCTTCTGAGATCCATAGATCTGGCCTAGTTGCAAACCTTTAGTTCGCTGAGTTTTTATAAAAATCAGTATTTTGCCGTAGATCTGAATTTTTGACTGTTTGCTAAAAGTTTGAAACCCTCTGAAAAAAGTCAAAATCAGATCCGAAAATCAGCCTTGCTAATCTCCTCTGTCATTTTATCCTCATTGTTATTTGTCATTAACCGCAATCGGTTTCCAAAAAGGGGATAGTTTTTAAATATTTAGAAAAGTATTTGCTGCTGGTTTTTGACAGAAAAACCAGAAAATCAGCAAGTACAGCCAAAAAGAAATTTCAAATCTGCGCCATAACGTTGCAGATCTGGAAGGTACACTGGCGGGTGAACCTTTACGCGTAGAAAGCAGAGAGCCCGTGGAGAAGCTGATCCTACTTTCGATCTGCTTCAAAGGCATAATTTCAGCATAACACCGGCACGCTTTTCAGCGCTAAGCTCGGCTGACCGGTCATCCAGGAGTGTCTCGCCTTCACGAAGGAAGAATCTTTCGCAAGGGGCATCCACATCCCTTTGTAGTGCCTTGCTACTCAGTGGAACCATGCTTCCAGCCCGTGTTCTTTTTCCAGCCTTTCAAATGGCGGTACCATGGGGAAATGCTATGGGTCCCTTGGCTTTACCACATCCAGTTCATGCGCTACCTCACGGAAACCGAAAGAATTTTCCCAAATTCGACGGGAGCAGAAATCAAAGTACGGATTCCCACATATCTGCATTCATCATGTCATGCAGTATTTTGGATGTAACTCACGAGGATGTGTCGGTTCACCTTTTTCTGGAAACCCTACAAGGACCTGCAGCTGAATGGTTTCAGCATTTACCAGCCGGATCTATTACCAGTTGGGCCACCTTGCGGGATGCTTTTGAAGACAGGTACAAACCTTCAGAAGATGCATTTGCATTATTATCACGAATCAATCACCTAAAGAAGGAGGCCAATGAGACCATCTCGTGATTTTATCGCCTAGGTTCAATGCACTAATCAACCGTGTTCCTGTTGCCATGCTTCAAACAGGAGAATCAAAAATGTTTCTTCATAAATGCTATGAGCTCAAAAGTTAGTTTCTTGCTCCTTCAGGAGCGAGTGGCTACCTTAATTCTCACCCAAGCCGCTGCCATTCGAATAGAGGATAATTTGATAATATCTGGCGAAATGAAAAAGGAATCAGCCAAGCCTAAATCTTTGGGCCCTTCGCCCACTACTTCGTCTAATCCAGCCTTTCAAAAGATGGCAAATGACTTGCTTGCATTGAAGAAGTAGTTGGCCCAGGCCTCCCCCAGTTCCTCATACCGGGATATTCCGCGGAGGAATTTCGTTCCTAACAATGTTTCACAAAGACCGCGCTTACCCGCAACCACTCCGCGGTTGGCACTTGAGGCTCCTCCGGTCAACGCTCTGGCCGAAATCGAAGAAGAAGAGCGTGTAGATATGAAGAACCTTCGTCCCAGGGTGAAGATGATCAAGATGTCGGTGAACCAAGTGGCGACTCTACTATCGGGTATATGGAATTTGATGAGGAAGTATCGATGAAGAGGAGGGTACCGAGGGGATATGCAAGCGGATAGTCATACGCCGCTTTTACTCGCTCGCAAGGAAAGAAGAAGGAAGTTGCTACCCATGTCCAGCAGAGAAGGCCATGTCAAACACACCTCCGATCATTGCCAAAAGAGGTAATCCTTTTCCTACTCAACTCCCCTGGCAAATCTTTTACAAGGAAATCTTTCCCCCATCTCTCCAAAGCAGCCTCCTCTCATGTTCCTACCAAGACCAATAATCCTATTCCACCATCACAAAGTGAGGGACTCATTCCTTCACCAACGCAACCCTTGGCCGCATTTGATATCATAGATCATGCAAAAAGACCAAGATCCAAATGTCCGAAGTGAGTATCTTCACCATCGAATCCCGAACAACTTTGTAAGATTGACCAAGTATATTCAAAGTCAAGTCTGTTGTATCTAATCGGTTTCCCAAAAGGAATCCTTTCCACTCCCCTCGAATCCACATAAATTTTGTTTCGACATTGGCATCGTGCAAGATAGAGCCTTTTATCTCTCCCTCCTAATCAATGGACATAAGCTAAGTAATCGCATAATTGATTCCGGGGCTTCTGATAACGTCATGCTGGAAAAAGTCACCCATGCTTTGGGCCTCACTCTTAACAAGCCTTTCGCCAGATGTTATTCCTTGGAAACCAAGCAGGTTTCGTTGGTTGGCCAAATTAAAGACGCGCAATTTGCATTTGCGGCATTCCCAGATAAAAGAGTAAAGATGACATTCCTCGTTGCTGACATTCCGGCAGCCTATGGGATTTTGTTGGGAAGAAGTTTTTGTAGCGAAGTCGGTGGGGAAATTCATATGGACTGGTCTAAAGCTAGAATTCCCGTCAAAGGCGTAATGTAGACTTTGGAGCCAGAATCACAAAAAAAGTACTTGGTTACTAGCTCTGAGGACCCCAAAGCTCAAATCATTTTTGAATCATCAGGGATGGGGAACTATTTCTTGTCTACCGAGTCCGATAAAATGGTTGTCCCCGTTCAAGAAGAAGATCTTAATAAGATTTGGACCTTGCAGTTCAATAAGCATTTGCCTGACAGGCTGGATGCGGATGCAAAGACCGGAGCCCCGCTAATATCTCCCGAGGAAGAAGTCATCCCTCTCTCTTTTAAGTTGCAGTTCTTTAACACAAATAATACTGCTGAGTATGAATCTTTGTTACTTGGCATGCAAGCCGCAAAAGAAAGAGGGATTAAAAATCTGAAAGTACAAGGTGATGCGGAGCTAGTTGTGAATCAAGTTAAAAGGATTTACCAAGTGAAGAATGAAAGGCTCAGGCATTACCGTAATGCGGTGTGGGACAACATTGAAGAGTTTGATGCTTTTTCGATTGAATCCATTCCAAGGGCTCAAAATGACATGGCCGATTCATTGGCTGTTTCAGCATCCCTCATGCTTCCTCACCCAGGTTTGAGAACAAACAAATACACCATTGAGGTGGTTTTCCGCCCGAGCGTGCCAGACAATTCTCAGCATTGGCAGGTGTTCAACGACGATAATCAACTCATTGCCTTTCTAGAGAAGGTGGAAAATTTTAAAGAATTGCACTTTGAAGGATCTACTTCCACTTGCCGTGAATCAGTCACCAATCAAGGCGATGAATCCGAAGGGAATGACGGCATATGTCAGCTCAAAGGGAATAAAATCCCAAAGGGCCTGGTTTCTCTGGAGCGGTTGTTCGACAGGCATGACCATTTTGTGAAAAAGAAGAGGCGAGATGACCCTGACTCATCCCCAGAAACCGAACCGGTCAATATAGGTTCGATAGAGCACCCGCAATTTGTGAACATTGGCAAATGTTGCACGCCTGAGGAGAAACGGAAATTTTTCAAGTTGCTAAAAAAATATATGGACGTGTTGGCATGGTCCTATGCCGATCTAAAGTCTTTAAGCCAAAGGACGTTCAGCATGACATCCCGTTGAAAGAAGATGTCAAAGCCTTTCGCCAGAAGCAGAGGCACTATAATCCTAAGATTTCGGGGACTATCCAGGCCGAAATTCAGAAGATGTTGGATGCGAGAATCATCTTTCCTATCCATCATAGTACTTGGGTAGCAAATATTGTGCCAGTGCGCAAGAAAAACGGTGAGATACGCATATGCGTAGACTTTCACAATTTGAATCAGGCTTCCTTGAAAGACAACTACCCACTTCCAATAATGGATCAAGTTCGCTGCAAGCGATGAATTGGATCGGAGATGCGTTGTCCATGCTTGATGGTTTTTCAGGCTATAATCAGATTGAAGTTTCACCTGAAGATCAATTTAAAACAGCATTCACTACTCCCTGGGGTACATTTGCCTACAGCAGGATGCCTTTTGGCCTAACTAATGCTGGCGCCACTTTTCAGCGGGCCATGGATTTCGCATTCAAAGGTATGATGGGGAAAGTCATTGTGGTTTATTTAGATGACTTAACCGTGTTCTCTAAACAATGAAATGATCATTGTGATCATTTGGAGCAAGTGTTGGCCAGGTGCCGAGAACATGGGATTTCCCTAAACCCAAAAAAGTCTATTTTGGAGTCACGGAAGGAAAGTTGCTAGGGCATGTGGTTAGCAAAGAAGGAACAAAGATAGATACCGAAAGAGTTAAGGCTATTCAAAGCCTTACTCTGCCTACAAGCAAGACTGGTGTTCATTCTTTCTTCGGAAAGGTGAACTTTCTCAGACGTTTTGTTCCTGACTTTGTTGAGAAGACCCATCACATATTGAACATGATGAAGGGGTCACCAACTTTCAAATGGAGCGAAGAGGGGAAAAGGTCATTTGAAGAAATAAAAGCTTCCGTTGCTCATGCACCAGTCTTGGTATGTCCCGATTTCTCCAAGGACTTCATCATGTATAGTTACGCATCTGAGCATACCGTGCCCATGCAATATTGATGCAAAAGAACTTGGAGGATGTTGAATCTCGATCGCGTTCATGAGTTCTCCCCTCAAGCCTCATGAACTAAAAATGACTCAACTGGAAAAGCATGCCTTCGTCGTTGTCAAAGAAGTGAAGAATTTCAGGTATTACATTCTAAACTCGCATACGGTGGTGCTGGTCCCTGACACGGCGGTGAAATCAATTCTAACTCAGCAGGAGTTAGGAAGCTTGCGAGGAAATTGGATCGCAAAGGTCCAGGAGTATGACCTGGATATTAAACCAACCAAGCTGGTAAGGGGCAAGGGCCTGTGTCAGCTAATGGCTGAAAACAAAGATTCAGAAAACCCTGATGAAAGGGGTGACTACACCAATGAAGCACAGAACCGGCTGGAAAAACCCGATTCGCTGCCTCTGGTCCTATTTGTTGCGACTAGTGATGAATGGTATTCCAATATCACTTTCTTCCTCACCTACGGCGAATGCCCAATGCACCTAACTGCAAAGGAGAAGCGCACTATAAAGCTCAGAGCAGCTAAATATGTCATCTGGGATGATGGTTTATATAAACGTGGGATAGATGGCATCTTTTTGCGATGTGTTGACAAACCCCAGCAGGTAAAACTACTAGAAAGTTTTCACAATTCAGCCTGTGGGGGGCATTTCTCTTCCTCCGTGACAGCACACAAGATCATTCGAGCCAGGTACTATTGGCCGACGCTCTTCCAAGATACAGCCACCTGGGTGGCAAAGTGTGAACCCTGCCAGCAATTCGTCGGCAAGCCCAAGTTGGCTGCCTTTCCCCTAAGGCCGGTCATTATCAACGAACCATTCAGACAATGGGGAATTGATTTTATTGGTGCACTCAATCCTCAATCGAGTGCTGGACATAGCTATGTCCTTACAGCAATGGATTACTTCACCAAGTGGGTGGAAGCCATACCTGTCAAGCATGCCACTTCTGAGGTGGTTTGTAATTTCATTAAAGAAAATATCATTGTCAGGTTTGGCGTTCCAAACAAAATCGTTGCTGATAATGCTTCTAACTTCTCCTCATGGGAAGTTATTAGTTTTTGCTACGAATATGGGATAACTTTGGCTCACGCCTTAGATTATTACCCTCAGGGAAATGGTCAGGCGGAATCCAGTAACAAGAACTTGGTGACCATCATACGGAAGTTAGTGGATGAGAATCAGCGGATGTGGCACAAGTCTCTGTACGACGCTTTGTGGGCCGATCGTATTACTCCCAAGAGGTCTCTCGGCATGTCACCTTTTCAAGTGTTATATGGCACTGATGCCGAGCTTCCCATTTCTGCAGAACTTCCTGCTCTGTGCTTGGCATGAGCTATCGAAGATGAAACTTTCCAAAATTCTCTTGAAAAGAGGATCATGTATCTGGCAAGAATTGAAGAAAAGAGAGTAAGGGTGGTTGACAGGATCACCGAACATCAGAATCAAGTTAAGAGACTGTTCGATAAAAAGGCCAAGTAGAGGGATTTTCAAGTAGGAGATCTCGTCCTTTTGTGGGACAAGCAAAGAGAGCCAAAGGGCATGCACGGAAAGTTTGATTCCCTGTGGAGAGAGCCCTTCAAGATCAAGCAGCTCAACGGAGAGAATAGCTTCTATCTCTCATATCTAGATGGAACCGAGCTCCCGCTTCCTTATAGCGGGCAACATCTGAAAATTTTCAAGAAGTAGAGCTTGCTCTCTTCTTTGTACAGTTTGCTTTAGTTGTGTGTTTGTTTTCGTCGTGTGTTTGCTTTTGGTTTGTTGTGTGTTCCTTTTCTCTCCCTCCGATCGCCCTTGTTTTTGACTCTATTACCCAATGGATAGGCACATGAGATCTGGGATTCTCTACCCCGAGTTTGCTCAGGGATAGTCCCCAGAAAGAGCCAGCTGTTATCCCATAAAATTGACAAGGGCAATTTTACCGATAACCATACCGAAAATTTTGTTTCGATCCCTTGTTAGGGATCCCTTGCGTTTGAAATGTTGCAAAATCCCTTCCCGGGAAATCTGGTTTTTCAAACTTAGTCTTTTTTGGTCTTTTTTGGCTGGGCGCATGGAATTACTATGTAACACCAACTTTTGGTGCACCCCCTTTAAAGCCTTTGGCGCATATTTTTCAGTGTCAACACAACTTTCGGTGTGCCTTGTATGTTGAGTCTTCTATGCGTGCGCCAAGGCGCATGCGCCTTCATGTCAACACAACTTTTGGTGTGCCAAAGGCGCACTTAGTTTCATGCTGGCAAATGCTTTCATGCGCCAAAGGGCGCATGCCTTCCCATGTCGACAGCAACTTTGGTGCGCCCTTTAAAAAGTGGGTGGCACATTTATGACTAGTTCACCTATATATATGTTTTTGCGCACCCAAAATGTCATTTTCACTAGTCGCAGAGCACGTGATTTCTTTTCTCTGAGCCTGTCAGCCCCTGCCTCGTCGTTTTCAACGCCTTGTGGACCCGTTGCAAGTTTTTGCTATTTATCCAGGTAAGAGGTTCCTCTCCCTCTCGTGTGTTTTACGTTTTTGGTTCTTGGTGTGCTCGTGGTCTGGTTGTGGTTTGGAAGTATTGAAATATCAAAATGTTGGTCTAGCCTCCTCCTTTGCTATCTTCCCATATCCCTCCCCCTCTGTCCAGATCTGCTGGTAGGGGAACTTGTCTAAAAAACATGGTTTTATTTCCTTTTTGATGAGCCATTTCATTGCCCAATAAACCTGCTAAAGAAAAGAACGAGAGAAAGGAATGGAGAAAAGAAGACTTTTTCCCTTTGGCGCATCTGTCACCCCCGCAACATGACTAAAATCCGCACCAATGGCGCACCCATCTTGCCTGCTACAAACACTAGCCCTGCACCGTCAATGGCGCATCAACCTTCCTTGTTGCATCGCATATCCATATGCCCCTTTGGTGCACCCTACATCTGCGCAACACCGGCTTAATCTGCACCAAGTACAAGACTTTGAAAGTGTAGGCGCATTCTTCGTTACAACTGCATCATGTTGTGTAAACCCTTTGTGCGCCGCGCCAAACTACCTTGGGCGCACCAAATGCCCATGTAACATGAAAAAGCCATGCGCCTTCGGCGCATCCTGTCTCCATGCAACACGATGTTTTCATGCGCCCTTTTGTAAAATGCATCCTGCAGTATTCATGCGCCATGCGCCTTTGGCGCCAGTTTAACCCTTGCAACACACTTTCCCCATGCGCCTTACCTATTTAGCCCTGTAAGCTGCAGCTTTCATGCGCCATGCGCCCTGAGTCTCAAAATCTCTAACTCTTTCTTCTGCTAACATTTCAATGGAAGATCAAATGGCTAATACAACCTTTTCGGATTGGGTCTCGCTTCTTCTTCATGCAGATCAGCAACTGAGTTCGAAAGAACATATGTCTACATCCAGCAAGAGACCCACCAAATCCAAAGGAAAGGCCAAACTTACGGAAGAAGAGATGAAATATAAATATCAAAGGGTCAGGATGCCCGAGTCCCAGGCCGAGTGTAGCATGGACGTCAGAGACTCAGAATTGGGACATATTGATATGGAGGAATTCTGGGCTAGAACTCAGAAAGTCACAAGGAGTCCATGGATGGACAAACTGATAGGCAGTGCCCTACACTTCACCGGTGGAATCCCAGTCAGCACCGTCAACAATGAATTCTTGATGGTGATTGCCCAATGTTACAACAAAGACACAAGGTGTGTCGTAAACAGCAAGGGCGAGGTAGTCATTAACCTCACTGCCCATCACTTTGAGGGAATACTCGGCATACCCCACCACCGGCACTTTGTGGCCGTCAGTCAAGCAGATTGCATTAAGGCATGGGATGACAATGCAGATCAGTGTATGCAACTAATGAACGAGGTTTACTTGAAAAACAAAAAGGTAGTAACCCGGTGGCCCCAAATCATCCACTGCAGTGACTTCTCAGAAGAGCTCAGCGACACCATTACGTTCCTAAGCAGGGTCTTCGGGCTTTCTGACGCCCATTATTTCCATAAATGGATGTTGCGATACTTAGAGACCATGAACAAGAATATGCCTGATCAGTGCTTTTTACTGGGAGAAATTATAAGCAGCACAATCTCTGAGCAGCTACAACAATTTAGCACAACGGGGACATTCCATATGAACTCCTACGTGGTCTATGCTGCAGCATCAGAGAGGGACTATCCAGGCCTGACGCGGAGTGGAGTTTGGCCTCAGGTCAAGATATACGAGTACTACCCGGAATTGAGGCTGGAGAATAGCATCTCCCAATTCACAAAAGTTAACGATGTGTTTTTCTATCACATCATCTACCTACTGAGGCCGAACATGACTTATGGTCGCACGACCAAAAGCATAGTAAGTACCACTGAGAAATGGGGGGCCTTGTTCACCCAGTTTCCCACATTCACCTATCTAAGGGCTGCCAACTTTTTGGGAGAGCCAACCAGGCTACCAAGGTATGCTGGGCCTAAACTGATTCTGCTGGAGCTGTCAAGGTAGCTAATCACATACCACGAGAAATTCCTGAAAAGAAAGAAGGGTGGAACTCCTTTCCCCCTCACAGTAGGCGATACACATGCTCTACCCACCACAAGGCGAAGGAAATGTTCGCAGAGCTGGAGTTACTCAATTTGAAACATGACTTCCTAACCAGGCCTACCTTCGACCCAAGGAGCTGTCTGCCAAGGGAGAAACTTGATCCAATCCACGTCCCTCAGATCGAGGACATTTACATTGACGTCATCCATGAGGTGGAGCTCAGGAGAAAGGATCATTCTCGCCTAGCATTGGTAGAAATCATCCAATATGGGATAGCCATTGTCCCCAAAGGCTTCCAAACTACGGAAGATGAAGTAGACAAGGTATATACTGACACAGATGGGGATGATTGGCCCTTTCCGGCCATTGATAGAACTAAGGCCCCTCAGACAATTGAGGAGAGGGTCAAGGAGACTCTGCGTAGGACAGAGCATTGGTGCCGTATGAACAGACTAATCTACCTTGGGGTTGATTTCACAACCTCCCCATTGGGTAACGCACCTCCACGATCCAAACAAGTAGCCTAAAGGCAAAGGTAAAGGCGTAGAAGCTGAATCCAAAGAACATTCGGAAGAAGCCCCGAGAGTCCTCCTCTCGCAGTACCCAGCGGGTAATATCTCTGGTCACACTAGAGAAAGAAGCAGAAGAGGATATTCCCATTGGCCCATCCACTCAGGATGTCGGCATTGTTACAACAACTGAGGTCCCTTCTATCCTTTCTTCTTCTCTTCCTTCCCCTCCTCGAGCGACTCAAGCGACCATCCCTTTGGTCGTGTCTTCTGTTCCTTCTTCTACTGTTTCCCCCGCTTCTTCATCTATCTTCTCTTCCCTCACTGATCTATCCTCCTCCATTTCTTCCCTTATCTCCGAGCTCCCTTCCCTTCCTATGTCTTCCGCAGCTGCAGTTTCCCTTCCTTCTGTGGGCACTTCTTCGGCTATCCTCTCAATGCCGCCGCCACGTGTCTCCACCTTTTTCCCCTCTACTACTGCAGCTGCCCCCTCCTCTGTTTCTGGTCCTTCTACCATGGGTCCAGCTTGGATCTCTCAGCAGCTAAGTCAGCAAAAGAGGAAAGTTCCCATCACTCCGATGGACTTTTCCGTGATCCCATCTAAGGGGGTGAAGAAGCAGAAGCCTGTCACGTGCTTCTCTCAAAGTGTTGTAGGGGAGAGAGTTATGGAAATCACATACCCCAATCCCCTCAAAGAGAAAAAGGATCTGTCTCCTACAGATTTTACTGTGACCCAAGTCACAATGGGGACATCTTCAGAAAGTCTTCAGGGGGAGGCTCTTTCTGCAGTTGACGCCCTCTAAAAAACAACAGAAAGTCAAGGAAGAGAAAAGGCAACTAAAGGAGCAAAACAAATATCTCGCTCCAAGCCTTACGAGAAGATGGGTAGTGCGCCTCCCACAATCGCGCCGAAACTTCGAGCTTCTCACCAGAGAAAATTAACGAGTATGCCAAAATTGGTGAGCAGGGTATGGCCGTTTCCGCTTGGAGGAGCCAAATCCTCAAAGACAAGTGAAAAGTGATCACCGAGTTCTCTGACTTGTACCTGAACATCAGTAAAGCGAATAAAGAGCTCCAAGCGTTAGCAGGCCCATATCGAAGAGTTGGAACATGCCGCATCGCAACACGAGACCTTCCAACAAATGTTAGATCTTTCTTATGTTATGCATCAGACCTTTCTTATGTTAGATCTGTATGTGTTTATTCTGTTAGATTCATATCTACTTTTTTGTCATTTATTCATCATCAATATTGCTTTGCTCGTTTATGCAAGTAGGTTTGGCTCTGTTTACTACCAATCCCAAAACATAAACCTTCTGACCTTTCTGCTTTGGAATTCATTTCTTTTCTTCCTTCGGACCTACTCTTTCTTCATCCCCTCTTCCTTTCCTTTCTTTTCTCAGTTGGAAACACCCCTACTGGGATGAGATCCCAAACCCCCGAAGGTAGAATCTGTGAGACTTGCATAGATTCCTGCTGGTAGAATAGCAATAAACCAGTTTTGCTTTGCTAACTCAAAGAGGGGCTATGCCCTGCACACTGTTGGCTCAACTATCCATAGATCTATCCAGCGACAGATTTTCGGACCAACAACATGGCAGTTAAAAAAGTCAAAACAGTGGAGCTACGAAGGCACGATGGAAAATTTTCCTTTGGTGAAAAGGAGTTAAGGTAAAAAATTGGAGCGCAGGCCCTTGGTGAATCAGAGGTGGACACGTGTCATGTTTTCATCAAAAGCGGGATGGAAGGTTGGCGGAGGACTTAGAAGATATTTTTATTTTTGGTGAATGGGAACAAAAGTTTTGAAAAGGGCCACGGGTCCGCCAAAGCAACCCAGAGTGGATACATGGCGGGTCAAAGCAGAACTTTGAGCCTCTAGGAAACTTGAAATTTTTCCCATTTTGGCATAAAGGATTAAAATTGTAAAATGAGGCCGCAGCTCCATCAATGGTCACAATTGAGCCACGTGTATGACTTAGATCAAAAGAAGGGATTCTGGAGCGTAGGGTCTTTGTAGGAACTTTAGCTTTTATCCTATAAAGGTAAGAAATCAAAAGGAACAACACAAGCTCACCACCAATCAGTGAATGACACGTGTCTAGGATAGAATCGAAGGTGTGGGTCTATGGGGATAAGTTTGAAAATTTTAATTTTTTCCAAAAAATGTAGAAATGTGTAGAATTGGTTTGCAATTCCAATAGGGCCCACATTGGGACATGTGTTAAGCTCATTTTGAAAGGGCGGAGGGGTAGAGAAAGATGTCCAATTTTAAAAATTTTCCTTAAAGTGTTAAAATGTCAAAAAGTGATCCCAAGCACATTTCCAATCACTTTGTGACACGTGGAGTGCTCAGATTGAAGGGAGAAAGGAAGATCAATCAGCTATTCTTGTGCATTTTTCGGTTTAGCGCCATTTTGCTCGGGAAGTGTGAAAATGCATTTTTTGCATCGATTTTGATCATTTTTTTTACAAATTCATGTTGTTTGTGCTTGTAAGGACCAATGCAATTGGTTTTGAAATTTAATTTGAAGATTTGAGGTACTTTTGAAATGAAATTTTTTTCAGGATCGAAAGCGAAATGTGAAATACCAGATCCAAAAGTTGCATAGGCAAATTTGGAAAGTGTATAGGTGAAATGATGGAAGAGGAAGATGTTGCGGGCACCATAGGAAGAATACATGCTACCATGACAAGGAATGATGAAGATTTGTAATAATTTGATTTTCGAATTCTTGGCATCTACTCCTCACAAAATTGGTTAAGTGTCACTTTGAGAGAAAGTCATCTGTGAATTTATAACAAACTAAGATGTCATAGGATATTCTTTTCTTGGGAAATAAGGATAAAATGTAATAAAGAGATATATAATACATGCTTTGAGACATGTAAAAGGGGAAATTGAAAATCATGAGAAAATTTTGAGAGAAGCTCATCTTCCGAGAAACCATCCAAAAAACCCAGTTAATGTCTTCGTATTAGATCTTCATTCATGTTGGGTTAGTTACAAGTGTATAGCCATCACACATCTCTCGACATTGTTCTTGAAACTCTCCTATGCTGATGAATCTAACAAGATTTTCAATTAATCTATGTTATTTTGGTAAATATGATGTCTGTTATCATTTTTAAATGTCTGTAAATAGTTTTCCTTGTTCTTGTTGCAATCTTGCATTGAAATCTTTAGGAATCACATAGATCTCATCCTTATTGATATTTTAGTGGCATTTGTAATTTCATTTGTTAGAAGAGCTTTCATTTGACATTTAAAATAAGTAGTTTAAAATCACTTCACCTTTATTTTTTGACAGAGATTTCTTCTAAGACTTTGGGGGTACCTTAGGCATGATTTGATCAGATATTTTGATGTTTAATTGAGTCCTTTAACTCAAGATTTTGTGTTGAGGTCTCAAAGATTGTGTGAAGAGTGCAAACCTAGGCATCCATTTGTGTATCTCTTCTAGTTGAAATAACATCCTGACTGTTTTGAATCATTTTATCCGATATTTGTTCAAATGTTGTAGAGGTTGTCAAAGATCTGGTATAGTCAAGTTTGTCTTGTCAATAGCCCACCAAAAATCATTCTAAACAACTAATCCTACCCCATACTACCATTTTTTTGACCTGTATACCCACAGAAGATCAAAATCCATTTGCTAAAGTATGTAGAACAAATCAGGATTTCAAAATTTCTTTAATAACCCTTGCCTTGCATTGAAAGTATCTCCATAATCTGGAAGTGAAAACTTGTGAAAGTCAGATTTGGAGTGTTGATCATATTTTCCCAAGGCCCCTTCATACTATTTGCAAAAATTGAGGGATATCTTAATCTCCTTCACCATTTTAGGGTTACAAAATAGGTCCTCTTACCTTGGTTGAAAGGCACAACCTAAAATAGTTAGGACAAGATCAAGTCCTATTTGAGTTCTATCCATCTCTCCACAAATCGAGAGCCGTTAGATCACATCCCTGGCTACAAAATGACATACATCATGATCTATCTATCTTCAAGCTTCATGCCATATCTCTAATCTGCTCAGATCGAAAAGGAGAAAAACTTTGGGTCCCAAAATAGTCTATTGATTTTTATTTCTTTTGATTTTTTTACATGAACTCATTTCCTTTGATGGAGCAAGTTCATTTTTATAACTATGTTTCTTTATTAAATTATCTAAGATTTTTTTTTTTACATGGGGAACATCTAGGAATAGCTATGTAGACTACTTAAAAGGGGACAATAAATGTATAAGAGACACTCGTGGACCCTTACCATGGTTGATGTCATGATTATGGAGTTCTCACCAATATGGGAGAACCTATCCATAACGAAAATGCTATTGATAGACTCATGGTGTCCATATTTAAGGTCATATCAAGGAATGTAATGGTAGACCACATAAATCTAGATAATTACAATGATAGATAGAAGAGGCCATGATGGAGGGATGATCTAAGGATATGGCTAAGTGCTCAATGTGGCAGACATGCTAACAATAGAATGGTCACAAGTGAAATGCATGAAGTGGTTCAACTTACAATTCTTGGATGGATGAAAATCGACACTCGACCTTCAACCACAATTGACTCCGAGGTCCTGTTAGGGCAGCCGATGTGGAAATATGGATGAGTAATTATAGGAGAATCAATGACTAATATCTGGTAGTGTGAATTCTGGTAGCTAAATTAGCAAAGGGGATATTTAGTGGCTATAAATAGATAGCATAAATTCCCTATGGCTTCATTGAACCTAAGTGTTAAGCTACGTTGAAGTATCCATTTTAACTAGAATGAAACTAACAATCTAATCTACTATTGAATGGGAAACTAATTAAACAAATCAACTAAACAGAACTATTACAAACACAAGACAACAAATTTCTTCTATTCTAAACAATTAAACTACTTCTACACTAAAAATAAACAAGTAAATAACCCGGTGTAGTTATTCATCTGTGCAGAGTGTATCTAGTCTATTTTAATTAATGAAAGTTTTTCTAACTACAAATGTAAATCTAACCTTAATTTTGTCTCGAAGCAAAAGAAGAAATTAGATCTTCTTGGAAGCTTTTCATCTCTCCAACTTCCCAACAAAATAAAAAGTATTTTCCTATATGGATTGATGCTTGAAACTATTTGAATGTTTGTAACTATGACAATGATTTCTCTACTCTATTTGATAATTTGCATATAATTCAGAAACAACAATTTTGAAGAAATGAAGGAAATCAAATAACAACTCCAACCTGGAATATACAAAAATGGCAATCTAGATGTGTGGTACTTGGTCCCCTCAATTTATCTTTTAGTGTCTCATGTCCACGTGAGTCTAGAGGTTGGGAATGAAATGACAACAATAGAGGGAATGCGTTGGAGCAATGGTATCTTGAATTGGAAATATAGGAAAATTCAAGTGGAAGAATGATAGCACAATGGAACTGAGATTATCTACACAATTTCAAGAAATAAAGAAGGAAGCTTAGAAATTACAAGAATACTCAAAAAGATCTCTAGCCCTTTTCTTGAAAACAAGTGATCAATTTATAGAAAGTTAGTTGTAGAGTGCACAAACACACTTGGCAAAAATGGGATGCCAAATCATCACATGAAGAGGCAACTAACTATGAAATCAACAATCAAAAGTGAAAGAGAAGTTAAACATGATCAAATCAAGCCCAAATTTAGGAAATTTCACTAAGAAACGCATCCAAAAACTAAACTAGAATTTAGTTACATGCATATAAAACATGAATGAACATTCTGAAAAATGCATACATTACCACTTCCCCGCACCGAGCGTTGTTGATTACAAAACCGCCACTGATCAAGGCGGCGGTTATAAAACCGCCTCCGGGGGAAGGGCGGCGGTTTTGACACTAAAGGTAAAAACTAGCCTAAAATGAAGTGAGAAGCTAGGAAAAAGCATGTAGAGGCTAAGTAAGGAAATCTAGGCTACAAATATAAGTTGCAGTTGGGTTTGGGAGCTTGAACACCTTCGAAAATATATCACTCATCATTGGGGAAATTTTTGTAACCATTTTCCGATAATGTAGCATGTGTAAAATTGTTTGGATACATATTGCCCCCTCATATAAGCATTTTAGCCATGAAGAGGTGTAAAACATAGAGTCCGAGTATGGTGCTTCTAAAATGGGGAGTTATAAGCTATACCTAACACACTCATGTGCCGAAATTTCATCGTCCAAGCTCTCGCTGCCTATAAGATGCAAAAGGATAACTCAAGTTGAGATAGATAAATCCTAAATCAAAATGACAAGAGGACTTACCATTTGTGCAGGGGTAGGAATATACTTACACCAATGCTCTAACCCTATGGTCACATATACTTAAAATTATGTTAAAATACAACATATATATCAATACAATTCATTTTCTAATTCATTTACGCATATCCTATTGGTGATTTTTGAGCACTAGGCCCACGGTGACGATTTCGAGCAAGAGTGCAGTAAAATTGACCGTTGTGACAAGGTGAAGATGACTTCAAGACCGAGAAACCCTACGATGCAGAAAAAGGTTAGTTTTCCTCAGTAATTCATTTTGAAACCTAAAATGTAAAAATTTGAAAATCTAAGCCTAGGGGGGAGATTTTCAAAATTTCTTGTTTTGAAATAGTCCCTAGGGGGTGCACATGGGGTAGCCTTTTATTTTACTAAAAATGGTTTTTTTGCATTTTTTTGAGTTTTTATGGCTAAAGGGATGGCCCGATAGTTTTTGAGAGGACCCTACCCTATGCCAAATAGTGGTTAGAAGATTGCCACCCTATCGGGGTAGTGGTTACATAATTTCGCCCCTATCAAGATGGCAAGTTACAAAATAGCCGCTCTGCATAGTAGGCGGCGGTTTTGTCAATTTTGGGACAATGAGAAAATTTAGCATGTTTAGACCAATTTTTTAATTTTTTTTTTTTGTAATGTTAATGATGAGATTGCCTACATTACTAACTCACTAATCCTTTTTGTTTTATTAATGCAAGAGTACATCCATTGGAGCCGAGATAGAGTGTGTGACTAGTTACCAACCATACTTGATCAACTGAATCGGGATGATACCAACTTACTACATCATCGGCAAGGATATGGAGGATTGTTTGGCTGCCATATATTACACCTACTAGTCAGATTCTATGTGACCTATTTTCTTATTGGGATGTAGACGGAACACTTTCTTGTTTTCGGGGTTAGAGGAGTGTGGACCATCATTCTCAAGGATGTATACATGATACTCAGTGTTCCAATACTTAGGCAGATGACGACTTGAGATAGTGGGATCCATAAATAGGGCTAGGCTTTAGGCCACTTACTTGGGAGATGATGGGGTGTCACCAGGAACCAAATAGGGTATGAGGCTCCTTTCTATCCCCACTTCTCCTATCCCTGCACTCCACAAGACCATCATGGGTATCTTGTCTTTGTATTTGATAGAGGATAAGGATGGGGACAAATTGTTGTATTATTGGGACATGATAGTGATGTAGATAGAGAACTATGGGCAGACCTATTCCCGGGAAGAAGATATATAGGAATTACATACCATGATTTATACCGGGTGGTCAAATTATAGGGATAGTCACTTAGTCATCCCACACTCATGATGAGTTGGGTTTATGAGAGGATTATCCCCTATCAGGGGAGTATAGGTACATGATCTAGGGGGCCCATAAGGTCTACAAGGTGGATGGGGATTTCAATGCTTAGGGTACCACATCAACTAGTGGCCACCTTGACTACAAATGAATTTATTTCCATTCCCTACTAGGATATGGCAAGATTGTGGGGACCGGATGGGAACACAGTGATAGCTTGTGCCACCACCGGTCAGTTAGTTGATAGATTGGGGAAGGTGGAAACTCATCCATTTGGCAGATTCCCCCAGCAGTTTAGACTACCATACATTGATATTCTTCCTCCTATTTTGGTTGTTTATAGGAGTATTAGGGAGTCTTGGGATGGTCCTAAAGCGATCATGGTTGGAGAATCGTGACACTAGGAGTTCTATTGTCATGAGACGGGTTATCCATGCTCACCAAGAAGCTATACTTACACTACTTCTCATACTCGAGGTAACACCCACTCACACAGGTGGGGAGGAGTACGATGCACCTATTGATATAGACTTTGAGAGACCGAGGTAGGAGATGGGTAGTGAGGATTCGGGAGAGGAGGTAGGTAAATAGGGGAGATGATGAGGAGGATAACAACATTGAGTGGAATGACAGTCATGATAGATCTATGGCTGAGTGAGAGGAGGATATGAGAGATGGAGACCTTAGTATTCAAGGAATCACTTCTTCGTGAGGGAGGTGGAGACGAGGATTCAGTCATGGGACAACATATTTCCTTAGGAGGGGGAGAGGCACAACAGGCACCTGCAGCAACCACACTAGCTACACTGGTAGACCCTACATGAGTGCCTGAAGATCTGAGTATGTGGTTACTCTTTTCTTGACCTTTTTATTTTAGGAATGTTAATCACTATGTACCATAGTTCTTTTTTTTATGCTTTGTGGTTTTCTAACTTATCATTTCTTCTTTTTTGCAGCGACTACTTAGGAGTAATGAGATCTTATTCATCGGGTCTATGTGGATACCTTATTTCTTCCTATGGGGAATACTAGAGTGGAGTTGTTAGAGGATGTGGGATAACATTTTTGTAGGCTGGCCTCCAAACTAAAAATTTTATGCCTCTTTGTAAATTGGTAGATACCATTATTGATTTGAAGATAAGAGGTTCGGGTAGGTATGAGTCATCTAAGAGATTGATGAGGCGGATCCATTCACGATGTAGCAATATCATGGCTAGTGGTTATTCCCATGGTCACTCACACCACTCAAAGTGCATTCATGCCACAACAGGAGTCCTGGAGTCAAGTGTGCACCTTCTTAGGGATCCCATAAGCATTTATATGTCATTGATCCTTTTTTCTTCTTTTCCATTTTGTGAGGAAAATATACAATTTTTTTATATTTTTGGGCTCATTGCAAGCATTTTGACCACACCTAGTGTGTGATGGAATTATACTAAAACTTTATTCCATTATATATATATATATATATATATATATATGCTTCTTTTTGGTTCGGTTATTCCTTGTATAGAGTTGACTTTCATTTGTGGTTTGCTTCACATATGTAATCTAGATGTTTTATAATTTTGTATTTTTAATTATTTTTAGAATGTATGCAATGGATGATATATGCTAACACATTTTATTTTATTTTATTGTAATGATGATGTGACAAGATATGTAGACATGTTGTAATGCTAAACTTTATCTTTTCAAGTAAAGTTTGGTACTTCATTTTGTTTTGGCAATATGTGATGAATAATGATATGATAATAAAATGAACTCACTCCACCCTTACTCCATGCAACTAGTAAGATGAGAGGGCTCACCACCAAGAGCCAGGAGGGACACGAATTGTGTGGTTTTGATAGAAATAGAAATGGTGAGAGAAAGACAAGATTTTGACATAAACCTAATTACAAAATTATAACTTAATTCTACATAAAGTTTACTACACAGCCTAGAATGTAATTTCTTGCAATTTTATCTAGACTTAGATCCAAATATGGCCATTTGATTGTCACAATTTTGTTTTAAGGTTTTGAATATCTTTTGAAACATGTACATCTAATTCATTTTTCTTGGGATTTTAAGATTTTGAAATCACTTTAACTAAATAAAATTGCCTTAATTTATTAACTTATTTATAGAAATCAGCATGGGCTCATCACTTAGGATAAGGTATAGGTGAGTAAGGGAAATCCCTTCCTTTCCCAACCTCACACCACTAAGAGGAATGGGCTCAACACTGAAGGTTGGTGGGGAAAAGAAGTGTGTAAAGAAAAAATTTGATTTGATTTTTCCTTGAGATATATAATTTTTTTTGTTTTTGGAATTTAATTGTGCTTTTGGGAAGGGAGGCTTGCCCCTAGCCTCAACCCCATACAACCAGTAAGATGTGAGGGCTCAACACCGAAGGTTGAGATAGGTGAACAAGCATCCCAGGTGAAAATGTTTAGAATGTTTTTATACAAAAGAGGTTTTTCTAGGGGAAGATATGACATCATGAAGCTTCTAGAACTAACTATGGGAAAATACAACTATTCTAGAAGAAAGCTATAGGAAGAACCAAGTATGTAGGCCTTAGTAGGATTAGTGTCAAAATTTCATCTTGTCTTGTAGAACTGATGAAGTGATAATAAATTTTGATGAATGTTTGAAGAGATATGATTTGAAAGTATCCAATGTTTTGTAGAAGTTTTTGAGAATTACTTGAAAATAATTTCCTTGATTAAAAATTTTACATAATGAGTTGACGATGATAATGCAATGAGAATGTAGTAGTATACATATGGATATGTAGGTGGACTACATGATGGAATGTCTAAGGTGAAGAGAGTTGAAGGATGTCAAACTCCTCACCCCTAAGAGCACACAAGTGAAGAAACATGATCTTTGAAATTTCTATTCTTTTGACAAGGACTTACTATCTGGGGTTTAAAATTACAACCCCTACCCATGATTGTGTATGTATGTTTATCCAACTTTTCTATTTGAAGGAGGTATTCAAGAACCTCTTTGTTGTATCCTTGATATATTGTGTGTAGGTGAGCATGACTATGCTACTCAATTTCATCTTTTGCATGAAGCATAGTTATTTCGCATGACCTTTGTTGTGTCATGGGATCAAATCTCATGGAGATGACAACATTGGTTTCTGATATGTTTGTGTTTAGACCAAAGTATGGAATATAACAAACCTTAGATATGGATTTGATGGGTACCATATTTATTTCATCCCTCTCTCCCTCTTTGTTAATTTTATCATGTTTATACCTAGGCTAAGACCATTGACAAGAAGAGAGGTTGTACCAAGAAGGTTACCCATTCCATGTGGTTCAAATGAGAGGAAGATCAAGTCATCACTCTCCTAGAGTTTCATGATCTTCGCCATTATTTTGGTGGAAAGAGTTTCCACATATATGGATTTTCCTTTATCGGTTTTGGCTACCTCAAATATTTTTGTATCAACAACTTCATCCTTTAGAACACTTGAGGTAGTCGTGACCAATTGGTTTGATGAAAGTGGTTTGTTTAACTAATTTACAGGGAGTTCATATTCTAAATGGACTAATCTTTTCTTCTTAAGGTTTTAAGTGTATATCTAAGGGCTTAAGATCCCCTTAGGTGATGAATACTTTTCCTAAATGGAGGAATCTAACTTCCTGGAACAAGGTAGAAGTAATAGCCTTCATTTGATGAATCCAAGGTATCCTAAGGATCATGTTATAATTTATTTCCATGTCAAAAATTTAAAACTCCATTAAGATGGTTTTTGGCCCAAGGATGATAGGAAGAACTATGGTTCTAATTGAAGTAGCCTTAATACTATCATACCCTCACAACATGTTTCTTGTAGAGGAGAAATTATTCTCTCCATATCCTAACTTCTACAAGAAAGAGAAGGGAACCACATTTACAACAGCCCCATCATCGATCATGGCTCTCTTAATGTAATTGTTATAAACCTAGACCTATAAATATAAGGCAGGATCACCTCTTTGGGCCATTTCAACATCATATGGCATCTTGTCTATATTAAAAACAAACCTAGTATCCTTATAAATTTGTCCCAAAGGATGTATGTCAAAATCAATATGATTTATTTGAGCACTGGGAGGAGGTGTAATCTGGATTAGATGACCAAGACCTAGTGCATCAAGAAATGCAGAATGATGCATAGGGGAATTCTTTAGCAAATATAGGAATGAGATGTGAGAGAAGGTCTTGTTCAAATATGATATTAAATCATAGGCTCCTAATGGTTTTGTGATTGTAGGAATGTTATCCTATGAGAAGGAAATACTGGTATGGTTTGTGGAAAGTATTCCTTCGCCGAGTTGTTGCATTAATTTTTGGTTCAACTTCTAGCTCGATTAATCCCATGATCTTTGTATTGTCATTCTAACCAAGGTTGGGGCAACTTGAGAGTTGTCAGAAGTTGAAGCTTCATTTTTCCTAATAGGAATTCTCTTGTTTATGTTCTACAGAGTTCACCTTGACATTTTCATGATGCGTAGGGATTGGATCTGAAGATTCTCGAGATAAGCATTCTCGAGGAGGTATGGGTCATGTATAGTCATCTTTGCGGGTTTGTTTCTGGATTTGCTAAGAACATGTCTACAAATATTTGTCTTTGGTTTTCAAGAAGTCTTTGTAGAAAATTTTTGCAATCGTCAGAAAGATATATCATCATGATATCAAACCTTATGGAAACCATAATATAAGTTAGGATCGTAATTTCTTTTCCTTTGATAAATGTCTTGTTGTTTTTTATTATAACCTCGATTGTAGTTTTGAAATTGGTTATTATAACCATGGTTTGTTTCCCCTTGGCTAGAGTTCTGATGTTGGATCAGGTCTGGGGTTTAAATTTTCTTCTGAGGGGGATGGTTCATAGCAACCGTGTTGATCGGTTTAGGGCTTACATGATTTCCCAAGTTACCATTGGCCTTACCATTATTTTATTGGTTAGTGTTACTAACATTTGGCTTCCTGACATGATCAGTAACACCATTAGTTGTAACACTATGGTTCTTGTTAATGACCTTAGGACCTTGATTTTTGTTATAACTGTTGGGGTAATTACCCGAAAAGGAGTGACCAGTCTCCCATTCAATCCATAATTCTTCCAACCACTATCAATTGCTTCTATTCAATTCAAAGTGTACCTTCCAAGTAATTTTTGTAACTACGGAGACAGGAAATTTTGGACTTCTTCCATGGTCTCTCAATTAAGTGAATGAAGGAAGAGATCACAAACTTCCATTTGGTCCATATTCGGTGCACTTGTAGAAGAGTAAAGAACTTTACACCACCTCACGAATGGAATAGGCAACGAGAATATTTTTCTCTTTTCTAATATACGAGAAACTCCCTAATCCTCATGTACGCAACAACTTGTTCATGTCAAATGCTCGATGAACTTTGAAAAAAATTATTTAAAGGAATGTATAAAATCTTATGGAATACGATAGTATAATTCTAATGACATTACCTTGATATTTTTAGGATTATTTTATCTACTACAAAGACATCCCATGGAAACAATTCTCGATAAAGCAATAGCATAGGACTTGATATGAGCATTTGGGTCTCCTTCTCCTTAAACTTTGGTAGATAGGGATATGTACGTGGAAGCATGAGACCACATATAATGAAGTCAAGGGTTACTTTAAGTATTTAGTGTAGGTACCCATTGTGTAGGATTCCACAATTAAAGATCCTTGATGAGGAGTTAGAGGAGGATGAGCTGGATAAGCTACATTATAAGCACTTGACCGAAACTTATGGAGCTCCTTGATATGGTGCATAGGGATCAAGGACAATATATGGGTCCATCTAGGGGGACTTTGAATACATATGCAAGTAATGTGGGGTGATATCAGGATATGGACCAGTGGGCATAAAACCAGGGAACATTGCATTTCCTGATGGAGCACCATTCAAGAATGCACTTCTAGCTAGCATTTGCATAGGATAAGCTTAAGAAGTATGAGGACCAATCCCTAGTTTGTAAAATCCCATGATAAGATCACCTTGATTTGTTTGAATCAAATTTCCTTGTTGTACACGATGTTGCATGTGTTGTTCATTGGTAGGAATGTATCTCTTGTTATCTACTAGATATCCCATGTTCTACCCTACTGCATGAGTTGGTTACAATGGTTGGGAATTCTCTAGTTCTCTAATCCTCTCTAGTAAAGTATCAATGACATCATTGGGATAGGATTGAGTCCCTTGTTGGGGTGCTTGTGGTGTAGGGTTTGACTATGTAGTTTCTAGCAAGAAAGAATGCAGCTTAGCAATTGTAAGAATACTCAAAATGATCTCCAGCCCTTTTCTTGAAAATAAGTGATCAATTTTTAGAAAGTTAGTTATAGAGTGAAAAATTACACTTGGCTACAATCAGATGCCAAGTCATCACATGAAGAGGTGGTTAACTATGTAATCAACAATCACAAGTGAAAGAGGAGTTAAGCATGAACAAATCAAGCCTAAATTTAGGAAATTTGACTAAGAAATGCATCCAAAAACTGAACTAGAGTTGAGTTACACACATATAAAACATGAGTGAACATTATATAAAATAAATACATGACCTCTACCTTGCATAGAGTGGCGGTAATAAAACCACGACCTTGTTTGGGTGGCGTTTTGACACTAAAGGAGTTTTGACACTAAAGGTCAAAACTAGCCTAAAACAAAGCGAGAAGCTAGGAAAATCATGTTGAGACTAAGGAAATGTAAGCTATAAATATAAGCTATAAGTGGGTTTAGGAGCTTGAAAACCCTTCGAAAAGATATTAATCATCATTGGAGACCTTTTTGTAACTATTTTTTGACAATGTATTTGGTGCATACATTTACCATCAAGGAGGCCAAACAATAGGCTCCCAATCCATACTTATGTGTGATAATGTATGGTCAAATCCAATCAGGGGAAAATTTTCCACGTTGGATCCTTTCTAAAGAAGTAACGTTCTAAATTTATTTAAGGACAAGGTCACCAACATTAAAGTTGTGCTATTTGAGGTGCTTGTTGTAAACACGCTCAAGAACAAGAAGGCGTATTCATCTAACAACTCAAGATGTGCTAGACTCTCTTAGAGATAATATTCATTAGAGATGAAGTTGTGAAGTTAACTTTGAGAATAAAAATGGCTTCAAAACCATACATAATAGAAAAGTGAGTAGCTCCCGTGGAAGTATGAAGGCTAGTCTGATAATCCCAAAGAGTGAAGGGGAGATGAAGGTGCCAAGTATGACTTGACTGATCAATAGTTTTTGTAAGAATGCTTTGAAGGGTTTTATTGGTTGTTTCAGCTTGGCCATTGGCTTGAGGATAATATGGAGAAGAGAAGATAAGTTTGATATTGAATGAGTCACAAAGTTTCTTGAGGTAGTTTTTTAAAAGGAATTTCCATTTACCATTATGATTTTATGAGGAACGTCGAAATAAAAAATGATATGTTGGTAGATAAAGTTAATAATTGGACCATATTTAGTGGAGGTGAGCGAATTGCTTCCACCCACTTGGTGAAGTATTCAATTATAGTTATTTTTCTATGAATACCGAGGATTGATAAGACCAATGAGATTGAGACCCCATTATGAGAAGGGCCAAAGATCTTGAGTTGGTTACAAGGATTGACTAGGAATGTGAATAAGATTAGAATGTTGATGAAAATTTTCACATTTCTTAACATACTCACAATAGTCATGGTTAAGAGAAGGTCAGTAATAGCCAAGGCAAAGGACACATTTAGCAATGACTAAGCCACTAAAATATTTACCACAAATATTTTGATGGACTTCATGGATAACATGTTAAGATTCATGGGATTTAAGGCATTGAAGGAGAATACTGTCAAACCCACTCTTATAAAGAATGTCACTAAGGATAACATATTGGTTAGCACGCTGAAGGAAAGATCTCCTAGCATTCTTGGATATATCAAGTGGAATGATGGATTTGGATAGATAATCAAAAATTTAGGAATACCAAATATCCAATGAACTGGATTCAATGAGATTAATGAGAGGTAGGTCATGGAATGGTTGATCACTATGATGAATGACAACAGAAATTTTAGATTCTTCTAT
The DNA here is from genome assembly GCA_018340775.1 of Taxus wallichiana var. yunnanensis. Lineage (NCBI taxonomy): Eukaryota > Viridiplantae > Streptophyta > Pinopsida > Cupressales > Taxaceae > Taxus > Taxus wallichiana. Next base: position 692,299,768 of record CM031239.1, read on the forward strand.
TGTCCATGGGATGAGATCTGCGATGAATGTCATCATATTAGTGAAATTATTAGATGATCAAGGAATGGCTTGGATACTATAAAAGTCAAATGCCTTAAGGAGGAGAAGGATGATATCTCTATATTTTTAAAGGGTATCATTTTTACATTGATATTCACCATAACTTATTTGATGATAAGCTTAGAATCTCCATAGATGTCAAGAATTTGAACACCTAGAAAGGAAGTAGTTTCAAGACCTAAGATAAGGGCTTCATACTACGTCATATTATTTGTGTACTTAAAAATAAGATTATTTGTGATGGGGAATAGGAGCATCCCTAGGAGGGAAGAGAATGACTTCGATGCCTCCCCCTTGCTAGCATTTAGAACCATCAAATAAGAGGGTCATATTAAGGGTATCCTCCTCATGGTGAAAGTGATTTATGGATTCATCTAGTGATTATTCATGAGGAAGATGCATAGTAAGAATATGGGCTTCAACTAACTGGTCTATGGTATCTTGGCTCTTAATGGATTTTTGAGAAATTAACTCAAGGTTAAAATTGGTCATGAGAATGAGCCATAGAATGATGTGATCATTGTGCTATGGTTTAGAATTCATCATCTTAAGAAGATGAAAGTTAGTAACGATGTAATTCTAATAGTTGAGAAGATAACATAGAATCTTAGAGGTGGTGAAGAAAAGGGCACAATACAAAGCATTTCATCTTCAATGTAATGAGTCTCGCATTATGAAGGGTGTGATTCATGTAATAAATAACCTATTCATGACCTTGTTCATCCCAATGTGCTAACATAGCCCCCGGAGCATGACTAGTAGCGGAGATGTATAGATAAAAGAGCCCCCTTGGGTAGAGGTCTAAGTATTGGTGGAGACAAAATATATTGTTTAAGATCATCAAAATTATTTTGTGACTATGATCCTAACTAAAGTCTATGTCTTTGTAAAGAATATGATGAAAGGGTTGGCAATGATCAGAGAGTTGCTATATGAAATGGAAGAACGATTAAAGTCGGCCTTAAAGATTACAAAATTTCTTAAGATTTGAAGGAGGAATTTTAGTTATTTTTTTAATTTTTGTGGGGTCAATTTCAATACCCCTAATAGAAATGATAAATCTAAGGAGTTTACTTGTTAACAATCCAAACACACACTTGTCTAGATTGAGACAAAGGTAGAAATGAATAATTCATTCGAAAATGACTTCAAGAATGGAAATATGGTAATGGTGATGTTTATATTTACCCAAAATATCATCGACATAATATTCTATGGTTTTGTGGATGAGATCATGAAATATGTAAGTCATAGCCTGCTAATAGGTAGCTCGGCATTTTTCAAACCAAAGGGCATGATGCAATAGCAAAAGGTTCCCCAAGGAGTGATGAAGGAGGTCTTATGTTGGTCTTCTGACATGATGAGAATCTGATTGTAACCAGAAAAACCATCCATAAGAGAAAGCATCTCATGATCTGTGGTAAGATCCACTAGTTGATCAATGTTGGGAAGAGGGAAGTCATCTTTAGTGTAAGTGAGATTAAGATCTCAAAATTTGGTGCATATATGAAGCTTTTCAGTCATGTTAGCGATAGGTATAATGTTAGAAACCCATTGGGGATAGTCAATGGGGATGATGAAGCTATTGGAAAGAAGATGGTGTAACTCCTCTTTGACAAGGAGATAAACTCAAGGTGCATGCGGTGAAGCTTCTGCTTAATTGGTTTTGCATTAGGAAAAGTGATGATATTATGGATGATGAGGAGAAGGGTCAAGACTTGGCATGTCTGAGTATGACCATAAAAATGTATAGCTATGATGAGAGAGGAATGCAATGAAATAATCAAGCTCCTATGGATCAAGATATTTACCCATTTTGAGGATGTGAGGATCCTAAGGAGTCCCAATATTGATGTCGATGGTGGCTTCATTAAGAAGAGTGGATGTGTCAAATGGTAAGGTCTTATGAAGATAATAATCCTCTACCCCCATGTGGGAAAGAATGGCGTTGTTGTCAACACACTGAAGAATGTCGATGGTAGAAGATTATTCTTCTATCATCTCGAATGGTAGAGGGGAAGGGACCTAGTCTTATTTTCACACTGATAAGTGAATGCTCCCAAGGTACTTATGGAGACTAAAAAAATCCAAAGGAAATATACATGGTGTCATCCGTATCCATGGACTCATGTGATGGTGAAGATGGAGAAGGCATGTAAAAGCACATCTCAGATGGTGGGAAGGGGTCGGTGGGTCACTCCTAATATCCTAATCCAAAATTTTCATGAGGCTTGTGGTATTGATCGATAATAAGGCCATGTGGCCCATGCTCATAACATCCCATGCCGAATCCCTTCCATGTGTAATAGTGGCGATAAGTTTGAGTGAAGGATGGTTTTCTAAGGAAGCCAAAACCACCAGTATAAGGTTTGGCATGTGGATGATCAGTGATGTGAGAAGAAGGGGTGTCAAAACACCATAGATGAGATTGGTACGAAGATGTGGTGGGCCAAAAGGAATGATATCCCCAAAATTGGGTTGATACATTGGAGCTTGGTTGGGTTTACTAAGATGGTGAGGAGTGGGAAAGGTGTTGAGTGTAAGAAGACAATACTCCCCCAACATAATTTTGTCCATTACTTTATCTAGGGATTCATCGTTAGGAAGTTTGGATGAAGAAATGGATAAATGAGTGGATGGCACAAATGAATTGTTCTTAGAAATGAGGAAATAATTAATTTGATATGTCATGTTACACATTTGGAAGGGAGGATCATCCTAGGAAGTGTCAAGATCTTCCCCTTATGCTCATACTTAAGGTAGCGATGAAGTGTAGAGGGGAAAAAATGCATAGCATGGATCCAAGGTTGTCCAAGGAGAACATTGTACTAAAATTATCCTTCTATGATGTAGAATACCTTATAAAGGAGTTTCTCACTAATATAGATAGGAAGAAAATATATAACAAAATATTTTTCAAACCTAGGGTTTACCAGTGTGGGAGCTTGAGAAATGGCCATTTTAATAGCCACGAAGCTCTCCCTTCCTTCCTTTTTCCATGAGAATGGAATATTATTTTTCAGCATGGTGGTTAGTGGTTTAGCCAACGTTACAAATTGAGGAATAAATTTTTGCATGAAATTTATGGTTCCCATAAAACTTTGGAGACCTTTCTTATGACTTGGAAGAGATAAGGACATAATTGAATGAATTCTAGATGGATCAATAGACATTCCTTCCATGGAAACAACATGTCCTAACAATTTTCCTTCTTGAACTGCAAAAATGCACTTCTTAGGATTAAGGGAAACTCCAAAGTCTCTACATCTTTGAAAAACTTTCCTTAGATGTGTGATATGATCTTCAACATGCTTAGAATATACATTTATATCATCAAGGTAAACAAAGATGATATCATTGATTAGTCCCTTAAATTCCATATCCATGGCTCTTTGAAAGGTAGCTCTGCATTGGACAATATAAACGGCATTTTGTTGTAAGCATAAGTGCCCCACTTAGTAGTGAAAGTTATTTTGAATTGATCAGATTCTTGGACCAGATCTGATTATATCTTGAATATCCATCAAGAAAGGAAAACCTTTAAGCCCCCACCACTATTTGAAGGATTTTTTTCATTGATGGGAGAGGGTAGTGGTGTTTCAATGAGGAACAATTTAAATCACTCGATGTCTACACACAATTTGAATCTCTCCATTATTTTTCCTTATAGGCACTAGATTGGCTACCATAAGGAATGTTTGATGGGAAAACTAATGTAGGCCTTAATGATATTTGTTATCTCATTCCTCATAAATGGATCAATTTTAGGGTTAATTGGCCTCTATTTTTTACAAAGCGGCTTGGAGTTTAGATCCATTTCAATGGTGTCTTTGAGCTATACCTAGCTCAAAACCACGTAGGTATTTATAGGTCCATGCAAAAATATCATGATATTCTTGATATAGTTCAATGAAAGCCTCCTTCTCTTGAGTAGTACATACTTTTCCAAGATTTAGATGCTTTTCGTTTGCTACCTCAACTTATTCAAAATCTTCCTCTTGGTTTACCATGTTGGTGCCTAGCCGGTTGACCTGGTCATCTATATTGAAGATGGATTCAATAGTAACAAGGACTTTTGGCAGTTTATTTCCTTTCAACTATATAATTTGATTGATGTAGGAGTTTTTCAAATTTTCCTTTTGTTTGGCAACGAACTCTACTTCTTGTTGTAGGAAAAAATAAATCTGTTGGTCATTATCGAACACCTGTCAGCTACTTATGTTATCCGGTACTCCGGGACGGACCACCATTTTGAAATTCTAATACCCTTATTTCATAATGTCCACAGGTATATCATATTGTGAGCCAATGGTAGCTAGCCTATCATCCTTTTGATTTTGTTTTTTAAGAATTGCATGAATTCCAAAAGCTTCAAAATCTTCTATCAAGTCCCAAACCCGGTTCTTATACGATATCAATAGATCATTTTTTGATGCATTGCAGGTTGTTACCTGATGCACAACTAATTCACTATCACTAAAGAATGTCAAGGCTTTGATTCCTCTCTTTTGAGCTAGCTGAATTCCTTGTATGAGGGCCTCATATTTGGCAACATTATTAGTACAACTAAACTGCAACCGGAAGGATGAGAAATATTTATTTCCTTCGGAGAAATCAACATAACTCTTACACCGGATCCATTTCTACTCCTCAAACCATCAAATAATAGTTATCATAGTCCCTCGCAACTACCTGATGTTTTGACCAACAAAGGTATGCTTGCACCTTCTTTGTGTATGCAGTATGTACCTAATCCAGTTTCTTCCAAAAATAATAGACTAAATTCTTTATCTACCAATAAATCAGCCTAGGGATCATATTGATGATTGATACTTACCTCATTAAGCATTATATCAGGAACTTCCTCTGTAAGAGTATTTGGCTTGTGATCTACATCCTCCTGTTCTAGGTCACAAATGCATAAATCCCATTTATGGGTTTGGCCGTATAAGGCTCCACATGATTGTGACAAATAGGTTTTGCTCGTATAGTCACCTTCATCCCCTTACCGAGTTCTAAGGATCATATGCGACTAGTCTTATAACAAATAACCACCCATCTTGGTAGTTAAATCACATGATAAGCAAATGGAAAAGAGGGGAGGGAGATCAATAAAATATATGTCTTGTGTGAATGCAAAGCTAGGACATGCATGGATAGTAAGATGAAGCCCCTTAATGAATCCCACAGTTTGACTGCGCAAAGACTATCTAACTAGACAACTCCTTTTGAGATTAGAATGTATGGGATTCCCAACACATCTAAAATTTTCTTGGGCATCACGGAACTACTGGATCTAGAATTGATCATACAATTGTGCACCAAATGATCACCGATAATCAGAGAGATATAAAATGGTGGTGGTTTGCTGACCTTAGAAATCACTTTCGTTTATGGTTGACATAGGATGGTTGTTATTCATTGCTTCACGGCCTAATGATCTATCGGTAGTACCAAAATTATTCAAATCCTCCTGTAGAAAATTCTCTGAGAAGGAATTGAGAGTGCATCCCACATTGTGATGCTCAAATTGTTCTTCTTCATTTTCTCCACAATTCGAACGGAATTGCCCCAACTTTGCTAATACCTTTTTGGGCATTAGATTCTTCTTTTGGGAAATTTCTATTGGGTACTGTGATACTTGAAGTTCCACCTTTCTTTGTAGACTAATCTATGGATACTTCTGGTGATTTCTTTCCCATACCCTTATCATCTGATATTTGTGCTTGAGGCTATGAAGTAGATGCTTGATCATTTTTGGAGATGGAGAATCTATTGCCCTCTTCTTGGAACGTGTGTTTGATGCTACAGTAGAGGCATTAGTATTCAAACCACAAAAATCATTTGTTTTCCAATTTAGTAGTGTAGTTTCATCAAAAGGTTGGTCTTGGCTCTCTTAGGTGGATGGTCTAGCTGATGATTCAGGTGGGGTGGATATGCTTTGGACCATAAGGGCCTAACTCAAAACTCCATTTGGGAAAATATTCTAGTTGTGAGGTGTAGAAAAAGGATAGCACCATTCATAATCTTGAATGAGGTTATTCTAGACTAGTACTATGGCTTTGGATGAACTAGTGGCAGAAGGGTTACAAAAGTTTAAAGGCTTCACGCTTGTGGCTTGGCTAGTGACTTGGTTCTGGGCCTGATTATTTCCTTGAAAAGGAGGATGACTTGTTAGATATTGGGATTGGAATGGTCAAGCATATTGGGACTGCTACCTTTTAATCGCTACAAGCTCATTTCAGAAGGTCCAGTAGTAGTGATTTGACTTCAAATAGATCATTTGAAGAGGCAGGGGTAGATTGAGTTGGTTGATTAGAGGCTATTGGAATAGGAGCAATGATAGGCTGATTATTCATAAGATCTAAAGAAAATGGCATTGGTAGTTGAGGAGCTATCTTTCCAGCTTGAATTAAGGAATTTTCTGCTCTTATGGCTATGTTGTAGGCATAAGGTAATGTAGCCCATGGATTGGATCATAACTGCTACATCGTTATTCAAAGCTTACAAATAGTAAAAGAATGCATTATTTGGTGAAGGCTTAATGAGTGTCAGAATCCTATTCCAAGTTCTATGAAATTGAAAGTTGAAATCACTCATGTACTCTTGGGGAGCTCTCTTTATGGTAGTGAGTTATTCCAAGAGTGATAGGTGATCACTCTTGTCTTCAAACTATTTACAGAGATTCTCTCCTAACTCGTCCCAAGTGGTTATACAACAACCACATAACCCTTAATACCATTTTAGTGCTTTTACCTTAAAAGAAGTCGCGAGAATTCTCGATGACAACATTATCCTCGATGATGTTATGTATCTTTGGGAAAATACTGGCTACATCAAGAATGTGTTCTACTGGAGTAACATGAGTTTCCCCTATGTAAAAGGGTAAATGTTTTAGTGTTATAACTGGTATAGGGTCAAGTTAAGCAAACAGAAGTAGACTGCTTGCATTGAAAGGGGAAAAAAATTTGTTCCACGCCATAGTGAAGAAGAGGTTGATTATTCTCTAGTGGAGGAAACCTTCCGTATGGAGGATTTGAATGACCCCTATGAGATAAAGTTACAGTTGGTGGAGTTGAAACACCTCTTCTTCTTCTCTTTGGAGGAGACAAGGAAAGTTTGATATGTTGATAACTTCCTTACTTTGAAGAATCTCTTATCTAAATTCTTCGCATAAGTTAATGCACTGATATTTGGAATCAAGAGATAACTTACTTGATTTGGAGTCATCGGTACTTGTTAGTGCAAATCTACAACACCCCCTAAATGACCTTCAGATCTGCAGTCCGAATTGGGTCATTTAGTGTGATTGCACAACATTGAGTTTTCTCCAAGGTGTGGGACCTTGCAAGGTGAGAAAACTCTCCAGAGAAAGCTGGTTCTTACCCCTCTGTTTAGGTGTATGCATGAATTTTTACAGAGGTTCTGATTCAAAATTCCTACTCTAAAACTACCAAGGAGACAGGGTTGAGAGAAGCATGGAAAAGGGAAACAAAACTAAGCTAAAATAGTGATACACCAAAGGAGTGATGAACTTTTGTCTTGAAAATAAACACAGATCATAGAGATGTAACACCAAAGCATGCACAGATTGCCAGAATATAATGAAAGATTAGAAGACAATGATAAACGCATGAGAGGATTGGAGGATCATTCACAAAACATGCATTACCATTCCCAAGTTTAATACAATGCATTACAATGGTAGAGAGGAAAAAAATGTGCCAAAATCTCCATGGAAGGTCTAAAACTCCTCGAATTCACATGCCAAGGGGAAGAGGGGAGTCTGCAAGAAACAAAAATGTCTAACCCTTTACAAATGAGCCAAAACTGGCTTTTAATGGCAAAGCAAAACAAAGGAAAGGCAAAAAACATGGGAAAATTGATTTGAGATCTCTAACCATAGAAAATATCCATTAAATCAGCAAGGAAAACCTAAAAATCCATTTTTTGATGCATTTGGCCATGCTGGAGAAGAAATGAGCACCATACCTCATCAATTTTGGTGGTTGGGGGTCGGTTCTACATTTTTTCCCATGCCAGGGACATTTCTTCAATTTTCTCCCATAAATATCCACCAAAAATCAAAATTGAATAGTCCATCATGTGGATAATTTCAATATCTTTCCAATGATATAAAAATGCAAAAATCGAGCTCTGGATCAAAAGATATGGCCCTCTGAAGATTTAGGGAAAAACAGGCAAAATTAGGGCAAAATTAGGGTTCGTGGGCGAAATTTGAAAATTTTCCCTCCTTTTTTGAATTGGGAAAAATTCCTAAAAATATCCACTGGCCCAAAATTCACGCCATGTGGCACCCTCTAGTTGATCCATGGGTTCAAACGATCATTCGACCCTTTTGCAAAATTGGAAAATTTTCCAAAAATACTTCGCGCCTCCGCCACTCCGAGACACGTGGCACCATCTAGTTGCTTGGTAGGGATGCACTCCATTTTTACCTTTACACCATTAACCACTTTGGAAAAAATTCCAAAGTCCTTCCACCACCCCAACTCCCGCCACTGACAAGACATGTGGCGTCTTCTCATTGCTTGGTGGGGATGCACTTGTATTTTCCCTTTGACGCACTTTGACCAAACGCCAAAAAAATTGAAGTCCTTCCACCCCGCTGCTCCCACCTAACATGTGGTGCCATCTCATTTCCTTATGGGCTTTCGGGCCAAAATTTTCCCTTTGCCCCTTTGACCCCAAAAGGCTAAGTGCCAAATTTTTTCCCATGGGCCTGCCTTGGGAAAATTTCCCCTCTAAACTCCATCAAGCCATAACTTGTAAAATACAAGGAGTTAGGAGGACTTCTTTACCTTTCTGGAAAGGGGAGAAAATTATCTATTTGATGAAGTAATACCCAAAAAAATTTGAGTGCCTAAAATGTGTAAAAATTTGACTGAGGCACAAGGAAGGAAAGAATGAAGACAAGTTAGCCAAAATAAGCAGGGGGCTTATTTTGGATAACAATTTTGGTGACTTAGAGGGGTCATCTGCCTATTGGATGAAGTGACTAGCTACCTAAATCAATCCATTAGGTAATGGATTCATCAAATTAATGATTTTCTACTCTCAATTCATTATAAAATCTTTAAGATGAAGATTGTGAGAGTAGAAAATTATTTTGTCTGGAACATGACCTGCAAAATATGCATCCTTGGGGAAACAAAAATTGTGCCAAAGCACTTAGGGAAATGTAAATCTAAGCTATAAAAAAACAATGTGCATAAGCACTTGGAGGAAAGAAAGAAGAATCTAAGCTAATATGTACAAGGTGAGAATTTTCCCTTCTAGTAGCAATGCTTTAGATGGATTCCATTAACTAGAATCTACAGTTCCTCACCATCCAATGTGGACAATTAGAAGGCATTGCTATTTTTGCATTTTTTGACCATGTAGGGGCTAATCCAAATGGCATAAAATTTTGAATGCCTTCCTAGCTTTTCTTCATCTCGCATCCCATTTCAACACTAAATCTCCAACTTGGAAATTTCTAGCCTTAGCTTTCCTATCAAAGCTTCTCTTGATCAAAGTTTGGTCCTTCTCCATTTTTGGCTGCATGCCCTTTGATTTCTTCGAGTTCCATCAATTCTACATACCTAACCTCCATGGGCTCATAATCCAATAATTCTAAGTGCTTCATGAGTTATAATGTTGGAAACTCAAGTGACATAGGCAAGACTACCTCTTTACCATAAACAATTACGAATGCAGAGTTACTGTGGATCTCTTGGAATTTATCCTATCAGCCCATAGAGATGATTTAAGCTTAGTGTGCCAAGTCCTCTGATTTTCATCTAGATTCCTCTTGATGATCCTTAATAGATTCTTATTGGTGGACTCATCTTGGCCATTACCTTGAGGGTAATAATTATATGAAGTTCTCAAATAGATCTCATTTCTAACAACCCATTCAGTTACCTTTGATCCTATGAATGCCAACGCATTATATGATATTATAGTGGCAGGTATACCAAATGTGGTTGTTATCCCCTCATAGAAGTATAGAATGCTAGATTCATTTACCTATTTGAGTACCACCACCTCAGTCCATTTGGTGAAGTAGTATATTGTTGTTAGAATCCATTTGTGCCCTTAGCTTCAGTTTGGATTAATGACTCCAATGAAGTGCAAACCCCATAAAATGAATGTTTGGTCAACTAAGATTGGGTGAAATGGAAGTTCTGCTAACCTCTCTTTCCTATGAAGAATGCACAATTATTGCACCTCTTGATCCATGCATAACAATCACTAAACATTTTGGGCCAATAATAAAAGCCTTCATGATCTTGAGATATATCAATCTTGGAGAAAAATGACCCCAGTTGATCCACCATGGAACTCTTCTAACATTTTCTCAATCTGATTTGTCCTAATGCATCTCAAAGCAACACTCCATTGATATCCTTTTTGAAAAATATACCATTGAAAAGTGCATACAAGATAGCCTGCAATCTGAAGTGTCTTCTTTTGGCTTTGTTCATCTCTAGAGGGCATAGGCCTATTTTTAAGAAGTGTATTATGTCTTGGGTCCAGCAAGGAGTGAGCATACCACCATTTTCTTCTTGAATATCTCTTTGTTCTTGGCTTTCTTGCAGCACCAAAACAACATCCTTCTCTCTGTGCTTGCATCAATTGTTTGACTTAAGGCCAATTTCTCACACAATCCCTTTCCTCATACTAGCTTAGTGACTTTGATCTCAATTTCATACTCCATGACACTAGTAATCCAGCTTGGACGTTTTTCATTTAGAACTTTTTTGAGGAGGAAGTCTTTGACTCCCACATGAAAAACCAGCGGTTGAAACTTGTTTTTAAACTAGATCCTTAAATTTCTTCAAGCTCCTAATCAATGTAAGAAAATTCTTCTCAATGAAGGAATACCTTACTTCATAGTCCTCTAAGATTTTGCTAAAGAAGGTAATTGGCTGCTCTGCATTTTCTTCATTTTGTTGTACTAAAATTACAGAAATTGTATCATCACTACCAAATGCATAAAGGATGAAGTCTTTGGAGAAATATGGGTTAATGAGAGTTGGATCTGTGAGATAGCTTCTTTTATTTCCTCAAAAATTTCCTTACCTTCAGCTATCCATTTGAATGCCACACTTTTCTTCAACATCATAGTTATTGGCTTGACAAGGGCTGCAAAGTTTGGAACAAACCTTCGAACAAAATTGATTCTTCCCAAGAAACTTTGAAGATCCTTCTTATGCCTTGGCAATGGCAGTGTTGTTATTGCTTCAAACCTCTCTAGATCAATTGCTAACCCTTCTTTGAAAACAATGTGGCATAGGAGCTTGCCTTCATGAGCTAAGAAAATGCATTTTTTGGGATTCAAGGATACCAAAATATTCTACATCTTTGCAACACTTTTTCAAATAAAAGAGATGATCGCTGCACTTTTAGAAAATACAAGTAATATCATCTAGGTATATTAGCACTATTTTGTTGATCAATCCCTTGAACGATCTATCCATTTCCCTTTGGAAAGTAGCTCCGACATTAGACAGCCCAAATGGAATTTTTCTATATGCATAGGTTCCCCATCTAGTTTTAAAATTTGTTTTGAATTGATCCTCCTCCTTTACCATTATTTGATTATACCCTAAATAACCATCTAGCAATGAAAACCTCTTAGATCCAACAACAACTTGCAAAATCTGCTCCATAGAAGGAGGTGGGTAGTGATCCTTGAGGGATGCTCTGTTCAAATCTCTAAAGTCTACACACAACCTGATTTCTCCACTCTTCTTTCTAACTAGAACCAATTTTTCAACCTAGCTTGAATGCTTGATGGGGAATATGATACTTGCCTCTATTAACTTATTCAATTCCTTCTTCATGAGAGGCTCAATGTGTGGATTGACCGGTCTCTCGTTTCTGCTGATGGTCTTAGCACTTGGATATAGTTCAATTGTGTGTTGAGCTAGCTTGGGATTCAAACCTCTCAAGTCTTCATAGCTCCAAGAAAATACATTTGGGAACTCTTGGAAAAGTTGCATAAACTCATACCTTTCTTGCTTGGTTGCCACTTTACCAATTTGAAGTGACTTTCCTTCTCCAACTGAGATTGGCTCTAAATCCTCTCGCTTGACTTGGATGTTCACTTTCTCCTTCCTGAATTGATCATTAGGATTGAAGATGGACTCTAAAGTCACAAGTCCCTTTGGCATTTTTTTGTTTCTCAGCTCTACCACTTGATCACCGTACTGCTGTTTTAAATTTTCCTAATTTTTGGCTGAGAACTCAGCTTCCTCTTGCAAGAAATTGATGATTTATTGGTCACTCTCAAACACCTGCCAACTTGCATTATTGTCGGCATTGATAACCTCACAATCCCATGTATGTTTGGCTGCATTTTATCTCTTTTGATACTCTCCACAAGATCAAAGGTTTCTCGAACTCCCTGAAGCCTATCGCAGCTTGGTTCTCTTTCCTAGGAATGGAGTTGATGCCAAAGCCCTCAAAATCCTCAATGAGGTCCCAAACTCTATTCTTATAACTCTTGAGTAGGTCATTCTTGGAAACATGCTTTCCTTTAACTTGATTAACAATCAGCTCACTATCACCAAATACTTGTAAGTTTTGATGCCTCTCTCTCTTCCTTGACTAATGCAATCCATGTATCAAAGCCTCATATTCAATAGTGTTGTTAGAACAAACTAAAATCTAAAAGCTGAATAATACTTAATGCCTTGAGGTGAAACAAGCATAGCCCCTCCTCCTACACCTGTCTACTTCTTGATCCATCAAAGAAAAACTGCCATACCTCATTGAAATCTTTATGGTCCGGCTTGGTGATGTTAGGAAGAGGCTTATTTTCTTCATGCATGTAATAGACTCCTAGATCTGATTCTTTTATTTCCTTGTAGGGATAAAAGTATTTACCTTAATTTCCCATTCATTGGGAGTCAAATCTAGAATGATTCCAACTTTGGTGTCACTTCATGTGTGCTTGGATAATCCTCTTGGTCAAATGCGGAATAGTTGGCATTGATTGAGGTTGGAGTATGAGGCTCGATTTGAAATTTTGCAATAGGTCCAGACATGATTATGGCCTTGGCTGTACCTTGTCCTAAACAACATGTGTGACCAATCGGTAGATAGGTAGCCTCCAATTCTATTTGTGAAATCCTTGACAAACATATGGCAAAAAGTTGTGGCAAATCTATCACCGATACATCTTGCAAAACAATGACATTAGGGCATGTATGAAAAGTAAGGCTCAAATCTTTAATTACACCAATTGTGGCTATTGTTGTCCCATCTAATTGCACCACCCCCTTGGATATGAATTCATATTTAAGGCCCATCTAATCAGCTATTTGGTTGGGCATCACAAGACTACTTGCCCTTAATCAATCATACAATTATGTACTAGTTTATCCCCAATGATCAATGAGACATAGAATGGAGGGGGCTTCAAAAGTTTACCTTGTTGTTCTATCTTTTCCTTCATACTGAGTAGCATTTATGAGTACCTTCTCTTTCATATGAGCTAGCTGATTTGAGATTGACCAATTCTTTATGGCAGCTTGTAATAGATCCCATTGTCCTGGCATGGATAGTGACTCCCACATAGATATGTTCACATTGGTATTTTTCATTTGTTTAATGATGTTAAATGGGGATGAACCATCTCTTTGCTACCCTTTAGTTTGCACATTATTTTCTTGTACATGGGCTACAATAGTTGGCATTTGAGTTGGTCTAGAAGGTGGCTTGGGCTGTCCTTACACATTTGGAACTACATTTTGCTTGCCAACACCTTATGGAGTGATGGAAGGTTGTGAATCACTTGGGTATAATGACTACCCTTCACCAATATTCCTCTTCTTTGACTATGTGTTAGTTGCTACACTCTGAGAAGGTGTTTGATTCATACCACAAAAATCTTCAACCTACCAATTCACAAGTGTAGTCTCATTTGGAGTTGTATCTTGTTGAGATGTCCCTTGTTGTTGGTTTGTTTCTTGACTCACCTCACTCTCTACACTAGTTGTTTTCACCATCAAATCTTGGTTCAAAGCACCATTGAAGCACTTGGATTAGTTGTGAGGTTAATTTCATAGGAAACACCAATCATACTCTTTGAGTTATATTATTTTGCCTTTGGGACTAAGGCTTTAGAGGTAAATGCAACATTGGGGTTATAGGGATGAAATGGTCTATTGGTAGGATGCCTTACTTGATTTTGATTTACAGCTGGGTTGGGTGGCCTATTAGGTTGTTATGGCTGTCTATTAGGCTGATTTTGAGGCTGATAAGAAGGCCTAAAACTTTGAGGTTGCTGCCTCTTGAGCATAACCAGCTCATTGCCCAAATTTTGCAATTATTTCATAACTTCTTGAAGCTCATTTGAGGCACTAGAGGATGAAGTAGAAGTTTCATTTGAACTCTAATTTCTAGGAGTGGGAATAAGAGCTAAATTAGGTGCTTGACTAGTACTTGGGCTTCCCAACTCTGGATATAAGGGCATAGGAGGCCTAGGTACAATTTTACTAGCTTGGATCAAAAAATTCTCAGCCCTAATGGTGATGTTGTAAGATGTAGGTAGAGTTGCACCTCCCATGGATTGGATCAACATAGAAATTTTAGAATTTAAAGCCTTGAGAAAGTATAAGAAAGCACCCTTAGCTGATTGCCTAACTGCCAATGGGATTCTAACCCATGTTCTTTGAAATCTGAAATTGAATTCTATTAGCTACTCATTGGGAGCTCTCTTGATAGTTGTCAGTTTCTCTAATAGAGACAAGTTGTCCCCTTTCTCTCCAAATTGGTTATGGAGGGCTATGCATAATTGGTTCCAATTTTGGATAGATCCTACATCAAGGCTCCTAAACCATTGCAAGGCTTTCCCTTTGAATGAAGATGCCAGCAATTTGACAATAATCTCCATCTCAAAAATCTCATGGATTGCACAAACATTAGCAATGTCCTTGACATGATCACCAAGATTGGTCTAATTTTCTCCAAGTAAAGTATGGGATGTTCTTCAATGCTACAATTGGAACTGGGTTTTGTGCATTAAGAACAAGTGGGCTACTACCAATAAAGTTGGCATAAGGATTGGATTATGCCATGTTGATTGGCCTGAGAACCCTTGTTGATTGGATGAAAGGTCTATCAACTGGAGGAGTTGATAGAGTTCTGTTTGGTGGAGATGGAGACCTTTGAATCCTTCTTCCTCTTTATCCTCTTTTTAGGGATAATTGTAGATAGTTAAACAATCCCTCCTCTCTAGTCCTTGACCTTGTTTGGATCCTTCTCATGAATCTTCAATCTTGGACTTCTAAAAATGTTAGTGCAAATCTACAACACCCCCTAAATCACCTTCATATCTATAGTTTAGAATTGGGTCATTTAGTGTGATTGTATAACATTGAGTTTTCTCCAAGGTGTAGGAACTTGCAAGGTGAGAAAAATCTCCAGAGAAAGCTAGTTCTTGCCCCTCTATTTAGGTGTATGCATGAATTTTTGTGAAGGTTCTCGACTCAAAATTCCTATTCTAAAACTACCAAGGAGACAGTGTTAAGAGAAGCATGGAAAAGGGAAACAAAGCTAAGCTAAAATGGTGATACACCAAAGGAGTGATGAAATTTTTTCTTGCAAATAAAAATATATCATAGAGATGTAACACCAAAGCATGCACAAATTTCTAGAATATAATGAAAGATCATAAGATAATGATAAACGCATGAGAGGATTGGAGGATCATTCACAAAACATGCATTACCATTCCCAAGTTTAATACAATGCATTACAATGGAAGAGAGGAAAAATACGTGCCAAGTATCCATGGAAGTTTAGAAAATCCTCGAATTCATGTTCCAAGAGGAAGAAGGAGTCTGCAAGAACAAAAACATCCAACCCTTTACAAATGAGCCAAAACTAGCTTTTAATGGCGAAGTAGAACGAAGGAAAGGCAAAAACATGGGAAAATTGATTTGAGATCTCCAACCACCGACAAGATCCATTAAAATAGCAAGGGCACCCTCATAAATCCATTTTTCAATGCATTTGGCCATGCTGGAGAAGAAACAAGTGCCATACCTCATCAATTTTGGTGGTTGGGGGTCGGTTCTACATTTTTTCCCGTGCTAAGGACATTTCTTCAATTTTATCCCACAAATATCCACCAAAAATAAAAATTGAATATTCCATCATGTGGATATAAAAAATTATATGAAAAATGAAAAAATCCAAGCTTTGGATCAAAAGATATGGCCCTCTGAAGATTTAGGGCAAAACATGCGAAATTAGGGAAAAATTAGGGTTCGCGGGCGAAATTTGAAATTTTTCCCTCCTTTTTTAAATTGGGAAAAATTCCCAAAAAATCTCCACCAGCTTGACCTATGCTGCCATGTGGTGCCCTCTGGTTGATCCACGGGTTCAAATGATCATTCTGCCCCTTTTGCAAAATTGGAAAATTTTCCAAAATACTATGTGCCTCCACCACTGGGACACGTGGCACCATCTAGTTTCTTGGCAGGGATGTGCTCCATTTTTTACCTTTGCACCATTAACCACTTTGGAAAAATTCCAAAGTCCTTCCACCACCCCAACTCCTACCGCTGACAAGACACGTGGCATCTTCTCATTGCTCGGTGGGGATGTGCTTGTATTTTTCCCTTTGACGCACTTTGACCAAACGCTGAAAAACTCGAAGTCCTTCTACCCCTACTACTCCGACCTGACATGTGGTGCCATCTCATTTCCTTGTGGGATTTTGGGCCAAAATTTTCCCTTTTCCCCTTTGACCCCAAAAGGCTAAGTGCCAATTTTTTCCCGCGGGCCCACCTTGGGAAAATTTCCCCTCCAAACTCCGCAAGCCATAACTTGTAAAATACAAGGAGTTAGGAGGACTTCTTTACCTTTCTGGAAAGGGGAGAAAATTATCTATCTGATGAAGCAATACCTAGAAAAATTTTAGTGCCTGAAATGTGTAAAAATTTGATTGAGGCACAAGGAAGGAAATAATGAAGACAAGTTAGCCAAAATAAGCAGGGGCTTATTTTGGATAATAGTACTTTGAGTTGTGCAAATGAGAAGAGAAGTACCAACTCTATCCCACTGTGCATGCAAAAAAGTTTGTCACCAAATCACTACACCCTTTAAATGACAAGACTATAAACAGGACGTTTGGTGTGATTGGGACACATGGGATCACCTCTCAAGCTGTGGGACTTGGGTTTGAGGTGAACCTCCAGAGAAGGTCGACTTCCTTTTTCTAAACTAAGGGATTTACTACTCCTCATGTAATAAAATGATTATCCAATCCTATACTAAGATTAACATTGGTGTTAAGGAAAGAGGTTTGCAAAAAGGAAACTATACTAGGAATCATGATGTACTAAATAAAAGGATATTATAAATCTCATGAAACATTAATGTGAGTAAAATGTGAATATCGTTAGTCACCTTCACCTATTGCATTTTAGAAAGGGCAAAAAATACCACAAACCAAAAGCTTGTGTTATTTTTTTAAACTAGAAGTACACATAATAGAGAGATCAAATTTGATTGAACACAAAATTAACTAATCATGAGGATAGAACACATGCACATGTCAAACATCCATTTCATTGATTGCAGCTAATGATAATGCAACTTTTAACAATATAAGGAAAACAATATTTCCACAACTGACATAAAAGATGGTTACATTACTTCCTCATAACATAAAATAGATAATCTGAAATAAAGGTAAGCTAACCACTTACACTAAGGAATTATGCATTCACAAAGCATACATTGATCAACCATTTAACACAATAAATTAGGTTCTTCAAGGAAAGATATCACTCTGAATATAATTAAAAGGTTCAAAAATATCTGAAGCACTCTTCCAAGATTGAAGAGAAACTTCACCAAAAATGATCTCTATTAAATGACTCCATATACCTAACTATTTATAAGTTCTTTAGGTTAAGCCATTACAGTTGGGCCTTTAACTAACATTTTACTAAAAATAGAAATGTCATTAATTAAAGGGAATAGGCTCCCATAAAAATAGAAAGTTTGTTGCAAGGGTTTGACTTAGTCAACCCTATAACTTTGACCGATCCAGAGTTTGGATCTATCCTTTCATGGCTGCTCAGCTTTGGCCTAGTTCTGCAATGCCTTCTCCTTTCATAGGTTTTTTTTGTGTTTCCTCCCACATAGGCATTTGATATTTATATTCGAGGAAACACTTGATGATTCCCTAAATTTATTCATCTCATGTCCCACATGCATAGTGATTCACTGCATCTTCTATCTGAATTTCTCTTTTGATCTTGGCTATAAATATTCTAAGTTTACTCACAACTTTCTTTAATATTCCTATACAACTTTGGCATAAAACCAACCTGTCAATAGATTCAATTCGAAATGTTTGGTAACTTCATCATCATGCTTCACCAAATCTTTGAAATTATTTTTTATCTAATCCTCTAGAAGAGCATTGATGTTTTCAAAGTGAAGAATTTACAATTAAAAATATCAAATTCTTTTGATATGTCATTCAAAGCATTTGTAATTTCCACTTGTTTATCATCCAAATTTTTAATTAGATCCTGTAATACTTGACACCGAAATTCCATGGATTTTGATATTCAAACAAATTTGAAGCATCATTGAGTACATCTTCTGAAGGATTATATCTAGATATTCATCTCAAATTTCACTCTATGTTTCCAAATTCAAATTTAGGTTGTTATTGTCCTCCGAAAAAGCTTCATCCATTTTATAAATAGCAGTTTTCCAACCTGCAAATCATTATATATCTCAATAGCTTCTTTAATTGAAGGATTGGCTTCTTACAGTATACGCTCCATCCATCCATCTACCGATCTCCCTTTCTGGCCTATCTTCTTGATCTTGGGATTAAAAATGTCGTCAATGGTAGACGAAACTGTCATAGTCATAGTAGTTGAGACTTTAGTCGATGGAGTTAGTTGTGTTACTTTTCATAGCAATGCAATGAGTTGTTCGACCTTGGCCTTAAGATCATCCTTAGAATATTTATCCTTATCATATTTCTCCAAAATATTTCCAAGAGCAGTGGGTACATCTTATTTAGATCCTTCTTGAGTGTCTTTTCCCAGTGAAAATCTAGAAATCGATAATTTGCAGTTGTAATTGTTTCCTTGGTTTTCCCTCAAAGGGAGTAGCAACCTCTACAAATCACTCCCCAAATGGATTTATTGTCAAGATAGAAATAATCTTTGGCCTCTTGGCTTGTCTTTTTGGTGTATGCTCTAATATACTTAGATCTATTACATCCCCTAGAGGTACTTTCTTATTTTTCTTTGGAGTCTACCAAAACAACCATTCTAGAATGGTTGATGCTGATGAGGATAAAATAGTAGATCCAATACCTAAAACATTAGTCACAACAAGAGTACCAACAACATTAGTTTGCATTTGAATGGTAGTGGTAGTAATGGATGGGGTGGATGTGAGGACTGCCATAGGAGTGGATACAATGATATTAGGAGATGAGACAAAAGGAAATGGAAGTGTTAGGGGAAGTGAAGTAGAAATGGGTGACCCAATAGTTTCCCACCGAGAGAGGACTGGAAGGGATGAGAATACTTGGGCCATGGAAGGAGATGGAAAAGAATAAATGATCGTAGAAGTGGAAGGAACTGATGTAGGAAGTGACAATGGAAGAGGAAAAAGAGATGATGGGTCTTGTAGGACACTTGGAGAATCACTAACTTCAACTACTTCTGTCACGGGTGCTGCAGGAGACATGGCTTTGGAAACAAGATCCTTGGAGAGAGATGAGCTCCTAACAACAAATGAAATATTTTTAGGATTATATGGGCCTTTTGAATTGAGCCTTTCCCTTTATGGGTGTTTATTGGCTCATGGTTGATGGGGTTTCTGTATTTGTAGGTTTTTATAACCCCTTGAGTGAGATTCCCAAGGTAACCAACCAACTGTAGGTTATTTGCAAAATGGACCCCACCCTCTCCTTTGTATTGCAACATTCTTCCACATACCAATTAATCCATGGCAATGGTTGATTGGAAATATTATTATTTTTATATGTTACATCCAAAACATCATCATCATCTTGCAACTCATTTGGAACCTTGTTATACTCATTGTATATATCTCCCCCCGGGTAGATATAGACAAACAGAAGAATATGGAAATCAAAGAAACTCAGAGCCCGATTTTTATTGTGTCACCAACAGCCGAAGGTGTAGGTAAGAGGCACACGACAGAAGGTGTCGACATGAAAATGGATGCGCCCTTAGCACAGGTAAGAGGTGCATGACAGAAGGTGTCGACACGAAAATGGATGCGCCCTTTGCACAGCACGGTAAGAGCGCGCACGAAGGTGTCGACACGAAAATGGATGCTCCCTCGCACGGTAAGAGGTGCATAACGAAGGTGTCGACATGAAAATGGATGCACCCTTGGTGCATGTAAGAGGCACACACGGCGAAGGTGTCGACACGAAAATAGATGCACCCTTGGCATGTAAGAGGCGCATGACGTGTGGAAGGTGTCGACACGAAAATGGATGCGCCTTGGCGCAGTAGGAGAGTGTCAACATGTTAGAAGTTATGCCTTGGCACATGTAAAGGGCTCATGACATAGAATGTTAACATGAATATGGATGCACCTATGGCACACCTTCGGAGGCGCAACATTCGAGCAGCGCAGTTAATCGGCAGAAGGACCTTGACCCAGATATTCAGACGGCCATAACTTTTCACAGGGAGCTCGGATTCACGCAAGGTTGGAATTTTTGGAAAGATTACAAGGTCCTCTATCCAACTACAACTAGATATATTTAATTGGGTGGGAACAAGTTCTTAAAAATGCAAAATACAGTTCGCCACTTTTTAAGTTTGCTAGGGTTCTCACCTACCACCATAATGAGATAAATTAAATGCAACCTGGAGGTGGTTGGGGTAGATTTGGATTTCCTCTCTCTTCCCTCTCTCATTCTTCCTATAAATTGTAATGAGGGGATTCTTTCTAAAGGTTGGACATTCTTGTTTTCCCCTCCCTTCTTCTCTTTGGCAGGTGAATTTGTGGAGTTCAAACCTCCCATTAAAAATTGTAATGCAACTTTGCCTCTTGGCATTTTGTAGTGTGTTGTATCAATCTTTGGAGCAAATAATGCATGTCTGTGGATGATTCTCAACCCTCTCTGTGTTCATTTGCATCCTCTTGATCTTTCACTACAAATCTAGTTATCTGTGCATGATCTTGCATTGCATTTTTATGGTTTGTGTTTATTGGCAAGACAGTGTTCTTCATTCCTCGGTGCATCACCTTTGTAGTTTAGGTTTTATTTTATGCATCTTCTTACCCTGTCTCTTTGGTAAGTTAGTTTAGGTTTTGAGTAAACCCTCTAAATTTTTATGTGTGCATCGAACAGAGGAATAGGGCGCCTTCATCCGGAGATCTTTCCGTTTCGCAAGGTCCCACACTTGGGAAAAGCTCCATGTTATGCAACCGGTGACCGAGAGTCTCACACCATTGAGTTACGAGACATTCAAGGGTGCTTGTGATTTTCCATCAATAGTTTTTGGCATGCTGGTGGGACCAAGAGGTCATTCCACAAGATTTGAATGAATTTTCAAGAAATTGGACTAAAGAATAGAGTTACTTCTATCCTTTCATTCCTTTTAGAAACAGATAAGGTTGGGGCTAGGAGGAATACTGTTGAATGTCGAGATGGTGTGCGCATCGTAGAGAAAGATCAAGTTGATCGTGAAGAACTCCTTTTGTCTTGGAAGGACTACTCGCAAATAAGAACACAAGACCACAAGATTTTGATTAGACGATAAATGAGGGAACTCGCCTGGGCCCAGAAATATAAAACTTCCTTTCGAAGGTGGTCAGCCTCTCGCTAATATGAATTAACACCAAAACCGTAAAATATCAATTAAATTGCTTCGTTGAGATGGGTAGGGAAAGGCTGATTTCTGGTTTTGAGTCACAATAACCGATACGGTTGGCAAGGCCGATAACCGATATCGGTATGGTCTAGGATCTGTAGGTTGGTTGTTTTATGGGGTGGTTGTGTTGTAGGGTAACGGTGTTGTTGGTAAGGCTGATATATGAGTGATATTAGGTAATGAGATGGTGAGAGGTAAATGAATGATAGTTAGATGCAATGACACGTTGGGTAGTGGATCTAGGAATGGATTTATGGGGACTGTGATTCAAAAAGTCTAAGAAATGTTATTAAAGAGGACATGCAAGATGTAACTTACTGGTTATTGACGAAGATGCAGGTCCAGGAACTCTGATGACAAAGGCAGAACTTAGGTAAGATGGCTTGACACACAGAAGATGAGAGATCTCCCTCCCGATGATCAGCTGAGTATCACAGGTTTCTGGCTATTCCGTTGTAGTTTTGGGCTTGATCTCCTTTGCTGCAAACTCTTCTCGGTTTCTTCACTGCCTCTCGCTCGCCAAGTAAAGATCCGGATTCTCTTGATCGCTCCTGCTGATCTCTGTTGATCCAAAAATCCTTCCACCTTTGTTTTTGGTTTGGGGAGCCCATTTACAGGGAACCGATGGCGGTTACGTAACCGACGGCGGTCGAGTAGGAACCGGTATCGGTAGGAAAAAGTAGGCTATTTTTAGTAAAATCAGCCCACTTTCCCCTATTTTTCTCCCGAGAGATTAGTCATGGCTTGGTCAAGTGACTAGAAGGTCGGTTTTGGGTGCGAGAAAGGGGTCATTAGTCATGGGTGTAGGTGTGGACCAAGTTATAGGTCTTAATTAGGTTAGTTTAGGGTTAGGACTAGGTCATGATGAGGTGGCAAAATGAGGTGGCAGGTAAGGTGATGTGGATTTATCAATTACAAGGTAATTAATAAATAATTGTGTAAGGTTTAGGTGATGAGGTTAGGTTACGAAATGAGATGCGGGTCACAAGGGGTCGTAAGACACAAATTTGGTGTCTACATTAGCCCCTTATTGTCGTGTAGCTTGTTTTGTAAAGCTGCACGGACAATAATATGAAGTGGTTTCCCCTGTTAAGGGTATAGGTAATCCCCCTCAAATCTATCACAGATTGAGAGAACTTGAAATCAGGGATAGGGTTGATAAAGGGTAAATGGTGTAGAGATGATGGGGAAAAGGTGGGGTAAGTCCAAGGAAGCAGACACGTTGAAATGCAATAATGCGACTAGGGTACATGATTTGATGAGCAAACCAGCAATGCATAGGCAAAGGTCGATAGTTTATCCAAACAAGGGTGATATAATCCTGGTATCCAAGGCATAGGAAGTAGCTCCAGGGTATATAACAGGTAAGGTACAGGAACGTTTAGGCATGTTCGGCAGTACCAAATGGTTGGTTTGGTTGAGATAAACGTCACGGTCTAGGTCTAGGCAAAGTTGGTCGACAGATCAAGTCAAGGACCCTAATCATGCTAAAACACGAACAGGTGAGCTCGATGGAACAAAAAGCTACATGATGGGTGGATAAAAGTGTATGTTGTTGATGTTGGGTAAGGTATTGAAGTGATACGGCCGTGGGTCGGGCCAAGTTGTTGGGTTACGGCCTTGGGTCGGGCCGGATGGGTAGGGTGAGGCCTGGGTCGGGCCGGATGGTTAGTGAGGCCTTGGGTTGGGCCGGATAGGTAGGGTGAGGCCTTGGGTCGGGCCGGATGGGTAGGGTGAGGCCTTGGGTCGGGCCGGATGGGTAGGGTGAGGCCTTGGGTCGGGCCAAGTTGGGTTGGGTGGCGGTGGGTCGGGCCAAATAGGTAGGTTGAGGCCTTGGGTCGGGCCAAATGGTGGGGTGAGGCCTTGGGCCTCGGGCCGGATGGTTAGGGTGAGGCCTGGGTCGGGCCAAATGGTTAGGGGTGAGGCCTTGGGCCGGCCGGATAGGTGGTTGAGGCCTTGGGGGCCAAGTGGGTAGGGTGGGCCTTGGGTCGGGCAAAATGGTTGGGTGGCCCTGGGTCGGGCCAAATGGTTGGGGGCGAGGCCTGGGTCGGGCCGAATGGTTAGGGTGAGGCCTTGGGTCGGGCCAAATGGTTGGGGTGCGGCCTTGGGTTGGGCCGGAGTGGTTGGTTGCGGCCTTGGGTCGGGCCGGTGAAGTCAAAAATGGCTAAAGAGCAATGGAGCATATAGGCGATGTGGTAAAGAGGCAATGTGGTGGGAAAGGGAAAGTAGTGAATAAGGGCAAAAAGTTGGGTAAAAAAGGACAAAACCGATATCGGTTATCTATGACCGGTACCGGTTAGATAACCGACGCCGGTTCCTTAGGGCACGATTTGACCGGTATCGGTTCTATGTTAAAAACCTATAAAAAGAAAAATACGGCCGGTCATTGTCACTTTGTCAATTTGGAAACCAAATTAAGTTGTCTGAGGTGGAATATTGATATTGGTGTATTTGTTGGCTGAGGTGGCACTAGTTGAGTGGAGAAGTGAGGTGATTGGCGGGCCCGAGTGAGGAGGAGGCAGTAGTTGATTGGTTGAGGACCCAGAAGAGGACATTTGGAGCCATGGCACAGCCAGGAGGAGCAGGAGGAGCTGGACCAGCTGGACCACCACCACCCATCCCACCACGACGACGTGTCGTCGTACCGGTAAGTTCGAAACCTTGCATTGTGTTCATTTGATGTTATTAAGCTAGATTTGGGGTTTGGGTAGGAATGTACATGTTTTTAGGAAATAATTAGAAAATGGAAATAATTTGAAAAAGGGAGAGGGTAGATAGGTGAAATAAGCCGAGCTGGGTGGGTAGGTTTTTAGGGTGTTTGGGTGGGTAGAGAGGGAGAAAAATGAAAAAATGTAGGTTGGGGGCCGCGCGGGGGTTCGGCTCCGGTAAATACAGCGACCGATGTCGGTCGCTAAGCGACCGGCATCGGTCGCAAATTTTCAGGTCACGGTGCTTTGTGTTTGACCGGCGTCGGTCGTATATCGGCCGGCGTCGGTGGGTGTTGTGTGTTTATGTTGTGGTTGTTTTTGTTTTTTTTGTTTTTGTGGTTTGGTTGTTTTTGTTTTTGTTTTTGTTTTTGTGGTTTGGTTGTTTTTGTTTTTGTTTTTGTTTTTTTTTGTTTATGTGGTTTGGGTGTGTGGGCGTGGTTTGGGTTGTGTGGTGGAGTTAAGTTTTTGGGTATAGTTTGGGTGTGTGGGCGTAGTTTGGGTTGTGTGGTTGAGTTGAGTTGGTGTTTTGGTATGATTGGGGTGGGATAGGGATGTTTTGATATGATTTAGGTTGTGTCGGTTGTTGGATTTGGTTGTTTGGGTATCGTTTTGGTTGTGTGGTAGTATGGTGGGGGTTGTTTGTTTGGGTGTGAAGAGGGAGTGGGATATTGGAGAAGATAGGTGGGTAGAGGGGTGTGTTAGGAGTCGGGGTGGAGAAGGTAGGTGGGTAGAGGGGTGTGTTAGAGAGTCGGGGTGTGGTCGGGGGATAAAAGGGGGTATAGAGGGTAAAGTAGATGTTGTGATAAAGAGTAGGGCTAAGGTTGTGGGTTGGTTTTGCAGGCACGTCAGCAGCTGACGATGCGGGACAGGATGCCCCCACTGTTGAGCCGGATGCGACCACATGTGTCCGCAGCACACTGGGCTATCATGCGCGAGGTGGGACTCGGCGGAGTCCAGCGATACAGAGCGATCGACAGAGATCATAGTTTGATGGTTGCCCTCATCGAGAGATGGGATCCGGTGACCAATGTGTTCCATCTCCCGACTGGAGAGATGACCATCACATTGGAGGATGTGTATCGCATCCTTCGATTACCTATCGATGGAGAGGCCGTCTTTCAGGTGGATGCAGAGACAGCCATGGACAGCATCCTACAGGTTTTTGGGGATGCAGCCGCGCTATTGACATATCACAGCGTGAGTATCGGGTATGGGGATATGTACCGTGCGCACCGACATGAGACACGGCTTGCCGTGTTGATGATGATCGGGATCACCTGCTTCGCCCTCCCAGACTCAGAGGGAGGCCGCTTTCCATGGGCGCTGATGGGGGTGCTACATGAGATGGTGGAGGAGCACACATGTTATGCTTGGGCACCAGTATACCTGGTGCAGTTATATAGAGAGCTGTGGGGCTATCGCCGGATGAGGCGATTTGGGATTTGTTCGACATTTTTGCTTCACTGTTGGGCATATGAGCACATCATATGCATTAGACCAGTAGGATTACCCCAAGCAGAAAGCTGTGGCCACAGTCATATATAGATATGGCTTTCGAGGTGGTTGGGGTCGTGGGCCACCACGAGCAAGCTGCTTGTAGGGCGGGACACCTTATTATTACAGGCATTTATTAGAGGGCCTGACAGTGCAGATATTGTATGGAGACCGTATAGAGGTCATCACCCCCGTGGAGGAGCCCGAGGACAGTTGCAGTGGATCCAGTACACATTCTGGATAGCGGGACGGAGGCCGGGAGAGTATGAGAGGATACCCCTGGAGAGGGTACGCAGGCAGATGGGGCTACGACAGGATGAGCCCCCTCGCTTCCCTCAGTACCGGAGGGATGATGTAGAGGCCCCACTGCCTGCACCACAGCCCGTGGATCCAGATTGGGTTGCTGAGAGGCCGGCAGATGACACTGTAGATGATGCTGGCTATACGGGAGCATATATGGTTTGGTGGGCTGGTCAGAGAGCAGCGAGGGTAAGATGCACCCGCATGTACCAGACTTGGGCAATGTGATGATAGCAGAGCGAGATCAGCTCAGGGGTCAGGTGCAGCTATTACAGGGCAAAGTGGGCACGCGCACAGTGCACGTATAGGTGTTTACAGGCAGCTAGCCTAAGCTGTGTCAGCACAGCATGCACAGCACTGCACCACCAGAAAAATGCAGCACACACATTGTGCAAACCACAGCATGTGCACAGTGCACACCACCACCACCAGACACCCACCCCCAGCACAGTGCACAGTACCACCCACCCACAGCACCACCAATGGCACCAAAGACAGCACAGGGGGCACTGGTAGTAGGAGTTAGGGGACCAGCCCAAAGACCTATGGATGGGCACGGAGCAGTATATGGAGGCGAGAGCGGAGGCCCGATACTATCGGATGTTCTTGATGGTACCGGGCTGATTATCGAGTATCGCCATATGCAGCCATAGAGCAGAGACCTCTCTGAGCCGAGGTCTCAGGAGGGCAGCCACACCGGTGGGTCCGTCCACACAGCAGGAGGCGAGAGGCAGGACAGGACCAGCAGCAGAGCAGACAGCAGAGGGAGGTGGAGAGAGCCGAGGGTCCCCGCACATTGTTTTTGTATTATATATAGATATGGGCACCGGTCTCGCGAACCGGTTGTGTTGATAGAGGCTCAACGTGCCTACATATATTATTCATTGATTCATTCATTCATTTATTTATTATACGGCCTCGCGAGCCGAGTACGGGTCAGACAGCTTGATACC
The DNA here is from genome assembly GCA_018340775.1 of Taxus wallichiana var. yunnanensis. Lineage (NCBI taxonomy): Eukaryota > Viridiplantae > Streptophyta > Pinopsida > Cupressales > Taxaceae > Taxus > Taxus wallichiana. The sequence goes on from CM031239.1 coordinate 692,327,203, forward strand.
GCCGCATGAGCGAGAGTCCTGTTTTTGATATGAGAGACCGGCCCGCGAGCCGTGTTGAGGTTTTTTGGTTATTTATCAGGCTCGCGCGCCGGCTTTGTTGTATTATGAGATCACAGAGGCCCCGATGCAGGGCACATTGTATATTTGAAACCTTGTATATATATATAGATATGATGTTTTGATCCACATGCTGTGTTTAAAAATGCGTTAAATGTTTTGTCGATGGTTTGTGATATTTGATGTATGATGAGTTGGATTTACATGGTGTTATATATTAATGATGTTGATGTCTTTTGTGGATGGGATGTATGTAGATATAAATGATGAGTTTAATTGACATGTTGTATTATGAAATGTTGTATGTTTTGTCGCTGATTTTATGAAAATGTATGTATGTAGTCGTTAAGTCGATCCAAATGGTATATAGATTAATGGTGTTTGATATCGTTTGTTGATGATTTGTTTGTTTTGGTAATGTAGATAGATGATATGGATGAAATCGTAATGAGATGTGGATTTGATGAAAAGATTATAGCTATCGGTGTTGGTATGCAGGAAAAAGAGGCGGGCGCTCCAAAAAAATTAGATAAAAAATAAAGAAAAGGACTATGTTTTGAAAAAGGTGGGAATGTGACCGACGTCGGTTAGCTAACCGATGTCGGTATAGTATAGACCGATATCGGTTAGGTAACCGATAGCGGTTATTCCAAAATGAGATTTTTCTAAAAATAAAAAAGCGTAGGTGGCAACTGAAGTTCTTATTTTGAGAGGCATGCAAGATGTTAAATACGCGAATGCGACGCTGTTTTAACGACTGAGACAAGTAATTGCATGAGAGATTTGAGTGATAAGGAGGAAAGAGACAGGTAACGTGATTGTGGGCTGAGATCAAGAAGACAGAAATCCAAGCTATATTTGAAGAGGGTGGTGAGCATGGCTGAACGAGGAGAAGCATCCAGCAGGCATGGACGAGAGGGAAGACAAGTTCCACCGCAAGCTGCTGCAGCCCAAGAGGTAAACGATTTGGTTGTAATTTGGTGTTTGCATGTTTTGTGAATAGGAGGAGGGAGATTAAGTGGGTAGATATGAGAAAGAAAACGTGATAGCAAGGGTTATAGGTGAGGTGAGTGTTATGGGGTAGGTAATCAGGGGTTTCGGGTATGTCTGTGTATACAGAGAGGAATAAACGATCAATTTATTGTCGTAGGTGGTTGTTTAGGCAAGGTGTATGTAATTGACAGTGACCGATAGCGGTTAGGATAACCGAGATTATCGCCATCGAACCGGTACATCGTTATTTATAAATCGATAATTTAAGCATCGGAGGAATTTCCGTAATGTGAGAAAAAACCTTTAGGGATTCGATGGATCAATGGTTATTTATTTGTTGTGACGACGCATGCAGCAGAGGCAGGGGCCGAGGATGAATGATAGTGTACAGTGTACCGTTGTGTCACTTAATCCGAGCGGATGTAACACCAGCTGAATGGACATTGATAAATCATTTGGGGTTAAGTGGAATCCGCTATTATTCACGAATCACACATAACCATGCTATGTTGCAGGCGTTGATTGAAAGATGGAATCCAGAGAAGAATACCTTCTATCTGCCAACAGGGGAGATGACAGTAACATTGGAAGATGTGTTCCGTATTTTGAGACTTCCTATTACAGGAAAACCAGTATATCAGGCATTACCTAGCGTGCAGCGCGGGGAGCGATAACAGCAGTATTTGGTCCATACGCACGAGATTTGACACAACGAGGTTTGACATTCACATATGGGATAATGTATGCAGCACACCCTGAGGAGACAAGGTTAGCAGTGATATTAATGATAGCGGTAGGGTATTATGCATTACCGAGGCGGATGGGGGAAGAGTTTCAAAGGCATGATGTGTGTTATTTGGGAGATGATAGAAAGGAACGTGACTTTTGCATGGGCACCGCATATTTGGCGGAGTTATATACAGGGTTTATGGGCTCAGAGGTGAAATCACACAGACGACACCGGATTGTTCATACTTATTACACTCGTTGGGCCTATGAGCACATTGTTGTGTGTGTGACCAATAGGCCGACCCATCCAAATGGAGAGAGACCGGAGGCGAGGTGGGATTCGACGATGGGTCCGCATGTAACAAGAGGCAAGATCCCGTGCCGTGACGGGTGACATTGAGTATTACAGGCAGGTATGGGAGAGGGTGACGATTGCGGATATCTGTTGGAGGCCTTACGGGAACTATATGGTAACAGAGAACATAGCTGAGGAGTTGAGGGGTGTAGAGCGATTGAGGTGGATCGCAGGGCACAAGCCTGTGAGTATGAGAGGATTCCTCTAGATCGCGCGCGACAATTTGGATTTGTGCAGATATACCCCGGCTTATAGAGACATATATATGAGGATCGACGCCGAGGCAGCATTCTCACCTCCCCGGCCAACACCTCCAGAAGGGCCAGAGGAGATAGCAGCCGATCGCAGGTAATGGATGCAGGAACGACAGAGGCCTATAGGTTATGGTGGGTAGCAGAGCTGCGAGGTGTACGTGATCGCCCTGACATAGCTGTGATTACAGCGGAGAGAGATCGTCTGCAGAGTTTAGTTCATCAGCTCCAAACGCAGATGAATGAGACAAGAGGATTGTTAGCGGTTGCGGAGTCACGAGCAGAGAGACTAGAGGCTGGATTCCTCCATGCGAGAGGGCGTATTCATATGTTACAGGAGAGATTGGCAGATCAGTGGGTGGTACCAATAGCCGTGGTACCTTTGAGGACGGAGAGGCCCGGCGAGAGGCGTCGACGATCACGATCATCTCCTGGGTCGGGATGAATCGTGAGGGTCTAAGTAAATGTTATAGAGGTATAAGAATAAATAAGGATGCCGACCTGCGTGTCGATGATAGAGAAGATGTATTTGTTTAACATCTAAATAAAACGAATATGTATGTTGATTTGAGTTATGATAATAATAAGAATGTTTGCGTTGTGATTTTTGGTGTTTTGAAAAAGGATAAAGAGGAATGTGATTAAATAGAAATACACAAAAATATTTATATTTACCACACATGATAGGTTATGGTAGGGGATGGTCGAGCTAACCTTGGGAGACCCCATGTCTCCGAAGTGCTGCCTACATAGCCCATTGCACAAAGCAAGGAGGGGCCTCAGACCGATGTAGTTCTCCCTTAGGACCAGGGAGAGGTGAATTTAGGCAATTTGGTATGGTTAGGCAATTGGTTGGTTGGTAAAAATATTGATATTAATATTGGTAAGGTAAGGTTGATGGTGTTGGTAATGAATTGGTGATGTTGTAAAAGGTATAAGGGAAGTGAAAGTTAGCCTACCCAAGTAGAAGGGAACCATGTCCTGATTAAGATCAACACACAATCCTAGATGCGAGGCAAAGAGGAAAGAGTGCTCCGTAGGTGAAAAGAGCTAAACAAACCACACAACGTAGAACGAGCTTGAAGCCCTAGGTACCGTGCATAGACGAGAAGTCAATAGGTGAAAAGAGTTGTATGATCACAATATATCGGGTGTACGTCACGTCCCTTGAGTTGAAACAAATGGTGAGGTGAGGTGGATGATATAACTGAGGTACAGAGAACTTGTTACAAAGCGAGTGTTCTGACGAAAGAGAACCTACCCTAAATAGACAAGTCCATGACTCAAAAGTTCTTTTGAATGAGGCTTTTATTTTACTGAATATAGACTGATCGATGCGGGAAGTCTACAAGGGATATTGATTGTACTATTCTTGAGGTCTTCACAAAGCTGATCAATGCGAGAAGCTTCTGATAAAGGCTGACTGTGTATAGCTGTCCTTCGAGGGAGCAGTCTATTTATAGTAGCAGATATGATTTTAGTGCATAGCTGTCCTTCGGGGGAGCAGTCTATATATAATAGTAGCAATAGTTTGGCCTATAGCTGTCCTTCGAGGGAGCAGTCTATATATAAGGTAGATAGCTAGATGTCCTTTTGACGTGAAGCATCTAGTTTTTGTAGGAAGTTTGACTCAAGAAAATCCCATAAGAATACGGCTTATTTTAATACTTTGAAGTCATGGACTAGACTAAAAAGGGAAGGCATTGCTGAGGTGAAGTGAGAATCAAACTATGTGAGCTTGATTTTTATTATGAGGTGTAGGGAACAAAGTGTATGTGGTGGTAAGTGGGCTCAAGGGACGAGCGGTAGGTAGATAAGAAGTGATATAACACTAAATTCAACAGTAGAATGGTCGAAGATGCAAGGCATTAAGGGGTTCAGGCTCAGGTTTACCATTAAGCGAAGCTAAACGATAAGTGCCTGATCCATAAGTGTGAGTGATTATATAAGGCCCAATCCAATTAGGAGCAAATTTTCCACGTTTGCTCTTTTCTAGTTTGGTTACATGTTGATTCTCTTTGAGGACAAGATCACCAACCTTAAAGGTACGCTCATGAAGTCGCTTATCATAAGCACGCTTGATACGTTTTTGATAGATTTGGAGGTGATCAAGAGCTGTAAGACGACGCTCGTCAAGAAGCTCCAATTGGGCTAACCGCTCTTGGCGGAAATCATCGTTGGTGAGAATATCCTGAAGAGATATTCTAAGGGAGGGTATTTGTACTTCGAGAGGTAGGACAGCCTCGGTACCATATACCAAAGAAAAAGGTGTGGCATTAGTGGAGGTACGAATGCTAGTACGATAAGCCCAAAGGGCAAAGGGGATGTGATCGTGCCAATTTCTTCCGGATTCATTGACAACTTTCATGAGGATTTTGGTTAGGGTTTTATTAGAGGATTCAGCTTGTCCATTTGCTTGTGGATAGTAGGGTGATGAGAAGCTGAGTTTGATACCAAAGTTGTCGCAAAGGTCCTGTAACAACTTGTTTTTGAAAGATTTTCCATTATCTGTTATCAGGCGATGAGGAACACCAAAACGACAGATAATGTGGTGGTTAATGAACTCTACAATTTTTTCTTTTTTAGTTGAAATGAGCGGAATAGCCTCCACCCATTTTGTGTAATATTCGGTTGCTGTGATAATCCATCGGTGACGTTGCGAAGAGGATGGATGAATCTCACCAATAAGGTCTAAACCCCATTGTGAGAAAGGCCAAAGATCTCGGGTGACCTGTAGCGGGTGGCTAGGAGTATGTTGAAGGTTGGCATGTTGTTGACACATAACACAACGCTTAACATATTCATAGCAATCGTTATTGAGAGTAGGCCAATAATAACCTAGGCGAGGATCTTTGCCACATGGCAAGGCCGCTAAAATGTCCGCCACAAATACCGTCATGGACTTGTTGGATGGTATGGGTGACCTCTGCACCGGTGAGACATCGAAGGAGGATGCCATCAAAGCCACGTTTATAAAGGAGTCCCCCCATAACAACATAACGAGAAACGCGTTTAAGAAAACGCTTTTTGCCGGTACTAGTAAGGTCAGATGGGAGAACAGAGGTTGTAAGGTAGTCGTGAAATTGGTGATACCAGGTATCCTGCGAATTAACAGACACATTATTTATCGTACAAACAACCGAGGCTGAATAAGATGGGGCAAAGAGTTGTTGGACCAAGACGAAAATGTCAGAGTCAGTTGATGAAGCTGGAATTTGCGAGGCTAAGCAAGCCATAGTATCCGCAAATTTGTTAGTGGAGCGGGGAATGGTTTGGATAGAATAGTGAGTAAATAAGGCTAGAAGTGAATCCACGTAGTGTTTGTACTTTTGAAGTTCCTCATTTTTGCATTGGTAGATGCCCATAACTTGATTGACTACCAATCGAGAGTCGCCAAAAATATTGATAGATTTGATACCTAAGTGTAACGCAACTCGAGACCTGTAACAAGGGCCTCGTATTCCGCTGTATTATTAGTGCAAGGGAAATCGAGTCGGAATGAGAGAGGCATAGGCTCAGCGTCGAGAGGAATGAGAACAACGCCGGCTCCTCCGCCGCGCTGGCATTTGGATCCATCGAAGAAGAGGGTCATTGGATACGACTCCTCCCTGAGTGAAAGAGTGGCGATGAGTTCGTCGGGGAATGTAAAATTGGTAAATTGTCTCCCGGTAAAGGGGCTTCCGCAAGTTGATCTGCGATGGTTTGTCCTTTGATTGATTTCTGGTGGACAAACTCAAGGTCGAGGTCGGCGAGGAGCATGAGCCATCGGGCGATGCGTTGGTTTAGATGAGGTTTGGCATACATGTAATGGATGGGGTCCGTGTTGGTGATGACGAAAGTTTTGTGATTCAGAAGGTAGTGTCGGAGTTTGGTGGCCACGAATGATAGGGCTAGGCACAACTTTTCTACATGTGTATACCTAGTCTCATAGTCCACCAAAGTACGACTTATATAATAAACGGCTTGTTCTCGATTCTCAGAGTCACGATGTGCAAGCATGGCCCCTACAAACATGGGTCGGTGGCGGAAAGATAAAGGTAGAAAGGGCGGTCGTCCTGGGGTGGGATAAGCATGGGTGGCTGCAAGAGATAAGCTTTAAGAGCCTCAAAGGCTTGGTGGCATTCGTCACTCCATTGAAAGTCAATGTCTTTTTTAAGGAGGTGATGGAAAGGTCGACATCGATCCGAGAGTGGGAGATGAAACGTCGGATAGATCGAGCTTACCTTGTAAACTACGCAATTGTTTAAGATTGGTAGGTGGGGGCATTTCTAGAATAGCTTTGACTTTAGATGGGTCGACCTCAATGCCACGCAGAGAGACAATAAAGCCAAGAAGTTTTCCCGAAAGGACACCAAAGACACATTTCTTTGGTCAAGATGATGAGTAATATTGTAACAAAGATCAAAAATAATGGTTAAAACATCGAGATGTTCACTGCGATGTTTAGATTTGCCAAGAAGATCATCGACGTAATCTTCAAGGATAGTGTGCATAATGTCATGAAAAATGTAGGTCATAGCCCGCTGATAGGTTGCACCAGCATTCTTAAGGCCAAATGGCATTACACGGTAACAGAAGGTTCCCCAAGGAGTTATGAAGGTAGTTTTATGTTGATCGGCGGGTGCAACCAAAATTTGGTTGTATCCTGAAAAGCCATCCATGAGAGAGAGCATCTCATGGCCTGCAGTGAGATCAACAAGTTGGTCAATACTAGGTAGGGGGAAGTCATCCTTAGGGCAAGCGAGGTTGAGATCTCAGAAATCCGTGCATATCCGAAGTCCCCCCGTCGCTTTAGTGACAGGTACGATGTTAGAAATCCATTGAGGATAGTCAATAATAGGCAAAATGAAGGAAACAGAAAGAAGTCGTTGAAGCTCCTCTTTGACCAAGAGGGCAATGCGTGGATGCATTTTTCTCAATTTCTGTTTAATTGGCTTGGAATCGGGTTTCAGTGTAATGTTATGGACGGCAATGTCAGGATCAATTCCTGGCATGTCAGCGTAGGACCAAGCGAAAGCTTGGTTGCGAGCATGGAGAAAGGTAGTAAAGGTGACTTGTTCTGATGTGTTAAGGGATTGTCCGATCTTCACAATGTGAGGATCCTCCTCCGTGTGGATGTTGATTTCTATAGTAGATTCGTTCAGCATGGTTTGAGTTTCAGATGGTAAGGCGCGTTGAATATAAGAGTCATCCGCGCCAAGGTAAGTGAGGATGGAGTCATCATCCTGACACTCAACAACATTAATTGAAGGTGAGTCCTCTTCAATCATGTCTGGATACAGAAGGGGGATAGAAGAGGGGTCCTCATTATCGCGTTGATAAGTGAGAGGACCTAGGAAGATAGCATTTATGAAAAAAAAAAGTTAGGAGGGATAGATTCGGGATCTATCGACTCTGTGGGTGACGAAGGCAAAATGGGTGATGATGGTTCGGTAGGGGTGACGTCGTTGTCTTCTAGAAGACAACTGACACGAGGTTCCTTCGGTGTAAGTGTTCCCGAAACCGAGGCCACTACGATCATTGTGCTTACGTGTAGTTACGGGGATGATTGTATGTCGGCCTTGTTCATAAAGACCAAAACCAAAGCCTTTCCAAGCACAGCGAGTCAAGAAGGTGAGGGCGAAACGATGATTTGTCAGGTATTGAAAATCGGATTGGAAAGGAACCACACCAAGAGGGGGCTCAGGGGCAATGGAAGATGCGTCGACACCCCCATATGTTAGGTTAGTGCGGCAGTGAGGTGGTCCGTAGGGGATTACTTCCCCCACACGACGGTCATAGGTAGGATGTGCATGTACCTGTCCGTACTCCTGTGGGGTATGGAAAGAACTAACGTTATATAGGCGATACTCCCCCAACTGTAAGGCGTTGAAAAACATCTACTAAGGGGTCTGCGGTTGGGATATTAGCTGCAGGAAGGGAAGTGGTTTTTGCGACAGTGGTTTCATTTGAAGGTGTAGGTGCGGTTGAGGTGGATGGTCGAGGCACATTCAAGAGGATGGTTGGGTTGAATGAATGGGTGTCTTGATTGGTACAAGCACATCATTAGGGCGGTATATCATATTGCAGGTTTTAAAGGGGGGAGGATCAGCTTTTACGGTGTAGGACTTCCCCTCGTATTCAAATTTTATGCATCTATGTAAGGTTGAGGGAACGCATCCCATAGCCCGGATCCAAGGGCGACCTAGCAATATATTGTATTGAAACTCTCCCTCAAGGACATAGAAGAGTTCGGGTAAAGTACGTGGTCCTACACGAATGTTAAGAATCACGGTGCCTAAGGTAGAGGTAATAGCGTCATTGAATGACCGCAACATGATGGGATTGGCACACATGTAGCTAGAAGGGATATTCATTTGTTGGAAGGCTTTTGAAGAGATGATGTTTAGGCTAGCGCCCCATCAATCATAACACGACGTACCCGAATGTCTCGGACGTAAGCTGAGATGAAAAGAGCAGGGTCAGGATCTTCTGTACCAAAGTCAACAATTTCGTCTTCGGAGAAACTGACTGCAGCAGCTTGTTGTACAGAGATAGAAGTGGTTGGGGCAGTGGGTTGTTTGGTGAGAGAAGCAATGTGATTGGGTGTAAGAATGGAGGTAACAGGCAGGGTTTCATTAGGTAAGACCTCGATCCCTTGAAGAATTTCCACGAGAGCTTGTCGATGAGATTCAGAAGTCTGAATGAGATCATATAGTGTCATTTTTACGGGTGATTGGTGAAGCTGTTTGATCATGGCTCGATGGGCAACTCCATTAGAGACGGGGTAAGCGGGTCCACGAATAACCACTTTGGGTGGTGGTGCAATCGGGATGGTGGACGGAGAAAGAGAGGACGCAGGTGTGCTATCTTTCGCTTTCTCGTTGTTTTTCTGCGCTCGAGTAGCAACACTAATCATATTAATCTCGTAGACCTGAGATGAGGAAGATGGTTGGGATAAATCATGGTCTTCAAGAGGTGGGGTTGTAATAATGATAGATCTTGGTGAGGCGGGGACAGATGGTATAGGAGAGGGAATTGAAGCTAAAGGTCTCTCCCTTCGTAAGTTGTCTTTCTTAACCTTTCTATCTGGGAGAGGTGACTGACGAAGGATGGTTTTTAAAGCTTTGCATCCCTCCACATCATGTCCTGGTGTGCGGTGATAGGCGCAGATTTTAGACTCATCATAACCTATAGGTCGAGGTTTAGATGGGTCATAAGGTCTAAGTGGGGGTAGGGAAATGGTCGCATTCTCTACCAACATAGCAAGGATTTTGGCGTAAGATCCTTTGAGTGGGTCAAAATCGGAGGAGGATGAGGGTATTGGTTGTGCGGGTTTTGGTAATGTTTGGGCGTGGTTGGTTCGTACGGGTGGTGGTTTAGCCAAGGGGTGTTGACACGTGGTTTTCACTAAACGTGGTTTCTTCGGGCGCAGAGCTACGCTGGTTGGTTAGATGATGAGGCTACAGATGACGTGGTAGCGGGGAACAACCACGGAGAAAGGGGAGTGACAGAAAATAAATCCTTTGATGATGGAGTTCGTTTAGGGTTGATGGGTGGACCGGATACGTGGGGTGACAACGTTGATATATCCTTTGATCTCTGTATGGGTGTAGGAGGCGTAGGTCGTTTTGAAGAAAACGCAGGAGGTATGATATATTGATGCAAGGTGGAGGGATGAGGTCCCAATATGGAAGGTAGGTGTGACGATGATGGTTTTGATTGTGATAGAGGCACGGATGGAGTTTGTCTCCTAAGTGGCGGGGCGGCTTTATTTTTGGATAAATCTAGTCGCTTAGGCGGGTGTGTTAGGCTGGGTATTGGTGAGGTCCCAAGTGTAGGGGAAGATTTGGTTAGGTTAATAGAGGTGGATGAGATACTTGGTATAGATGCGGGGATGGAGATGAGGACATAGGGATTTTGAGTTTCTGTAAACACTTAGGGTATATGGTAGAGGTGTCTGGATCGGTCACCTGCATTTGAGTAGAATAGGGGGTACTCAAACGTTCCCATAGGACTCGTCTATCTTCTGGAGAATGACAATCTTCAGGCGTGAATTGTAAATTTGGTACGGAAGAAAGACGGGTTGTGATTCCAGTCCACTGTGGGTGTGATACAGGGGGTAGATGAGGCACTGTATCAATAGATGTTAAGAGATCGACTGGTCGTTGAAAAGATTTAGGCGATGAAGAACTAATAGGCAGGAGGGCATGTTTGAGAGGGTCTGTTATGGTTAAAGAATTCGGTGATGTCGGTGCGAGAGATTGCTCATCTAAGGATGACAAAAGGAGTGGCGAGCCTTCCTCTTGTGCAGCAAGAGCGGGAGGAGGAGACGTTTGGGAAATAGATAAGTTAGATAACATCCGTTCGCAGTCTTGTAGGGATGTGGTATAAGAAGACTCATCGATGAGAAGAAAAGTCTGGGTAGTTAACTCCTTTATGGGTAAAGGAATGATTTCACCTTGGTTTGATGGTGGTGAAGGAGGTTCGGGCCCCTGCGTTAGTGAAGAGGCTTGATTCAAAATTTTCTCGATAGAGGCTTTTGGCTGGGAGTCGAAGACTGCATGGATCTCATGAACACTTTCCTCGGCTAAGATATCCTGGTTTACGTTACTGTTAGAAGAGTGATTTGGGAATGGTTTGTTGAATATTTTCAGATTTTGGTTGGCAGGGGCATTAGGGTTATCGAGGGTTATATCACCTGCGTCAACCATTTCCTGCACTATGTTTTTCAACATTTTGCAGTTTTCATGACTATGTCCTTTTACGCGGTGAAAGTTACAGAAGTCATTTTCTTTGTACCAGGAAGGTATAGCGTGGGTAGAATCAAACCCGGAGTGGGGTTTAACAGGAGGCAAGGTGATAGCTCCGGCTTTGAGCAATTTTTCCAAGATGACACCATAAGTTTCTCCCAAGGGAGTGTAATTGATGGGCTCGGCTTTGTACTTATAGGTGGTTTTTGGTGGGGTATTAGACGGTGTTTGAGATTTGACCATCACCGCGTGGACAGCTCCTTTTGATTTTGAAGAAGTGGATGTGTGAGGAGGGGTGGTGTTTGGCTTATTGGTAGAATCTGGAGTTCGGAAATTGGGGTTTTTTTGCGAACCGCAATTTCTCTTCTTCTAAGGCTCGAATTTCTAATTTCGAGCCATGGTAAAGGCCTCATCAAATGTACGGAAAGTTTGAATTTGGAGGGTAGGAGAGATGTGCTTAGCGCAGGCCCGCGTAAAAAGTTCGATAAGTTCAGCCTGAGGCAAGGCATATGTAAGTTGGTTGATAAGGCCACGCCATCGTCCAACGAAATCTGCGATAGATTCATCTTCGAATTGTCGGATGGCATAAAGGTCGGTGATAGATACTTTCTTGGCAATGTTAATGGAGAAATGATCCAAGAAAGATTGGGCTAGTTGGTTAAAAGAGAAGATTGAGTGCTGGGTTAAAGCACTGTACCACTCCAAGGCGGGTCCTGATAAGGACATGGGAAAGGTGCGGAGTAACAAGGCATCATCATGAGCAATCAAATAACAAGCATGTCTAAATGATCGCAAGTGTTGTTGAGGGTCCTCCTTACTGTTAAAACGGGTAAATTTTGGTAATTCCCATTGAGGAGGATATGAATGAAGGGGGACAGAAGGGTGAATAGGCTCCCGACAAACTTGCTCGTATGTCAAGGCGCTACGACTTCCTGAAACAGAAGCCTCCAGATTATGCATTTTGTCCATCATTTGTTTGATGAAATCTGTGGTTGGATGAGATGAGGGTGCGGTTGTGGTAAACGGAGGCAAATTGGGCCAAGGGCCTCCGCTAGACAATGGTGGGGTTAAGTGTTGATAAGGTATGGAGGATGAATATGTTGAGGCGACCGAATAGGGATGTCCCATATAGGATGTTGAGGTCACTGGATACGTGTATGGGAATGAAAAGGTAGGCGGAGCTTGAGAAGGAAAGCCGTGTGGATAGGTGGCAGAGAGCAAGTCATGAACGGAGCGGTCTGCAAGAGAGATGAGGTAGGGGCAGTCGGTGGTAGTGATATGTGGGGTCCAAGATTAACCAAAGGAAAGCTAATCTGTGTCGTATGAACCTCTGAAGCCATCGGATTGGGAGACGGGGCTAAAGATGCGGGAAGCAAGGCGGTATCATCAGGCGGAGTGGGAGCTAAATGAGCAGCTATACTAATAGGCATACCAACAAGGAGCTGACCATCGGGCGTACGGTCAGGGGCATGAGACAAATAGTATTGTACAGCACTAGGATTAGCATCCAGAAACTTGGCAAATTCTTTATCTCCCACAGGAATTTTAGGAACCTCGCTGGTATCCGTAGGATTCCCCACAGAATGTGAAGGGGGTGATTCAGGCAAAGAAACAGAGCAAGCATGTGAAACCATGGCGGTGGCTTGCTTTCGAGTGATAACAACCATGGACAGGAGTTCACAATGAGAGGGTTTCAATCATGTCAGAATGTAAACAAACTCGATCGGTAAAATTGGTAGGTCCGGGTTTGTCGTGAATCGAAAAGACAAGAATCGATATCGGTCTAGTAACCGATGTCGGTTATACTATAGCCGACGTCGGTCAGGTAACCGATGTCGGTGTAAGAAGTCTGGGCTAACAAGATATAAAAGGCTGCTAATTTGATTTTTAACAACGTTTACTACACTTGTCAAATTATTGACCACAGAAGACAGAGTATGAGAAAGAAAACGGAACTAAAAACAAGCAAGATGCACACGCAAATCCAGAGACTAACCCTAGGGTTAATTTTAATTATCGTGGGCTTATGCCTTTAGACATAGAATGATGTCAGAATCCTAAACAAAAGACTTAGGGGAAATGTCAAGTTTGTTTTGGCTTATAAGGTTACCTCAATCGGGCGGAGGAATACCGCGGAAAAGGGGGATGTTTGAGTCTGTTGAGTTAATTATGAAGTGATTCTAAGATGTGTGTGTGCAAAGTGAATGTAAGATTAATTTCTTGTCAATACCGTGGATATCACCCCACGTGTACGACTGTTACTTAATCTATGTTCACTAGAATTGAAAACAACAAAGGTGAATGCAATGCACGTGTTTTAAACCCAAATCGAAAATGATATTCGATGAAGCAAAAGAAATGACTTTCACTAATGCAAGATGAGGAAGAAAGACAAATTCTTTTACCAAAATAATAAAAAGCCTTGTGAATATCTTTAGAAGAATAAAACAGCAAGTATGCTCCCTATATGAAAGCAAGCAAGAAAGAAAGAAACCCAAAATGGGTCCCACCGGGCGTGCCAAAATGTTTCACTCGGAATGTTTCAGCTTTTGGGAATAGAGTTACTTCTATCCTTTCATTCCTTTTAGAAACAGATAAGGTTAGGGCTAGGAGGAATACCTGTTGAATGTCGAGATGGTGTGCGCGTATCGTAGAGAAAGATCAGGTTGACTGCGAAGAACTCCTTTTTGTCTTGGAAGGACTACCTGCAAATAAGAACACAAGACCACAAGATTTTGATTAGACAATAAATGAGGGAACCGCCTGGGCCCAGAAATATAAAACTTCCTTTCGAAGGTGGTCGGGCCTCTCGCTAATATGAATTAACACCAAAACTCGTAAAATATCAATTAAATTGCTTCGTTGAGATGGGTAGGGAAAGGCTGATTTCTGGTTTTGAGTCACAATAACCGATACCGGTTGCCGATAACCGATATCGGTATGGTCTAGGATCCGTAGGTAGGTTGGTTTTTTATGGGGTGGTTGTGTCGTAGGGTAACGGTGTTGTTGGTAAGGCTGGTATATGAGTGATATTAGGTAATGAGATGGTGAGAGGTAAATGAATGATAGTTAGATGCAATGACACGTTGGGTAGTGGATCTAGGAATGGATTTATGGGGACCGTGATTCAAAAAGTCTAAGAAATGTTATTAAAGAGGACATGCAAGATGTAACTTATCAATCGGGTTATCGACGAAGATGCAGTCCAGAACTCGATGACAAAGGCGTAACTTAGGTAAGATGGCTTGACACACGTAAGATGAGAGATCTCCTCCCGATGATCACCGAGTATCACAGTTTCTCGGCTATTCCGCGTTGCATAGTTTTGGGCTTGATCTCCTTTGCTGCAAACTCTTCTCGGTTTCTTCACTCGTCTCTCGCCGGCCAAGTAAAGATCCGGATTCTCTTGATCGCTCCTGCTGATCTCTCGTTGATCCAAAAATCCTTCCACCTTTGTTTTTGGTTTGGGAGCCCATTTACAGGGAACCGATGGCGGTTACGTAACCGACGGCGGTCGAGTAGGAACCAGTATCGGTTAGGAAAAAGTAGGCTATTTTTAGTAAAATCAGCCCACTTTCCCTGCTTTTCTCCCGAGAGATTAGTTGTGGGCTTGGTCAAGTGACTAGAAGGTCGGTTTTGGGTGCGAGAAAGGGGTCATTAGTCATGGGTGTAGGTGTGGACCAAGTTATAGGTCTTAATTAGGTTAGTTTAGGGTTAGGACTATAGGTTGCGAAATGAGATGCGGGTCTGTTAATTCAATCTATGAGAGGCACTGACCTTACCGCTACGCATAGCATTGCCATTAGGGCTGAAAAGCTGTCTTATTCAAGTTGGTAAGTGGCTCCTAGGCCTCCCATGCCCTTGTATCCAAACTTAGAAAATCCAAGCACTAGTCAAGCACCCACTTTGGCTCCTATTCCCACTCCTAGAAATCAAAGTTCAAATGAAACTTCTACTTCATCCTCTAGTGCTTCAAATGAACTCTAGGAGGTTATGAAACAATTGCATAACCTTGGAAATGAGCTGGTGACTATCAAAAGACAACAAGCTCCAAGTGCTAGATGTGTCATCGCCTCAAGCAGCATGATGCAGGCTAGGCCCCCATACCAACAAAATAGGTCACCAGCTCAGGCTGCAAATCAAAATCAAAGCCAAGTAAGGCCTCCCGCTAATAGACCATTTCAGCCCTATAACCCCAATGTTGCATCTGCTTCTAAAGCATTAGTGCCAGTCCAAAACAACATAGCTCAAGAGTATGATTGGTGTTTCCCATGCAATGAACCTCACAACCAATCTATGTGCTTTAATGGTGCTTTGAACCAAGCCTTGATGGTGACAAATACTGGCGTTGAGGGTGAAGTGAGTCAAGAAACAAATCAGCAACAAGGGACATCTCAGCAAAACACAGCTACAAATGATACCGCACTTGCGAATTGGCAAGCTGAGGATTTTTGTGGCATGAATCAAACAATTTCTCAGAGTGTAGCAGCTAACACAAGATCAAAGAAGAGGAATATTGGTGAAGGGCAGTCATTGGCTCCAAGTGATCTACAACCTTCCATCACTCCACAAGTTGTCGGTAAGCAAAATGCAGCTCCAAACATGCAAGGACAGCCCAAACCACCTTCTAAACCAATTCACATGCCAACTGTTGCTGCCCATGCACAAGAAAAGAACACACAGACTAAAGGACAAAAAATAGATGTTTCATCCCCATTTAGCATCATTGATCAAATGAAGAAGACAAATGTGAATATATCAATGTGGGAATCTTTATCCATCCCAGGCCAAAGAGATCTTCTACAAGCTGCCATGAAGAATTGGTCAACTTCGAACCAGCAGGTCCATATGTGAGAGAATGTCCTCACAAATGCTGCTCATCCTGAAGGGAATCATGGAGGAAAACAAGGTAAATTTTTGAATCCCCCTCCATTCTATGTTTCATTAATCATTGAGGATAAACTAGTACACAATTGCATGAT
The DNA here is from genome assembly GCA_018340775.1 of Taxus wallichiana var. yunnanensis. Lineage (NCBI taxonomy): Eukaryota > Viridiplantae > Streptophyta > Pinopsida > Cupressales > Taxaceae > Taxus > Taxus wallichiana. The sequence goes on from CM031239.1 coordinate 692,343,302, forward strand.
TGATTCCGGGGCAAGTAGTTCTATCATGCCTAAGCAAATAGTTGATCAGCTGGGTCTCCAATATGAAGTAATATTAAAGGGGGTAGTGCAATTGGATGGGACAGCAGTAGAAATGGTGGGAGTGATTAAAAGTTTGAATCTTACCTTGCATGCATGCCCCAATGTTACCATTTTGCAAGATGTGTCAGTGATAGATTTGCCACCACTATTTTCCCTATGCTTATCAAGGGATTTCACAGCTAGAATTGGAGGCTACTTATCTACTGATTGGTCACACATGTTGTTCAGAACAAGATATGGTACTAAGGTCACAATCAGATCTGAACCAATTGCAAACTTTCATATTGAGCCTCATACTCCAAGCCAAATCAATGCCAACTGTTCAGCATTTGATCAAGAAGATTATCAAAGCATGATGAAGCTGACACCAAAGTTGGAAGCATCCCAGATTTAACTCTTGACGAATGGGCAAGCAAGGTACATGCTTTTGATCCCTACCAAGAAGTAGAAGAATCTGAGCTAGGAGTCTATTGCATACATGAAGAAAACCAGCCTATTCCTAGCATCACCAAACAAAACCATAAGGATGACAATGAGGTATGGAAATTATTTTTCGATGGATCAAGGAGTAGGCAAGGTGCAGGAGGAGGAGCTATGCTTGTTTCACCTCAAGGCATCAAATATTATTCAGCTTTTGTTTCCAATTTTCTTGTTCAAACAACACAGCTGAATATGAGGCCTTGATTCATGGACTTCATTGGGCTAGGAAAAAGGGCATAAAGAACTTGCAGGTGTTCGGGGATAGTGAGCTGATCGTCAATCAAGTCAGGGGACAACATGCTACAAAGAATGAACTGCTAAAGAACTACAAGAATAGGGTATGGGACCTTATTGAGGATTTCGAAGCTTTCAACATCGTGTCCATACCTAGGAAGAAAAATGAAGCCATGAGATAGGCTCGTAGCTGTTGGAGAAATGTTTGATGTGGTTGACAACATCAAAAGGAAAAAACACAGCCACATATCCATGTGATTGTGAGGCCAGTAGTTCCAGATAATAACACAAGCTGGCAGGTGTTTGAGAACAATCAACAGATCGTCAATTTCTTACAAGAAGAGGCTGAATTCTCAACTAGGAATCGGGGCATGATTAGAGCAAAGTAGTATGGGGATCAAGTAGTGCAGTTGCGGAAAAATAAGCTTCCCAAGGGTTTAGTAACATTGGAGTCTATCTTCAACCCTAACGTCTAGTTCCGTAAGGAAAAGGCTAACATACTGAGTCAAGAGAGAAGATTCAGAGCCAATTCCGGTTGGGGAAGGCAAAACACTTCAAATTGGAAAAGTGGCCACTAAGCAGGAGAAATTAGATTTCATACAACTTTGCCAAGAATTTCTAGATGCCTTCGCTTGGAGCTATGAAGACTTGAGAGGTTTCAATCCAAAGTTGGCACAACATACCATAGAATTGGATCCAAATGCTAAACCCATCAGGCAGAAGCAGAGACCAGTCAACCCTCACATTGAGCCTCTAATGAAGAAAGAGCTAAACAAGTTAATAGAGGCAAGCATTATATTCCCAATCAAGCACTCAAGCTGGGTTGCAAACTTGGTTCCATTAGGAAGAAGAGCGGAGAAATCAGGTTGTGTGTAGACTTTCGAGACCTCAACAGGGCATCTCTTAAAGACCATTACCCACTTCCTTCAATGGAACAAATATTGCAAGTGGTATCCGGATCGGAGACATTCTCTCTCTTAGATGGCTACTCAGGGTATAATCAGGTAATGGTGAAGGAAGATGACCAGTTCAAGATGGATTTCACCACGAAATGGGGCATGTATGCCTACAAGAAGATGCCATTTGGCCTATCAAATGCTGGAGCCACTTTCCAAAGGGCAATGGATATGGCATTCAAGGGTTGATCAATAAAATAGTTCTGATATAACTTGATGACATCACTGTATTCTCCAAAAATGCAATGGATCACCTTTTTCATCTGAGGCAGGTATTTCAGAGGTGTAGAAGATTTGGGGTATCATTGAATCCCAAAAAATGCATATTCTTGGCTCATAAAGGAAAACTTCTAGGCCATATTATTTCAAAGGAGGGATTGATGATTGACCCAGAAAGAGTTGAAGCAATTCGAGCGTTGCCATTGCCAAGTCATAAGAAGGCTCTTCAAAGCTTCTTAGGAAGGATCAATTTTGTCCACAGGTTTGTTCCAAACTTTACAGCTCTTGTAAAGCCAATAACACTAATGTTGAAGAAGAGCATGGCATTTAAGTGGAGATCTGAAGGTAAGGCAAGTTTTGAGGCAATAAAAGAGGCTATATCTCAAGCTCTAACTCTCGTCAATCCAAACTTCTCTAAGGATTTCATGTTATATGCCTTTGGTGGTGGAGACACAATTTCTACAATCCTGGCATAGCAAAACAAAGAAGGATTAGAACAACCAGTTGCTTTCTTCAGTCAAGGCTTGGAGGAATACGAAACTAGGTACTCTTTCATTGAAAAGCATGTCCTTGCAGTGATCAGGAGTTTAAAGAAATTCAAGCACCTAGTCTCAAACAACAAGATCCAATTATTGGTCTCTCATGCGGGAGTCAAGGACTTCCTTCTAAACAAGGATCTAAATGAGAAACGTGTAGGATGGATAACTCGTGTCATGGAATATGACATCGAGATCAAGGTCACCAAACTAGTACGTGGGAAGGGACTATGCGAACAACTAGCCTTGAGTCAACAAGTTGAAGCAGGTGATGAAAAAGAGACTGTCTTGGTATTACAGGGTGGTCAAGAATAGGAAAATGATGATGTGCCTACTCCTTGTTGGACTCAGAGTATGATAAACTTCCTACAGATAGGCCTATGCCCTCCAGAAATGAGCAAAGCAAAGAGGAGATACTTCAGATTACAAGCCATTCAATATGTGCTTGTTGATGGTGTTTTGTTTAAAAAGGACATCAATGGAGTTTTATTGAGGTGCATTGGGATGGGTCAAATTGAGAGGGTGTTACAAGATTTTCATGATGGAGATTCCGGAGGACATTTTTCCCCATGAGTAATAGCTCTCAAGATAATGAAGGTAGGATATTATTGGCCGACAGTGTTCAGTGACTGCTATACATGGATAAGAAAGTGCAAGAAATGTGCACTCTTCATAGGAAAAGAAAGACTAGCAGCACTTCCATTGCACCCAATTTTGGTTGACCAACCATTTATGTAATGGGGATTGGACTTCATTGGGGTCATAAATCCTAACTCAAGCCAAGGCCACAAGTGGATTCTCACGGCAACGGACTATTTCACCAAGTGGACCGAAGCAGTAGCGCTCAAAGAAGCAAATGAGTCTAACATACTAGACTTTTATGAAGGAATAGTGACCAAGTTCGGTGTGCCGGCCACTATCATATCAGACAATGCATTAGCATTCATAGGTTCCAAGATTACAGAATGGGCTGTCAAGAATGGAATCTATTTGAGCACCTCTTCAAATTATTACCCGCAGGTAATGGACAGGCAGAGTCCATGAACAAGAATTTGCTAAGGATCATCAGAAGGACTCTGGATGAAAACCAAAGGACATGGCATACCAAGCTAAGATCAGCATTGTGGGCTGACAGAATAACGCCAAAGAGGTCTACTGGTAATTCTCCCTACAAGTTGGTCTATGGGAAAGAGGCAGTATTGCCTATATCATTAGAATTGCCAGCATTGGAGCTCATGAAGCAGTTGGAGTTGTCTGAGTTCAAACCAATGGAGGCCAGGTATGCAGAGTTGATGGAATTGGAGGAAATCAGAGAGCATGCAGTTTAGATGATTGAGAAGGATCAGGCCTTAGTAAAAAGATGGTTTGATAAGAAGGCAAGAGCAAGGACCTTCCAGGAAGGGGACCTAGTCCTGAAATGGGATGCAGATCGGGCAAAACCAGGAAAGCATTCCAAGTTTGATGCCATTTGGAGTGGCCCCTATATGGTCATGGAATGCAAAAGTAGTAATGCCTTCCAATTGTCTACATTGGATGGAGAAGAACTCCCGATTCCGGTTAACGGAATCTATCTTAAACATTGCTACTAAAAGGAAAAGGTTTACCCTTGTAAATATTAGCCTAGGTTTAAAATTCCTCTAAGTGCGTATGCACATCATCTTGTTGTAGTTAGGTTTCAATTTCCCTAAGTGCTCCGGCACAGGTTTTTTTGCTCTCAGGTTAATTTCTACAGTTCAGCATGCTCTCGAAGAAGGAGTTGCGATACCAGGCTCGGGATCAGAGATCAAGTTGGTTTCAGGTTATTACTTATGACTCCATGCCCAATGGATTGCTAAAAGGCCACTGATCTTCTACCTAGCAGGCAGGTGATCCCGTTGAGTCACCAAATTGTTGTAAATATCTCCCCCCCAGGTAGATATAGACAAATAGAAGAATATGGAAATCAAAGAAACTCAGAGCCCAATTTTTATTGCGTCACCAACAGCCGAAGGCGCAGGTAAGAGGCACACGATAGAAGGTGTCGACATGAAAATGGATGCGCCCTTGGCACAGGTAAGAGGTGCATGACAGAAGGTGTCGACACAAAAATGGATGTGCCCTTGGCACAGGTAAGAGGCACATGACAAAAGGTGTCGACATGAAAATGGATGTGCCCTTGGTGCAAGTAAGAGGCGCACGACAGAAGGTTTCGACATGAAAATGGATGCGCCCTTGGCGTAGGTAAGAGGCGCACGACAGAAGGTGTCGACACAAAAATGGATGCACCCTTGGTGCAGGTAAGAGGCACACGATAGAAGGTGTCAACATGAAAATGGATGCGCCCTTGGCGCAGGTAAGAGGCGCACGACAGAAGGTGTCGACACGAAAATGGATGCGCCCTTGGCGCAGGTAGGAGAGTGTCGACATGGCAGAAGTTGTGCCTTGGCACACGTAAAGGGTGCATGACACAGAATGTCAACATGAAAGAATTCACACCTTGGTGCATGTAAGGGTATGTCGACATGAATATGGATGCGCCTATGGCGCACCTTCAGGAGGCGCAACATTCTGAGCGCTGACAGGAAGCAGACCCTGACCCAGATATTCAGACGGCCATAACTTTTCACAGGGAGCTCAGATTCACACAAGGTTGGAATTTTTGGAAAGCTTACGAGGTCCTCTATCCAACTACAACTAGATATCTTTAATTGGGTGGGAACAAGTTCTTAAAAATGCAAAATACAGTTCGCCACTTTTTAAGTTTGCTAGGGTTCTCACCTACCACCATAATGAGATAAATTAAATGCAACCTGGAGGTGGTTGGGGTAGATTTGGATTTCCTCTCTCTTCCCTCTCTCATTCTTCCTATAAATTGTAATGAGGGGCTTCTTTCTAAAGGTTATACATTCTTGTTTTGCCTCTCCCTTCTTCTCTTTGGCAAGTGAATTTGTGGAGTTCAAACCTCCCATTAAGAACTGTAATGCAACTTTTCCTCTTGGCATTTTGTAGTGTGTTGTATCAATCTTTGGAGAAAATAATGCATGTCTGTGGATGATTCTCAACCCTCTCTGTGTTCATTTTCATCCTCTTGATCTTTCACTACAAATCTGGTTATCTGTGCATGATCTTGCATTGCATTTTTATGGTTTGTGTTTATTGGCAAGACAGGTGTTCTTCATTCCTCGGTGCATCACCTTTGTAGTTTAGGTTTTATTTTATGCATCTTCTTACCCTGTCTCCTTGGCAAGTTAGTTTAGGTTTTGAGTAAACCCTCTACATTTTTACGTGTGCATCTGAACAGAGGAATAGGAACTGGCCTTCATCCGGAGAGCTTTTCCATTTTCGCAAGGTCCCACACTTGGGAAAAGCTCCATGTTATGCAATCGCACTAAGAGTCTCAACCCATCGAGTTGTAAACATTAATGGGTACTGTGATTCACCATCAACAATACCAAACTATCAAACTTCATCCAAGGTCAACCTCTCGTAATCCCTTTGTCAGATGATATATTCATCCTGAAAATAAATCTAGATGTCTTCTAACTGGGGCACATGGGAACTGGACCGACCTGTTTCATTGAATTTACCCCAATAGTCAAAATTGGTCCATGGATGGAAATTCCACAAGGTTACCTCTATCATTTCTACATCTACATTCTTAGCCTTGTAAATATTTGGGCAAGTGTATATGCCAATTGAAATAGGGAATTACATTCCCACTTTTTGTCATTTATTCTAGATCTTGTGGTAATCTAGTAATTGCCAAACCAATTCTAATAAGACCCACTTGTCAGTGGGACATCTTGGCAGCTTGCTAGGAGCACCTATGAAGTCAAGGATCTGAATGTAGGTAAATGTGGGGAACTGTAGGTAGATATCTCCCCATTCATACACTTCCTTGAAGGATTCATTAGAAATCCTCTGATTATAAAACTCCTTATCAAAACAATAGAGAATAACCGTAAAGAAAGCATCATTAATTTTGATCAAGTTCTATTTCTCTCATCCAATGTAAGATGGGGATAGAAATCATATATTTGGGAGGTGCTTCAAATACCGTTAGTATTCAACCTAGTGAAGTATCCCATAACAGTTGCGGCATAGACCAAAAAATATATCATGTAGAAAATCTTTGAGGATAGCACTCTACTCAACTGATAGAGAATGTAGCTATTGATGTTCTCCCCCATCTGATAAATTCTTTATTCTTCTTTATGGTAGTGATATATAAGAACATCCACTCCTAAAATTCCTTCACGAGAGGAAGACCCGAGACTCTTCTTAGTAGCGTAATAATGTCACTAACCTCCTGAATGATTCTAATCGATACATGGTCTTTGGAAATTTGGCAACACTCTTGGACAAATGAGTTTGCAACATGATCCTCATGCAAAACTTCACTTCTTTATCAAAATGTTCTACCGCTAACTTTGGTGAAATTATCGGGAGTTTGAGAAAATCCTCAAAGAAATCTAGATCCAAGCGGATTATAACCTTTCCATCGACATCCTTAACTGTCATGGATTCTTCATCGAAGTGGGTTACGCAGATAGAACGAACTTGGGCAATGCATGGATGAGGGAAAACTGGAAGCAAGAGAAATTCCATTGTCATATATGGCCTGCATCTAGGATTTCTTATTTGGGGCCTTCACCCTTGCCTAGAAGTCTGGAAAATCAATTTTTCTAAGATCGGTGTCTCTATATTTCCCAAGTCTGAAGACAAGCAAGAGTGAGGAGCAACTCCAAGGAACGAATATTTCATCTTTTCTTTTCCTTGGATGTAGAAGTAGACATCAAGTTCTGAATTTCAAAATCTGATGACTTTTTAAATGTTGAAGAAGAGAAGTCCAAAACCCAAAAATCCTTAACCTCAAAAACTAAAAATGAGATTTCTAAAGCAAAGGATTCTAAAATCTAAAGAGAAAAGCTCTGAAGTTCTGAAAACCCTTACACCTCTGAAAACTTGAATTGGAGAAGTCTAAATTCCTGAAAATGAGAGTTCCAAAGTTTCAAAATGATAGGTTCTAAAAACCTGAAAATGAGAGTTCCAAAGTGGAGACAGGCACGATTCCCAAAACCAAGAAACTCCGAATAGTCAAAACCTCGAACCCTAAAAATCAAATCCTCCAAACTCTAAAAAATGAGAAGTGCCAAAGGAGTAGATTTTGAATGCTTAGGAAGATGAGGACTGTGATGAGATCCTTCCTAAATGCCTGTAAAAAATTAGATCATGGAACCATTAGGATCAAAAATATAGTAAAAAGGGACATGGTGGGCAATGAGATCTTCATCCTTGAGGCATATAGGGGTGGAAAAAGAAAAACAAATAAAGAAGAAACAAAACAAAAGATCTTAAACTAAAAAAAAATACCTTGAGAATGACATCGAAAAGTACAAAATATAGTAAAAACCCAGATCATCAAAGCAAGTGTTAGGTGAAAATGACGGTGAAAATGTGAGTTTAAATAGAAAAACCTGACATTAATGGCCAAATTTTGATCCGTATGGAAGTAGGTAAGAAATTAAATGCATGAAAGTCTCTGAAAGTCTGAAATTTTGAAATTTCAGAATTTCAAGGTTTCAGACTTCAGACATCAGGAGATGAAAATCATGAAATGGTCAGAAGGGTTTTGAAACTTGAAATCCTGGAATTTTGAAATTTTGGACTTTTGGACTTTCGGACTTCGAAAGTCTAAAAGTAAAAAACCTCAAAACGGTCAAGAGAGTTCCGAAACCCGAAAACCCACAAGTCTGAAATTTAGGACTTTCGGGTTTCAAAACTCTAAGTTCAAAAATTAATAATTGCCAAACAAAACTCTGAACTCCAAAAACCTGAAAGTCTAAAATTTAGACTTTTGGGGTTTTAAGCTTCAGAACTTGAAAAACACAATTTCAATTCCATGTCAATAAACTTCGAAAGGGAAAATCCCCGAAGTCTAAAGTTTCAATTTTTTTGGGATTTTTGGGACTTGAATAACTTCCAAGTTGAATAAAACTCCCGTGTGAAGATTTTGATTGATCTCGATGTTTGTTTCTAAAGGTAGATTAAAAGCAAGTAAGAATCTTATAATGGGAATGAAATTATGCCTTGCACTCTCAATTTCTTAAAAGTATCATCTACAAAAATATGAATACCTTCCCAATTTTCTCTTCATTTGGTTGGAGGTGTTGGAGCTAACCTTTGGTAATTTTATGATCATCCTCATGATCTAAAATGAGCATGATTGGTTGTAAATCTATCTTTGGCTCCAAGCTAGCCAAATACCCGATTGGGAAAGTGGCCTTGGGAACCAATGGGCTGGTCTTTAAATTTGATTTTAGTGTCATAATAATAGTTAATCTAATCTATAATAGCATGTAAATACGGTAAATAAATGTACTAAACAACTATTAAAAGAGACCCAACTAACTATAAAAATGAAAACGCTAAACCCGGTGTATTAAGAGATTCATAATGAACTCAACTGATTATAGGAGCTAAGGATTTTGTTGCAAAAGTGACTGGAGAAACATGAAGTAGGAAAAACTATGCAGATGCCCTAAAAGGAAATATCAGAAGTATTTGAGTGGATTGGAGCTCTAGAGAGGGACAAGGGCACTATGGCCACCCTGGTCTATAGGATAGGTGCCCTGGTCTATGTGAATATTCTAGAACTGAGTTTCATAGGTTATGTAAGTGATCTAAAACCTTCCTTTTCTTTCACATCAGGTTCATTACACGCACTTTGGTGTTGTTAATAATCCAAGATGAATAGAAGACCTACAAAAGACCAGAAGAAGTATCAAAACCCTAAAAAAGAATGCATATGAATAGGTCAGACTAACCTTAACTTCCACAATAGTGGCCTTACTAACTAAGCATTGTACTACATTTTAGACCAAAATGTAGTTTTGGTGTGTGTGTGTGTGTGTAGATAAAACTAATCTAATCCTATCTAAATTTTGAAGGTTGGAAAAATAGGTCAAGGATCACATAGGGACACTCCATTGAACATGTGGTAAAGTGCTTATATGAGGTACAAGGGAGGAAATTATAGCAACAAGGGATGAAAGAGGGAAACTATGAAAGGAAGTTTATTGTTTTCAGTGAGACCGATTAAAAATTTCACACCCAATAACTAGATTATTTCATCATTCAATATAGAGGAAAGAAAAATGAATCTAGTGGGACCAATGAATTACAGGAGAAAATTTCTTGGACTCATCTATCAAGGATGTAAAATTCCTCTCCAAATTATGCTTACAAAGTGCATAAAATATAGAAGTATAAGAAACACAAGAAAATGAGAATAGAAGAAATTGGAATTTTATTTCATATGCATTGGTAATACAAAGCTCAACAATAGATCACAATCTATTATTTCTATAGAGAACTAAATTTTTAGGATCCTTTGGAATGGAGAATCCATCCCAATTTATAGCAATGTTAATTGACCTCTCATCTCCCTCTCGTGACTCTTCATGTTCCTATTTCACTTATGACCTTTTATTTTCCATTAGAAAATACAAATTAAGTAATTATCTTATAATTTTGGGAAAATACTTTTAAAATTAAAAATATGTCACTTAAGTGAATAGGAAAAAATACAATGATTATGCTCAATGAAAAATTAAAAGAGGGAGAGAAGAAAGAGGGGGAAGTGGAGAAGAAGGTAGAAGTTGAAATTTTGGATGAATAATCCTTATTAATAAAGAAATTATTGATTCACGCTTCCGTTCTTGTTCCTTGAATGCTTTGATGAACTAATATATCACAGATTTTAACTTATCTACCTCTGGAATGCATGTGTGTCCCAACACTTTGATCCATGCTCCAGAATGAAATGATGAGATCTTCGATGATGAGTCCTTAGTGTGAATAGTGGACTCAAGTCTCTTCACACAATTGTAGGCATTGTTTAAGATCTCAAAACCTATTTCTGCCCGATTCCAACTCGGATATGAAATTCTTGAGTATTATGTATCTCGCATCTATGATGTGCATCCAAACTTGAGACTAGATCTTAGAAATTGATACCAACACTTTCTTACTCATGAGGGTGTGAGAGTCAAAGGAAATCATCTCAGACACTTGAATGTTCTACAATTAATTACTCTTCTTGATGGATCTTTCTTATCTTGAGAAATTCAACCCAACTTGCTCACCTTGAACAACTATCCGGGTTACTATTTTTTTACTTAGTTTATCGAGCTCACTTAGTCGTCTCCTCACTAGGGAGATTGGATGCACTCAACCTGATTCAATATTTACAATGATGATCTATGGACTACCCTTTTTGGGGTATCCTCATAAACTACTCAATGTCTCTTATTTTCCATCGCTACACCGCTTGTTCAAATTTTCCCACGTAAATCAATGTGACCACAGTGATGCCTTAGGATCCCACGTGAAGGATGGATTTCCTCATTTAAACTATGAAACTTTCACATGACCCTATGAAGATGTTTCAAAGTAGATAGATGACCAAATATATAACTAATTGCAACTTCCAAAGCACTCATAATTGGGATTTACTATTGTTAGAAAATGTCATTTTTCATTTTTTTCACTTTCGACTACCTCTCTTATTGCCATGGTTGCTCCCCTCTGTGCATATTTCCTTGAATGATTCTTCCCACTGTGAGAATTTACTATTTATAGTAAGGTCTCATGTAGAGACTTACTATTTTTGAAATTTTCCCTTCCATACCTTGGATTTCAATGAAACCACCTACACTGGGATAGGTTTCTTCTTATGATCTCCCATACAAATTTTTAGCTCAATCTAATTACTAGAAGGGCGGGACATAAAATAATAAAAAATTAGCTCATGAAGTTAGGGTTTTATCACCATTAATAAATTTCTACATGTATTCAAATATAATCACTTGTGTCTTGAGGGAACCTAGAAATTCAGTAGAACGTAAAAACCCCATCGATCCGTGTACCAAATTACAAGCTATGAAAAATATCCTTTTCGGGATATGGAGTTAATTTGGTAAAAATTATGCCTAGAGCCTTTTAAAAATGCAATTTTTATGAAATTCATTCTACCATTATCATGGGAAAATGGAGATATGAATGCAAGGGAAAAAGGTAATGGAGGAATCTAGAAACATTTTTCCGAGTTCCAGTGGAAATGGAGCAAAATGGGGGAGTGAAAAAAGGCTTAAGTGTTAGGTTTTATGATTTGAGAGAGAGAGGGAAAGGGGGTACATTTTTTTGTCCCTCTTATCCCCTTGGAATTGGAAAAAGGGACACAAAAGTGTGCCTTATCCCCAGTGACAAGTGGCGGACATACACTAACGAAGGTGGGTGCTCGAACAGAGCAAAAGTGCCTAAGGAGACCTCCTGGGGTCAAGTGGTGGGTCTACAGGATCCAAGGTAGGAGAGTCACACTTTCTTGTCCCCTTGGAAATGGATGAATGGGACACAAAACTTCTCTTTGAGTGTCATGATGACATGTGACACTAGAAGAAATTTCTAATTGCGAGAGCATCTTTGAGAGAGAGGTTGAGAAAAAAGTTGTTGGATCTTATGGAGGTCATTTTGGGAGATTATTTATATGATTTTGACTAAAAAAATTCATATGTAGAAGAATGAGATGGGTCTCAATGTCTAGTTCATGCTACAAACCCTTCAAAATTGATGTTCTTCCTTGGGATCACAAAGTGTTCATGTAAAAACTAAGCTCCCTAAGAAGTTCCAACTCGAATGTTATAAATTTTAGAGGATCTGTTATATTTCCAATGAGTGCATTTTTGCTCCTAAATCCTTACTAAGCTCGACAATCATCGATGAATATCAAGTACCTCTTTTACTACCTTCTCCTCCCGAGGGCTGAGACTGGGTCATATGAAAAACCATGTGGAAGCAAGGGGGAGGGAGAATTTTCTTATCCCCCTTGTCCCCTTGAAAAGGGGCTAAGGGGACAAAAATTCACCTCAGTCTCATGATGAAAAGTGGCACTTTGTGATTATGTGATGGAGGGAACTAGAATGAGGTGAAAAAGAGCTTAACGGGATCATGTAAGGGTCCAAGATCTCTAAGGTGGTGGGGGCACAATTTATTTTCCCCCATGTCCCCTTGGAAATGGAAAAAGGGACACCAAAAGTGTGCCTTAGCCTCATGTTGCCATGTGGCACTGAAATTTTTGACTAAGGACGAAGCTTGTACCTTGGAGAGGAGCTTGAAAATGACATTGTCGAGCTCTCGAAGAAATTTTTGGGAACTTCTTTATATGATTTTTAATAGAAAAAAAAATTAGAGATGGATGGGATTGGTATAAATGTATGAGTTAGATTTAAACCTTCTCAAAAATTGCCTTTTTATCGGGATTGCTTGTTTTTCCTACGAAGAATGAGTTATGGAAAGAAATGCTTTTGTGAAAAATATAATATTACCACCATGTATGGAATTGAATCATATTTTCATTGATATTTTTTATGTCCAACTCATTCTAGACCTCCTAGAATCATCTTTCGAAGCTTAGGTTCTTTTCGTAATGCCAACTCCTTTACCTTAAAAAAACCCACTTGTGTTGAACTTGCTCCTAAACCACCAAATCTTCCATAAATCACTTGTTTAATGATATTGGATAATTAATAAAACTCCTTAATTAATTTATGGAGTCAAATATTCTCTAAATAATATACATCATCCTTAGAAAGGCTAAAAATAGCCATTCCTAAGCTTGCTAAAAGATCCTCCTTGAAAGACATTGTCTCAAAAGAATCTTGTGAGATTGTTTCCATAATTATGACACATGGAAAAGGTTAGGACCATAGAAATTAAAATAAGATGGATGGGGATAATCCTAATATATGGGATGAACTCATCTAGAACATGTTCATGAAGGTTTACGATGAAAAATTTGACACTAGGGTATAGTTGTCTTGTTTTCAAGTTGAATTTTTCCCTTGCAAAAACATAGGACAACAAGTCACCATTTGAGGATCTGACCGCTTAGATTGGGTAGCGAGAAGAAGATGCTTATTTCTTAATTTTTATTGATTGAATACTACATAAGAGTAACAATTATTTTCATCCATGAATCCTTCATAATATTCATCTAGTGGGTATTCAAAATATCTAATCATGACACATCCTTCTTCTTCTTCTTCAATTTTTTATTCAAATTTTTTTCTCCTTCATCTTCACTAGTCCCGCATATTACATTGACTAGTGGAGCTTCCAAAATAAGCCTTTGGGGAACTCTTGCAATCTGATTCCTATTCCATTTTTGGTATGGTGCATGTTGGGAAATTTCCTTCTTAACAATATCAAATCATTGGCTAACTTTTGCAGCAATGGATCGGTTCTTTCATCTTTGAAACTTTGGGCCTTATCCTTCATCGAATAGTTCTTGATCTTTATTAACATGATAATGTGATCTTTTACTCCAATGTAAATTTCTTGAGCATTTTCCAAATTTTTTGGTTGATCTCTCCATAGAATGAAACTTACTTCAAGGATTTTTGCATTCATGGAGAACCTTTTTGATTATCCACAAAGTGGCATGAGCGAAGGGGAATCTTATTGATCATATTATTGAATTATGCTACAAAATATCTCATAGAATCTTGTGGTTATTTCTTCAACTAATTCAACTAAGAAAGGAGGAATGAACATCTTCTACAATCTTGAATTTCACTTCAAAATTGGTTTTCATATCAACCCAGATTAGTAATTGAGTGTGATGGAAAGTATTCAAACCAATATGTAGTAACATCTTGTTATGTTTCCATGAATAATCATAGTGCAAAATATTTATGTTTCACTCCAAGAATGCCATGAGATATGATGAAATTTGTAATATAGTCATTACTTTCCATCTCCATAGAATTTGAGCAAGCTCTTCCTTGATCCTTTTGGAAGTTTATGAAGTAGGGGAGCCAAATCTAATGGACCACTATTTTGGCCCCATGGCATGGGTGCAGCCATTTCTCCAGTTCTTATTCTCTTTCTTCTTCTAGAGAAAAAGGGACTAGTAGTTCTAGGGTTGATTCTTTAATATTACCTTCAAGATTATTTTCAAGAAAATTTATTTCTACTTACACAATAGGAAGTCTTAAAATCAGTTATATGTTTCTCAGTAAATGTGGGATCAAAAATTCCACTTGCATGATCAGCTCAAGTGTACCTTCTTTCTACCAATTTGTCTCAAATAACTATAAAGGAATGGAACTATAAAAATGTAGATTTTTCAGTAGGATTACTGAAAGGCTCTTGAACATTCAAATGGAACTTTTGATATTTTTGGTTTTTTTATTTTTATATCTTTTCAAAAAAAAAAATTAATGTTTAGAGATATTTTATGGGTACAAAAATGGTAGATATTCCCCAATGGAATCACCAAAAACTATTGGTGAAATAATTTTTTATGTGGTAAAATTGTTGGTTTTCACAATGATCACGAGTCTAAGCCCCTCCTTCTTTTGTATGGGGATTCTCCCATTATTGAATGTAAACTAATATAAAGTTTTGGGATGGCCGTTAGGCTAGTGATTACATAGGAATACTCCACTAAACCTATGGAAAATGATTGTATAAGGTATAAGGAAGGAATTTACATCAAAGAGAGGTAAAGGGGAGTTGGGGAAATAAGGAGAGAGATGGTTACTATTGTGAGTAGTTTTACATAATTCACATAAAATAACCAGAGTATATCCACATTCAATTATAAGAATGCAATAATTCAAACAATGATAAGACATAACAAATCATAGACACAGAATTCCATTGATTCATTCATCAAAGGCACATACACCTTTCTTGGTTGTGCAAGATTATAATTCTTACAGAGTTGGAAAGTAGAGAGAGAGAGAGAGAGAGTAGAGGAATATGAGAAAATAAATAGAAGAAATTCAGCTTTAATTACTTGATGTAGAAGTGGTAAACTCAATAACTTACATTCAATCAATAATTTCCCACCTTTTGGAATGGAGACATCATTCCAATTTATAGCATTACAATTGTCCTTTCATCTTCCCCCGTATGAATTTTCATCTCACCAAAACTTTTGAATTTTCACATTCTTTTAGGGATGAAATTAATTCCTTTTCTTATTTTTGAAAAGGTAATTTTACAATGCAACATTAAGTCACTTAAGTGAATAGGAAAAAGAGTGAAAAGGTACATTTTCAATGAAGGAATAGAATGTTAGAGAGAGGGAGGAGAGAGAAGAAGACAAAAGTGGAAATCCAAAGACAAGAAATATCTTTCTAATGAATAACATGCTTCGATAAATTATGAATAAATTTCCTTGCCTTAGACCACTGTTGAATTTAAATAATATGACTATGTATTCCACCTCCTATGATTTGCAAGATGTAATCTTATTATCAATCATCGATCAAGTATTTAGAAAAACTTCTCAAGTTATACATTGCTTGATATGATTTCAATCCTCACTCACAGATTACCTCCTCCCATCATTCTCATGATGATCATTCCATTGATGACTTTGAATTCCAACAGAGATCTTGATGTTTCAGATCCCTCACGAACCTCAAGATGTTCCTGATTTCACTCGTTTTCTAAGTGACTATCTCTAAATTGTTCCTTGACATAGTTTGATCCATGTGATGTACCTTTCATGAATGGATTCAATCAGGATGACTCCCTTCTAATACAATTGGAAAGAGTTAGATGGTCCAAATTATTGCATCAAAAGGTGTTATGTATAGATATCTCTAGAACTTGTGCTCCATTCTTTGACCTTATTTGGGGGTTTTGGATACTAATAATTCACCTTTTTGAAATATTAATATTTTTACACATGCACCACTATGAAAAAATGTTCTTATTAGTAAGCTGCACTTACATTTGTCGGATTGCAATAAAAACCAGTCTTGAAATTTTAGGTTTTACTCTAAGATTCTCCATTCCAATTTTCATATGATTATGCCTTTGGATGTGTGGGAAATGATATTTTCATCAATGAGGGAAGATTACTGAGAGAAAAATCAGTCCTCCATATCTTAAAAAATCATCCACCTCATTGTGCAAAAATGGCTTGGATGAAGCTAGATTTTTCAAAAAACATTCATTCCAAATTTCAGATGATTTCACTTGTCAAATCTCCGTAGAAACAAAAAACAAATTTATTTTTATTTTATGGGTGTGTCATGAAAGCCATTAATGAATTCCATAGTGACTTTCAATATAATGTTTCATGAAAAATCCTCATTTTTGTGAGAGGAAGATATGATGAATTTTTCATGTGTTTTCGTGAAACTTTTCACAACATTTTGATCCTAACAGCTACATGGAAGACCTGGGCACATTATTTTGTCCCTCTTGTCCCTTTGGGAGAAAAGGGTGAAAAATGGAACACATGGGACAAAAAAATTTGAATTTTAGAAAGGTGGTGACAAGTGGTGGCTTGAGGTTTAGCTAGAATGACATGCATTTAACTCCACTTTAACTTAACAAGCTTAACTTAACCGCATGTGGGGGTTTTGCTTGAATTACACCATGAAAATGGGATAAAGGGGGCAAGAGGGAAACCTAGGAAACCAAATTTTTCCTTGGAGAAATTTTTTTGACTTGTGACATGGTGTAAATTTAGCTAAATATGGATTTTAAGCCTCCCCCTCACTCTCACACACCTTAACTCAACCCGGGTTAGCCAGACTCATGTGGAGGTTAGTATTTGAGTTACACCAGTGAAAGGGGAACATAAGGGAAAAATGGGGGAGGGGAATTCATCTTACACCTAGTGGTGACATGTGGCATCATGTGGGGAGAGGAGGATGTGATGAGGGGGCTGGGAAAAGCACCTAGGGGCTAGAAAATGCACCTACTGCAGAGATGTGTGAGGTCATATGCGGGTCCAGGGGATTAAAAAGGGATTGGGGTGAAATTTATTTTCCCCTTAATCCAAGTGGGGAAAATTATGACAAAAATTGTGCCTTGGAGTAAGGTGGTGACACTTGGCAATGTGAAAATTTGACTTAGTATGGGAAACGAGACACTCAAAGTGAGTTTTACGCCTCAAGAGCATGGAATATTGTTTTGGAGTCAAAACTATATGATTTTGACTCCAAATAACATTTTAATATCAATGGAATCATTCCAAAAATATAATTATTCCTTCAACTCAAAATTTATGGCCTTTTTATCTAGAAACAAGAGGCAATTGTAGAAGATTGACATATCTCGAATACTCTTAATCCTTATGTCAAATTTGATATTTCCACCTATATAGTCAAAATAGATTTACAAAGCCTATTTTTTCCCTCTTAACTCCTTATATAACTCCATGAATCATCTAAATAATTCAAGTTTCACTATTTTATCTTTCATTCCATATACTAGAAACCCGATCTTGCACAAATTGCTCTGGATGAGATTTTCTTTCCTAAAATTTCCTAAATATGGAAGAGTGATTTCGGGTAAAATATTATATGATTTTTACTCCAAATCAAATTTCAATATCAATGGAATAATTACCAAAATCCAATTCTTCTTGAAACTCAAAATTTAGGTACTTTTTCATCTAAAACCGAGAGGGGTAAATGCGAAGATTGACATATCTCATAAAACGCTTAATCCTTAGATCAAATTTGATATTTACACCTTATAGATAATTAAAATAATTTCCAATTCCTATTTTCTCATCTTAACTCCTAAAATCATATAAATAATTTAGGTTTCACCATTTTAGTTGTCATTCCCTACACCCGAAACCTAATCTTTCACCGATTGCTCCTAAATAAGATTTAATTTCCTAAAATTTCCTAAATTTATACAAACATCTTCAATACTCTCCAACACCACTATTGGATACTTTATATCATCCTTGAACATTCCCGGAGGATTCATGCGGCTTTAATGACCAAAATTGTCCTTTTTAGGCCTCTAGCAAGCATTTTCTTTCATCAAACTTAATCGAATTCAATCATCAAATTCTCGTAATCATACTTGCACACTAAAAAAATTGAAAACCTTGTTATTATTTTCCTCTGAGTCAAGTTGAATATTTATCTCAAGGTAGGTTAGCCAAAGGAAGGATGGACAGTGATAGGGAAGCCTAATTTTCAATTAGGGGCTTGGTTGTCATGCTTCAAAAAAATTAATTTTCATGCTAGTTGTTTTACATGACAATACATATATTATAAGGATGTTAAAATATAAAATCTAACTTAAATTTACAACTCATATCAGACATAAATAATTAGTGATGCACCAATCAACCTAATATGCAATCGAAAGCACAAAACAAATATATAGAAACACTTAACTATTTTTAGAGTATTTCTAGAGAGATATGGGACTTTACAATAATGAAATTGGGAGATATGAACCTAGATAACCTTTGTAACTAGGACTATAACTATAATATCACTTGGTAAATACTTTTCCATTATGTCATGATTGTATTGTATGGTTTATCCCCTTTTATACATTCTTGTACTTACTTTGATTTTGTTCCTATAAATGTTTGGGTTTCTCACCTACCTACATTTTTATATCATTTTCAAACCACATTTGTTTCACATGCATTGAGGATCTTTGAATGGACTGATCATCATCTTAAAGGCTAGCCATGTATTAATATTCTTATGAAAAAACACTATAAAGGTTATGGGTACCCCCATGCACTTCCTAAATTGGCACTACTCTAAAGAGGACTCGAGTCACATGTCATTCTCCACCTAGGATGTGATATTTAGATAGATCAATCATATTTAAAATTTTCTTTTACCTTGATTTATTTAAATTTTCCCTTGCTAAAATACTTGGAGAGAAGATGTTTTAGTGCTTGTAGATGAGAGATATGGGTTCCTTGACCAAATCAAAACTACCTGGAGAGAAGATGTTAACTTGTTTGTAGATGAGAGATATGGATATGGGTACTTCCCTAATGACTTTAGATGTGTAATTTTAAGATTTACAGAGCTTTGGATTCCATTTGCAAGTGTATGAAATGAATTCTCTAAATTATTTCCTTAGGATTTTTAGGTTAGAAAATGAGGTAGTTTTTTACTTTCTTATATGGGGTTTCATAGATGATTTATATAAGAAATACCAACCCATATGAATTATAATATCCAACAATAGATGTCAATTTGAAAGTGTAATTGGAAGACATGTGGTCTAAGACCATCCAAGTATGCAAGGACTAGATGTATGGTCCAGACTAATTTTTATGGTCTTGGCTGGGATTAAAATATGTGCCAAATGATGTTTGGAGATAATAGACTAATGTTTCTCTTTTCATTTTGTGCATTGTATTCTCAGGATGTGTTGAAATGATAGTGTGAAAAGATAAACAAGATAAACAATGGACCTTAAAATTGTTATATGGGAATGGAGAAGTTCTATTTTTATAAACAAGAGTTCATAGTCAAATCAAGGGTTGTTAAAGTGTACATTACAAAATTTTAGTGTCTACAATCAATTTACATTGTAACTCAACATCCCTAGACATAATATATCTTGTTCATAATGTAAACACTAAAATTTATTAACTTATTCTTTAAAAATGAAAAATTTGACTATTAGAGACACTCAAATTTGGTAATTTATCATTTTTACATTGTTGGTTATGATTGTAATTTTTTTCTAATATAATAACCTACATCTTATTCCCACTAAGTATATATTACTACCTCTCCTAACTTGTTTATTCCTATAAATTTATGTGTTGAAACTTCCTAAATATAAATGCATTATTCAATACTTACCCCTACTTGTCATGATGCAACTCCCATAATTCATCCCCCATCTCCCGCTCTAAAATTGTTCAATAGGGTCAGGATGTAGAATCCAATCATGGAAAACTTTTACAGTCTTTGACCGACACATCTTCCAACCATGATTTAAAAGATTTATCTTTGTTGGTTATTTTCATCTTTTTGGGTAATCCTTTACATGAAAAATTACCTTTCGATATTTATATAAGAAAGTTAACATCACCAAGTTTACACATGTGGAAAGAAAATAGAAAATCACTTTGTTGTTGGTGTGTATTATTTTCCACATCATTAGGTGAGTCATCTCACTTAGGTGAGATTATAGGTCCATGTGTCATTTAGGGGTCATTATGAGATTCTCTTACACATCAGTGCATCAACGTGTCAGTGCGTCAGTGCGTCATATGCGTCATTGGGAGTTACACTTCTATTATGGGAATGTAACTCCCCCTCTCTACTCGAGTTGTCATGATTGCAGCATTGGGGGTTACTCAAGCACCTCCTATATGTACACCCCATTTGATCTATGAGATAGAGGAGATTTTTATGGCTTAACCAAGTTCTTCCTGTGTTTCAAATATTTTCATGCACATTTGGTTGATGCTCGCTCCTCCCGAGATCTCTTCACGCTATCGTTCGCACATCCGTTGATGTGCATGTCATCCCTCGTGATCCTCACTTATGGGTTTTAAACCCTCTTTCATGGTATCAGAGTGGATCTTGTGGATCTGTGTACTCATCAACGTTTCTATGCATGTTTTCCGGCTTCCAACATGATATTAAGATCTCTTTCAGCGTGTGCCATAATGGATATTCCATTGATTCGGGCATCATACCTCTCCTTGGGTTGTTCATGTGTTTGAGGTGGTTGTTCAAGTTTCTAGTGTTTTTCGAGTTTAGTGTCCTTGACCACTCGATTCTCCGGGGTTGCATGCGTGTTTGGAGGTGTTTTCCTGAGGGCTAGATCCATTTTTATATTCTTGTGGGTGTATGTTTTAGGTTTATGTGTTGCAGAGCCAGCTCATTGCCTTCTCATTTCCAGCTCATTTTTTGGTGTGTGCACTAGTGTCACATTCAAATATCAGTGCTCAAGGAACTCTGCCATAGTCGTTTCCACTACATTCACTCTGTATGCACATGGATATCTCTCAGCCAATCGTTACCTACGTTTGAAATTTGTCACCATTGTTTGGAGGTTTCATTCCTTGGGCACGTGGATCTGTGACTGATTGGCCCAACCATGAGGTTCCTTCATAGGCTTGGATGTTTTTTCTACTGCTCCTCCTCACTACCACATGGTTTCCTTCAACTCTTAGACCTGTGCATTCATCCTGCATTTCCTCTTTTGGACTCGTGCATTCGTGGGTTATCTCTTCTTGTGTTACATGATTTGTGCTTTAATCACTGGTGTTTCAGACCGATTCCAGCTTACCAAAGCACAAATCCTTCCTCCCTTTGGCATTTCAGACCTATAGCACCTACTCCACGCACCTCCTCCAATGTGCTCCCAAGCTCCACACGTTTTCAGCCATTTTTGGCTTTTTTGGCATTTTTGGTGTTTGGGGTCTTCCGCAACTCCGCTCCAAAGAACTCCACCTCCCTCCCGCTCCTCCACATGTGGCCTTGGGCATTACAAACCCAAGACACAGCACCTCCATCTCCTTGTGTAACCTGCAAAGAACCTCCCGCCTATCTTCCACCATGTGGCAACCCTGCACAATAGTCCAAACTATCAACAAAACACAATAACAAAGTTACATCTCATGGTTTGACTTAGCACGTGTGGGCCCACCTCCTTCCACCTCCTTTTTTAATGTTTTAAGGTGGTTAGAAAAAAAATTCATTTATTTCATGGCATGTAATTAATTTTTAAAGGTTGTTTTGGCTTGTATTATGCCCTTCCTACGCTTGTCGAAGATGGAGGGTGAGGTCCGGGGTTGGCAAGAGGCTAATCCCCCCTCACAATCAAAACAAAATATGCCTAAAATTTGATGTCATTTCCAACGAGTAGTCACACGATACCCTTTTCACCCATTTCGTGCACTTTTTTAATCAGTTTGCAGCATTTATTGACTTTTTCCATCAGTTGCGGGAATTGTATTTATGCCATAACTTTTGACTCGCTACTCATTTTTAGCACTTCCTTGGTCAAAGTTGCATGATTTTTCACACATTATGTGATGACATTCTCATTTTTGTAAATGCACTACCTTTATAAAGTGCCACATTCTGGGGGGGTTGACTGTACTCTTGGGTTTTCACACGCAGATGCATTATTGGTCAAGTTTGACGTCTTACTTTTGTGCATCTTGCATTTTTCATCATGGAGAGTGCTCTTTCTAGACTTAAGCATCATAGGATCACCTTACAACCTCTGTCACTTCTCATCTAGAGAGGGAACTATTCATCTTGGCATGCTTCCATGGAACGTTACTTCGCCCACAAGGGTCTTTTACCCTTCTTGCTTGGGCCAATTCCTGCACCCGCTGATCATCGTCATCTAGAGGAATTCCTTGACACTTGTGACCATGTCTTTGGTCACATGATGATGCATGTCTCTCATTCTCTCTGGTTTCACGTGGCACACTTAGATCCACCTCACCATGTCTGGAGCATTCTTCAGTCCCTCTATGGAGACCCTTCACATACTACCGCCATTGTTGTTGCTGTTGATTCAGTCATCTCCTCCATTTCTTCATGTGATGACAGTTCCACTGACACAGCTCACTTGGTTCTACTTCTGATGATGAGGATTGTGCACCCAGTTTTGATGTCGAGAGTACTATAAAGGACTCTTCTCCTCTTTCTCTCACTATTCTAGAGAGTGTTGACACTTCCCACATCTCATCAGATATTGAGCAGTCTTCTACTCAGTCTCACACCATCATTACACCAGCCTCCTTTCCACTTCTAGTGTGTGAGGCCCCTTTCACTCCTCTACCTTCATTAGATGACTCATACCTATCTGAAATTTCTCTTCTATTTATTGAGCCCCCTCATTGGGACGAGTATCTACCTGACCTTGGTTGTATTTTCGTAGAGTCTACTTGTGATGCACTACAGGTCCCTCATCCATCTATAGGTATTTCAGAGGATTTCATCATCTCTATTGTTGGGAGTTCCCCTTTTGGGAATCATGTCACTTCCACATTTCCAGAGACCTTCATTGATCCACCCTCGCCTTTGGATCCCTTTTTTGTTGTGGAGGATGTTTTGTTCCCTTCACAAAGACATGGACATCCTTTCTAGAGGTGTTCACTCTTCACACTTTTATAGTTCTACACATGTGGCATTACCTTTGGTTCCTTGGTACTCATTTGCTAGACCTATGTCACACTTGATGCACCAGACTCAGAGTTCTTCATGTTCTTGCCTTTAGTTTTCTTTGTGGAGTGGGCGGATTTCAAAGCATGTCATTTATGTCCTTCTTAAGGGCAGGCACACAGTTCATTGTGGGTGGCTCTTCTTCAGTCCAGAGGTAGAGGATCTCATCATCGACATTCTTTTGGGAGACTTCATAGAGCTGCAGAGTTCAGATCCATCCATGGCATCTTTTGCATTCCTCTCGTCTCCCTCTTCTCCTCTCTTCTTCTTCTTTTCGAGAGATGACCTCTTTGTACATGGGTACCCTTTTAAGCTCGTCTCATGGCCGGGACCCATATTTGGTATCTTTCTTAGATTAGAGTGTTTTTTTCTCTTGTGGTGGATGTTTTTCCCAATGGGTTTTCCTTCACTACTTGGGACCCTTTTCTTGTGCATGGGTACCTCATCGGCCTTTGTCTTTAGGAGCCATTTCTTATTTCGACTTGCCACCTCATCCGAAGTTACCATGAAGGGGGTTTTGGTGTGTATTATTTTCCACATCAATAGGCGATTCATCTCACTTAGGTGAGATCGTAGGTCCATGTGTCATTTAGGGGTCATTATGAGATTCTCTTACGCGTCAGTGTGTCGGTAGCGTCAAGTGCGTCAGTGCATCATATGCATCATTGGGAGTTACACTTCTATACTTGGAGTGTAACTTCCCCTCTCTACTCGAGTTGTCATGATTGCAGCACTAGGGGTTACTCAGCACCTCCTATATGTACACCCATTTGATCTATGAGATAGATTAGAGTTTTATGGCTTAACCAAGTTCTACCCATGTTTCAAATCTTTGCATGCACATTCGGTTGATGCTCACTCCTCTTGAGATCTCTTCACACTACCGTTTGCATGTCTTTTGATGTGCACGTCATCCCTCGTGATCCTCACTTACGGGTTTTAAACCCTCTTTCATTTGCACACTCATTCCAAATACATATAAAATGTACCTAAGGCTCCATATATCTTCCCAAATTTGATGCACGTCTATGAGGTTAGCCACTACTACTTTCTTGAAGTACTCAACTGGGTCAATGATTTTAGTTTCCCTCATTTCAAGAATTGAAATAGCCTTACTCAATGTCTTAGCAAGAGTGTGACCATCTCAAGTATGTTCAAATTGATTCAAATTGTCATTTATTTAGATTCATCTATATATCACATGTTAGGTGGATCAATATGTGTGATTTGAGGCCTCTTGGAATATTAATGATGTATGAGGTGCATGGATTGTACTTCAACCCAAACACTAACCTTCTTGTAAGGTATTCCACCCATAGTTAGGTTTGAGTTCCATTCAGTTAATTTCATATGGTTGTAGGATTTTGCAACACATATGGTTTGAAAAGGATAGATGTTTTTAGACAACTTAAGGGAAAAGGAAGTTACATAACCTCACTTCCATCAGGTACATGACCATAAAAATATCTTGGAATATACATCTAGTCCTATAAGAGGTGTATAGTTATGTACTAGTGCATGTGTTAGTCATAGTTTCCATAACGATGCATCTACAGGATCATTTCTCCCATTTTTTCCAATATGTGCATCCAAATATATATAGGAAAGGTACTCTACATAGACAAGTGAATTTTTCCACTTATTTTTATGAGCTTGTAGCAGATTGTAAACACTAGTTGCAAGTGCTAAAATGTTATTTTGATAAATTGCATGATTAATGTTGGAAGTTGAGTAATTAGAAGAACACGTAGTATCAAACCTTAAATTCTTTTTTAGTTGTTTTACATTCCATAAATAATATTATTAATATTTAAAAGGTTATAAACATTTGGTGAAATAGAATCCTAAATCAAACATTTTTGGCTCAAACCATGGTTTCCCTATGGTGTCTTATACCCTCTTTATGTGTGATTCTTTTTTTAAAAAAATTAGGCCTTCTTCTTGTAATATTGGGTAACTTCATGGAATTTTATAGTGACTCCAACATATCCTTTCTTTATTTTATTTAAATTGATCCCACATGTGAGTATATCATCTACGAGGTATTTCAAAATAATGGGATTCATCCTCACACATCTTATAGATTTGTTATGTTTTTCCTTCAAGAGATTTATCTTTTGATAAGGATGGTGGTTCTATTATAACTCATCCCCCAAGGTTATCTATAAAAAAATACTCCTATTTTTTCAATTTGTTAGAACTATAATATTAAGTGCATCATAGTATATAGTTTATATTTAAATAATATAGAATAAGCTATATTCATATTATTTAAATATAAACTTATTTTAGGGTTGGTTGAATTATTTAATCAACTAATTAAATTGGCGAGGTATGCCCCGTCACTTAATAAGGTTATAACCCTTTGGGTTATTTAAATATGACCTTAGGTCATATTCAGGATATATTGAATTGAAATCAAATCAATCAAATAATATTCTAGTGTGTGGAATATGAAGGTTAATCTGGTGAAAACATGGAGTAGAAGTGAGGAGGGAGTTACTTGAACTGGTAATTGTAAAAGTTTCTCTATAGTGGATTATTCTTTTGTGGTTTTTACCAATTTACATGTTTTCCACGTTAAATTATGTGTCACTGTGTTATGGTGTTATTTACTTTATTGCATTTATTTCATGTTTATAATGTATGTGTAAACATTGTTTGTTATATTTATTTAATATCTCGATCCTCGACATGGTACCAGAGTGGGATTAATTTATTAAATTTAATCCTAATGTAACCTAAGGTCATAATGGTTGGGAAGGTAGTTGAAATATTTAAAATATTATTTAATCCCCCCTTCCCATTCCGCATAGTTGGTTGGATGAATATTGCACAGGTGAAAAGGCATTGTGGATTTTCAACTGCGTGGAAAGAATTCTACTTTGAGAATTATTGGGCCCTGAAACTAAGGTAAGGGTTGTAAATATTTGAAAAATTTGTATATAGTTTTATATAGTTTTACAGGATTCAAGGAAATAAAAAGGGGAAGTAAAAAATCCAATTTAAATTCGAGTTTACAGGGGAGACAAGATTCGAGAAAATAGGATTTTCTATTTTTCATTGGCCAAGTAAATTTCTTGTCCCCTGTAATACATTTGTTTTTTACATTTGTTTTTTGGAAACCCTTATTCATGTCCTGAATAGGGCCCCTGAGAATTTTTTCTCCTATAGTTTAATTCAACTATAATAGTTGAATGTTTTTTAAAATCTTTTGTATTTTATAAAAAATACAATTTATATATATGTATAATTTTTATATTTATAAAAATTATATGGGTTATAAAAACATATGTCTAGTATATTATATATATATATATATATATATATATATATATATATATATATATATAAATTTGGTTTATATAAACCTAACCTAACTTATATAAACCTAAACATATGAACCTAACCTAAATCCTATAAACCTAAACCTAACTAATGCCATATATATATAATTGTTGTATAAACCTTAATGGGGTGGCCCCCTCTATACCACCCCATCCTAGCTTGGTGCCAAGTGGCAACCACTTCTCACATAGTGAGGCCCCATCTCAGTCACCCACCACGCATCTGCGCAGCCCCTCCACTGCATGTTTCCCCCAAATAATGACCCCCACTTACATTATGGGTTTAGTCCCACATGGGGATGACAGGTAATGGGGAAGGATTTAAAATCCTTCCCACAATGTTTTGGTGGTGTGAATTAGGTCACACAACCCCCTTGTTGTTATCCCTTCGTGGGTGCAAGTGTTTGGTTTATTCAAGCGGCTTGGCTATGAGTCTTGTGCATAGTGGTTTGTTTGGCATTGGCATTAGCATTCGCTTCGGCATTGGCATTAACATTTGGTTCAAATGATAATATGGTTTTCAATATATAATGGCTCACTGAGTTGATAGTTATATGGCTCGCCAAGTTAGTTTGTGGAATATAATGGCTCACCGAGTTGGTTTATAACATGGCTCATCGAGTTGATTATCTAATCAAAAGGGAAAGAGCCCCTAAATTATATATATATAGTTACATACATATATATGCATATATATATATATATATATATGCATATATATATGTATGCATATATATGTATGTATACATATATATATATATATATATATATATATATATATATACATACATATATATATATATATATATATATATATATATATATATATATATATATATATATATATATATATATACATATATATATATATACATATATATATGCATATATATGTATGTATCTATATATATATATATATATATATATATATATATATATATATATATATATATAACTAGAAATTATGGGAAAATAATTTGTTTATTTATTTTTTTCAAAATATAGACAAATTATAAAACTTTTTTGTAAAATAGTAAAATTATCATTTTTAAATATTCCTATACGACGACAATTTTTTCATCATAATTTTGTTACAAAACTAAAAAAATTCACTCACGTTTCAATTTAATTTTTAATATCATTCTAAATTTTTCATGTATAGATTTGTTGATATCCGATTTAATCTCCATCACAACTTCAATAGCATCATGAATCTGCACAAGACACTCAAGGACAGATAGATGTTTTGTATGTCGTTTGTAGCCGGGAGAACACCTATCTGCTTGTTTGCATTCAAGAATTGAGGGAGTGGATAGCACCTTCATAAGGGTTTTGATCTAACCCTCACTATTTTAGGTTGTGCCTATCAACCAAGGTAAGAGAACTTGTATTGCAGCCCCTATATGGTAAGGAGATGAAGATATCCTTATGTTTTGCATATGGTGTGGAGGAGGCTTTGTGAAAACATGATCAAATATCCATTATCCAAACTCAAAAGAGTTGTCACTACTAAATGATGGAAATGTTCTCAAAACAAAGCTAGAGCTGCTAAAGACATGATAAAACCCTGATCAACCTTGTGCATTTTTGTGAAAGGATTGAATTATTTTGTGGACACACAATGCAGATGTAGGGGTATTGTAGGTAGGATGAGTTAGTTTAAAATGAAATTCTGATGAGAGACCTTGGAACAAGAGTAGCTAGAAATCATCACCTTCTTTGGGAAACCTTGCAAAAGAATTACAACACCTAAACAACAGAAATGTTTCAATGAATTTGAAGTGCTCTTTCAACCAGGATGTGTGCACAATGGATGCCCAAATCTGCACTATTCCATACAAACTTTGATAGCTGCTCTGCAAAGGTTTGAAGCAAAATATCAATAAAGCATTCAGAACCCCTTGTTAGATCATGTCCTAAGGTACACCCAAAGGTTTACAAACACCCTCAATTTACAAGGAAGGTAAGATGAGTTTAAATCTGTTTATCTTCACTCAAATGAATACTCTTCTGAATGAAAGATTGCAGATGCCTTCAAACCCTCTACAAGAAATGATACCATGCATGACCAATAAATATCCCAAACACAAGATTGCAACATGAGCATGAAACATAGATTAAAAGCATACCGAAATACAGGTGTATGCAAGCTTTTCCAAGACATAAAACCAGTTAATCCAAGAATTTGATCAAATATATCAAATAGGGAATGTTATTTAGACAATCTCAAAGCTTGTTGATGGCATTACAGCTGAAACCAACTCAAGATGATGAACATTTGATGCAAACTAGAATAAAAATGGCTCTCAAGTAGTTTCTCAAAAAAAGAAATGGACTTCTTCCAGTTTTCCTTGTGAAAATTCTTCTCTCCTTTCTCCAAAATTCTCAACAGACCTCCAAAAATGCTTCCAAACTACATCATATACCCTATGCCAACTTGGATCCTTACATCCCAAGAAAAGAATATGCCAAAGGGATCAAATTTGTTACAAAACCCTATCCATTTGATGAAAAATGATATAAAACTATGAAACAACTCGCCAAATGCCAGAGATGCAAAAATATTTTAAAATATTGCATGAACTCATATCCTTATCCATCCTAGGGTCATGTTTTTGGAATTCCACCATGCCAACATGCATTTGCAATCATTTTTCACCTTTTTCTCTCATCATTTTTAACTCTGCAACTTTTCATTTTTACCTTTCACATGTTTTTCACGGGATGAGAAAAATATCTCACGAAAAACACTATAGGGCACCGAATCAGCTCAAATAAATGATGTCATTGTGTTCAGAAGGCTGAAGGGATGTAGATTCATATAAAATTTCATGTGTTTTGGTGTAAAAATGACGATTCCACACTTCTTGGAGCTCCAATGGCACCCAAAAAATGAAATTGCACAGTTGCCATTGATTAAAATCAACTTTAAATGCCATCCCTCCATGTGGCAGATCCAAATCCTCTCTCAAAATGCCAAAATTACCTTTTTTTATTTTGGATAAGGTGTACACGTGTCCAAAAACCATTGGCACGTGTCCCTCCCTTTTAAAATTTGCATTTTAAACCCTTTTTGATCTCGAAATTTTTTTGAACATTTTCCCCATGAGCCCCTGGATGCGCCATGTGTCCTCTCGTGGGCCCTACCCAAAACCACGGGCCGATTTGATGAGTTTTGCCACATTTTTGAGAAAAGGATAATTTTCTAAAAATTCTCCGTGCCCCCAAATGCCCGCTACCACTTATGCCACGTGGCGGTTTCCTATTCGCTGCGGAACCGACCCCTCCTTTTTCCTTTACTCCTCTGCGAGTCACAAAATCCCTTGTGGGTGCACACTTCTTCCTTTTCCATTTGAAACATGCCACGTGTCACCCCTGATTGGATGTAGGGGCACACCTCCAAATTTTCCCGCAGCTTATTTTTCACCTTGAGATTTTTCGCTAAAATTTTGCAAAATTTTCAACTTTCTCTCCATGCTCCAAACCTCTGCCAAATTTAGGACACGTGTCCTGTTTTTGTTGGATGTGGGCCTATTCTTCATTTTTTACTCTTTAAACATAGAGGCAAAAATTCGAAACTCCTCCTTGAGCCCCTTCCTCCATTTCATCCTCGCATACGTGTCACCTTCTCATTAGGTGCAGGCCATTAGGTCCAAATTTTTCTTTGAGGTTTTGAGCCAAAAATTCAAAAAAATCAACTCTTCGCTTCTGCTTGACATCCCTGTGCCACGTGTCGCCCTTCCATTGGGCGCGGGTCTTCGGGCCGAATTGTAACTTTAACACTTTGAAGTTAAAAGACTTTGAAATTTTCACAAATTCCACCCATCCATGCTAACTTTCTTGGACACGTGTCCACTTCGTATTGGGTGCGGACCCCCGGGAAAATTTTTTCCTTTTGCATTTTGAAACCAAAATTTTTCAAATTCTTCTAAGTTCCCTCTATTCCAGTCGATCTCCCTGGACACATGTCACCTTTCCAATGGTTGCATGGGCTCGCGGGCCAAATTTTCCCCGACACCCCGAGCCAAAAAACACCAAAATTTTCCAAGTCCTTGACCATCCGCCTGGCCCTCCTGGACATGTGTCATCATGCCATTCACTGTGGGCCTTTGGGCAAAAATTTAATTTTGAGAAATTTTTCCAAAATGGAAGAAAAATTTCCTAAGTTACTTCCGCCACCCACCAATCCTCGACCAATCACATCAAGCCATGTAAGCACATCCTGTGACACTGCGGGGCCATGGGGAAAATTTTGATTTTGAGAAATTTGTAAAAATGAAGGAAAAAAATTTTAAGTGACCTCCGCCACTCGATGCTCCATCTATCCAATCAAATCATGCCACGTAGGCACAGTAGGAAAATGCGGGGCCGCGGAGAAAATTTTCCCTTCACCAAAAATTGAAAATTTGACAAGTTATAACATTCTTTCCGACCGCACCTCCGGCCAATGAGAGCCTGCCATGTCAAGCATAGAGTTTAAAATGATAAATTTGATGGCCCGAGAGCACGTCAAAAATGTGAAAAATTTAGGGAATGCCCTAGAAACTGAATTTTTGATAGGGAAGGTAGAATTCTTCATTTTAAACCAACTGAATCATCTCTTGACATCATTTGCGACCTTGGGATTGGGGAAACACTTGCACGAATTCAGGATTTGATCAATTTCGAGCTCTTTCATGATTTGGCAAAGGAGAAAATGGTACAGCCCGTGAAAATGAATAAATCAGGGCACGAATGGGGGAGAACTTGGATTTTACTTCAATCTAGGGTAGAATAATGACAATGAGGGCAGTTTGAAAACATTCAACTGGATAAAATGAGTTACAGATCTTCAGCTCGAGCCACAAGGACGTTTTGGAGTAAAAATGGAACATGGAGAATTAGAGTAAAGTGTGCAAACCCATAAATTACACCAACATTGGCTCTTGCCTAGGGATGGGCACTCCCAGCGAGTGCCACAAGATCACAACGTAGACCAAGTGCCAAAATCCATTGGGCAAGGAGTCAAAACATGCATAGCAGCCCTAAAAACTAGAATTTTCACCAAAAACAGACCGAGAAAACCACACCAACAATGGTTGCCAAGGACAAAAGGGAAAACCACAAGCCAACAATAGCAAAAACAAGGAAAAGACAAAAACAACAACAAGGGCTATACAAAATGTACAACTTGTGCATACCTCCTTTGGGGATTTAATCCAAAAAGTGTTTTAAATGTCTGCCATTAACAGGTAGCTCCAACAAATCCCCATCCAAATCCTTGAGAAAAAATGTATTTTCTCCAATCCTGATATCAATGGCATAAGGGCCCATCCATAGAGCATCAAATTTTCCATGCTTACCCTTGTCTTCATGCCTACTATCCCACAGAAAAACCAGATCTCCAACACTGAAAGCTCTAGGGGTGACCTTCTTATCAAACAACTTCTTCAATTTCTCCCTAAACCTGACATGCCTTTGATGAGAAGCTCTCCTTTCTTCATCCAACTCAATGATCTAATTGATTCTTGATTCATATGGGCCATGTTCTTGATCTTCCAACTATTGGGCAAACTGAAAAGTGGATAATTACAGGTGTAATGGCAAAGAAAGGCCTGAGTTCCATACACTAGTTCAAATGGGCTTTTACTAGTTGCTCTTTTTGGAGTTATCCTATCAGCCCAAACTACAAATTTCAACTATTCTCCCCACTTCTTGTTGATTTCCAAGGTTCTTCTAATGATCTTGAGAAATTTTTTGTTACTTGATTCAGCTTGCCCATTCCCTTGTGGGTTGTAGTTTGAAGAATAGGTCAGATTTATCCCATATTCATTACACATTGCCATCAAAGGCTTGGCTCTAAAACACATAGCATTATCAGACACAATCTTAACTGGAACCCCAAATCTGCATATGATATGATTCAGCAAGAAATCCATTACCACTTGGTGTGTTGCCTTTCTAGATGGAATTGCCTCAACCCATTTTGTAAAATAATCAGTTGCTACAAGGATCCATTTATAACCAGCACTAGAAGGATCTGAAATCTCACCAATAAAATCCATTCCCCATTGTTTGAAAGGAGCTTCAACTGATACAGGCTACAAAGGAAGGGAGCCTAAAGCTTTCAATCTTCCTGAAAAACATTGGCAACTATCACACCTTCTAACCAACCGGTTTGCATCTTTGAAAAGAGTTGGCCACCAATAACCAGCTCTTAAAATCTTATGTGTTGTCACTCTCCTAGCAAAATGTCCTCCACAAACTCCCCCATGGAAATCAGCAATCAACTTGGGAGCTTCATCTTCAGTTATGCATTTCAAGAGGACACCTTCAGGGTTCTTCCAAGCTAGCCCAAGGTCTGTTATGACATATTTCTGAGAAGCCAACTTGAGGGCTCTTTTCTGATTTTTATTTAAGTGACTGGGATAGCATAAGTGCTTGAGGTAATAGACCACATCCTTGTACCACTCAGAAATCATCAATTTTTCAAGGAGATCTTCCCTTTCTTCCCCTAGCTGATTCACTTCTACATTCTACAAATTACTCTCAGCCATGAGTTTGGCAAGACCTAAACCTCTTACCAACTTTGTTGTTTGGATATCCATATCATACTCTTGTAATTTGTTAACCCATCTACATCTCTTGCTTGATATCTCCATGTCAGATAAGATGTCTTTAACCATGGTGTGGGGAACATAAGCAACAACCTTTGAACTCAAAATGTAGGGCCTGAAAATCTTTGTTGCTTTTACTAATGCAAATGCTTGTTTCTCCATAATTGTGTACCTCAATTCAGCTGCTTGTAAAGCCTTGCTAAAGAAATCAATAGGCCTCTCAGCTCCATTTTCATCCTTTTGTAGCAAAACTGAAGCAATAGTAAATTCAGATGCAAAAGAGAAGATTTGGAAAGGCATCTTATAGTTTGGAGCTACCAAAATAGGTGCATGCTTGAGTGCATCCTTTATTCCTTCAAAAGCTTGGATGGCAGCCTCCTCCCACTTAATAACTTGATCCTTTCTTAGCATGCTTGTGATTGGAAGAGTTAACTCAGCAAAATTGGAGACAAACCTTCTAATGAAATTGATTTGGCCAAAGAAAGATTGAATACCCTTCTTGGTTCTTGGCACAGGCACCTTGTTGATTGCTTCCACTCTCTCAGGATCTATCATAACACCTTCTTTGGACACAATATGCCCCAACAGCTTGGATTTTGGCACACCAAAATGACACTTCTTTGGATTAAGTGAAATGCCATACTCCCTACATCTGATCAAGCATCTTCTCTAGGTGTTGCAAATGGTCTACTCGCTGTCTTGAAAAAATAGTCACATCATCTTGGTAAACTGCAATAAACTCATTGATATAACCAGCAAAGGCAACATCCATTTCCCTCTGAAAATTAGCACCAGCATTCATCAATCCAAAAGGCATCCTTACAAAAACATAAGTCCCCAAGGAGTAGTGAAGGCTGTCTTAAGTCTTTCTGATTCTTTAACAACTACTTGATTGTATCCGGAGAAACCATCCAAAGTAGAAAGCATTTCTGACCCTGTCACAAGCTGCAACATATTCTCCATGTTTGGCAAAGGATAGTTTTCCTTCATAGATGCTTTGTTTAGATTCCTAAAATCCACACAAAGTCTGATATCTCCGTTCTTCTTTCTAACTAGCACAAGGTTGGCAACCCAAGAAGAGTATCTAGTAGGCTGAATGATGCCACCATCTCTCAATTTCTTCAACTCTTCTTGCATTTTCATGGAAATTAGTGGGTTAATAGGCCTTTGTTTTTGTCTAAATGGCTTAGTCTTGGCCTTCAGCTCTGAATAAGACCAAGCAAGGCAGTCTTGATATTTCTTTAAAAGTTGGGCATAGGACTATTTTTCTTCTTTGCTGAGATGACTGCCCAACTAGATCTTCCTTGGTTTGTCTTTAGTTCCCAAGTTATGCTCTTCCACATCCCTTGAAGTAGACATCTTTCTATTAATGATGCAATCAGCATTGCTAAAATTGGATTCAAGTGCAACAAGACCTTTGGGAATGGTATTTGTCTTCAATTGTATAATATCCTTGTCAAAAAAGTTTCTCTACCTTCATTCATGCACACCATTGGTTCCCAATCAATATTTTGACCAGAAAACTCTCCTTGGCATTGTAAGAATCTCAACACTTGTGCATCATCATCAAAAATCTGCCAATGTTTCACATTATCCGGGACAGCTGGCCTTGTTAGCACTTCAACATCATATTCACAAAAAGGTGAAACGGTGCAATTATCAAATTTAGAACCAAGAACAGCCAGCTGATCAGCAGCAGCATTAAGACTTCTATCATGGTAAACAATGTTAAAGGAATCAAACATTTCAATCAAGTCCCAAATAGCATGCTTATATTGTCTCATACGCTGATTTTTTGTGGCATATAACTTCCTTACTTGTTTGGCAACCAGCTCTGAATCTCCTTTAGCAACAATATCCTTTACTCCATACTTCCATGTAATCCTTAATCCCAATAATAATGCCTCATACTCAGCAATGTTGTTAGTACATTCAAAATTGAGCTTGAAGGAAAAAGGAAACTCCTCTAAACTAGGGGAAACCAACACTATACCAGCACCATTTCCAACTTTGGAGCAAGCTCCATCAAATAGTAATGTCCATGGAGAACCTACCATACCAAGGCACTCTGATTTTTCCATCTTATTCTCTTTTCCATCAGCAAAACCAATGAAATTGTCAACATCTACATCAACAAACAACACTTCATAAGAAGCATTGTTGGGATCCTCAATCAAGTGTAATATCTTCCATTCACCATAGAGTTTGACAAGTCTGCCCTTAATGAGAATGGTGGCATAGGAAATGTCCATTTGAACACTACCACCAACACTTGTAGCCCACTTTCTTGACAAAAGCATACCCTATTTGGTAAGGCAGTCAACAATTACAACATCAAGTTTTAAATTCTTACCCGGATAGGCTGCAAGTTGCACTACTAAACCCTTCACACATCCAACAACCGGCACTTCCCTTGAATCCATGGCTGTACACTTTCCATATGCTGCTGTCACCTTGATATCCAACTCATTCATAACTTCTAGAGGCATAACATTACATGATGCACCGGAATCAAACATGCAATTGTGAAGCAACCTACCTTTTATGAGCAAAGTTGTGAAGAATGGATCAACATTCAGTTGGGAATCAACCAAGGATGTCCCCAAATATAATTCAGGTGCCTCTCCAAGATCTTCCATTGGTGGTGGTGTTTTAGGGCTAGCAATGCTTTGAAGAGGACTCTCAACAACATTTACATTTTTGCTTGGTATACTCTTTTCTTCTTTCAATCCCAAGTATTCAAAAGCTCTTTTCTTGTGTTCAGGAATTCTAAGAAATTCAATAATGGGAACACTCACTTTAATTTGGCTCAATACCTAGGCTATATCATATGGAACATTCTTTGGCAAAACAACATTGGAAGGGAAATAAGAAGGTTCATCAGATGGAGAAGTATTCTTGGCAGCCTCGGTATGGAGAGGACTGACATTTTTGCATGGGATAGCAGGGTTCTTAGAAATTGTTTCCCTTCTAGGGTTATCTTTGGGAATGCTTGTGAGCAAGGGCATCTTTGGCTTGGCTTGAGGACCAGCTCCTCTAACAACTTTACTTCTAGTATTGTACTCCTTTTCTTGACCAACCACAACATTCATTAACAATTTTCTATCTTCCTCCGAAGGAATACCACCATCATACTTCTTGATCATTAAAGCCCTTAGGTATTCAAAGTCATTATTAGGAATTTCAAAGGCCTGAACTACATCTACATCATGAGTTTGAGGAAGAGAAATAAATGGTACCCTCTTTATGCAATCCCAAAAGGTTGCAGTAGTCCTTGCACTTATCACATCTGTTGATGTTACTACTTCCGTGTGAGCCTGAAGAACTACCCATCATACAAATGTCATCATCCATTTCATTCTCATTATCCTCATCAATATCTTGTTGGTCCACTTCACATGGCAGATGAGGAAGAAAACATCTGTCACACCAATCCATATCAGCAACTTATTGAACAGCAATAACTCTTGTAGTCAGAGGGTCAGGCACCACTCTATTTTCACATGTTTGGGGTTGTTTATTTGCAGATCCAATAATTCCTTTACCTCTATCATCTTGTCTTTGATAACCCCTAGGATGATTGCCAAATCTATCATGGTTTTGAGTTCTTTGTTGTCCTTGTGAATTTTTTTCCAATTCCTTTCTCGGCTGGGTAATTTGTAGGAAATTTCTTTGATAAAATGCCCCTGCACAAAGTCTTGACAACATCCTCCAAATCAGCACCCTTTCTAGTTTGTGGCTTCTCAGGGTTTATCAGCTTCACACCATCCCTCTTAAGTGGTTTACTAATAGCTTTAATATTATTTTCAATTTTAAGTGCCATGGAGAAAGCTTGCCTCAAGTTTGTAGGATTTTTGTCTCTCAAGTAATAGGCTACCTTTTATCAAATGCATCTGCATATTTGATCAAGCAAGATTCATCACAAGACCTCAAAATTATAGGTAGCCTTCTCAATGTCTTATCAAACCCTATATTGAAATCATGAATGGTCTCATTAGGGTTCTTCTTGATGTTCTCAAACTCGGATAAAAGGAACCTTGGATCTTTTTTGTCTCCATATTGTAATCTGAATGCATTACTCATCTCAGTCCATGAATCAATAGAGTTATCAGGCAGAGCTTTATACCAATCTCTTGCATCTTCCTCAAGTGTATGGATAAACAACTTGATATACACATCCTCAAATTCTATTTCAAAGTCTTCCATCATGTTAACAAAGAGTTTGAGATGCTGATCTCCAGTTATGGCATTGTTACCTTGGAATTTTGGTAACCTATTTCTCACATCCTGTGGGACAGCATTTGGATAACCATCCATTCCTCCAAAATTTATAGGACCAAAGGTGTTTACAACAAATGGAGGTCTAGGTTGAGCCATATTGTTTGGTGGGGGTGATCTTGGAGGTGAAACAAGTTGATGAGGAGTAGTAGTGGGTCTGATTGGAACGGATGACTGATCTCTAAAATGATAACCCCCCAAAGGCTCTCTCTCTTGATAAAATTTAGCAAACTTAGAAACCACAGGAGAAGATTTAGGAGAAAGTTTTTTAAATACACAAGAAGGTCCCTCACCTGATGGAGAATGAAAATCAGCAAGAATATTTCTGAATTAGATCTACTTGAAGAGGAATTATAATCTTCAATGACAGGCTGTTCTCCTTCAAATTCAACTATGGGGATTCCTTTCCTTGCAACCAAATCACCAACCACTTTCCACACTCTTCTTCCTTCTAGTTCTGAGCTTCTTGATTCGGTGAGCAACTTCTTAGAAGAGTCCTTGATGAAGAGGGATCTCCTTCCCTCCAGTTTGACAGATTTAAACAACAAGTTTCAAATGATAAAAATGTGT
The DNA here is from genome assembly GCA_018340775.1 of Taxus wallichiana var. yunnanensis. Classification (NCBI taxonomy): domain Eukaryota; kingdom Viridiplantae; phylum Streptophyta; class Pinopsida; order Cupressales; family Taxaceae; genus Taxus; species Taxus wallichiana. The sequence goes on from CM031239.1 coordinate 692,381,565, forward strand.
TAGACAACTGGTATTTTCAAGATCCCAACAACATGGAGTCACCACCAAGGATTTTCACCTTAGTTGTGCAAGAAAGCACTAAAAATATTCTGTCAAATGCATGCTATACTGAAAACTTGCAGGGATTCACAAATCATATTTTCTTCTTCTTAATTCAACCAAAAACAGTGCATCCAAATCACATAAACTACTGGTAGATGAGGAGAGCAGGCTGAGTTTGAAGTCTTTCTTACCCAAAACATCCAGATCTGAAGTATGAAATGATATCTCAAGAATATAACAGCTCAAATAATTGATCACACAAATGCTCAAACCTTTCAAGTACTTCAAAACCACCAAGAAATTACAAGAAGTCCCCGGCAATGGCACCACTTGGGTGTTGGTATCCAGATTTAATCTCCATCACAACTTGAATAGCATCATGAATCTACACAAGACACTCAAGGATAGATAGATGTTTTGTATGTCATTTATAGCTGGGGAGAACACCTATCTACTTGTTTACATTCAAGAATTGAGGGAGTGGATAGCACCTTCATAAGGGTTTTGATCTAACCCTCACTATTTTAGGTTGTGCCTATCAACCAAGGTAAGAGAACCTATATTGCAGCCCCTATATGGTAAGGAGATGAAGATATCCTTGTGTTTTGCATATGGTGTGGAGGAGGCTTTGTGAAAACATGATCAAATATCCATTATCCAAACTCAAAAGAGCTGTCACTACTAAATGATGGAAATGTTCTCAAAACAAAGCTAGAGCTACTAAAGACATGATAAAACCCTAATCAACTTTGTGCATTTTTGTGAAAGGATTGAATTCTTTTGTGGACACATAATGCAGATGCAGGGGTATTGTAGGTAGGATGAGTTAGTTTAAAATGAAATTTTGATGAGAGACCTTGGAACAAGAGTAGCTAGAAATCATCACCTTCTTTGGGAAACCTTACAAAATAATTATAACACCTAAACATCAGAGATGTTTCAATGAATTTGAAGTGCTCTTTTAACGGGATGATGTGTGTACAATGGATGCCCAAATCTACACTATTTCATACAAACTTTGATAGCCGCCGCAAAGGTTTGAAGCAAAATATCAATAAAGCATTCGGAACCCTTGTTAGATCATGTCCTAAGGTACACCCAAAGGTTTACAAACACCCTTAATTTACAAGGTAAGATGAGTTTAAATCTGTTTATCTTCACTCAAATGAATACTCTTCTGAATGAAATATTGCAAATGCCTTCAAACCCTCTACAAGAAATGAGACCATGCATGACCAATAAATATCCCAAACACAAGATTGCAACATGAGCATGAAACACAGATTAAAAGCATACTGAAATATAGGTGTATGCAAGCTTTGCCAAGAGATAAAACCAGTTAATCCAAGAATTTGATCAAATATATCAACAAGGGAATGTTATTTAGACAATATCAAAGCTTGTTGATGGCTTTACACCTGAACCAACTCAACATGATGAACATTTGATGCCAACTGGAATAAAATTGGCTCTCAGGCAGTTTCTCAAAAAAAGAAATGGACTTCTTCCAGTTTTTCCCTGTGAAAATTCTTCTCTCCTTTCTCCAAAATTCTCAATTGACCTCCAAAATTCTTCCCAACTACATCATATACCCTATGCCAACTTGGATCCTTGCATCCCAAGAAAAGTATATGCCAAAGGGATCAAATTTTTACAAAACCCTATCCATTTGATGAAAAATGATATAAAACTATGAAACAGCTCGCCAAATGCCAGAGATGCACAAATATTTTAAAATATTACATGAACTCAGATCCTTATCCATCCCAAGGTCATGTTTTTGGCATTCCACCATGCCAAAGCATGCATTTGCAATCATTTTTCACCTTTTTCCCTCATCATTTTTAACTTTGCAACTTTTCATTTTTACCTTTCACATGTTTTTCATGGGATGAGAAAAATATCTCACAAAAAACACTATAGGACACTGAATCATCTCAAATAAATGATTCCATTGTGTTCAGAAGGCCGAAGGGATGCAGATTCATATAAAATTTCATGTGTTTTGGTGCAAAAATGACGATTCCACACTTCTTGGAGCTCCAATGGCGCCCAAAAAATGAAATTACACAGCTACCGTTGATTAAAATCAACTTTAAATGCTAGCCCTCCACATGGTAGATCCAAATCCTCTCTCAAAATGCCAAAATTACCTTTTTGCCTTTGGATAAGGTGTACACGTGTCCAAAAACCATTGGCACATGTCCCTCCCTTTTAAAATTTGCATTTTAAACCCTTTTTGATCTCGGGAAAATTTTGAACATTTTCCCCGCGAGCCCCTAGATGTGCCACGTGTCCTCTCGTGGGCCCTACCAAAACCACAGGCTGATTTGATGAGTTTTTCCACATTTTTTAGAAAAGGATAATTTTCTAAAATTCTCCGCGCCCGAATGCCTTGCCGCTTATGCCACGTGGTGGTTTCCTATTTGTTGCAGAACCAACCCCTCCTTTTTTCCTTTACTCCTCCGCGAGTCACAAAATCCCTTGTGGGCCCACACTTCTTCCTTTTCCATTTGAAACATGCCACGTGTCACCCCTGATTGGATGCAGGGGCACACCTCCAAATTTTCCCGTGGGCTTATTTTTCACCTTGAGATTTTTCGCTAAAATTTTACAAAATTTTCAACTTTCTCTCCGCGCTCCAAACCTCCACCAAATTTAGGACACGTGTCCTATTTTTTTTGGATGTGGGCCTATTCTTCATTTTTTACTCTTTAAACATAGAGGAAAAAATTTGTAAACTCCTCCTTCACCCCTTCCTCCATTTCATCCCCGCATACGTGTCACCTTCTCATTAGGTGCGGGCCATCGGGTCCAAATTTTTCTTTGAGGTTTTGAGCCAAAAATTTGAAAAATTTCAACTCTTCGCTTCCCTACTTGACATCCCTATGCCACGTGTCACCCTTCCATTGGGTGCGGGTCTTCGGGCGAATTGTAACTTTAACACTTTGAAGTTAAAAGACTTCAAAATTTTCACAAATTCCGCCCATCCATGCTAACTTTCTTGGACACGTGTCCACTTCGTATTGGGTGTGGACCCCAGAAAATTTTTTTCCTTTTGCATTTTGAAACCAAAAAATTTCAAATTCTTCTAAGTTCCCTCTATTCGGTCGATCTCCCTGGACACGTGTCACCTTTCCAATGGTTGTGGGCTCGTGGGCCAAATTTTTCCCCTGACACCCTGAGCAAAAAACACCAAAATTTTCCAAGTCCTTGACCATCCGCCTAGCCCTCCTAGACACGTGTCATCATGCCATTCACTGCGGGCCTTCAGAAAAAATTTAATTTTGAGAATTTTTTCCAAAATGGAAGAAAAATTTCCTAAGTTACTTCCGCCACCCGCCAATCCTTGACCAATCACATCAGGCCACATAAGCACATCCTGTGACACTACGGGCCGCGGGGAAAATTTTTATTTTGAGAAATTTTCAAAATGAAAGAAAAAAATTTATAAGTGACCTCTCGCCACACGATGCTCCATTTTTCCAATCAAATCATGCCACGTAGGCACGGAGAGGCAAATGCGGGGCCACGGAGAAAATTTTCCCTTCACCAAAATTGAAAATTTAACAAGTTATAACATTCTTTCCACCGCATCAAATAATGAGACCGCCATGTCAAAGATAGAGTTTAAAATGATAAATTTGATGCCCGAGAGCACGTCAAAAACGTGAAAAATTCAGGGAATGCCCTAGAAACTGAATTTTTTGACAGGGAAGGAAAAATTCTTCATTTTAAACCAACTGAATCATCTCTTGACATCATTTGCGACCTTGGGATTAGGGAAACACTTGCACAAATTTAGGATTTGATCAATTTCGAGCTCTTTCACGATTTGGAAAAGGAGAAAATGGTACAGCCCGTGAAAATGAATAAATCAGGGCACAAATGGGGGAGAACTTGGATTTTACTTCAATCTAGGGCAGAATAACGACAATGAGGGCATTTTGAAAACATTCAACTGGATAAAACGAGTTACAGATCTTCAGCTCAAGCCACAAGGATGTTTTGGAGTAAAAATGGAATATGGAGAATTAGAGTAAAGTGTGCAAACCCATAAATTACACCAACATAGACTATTTAATTAATAGGACCTCCTTTTGTGGCATAAAATTGATTGTGATCAATTACGAGGATTAAAATACGACAGGGGGAATTTCTATAAAATCTTATTTTAATCCTTGTTTGTTAATCATTTCCTTATCTCTATTTTACACAAAAATTGGGTCTAATCAATTTTAAATTGATAAATCTCATATGTTGAATGGAAACAACTACAAAATTTGGAAGATTCGATTGAAAGAAAAATTCATGGCTCGCAAATTGTGGGCAGTTGTAAATGGGTGAGAGAGCTCCTACCAAAAGACATGCAACTGTTGATAATGTCGCCACATATTAAAAGAAAATACAATAGGTGATGTATATTATCTTGCATACCATAAAGGATGACTTTCCATTTCATATTGGAAATCTTTAGAGTCCTAGTGAAGCTTGGACACAATTGGAGTCGATGCACGAATGTAAATGTTTATAAAAAATTATTAAATTGGTTTTAGATCTTATGACAACTCCCATGAAGGGAGATGAAAATGTGATTAATTATTTAGCAAAAATCAAAAATATTAAGTCACAGTTAGATGGATGTGGCAGTAATTTGATTCATGATAAATTTCTCTATTTTATTATCTAATTAAATATTCATGAAAAATTTAGAAATTTCATTTGAATTTTGAACTCTAAATATAAAACAAAATAAGACATTCTAGATTTGCAAACCCTTAGTTCTATTTTTATACAGGTTGAAAAAGTAATGTCAAATTTTGATTCTAAGGAGAATGCCACACAGAACTTCTCGCTTAGAAATCAAAAGGTAAAACCTCTAGATTCAACAAAAACACAAAGAAAACTTTTAAACCTCCTAGCAAGGATAAGAAACCTAGAAATATAAGAGTTATATTTAATGGAAAATGTCATTATTATGGTAAATTTGGATATAAGAAAGAGGATTGTAAATTTAAAAATAAAAAAACAAATACTAAATTTCAAAAGGGTAACAAATATGTTCAAGACCAAAATCAAAATCAAAACAAGAATTAGAAAAATAACCAAAAATCAAATGTAATTTCTTTGTATGCCACTTTTTTCACTGCAAAATAAAATGAGTGGATATTAGACAATGGTGCTTCTAGGCATATGACTTTTAGATTTGATATCCTATCTGAACTTAGTGAATGTAATGATCAGATCTACTTAGGTGATCATTCCATTCTCGATGTTCATGGTCAAGGAAAAGAAAAAGTAGCAAATGGTTTTATTAACAATGTGTTATTAGTACCTAAACTTAAAATGAATTTGCTTTCTTGTTCTCGTTAACTCAAAATAACTATAGTGTAACATTGTTAAAAGATAAATGGTTTATTAAAAATGAACATGATGTTACTATAGTTGAAGGCATTCAAAAATATGGTTTGTATATTTTTTTCTGGTTTTCCTTATGCTTCTTTTTTAGCAAATTAAAGAAGTGACATGAAATTGTGGCATGAGAGGCTAGGTCATGTCAACTTCAGTAGCATGTACAACATGTATCTACTTAACCTAGTAACTAGTCTATGACATGTTTCCCAAAATATTGGATCTTGTGAGGGATACTTATGTGGTAAGCAATGTGCTAATCCTTTTCACGGTCATCATAATGATAACTCTTCAAAACCTTTAGAACCTATCCATAGTGATGTTAAAGGATCCCTATAAGTTTATTCTCTTAATGGTTCTTTGTATGTTGTCACTTTCAATTATGATTTCTTTTTTAGTCATTGTTTCTACCCTCAATACCTCTTTCTAACCCTAAGCACATCAGCCTATCACCTATAATATGTCAGGCACTCACCTAAAAATTGTATAGGTGTCGAACCCTCCTTTATGTGAGCTTTTGTAAGAGAGTTCCACCATTAATGGAGGATTATTTACGAAATAGAAGTACATGTATCTTCTTAAAAGGAAGAAGATATAACTAACAGATCTACACATCAATACATCACAAAAGGTAAAAAACATTATATGAAGTACAAGGAACCAAATATAAGTCATGAAAATCCAAATAACATGAGGGTTTATACACATAAACAATATGTACATAATATATCCATATATATTTATTTAAAAGAGTTTCCAATAGCCACACTACATTCAAAAGGGTCATCTCAGACCATATACATCAAATGACAGAGATCCAACCCCTCCAAACTAATCTAATCAAAGATCCTAACTATGTTTTCCCCATTATAACCCTTGTTAAAAACCCAACACCCATACATATACTTAATGATATCCTTTCTAACCCTCTAGCATCAAGAAATATAAACCCTAACATCATGATCTCTAGACCCTTAGCATTACCTAACATTTCTACAGCACCTCATTACCCTCCTTCTCTTAGCACTCTCATACCCTCTAGCGCCTTAGCAATACCTTTTCTCCTCTTGTTTCTGTCCAAAGATCTCCTTTAAATAGGATAATTGTCCACCATGATGACTTCTCTCAGGATTAGATCGCATGCCAAGTGTCAATGTGGTCCTCCATAGGAAAATTCTTATCCTCTTTGCAAAACCTTCCACTAACTGTAATGATGCCTCTGGGAATATTCCCTACATGGAATATATTTTTCTTGGCCTCCAAGGTTCCAGGCTAGCACCATATCCACTTATCATGCCTATTTGGGTCCTCACATTTTTCCTCAAGTGGATTCATGATGCCAAATATGGATAAGTCATTTAAACCCTTGTTCTACCTCCCACGCACACCCTGGTTTCACTTAAACCCTTCTTAAACCCTTTTCCTACATGTTTTTCCTTGAGTTCCCTTCTATTAACTTCTTTTATGAGTTCCTCTAGGTAATTAGTCAATATTTAAGGTCCAACATCCCCCCACACTACGCATTTTCTTCATCATTGGAAATATCATGCTCCTTCAAAGAATAAATAATAGTGGAATTGAAATAATCTAAATAAAGAATGGAAGAATATGCTACTACTGCATGAGGAGTGGGAACTCCTTCACGGATGCCTCAATTTTCTCCCAAGCATCTACTTCTCCCTGCACCTGCTAAAGTAGGTCACCCACCAATTTTTTTACTTCATCCAAACTTAATTCATCACTCTTTGCTTTTAGCATATCTACAATGTTTTCCATATACTTGCTAAGATCACCTAGCGCATCCATCCTGTGAGTGACTTGGGGGTATAATTCCTTTAGCCTATTATTAATTGAACCCTGCAAGGTTTGATTGCTTCCAACTTTGGTCGGGATCTTATCCCACTCTTCCTTATTACCTGTTTTTTTTCCTTGAAATTCTTTTAGATCTGCCTCATGTGTAGTAACCAATATGCTTGTTACTCTGTCTCTATTCGCATAGTTTTCATACACGACTTCAGCCATCTACATGGTGGTCTTTACTGTGGCAAGGAGCTTGGAGTACTAAGTCACTATCTCCCCAATCTTCAGCTTTTCTTCCTCCTTATGGCATGTCATTTCCTCTTCTATCAACTCTAATGTGATTGGTCACCTTTCTATGGTGAGGATGTCGGTCAAGTCTTCTAAGCATAGTAAGGTTGACTCGTATTTCTGCTCAGGTGGGGCCAGGTCTAGGTGTTTCAATATAATGGCATTTGAAATGGCCTCTATCTTCTTGTGGACTTCGTGTACCTTCTCCTTTTCATCCCTCAGTTCACACCTTAACTGCACACTAATCAATTCCTTATGTTTTATCTCCTTGTCCCTCTCAATGATCTCCTCATTATTTTTCTCAAGCTCTTCCTCCAAGACCCTTATTCTATAGTTTTCTCTGAAGACTCTTTCTTCCACCTCCATTGACACTTTTTATTGAGCATGTTGTAAAATTTCTCATCTGAAAATTGTTAGGCATTTACAAGAGGGTTTATTCCCTTGGCATCTGGTGTCTTCATTAATGTATCATGATTTACCTCAAACTCAGTTCATCAACGTGGGACCCAAAAGCCCAGGATAGCATTTTCCTCGTGTGTGGGTATGCACCCTCTTCATCGAAAGAAGACAAAATAAGGAGTTATTTTGCAAGAACTATACTTTGGAAGAGTACATGTAGTACCTTTCTTGGATCATTAATATAAGTCATATTGTGTTCTTGTGTTGCTATTCTACCCTTCCCACCTGTGTGCACTATCATTGGGAAGCTTATTGCTAAGATGGGATCTCCGCCCATGCTCCCATACTCCTTTCCTACACTTGCACTCTCTTTATTTTCCTTCAGCACTTCTTCGGTGCTTCGCTACTTCTTGCTCCACTAACTATTTGATAATACCCACCACCTCCCTCTCTACAGTGTTATCTATCTACTCCTCAATTGGGGTTGGGGTCTTCTAATATTTCATGTTTACTTCCTCACTCCCCCTTGTCATGAGTTCCTTCCTTATTCTCATCCCTCTCTTAATTTCCTTCTTCATCTGACTCATGTACATCGCATTACGTGGATGTTATGAGCCTCACCATGTTCTTCATCACCCCTATCGGCCTCCATGCTTTCTATTTCTCATGAGTCTGACCATTTTATCACTCTTTTCTTCTTCCTTACTAGTGACTCTAATATAGGGGACTTCTCTTTTTCTTCTCTCTCGAGCGACTCTTCTCTCACTAGAAACTCTTTCTTCTACGATGAATATTTTCTAATGGAAGACTTCTTCAAGTGGATGTAAGTGCTTGTGCCCACGCCCAACTCTTGTGCCCCTACTATCTATACTATCTCGTGCATTTATCACCTTTTACTCGGGATCCTCCTCTCTTTCTCTTTTCCTTGGCACATCCTTTTTCCTCGTGGTGGGGTCCTCAGGAATGGAGACATCATCTTCAACATAAGTTTCATTTTCATACTTGAGCCTTAGAAACAAATACACCTTCGTTGTTGTCCTCCCTGCAACATGCAATGTTGCTAGATTCAACATGTGAATGTCATGGGAGACATACTTCTCCACATAAGCAGGCTTCTTGGGGTATATTAACTTCCTACGTAGCTCATGGTAATCTTGATCTACTACACTTAGATCAAACTTGAGTTTATTCTCCTCTTTGAATTGATTGACCCGACCTAGAAGTATTGTCTTTGTGAAGGAGAAAGGAAACTTACACCAAGGACTCTTGGTGTCATCTACCAAAGTAAATTTTTTGATACAAAAATATTGGTATATAGTGAACTCAACCTCTCCTTGTACTAACAAAGGTAACTTCTTGGGTATTCTCTCTTTATCCCCGAATGCATCACGCATCCACTTATACCAATTTTCTAAGGTGCACCTTATGGACAGTCGTCATGGTGTCACAAGAATACTATTTAAACCTCTTGGAGAGAGATTGGATCTCCTCTAGGTATTCTAAAAAAACCTTATCCGGCCCATCGGGCACTCCAATCTTTGAGAAGAAAATGGTGAGGAGGACATTAATAAACATGATATTCTCTCTTTCGTTCATATGGCATTTATAATCTCCTTTGTAATAAAAGATGAGAGGTTATATATGGTCCCCTTCGAGATCTTGTAGCATACATTCAACCAGGCCTTGTTAATCTGTTTCCATCTCTCTTTCCCATTCAGCTTTTTGACCAAGTGCATGGCCATCCTCATCACAGGGTCGGTGATTGCAGAAATGTCAAAGTAGCGTGAACCCTTCTTGTATTCATAAGCTTCAATGGTCTTCTTAATGGCTTCTTTGTCTTCCAAATCATTGTCCAATGATTCCCCTTCAAAAATAAGGTTGGTAAACTTATAAATCAGATAGGGGTTAAGTGCATCCTCTGAAATGCAAAATACAAGTGGTCTTCATGCACGTGTGACATCAACCATTGGTATAGTTACTCAGGATTTCCAAAATAGGGTAACTCATAGAGTTTCAACAATTTGAGACTTCTCAATTTTTACCTTCACTTTGTCTTCATAGATAGGTATTCTATCTGGAATCCTCTTCTCTATAAGGCAAACCAAATCTAGTATCATCTTATTTTTGTGGTGCTCATTTAATGGTTATAATCACTTACAGACCATCTTTCTGATATGAGACACCCATTCCTTACCAAGTAATATGTCATTTGGGTACTACATTTCCATGTACCATTCTTCATTGAAACTAGTAGAAACAGATTTTTTTCCTTTTCCCTTTCCCTTCTTCGATTAAATATTTGCTAATTTCCTTAGTGTCATTCCTTCATTGGGTCCTTAAAACTTCTTCCTCTTTCCTGGTCCTAGCTCTTATCAACTTCATGGCTCCACTCCTTTGTGAAAATTAATCCAAATCTCGTGCCCTAGTTATGCAACCCTAACCTAAAAAAACTTTTTCCACAAGATGGCGTAACACCCATGGGATCCTTCCACACAACCTTCTCCGCTTACGCCCGTGTACTCCTTTCCACTCTAGTTTTCTGATCAAACTAGCTATACACGCAAATCTTCAAAAATATTCTAAAACCTTTTTCACAAGGATGCCCTAGTTCACAAGAGCTCTTTGATAAATTAAAACATAAGGTAAAGAATAATGCACCCCTGATCTTCTATTTATAACTTTTTATTTTCTCTACAATAAATGCCATGCCACCTACCAATGTACTTTCATAATAAAGGAGGCTTTTTCCAACACCAATCTTCCGTGCTTTTCTTCCGTGTTTAATCCTATACAAAAAACTTTGGAAACCTTGAGGCTAGGTCATGTCAACTTACACATGTTCTTTTAACATTGAAGGCATTCTTCCTTTGTGTCTTAATCCTAGTTCTTAACATTGCCTACCTCATGTTGTTCCTACACTTTTCATTCTTGTACATGGTTTCTATAAATCCTTTTGACACCATCCTTCCCTCATGTTCACCTCTTCTACATGTGATTTTCCAATCCACGTGTTTTTGATTTTTCAACCCAGGCCATCAATAACCATAGCTTCCAAGCACTTGTCACATCACTCCACCCCACACAAAAATGGATGTGTGGTCCTTTGTGCATAGATTTTTTTGAAATAATAGGTGGCTACTAGTGCAAAAACAAACACATAAAAAACAACACCAACTAGAAAAACAATGAGAAATGGAAACACAAAGAAAGGAAACTACATTAAAGCAAATCCTAGGCTAATTGGCAATACTACCTTATTTACTAACACAAATAAGAATTATTCATAGTAATGCTTTAGCCTCCTCCCATTGAAATGGCATCGTAACTATGTTCCATCCAAAGGTCTTGTAACTAGTAAGTTCCTTAATCAAGTATATAGGATATAACGTATGGTCCCAACCAATGGACTTTGACTTTCCCACGATGGCGCAGGAACTTGGAATCATAAAAGAGAATCATCTTCATATGTGCCCTCACAAGATGGGATTATTCACCAAGTACTTTAATTCCATGTGGTCTATGTAAAAGAGAAAAGGCATCACTAGCAAATACTTCCTGAATTTGTGCAGCATGTAGATCATCAATAATGCCTCACGCTCTATGGTAGTATAATTCTATTATGTTGGGGTTAGCTTCCTACTAGCAAAGCACTGAGGATGGTGAATAATTCCCTCTTCGAGGTTGTGTTAAGATTTATCAATCGTCATCTCGAAGCATCAACATGTACATGGAATGGCTTATCCCAAGAGGGAAAATGTAATATGGGTGCGGTGATAATCCTATTATTCAATGTGTCAAATTCCATTTGTTGTGCCTCTCCCCAATAAAATGTACTTTTGTGCTTGAAACTCCAATTGTGCGAGTGATCTTGGCATACCCCTTAATAAATTTCCAGTAATACCTGTATGCCCAAGGAATCTGCGTGACGCACTTTGGCTAGTAGGTTCACCCAATCCCACAATAACAACAACTTTGGCAAGATCCACCAATAAGCCTTCTTTATATATGATATGTCCTAATAGGGTGCCAAATGGAGTAGTGAAAACACATTTCTTAATGTTGAGAGATATACTCAACTATCAAGCATCTCTCAAACATCAGCCTCAGATTTTCACAATGGTCCCTCACCAATCCATATATTATCCAGTCATCTAGGTAGACTTGTATAAATTTATGGATAAAGTCCTGAAATGCATGAACCACATGATGTGTGAAAACAAAGCATGCATGTTCTTGAGTCCAAAATTCATGACCGTATATAGAACTTCCCCATTTAGTGGTGAAGGTTATCTTTTCTTGGTCCTCCTTTGTAATTATAACCTGATGATATCCTAAGAATCTATCTATGAAAGAATAGATCTCACGCCCAACTACTCCTTCCGAATTTCTTTAGTAAAGGGGATTGGAAAAGGATCAATGATACGCACCGCATTCAAATCCCTACATTCAACACAAATCCTAATCCTCCCATCCTTCTTAATGTTGATGACCATCAGAATTATCCACCTTAATTCCTCAATAAGCTTGATAATGTTTGATGCAATCATCTTGTCAATATATTCCTTGACTTTGACGTGTAAATTCGGACTCATTCAATAAGGTCTCTTCTCGAATTGGGTGCACACCTTCCTTTACTTGATCTTCATTTCTCCCAAGTAGTTTTGAACTCCTTTAAGCTCATAGTACTCATGTGGAAACAAATCTAGAAATTGACACAATAGATCAATAATCCTTGAAACCTCCCTTTCTGTCAAGTAATCTCCAATAGTAGATTCCTTAGGTTTCACCTCACGAACCAATGTTAACCTTCTTGTTTTTCAGGGGTTGATGGTAGGCATGCGCTTGTTCATCGACATAATCTATAATCTCATGTGTACTTGATAGTATGGTTAACATCTAAATTTTCCACTTCTTCACCATCTATCACGTAGACCAATTTTCCTTTTTCCTTTTCCATGCATGCACACTCAATTTGTACCTCCTCTAAGTTTTCCTCATTAAAGTGCTCTTCAAATCCAGATTCACCCAAAAATTCCAGATTGTGTCCTCTTCCATGGAAGTATCTCCCATAGTTAGGTTCTTAATAACCTATAACACCTTATTCACGATGGTTTAGTACTCTAATATTAGTACTCAATCATAATATTACTTAGGAGCCATCCATCAATTCTGCATTCAAGATAATCTCCTTATCATAGTCAAGGCTATTAGGAGGTAGATTATCATGCAAAACCTTCCTCTCACGCTCTCCTCCAACACTTGGTACTTTTCCCTCAACCAATCTCCTAACAGAGGGATGATATTCTCCTATCTCAACATCTTTTATACTTCCCTAACTTCATCTATATCCTTCTATGGAGCCTCAGTGCTCTTCTTCTACTCTAACTATCGTGATTTCTCCTTTAAGCACTAGATATCTCCTTGTAGGCTTTGAATAACATCCATGGTTTCTGATAAAATTATTTCGATGCGTAGGGTCTGGATACTTCCCATGTACCACTTCTTCTCTTGTAATCAATGGTCTCTACTTTGGTATCTCCGATGTATACATCCTCAACTCATGTCGTCACCAGTACAAGTTCTAACTCTAACTCACATGCCACCCTTGACATCCACTATTGATCAACATGATTTACGCTCACCATCCCAGTACCCTTATCCTTTTGCTTCTTTTAGCTCATGTGTTCAAATAATTTTAGGCATTCCTCATACTTGTGATTTTCCCACACCAAGAGCATTGCAAAAAATTGGGACACTCACGCTTGTAATGTTCTATAGATCCACAGTTATAGTAGGTTCCATGAGGGAATTCATTCCTTCCTCCCCACTATTGCCATGACCTCTAAATCCTCCTCAAAATCCTCTACCTTGACCTCCTTCATCCATGCACCCTTCATAATGAATACCATCATCCTCGGATCTACTGACAATGTTGGTCTAGCACACACCAGTATCAATGCCATCATGTATCATGTTAATCAATCTACAATCATTGATGTCATGAGTAGTAGAGGTGCAAATTTTGTATTAGAAAGACACATTCTTACGGATCGCATGTTGTAATAGTGGACATCTACTTACATCATGATCTTTGTGGTAAGTCTCATAGTCTACCCTCATCGTGTGTACTAATCTACGAGGAAAAATGTCCTTCGTATGCCCTTATACCTCACAATATATACACCATAACCCAGATGAGTCTCATGAGCCTAGTTTGTAGATAATTTGTTTTGTCATTGTAGTAATTTGGACTTCTAAGAATGGACTAACTCATGTATCAACACTTCCTACTACCTCAACGTGCAAGGTAACCTCAAGGCCTCACACATATCTATGAAAGCACCCTCCTAAACAGTGTGATCAATCCTCCGACAAACCACTAAGCATGCTACAAAGGGTGAATGTCATAAGATAACTTGGATAGGAGAGTCTTGAAACATGTGTCATACTCTCACACACTCTCTATCATTCCTTGTTGAATTTCCTTCAACATGTTGATGCTTTTATGTTCAAACTCAGGTATGTGGAACTCCACCAAAAAGTTATTACACAACGCAATGTAATCCACCACTTTCTGGTGTGGGTCATACTTCTGTACCATCTATGTGTGCATCCTTGCAAAATGGTTGTAAACTGACTTTCCTTCCACTCCGAGGCAGTTATTCCCTTCACGTTTTATACTAACTCACACTTATGTACATGTTCTATGACATCCTTAATGTGCTTGTAATCATTTAAGTGGAAAGACATCTCATAAAACACCTATTGATGGTGTTATGGACCTTGTTCACTAGATCCAGGGCCTTGATCCCCTTTAGTGTTGCCTCCACCACCAAACCCACTAGATCTACTAGTGCCAACTCCTCTATATCCACCAAATTCTCCTCCTATCATAGGTAATGTGCCTAACATAGCTACACCCTTATATCCCACCGTTATGTTAAATTATGTGCCTATGATACCGAACCACTCCTAGATGTGTTTCTCGTACCACTCCTAGATGTAATACTCAAACCTTTTGATCCCACACCTTGCCCAAATATCGTGCCGGAAAAAAACACCCCCAAAAAAGGAAATTACTATGTATTCATAGATGTACCAAACTAAAAATTCTACCTCCTAGGCATCACTTGACTACCAATACCAATACCAACTAGATTATCAAAACTTATCTCAAGAACTGGAAAACTAAGCACAAGGGTCTAGTCGCCATGTGGGTTAAGATGTATGCTTATGGCTCTCCTCCTTTCTTCATATGACAAGATCTCTCCAAAAGCTAAGGGGGTTTCTCTTTTGCACTTACTAAGATGGGGTAGCTCAAACTTCATGGGTTCCAAATCCTCCGCGTTAACCTCAAATCCTTCCTGCAACATCTACCTCTATAAATCCATCATTCCTACATCTTCACGTTGTCTTGCCAAATCCCTCTCCTAATAATAAATTATACTTGAGCCACCTCTCCTTTCTCTCCATTTCCACTGCAAGGTCCGCCATCCTCCACCATGCCAACTTTTGTGCCTCCGCACCTAGCATGAGTTTAGCCATCTATGGGAATGGCTTCCAAAATCAAATTAATGACCAGGATCTTGATAGCCAATTGAATAGGATGCAAGAATGATCCTCTAGGATCCCTAAAGAATTTAAACTCAACAATCTCTGGAAATAATACATAGAAATAGTGTATTCCAAGGTATAACTAGTCAACACTCTACTCCACCAGTGATCAACAACACGGTTCCATGTCATATCGGCATCATGCAACTATTGATATTCCTCCTGTGTCCAAACATGAGGTCTATAATACCAACTTGACCTTGATGCATATGTTGATAGCCATTCATACAACTCTACTGGGAAACAGTAGAAAAAGGTCTCATATAACTCATGATACAGGTGATCCTCTACCCATTTATGTGCATCAAACTCAGGTCTAGTGTTAAATATTTAAGAAAATACATCCTCTATGTTTTTGAGCCACATTTTGACACTATCCAAGGTCAAGTACTTCGTCATTACGCATTTTTCTCACAATAGATTCAAAAGAGGTCATGGCAATGAAATTAAGATATAGTCATTATTTCTACCTTCAATACTTCTTTCTAAGCCCAAACTGTCAGCCTATCACCCATCATACGTTGGGCACTAACCCAAGGCATGCATAGGTACTGAGCCCCTCATTTATGTGAGGTTTACAAGAGATTTTTATCATTAATGGAGGATTATTTGCAGAAACAGAAGTACATGCATCTACTTAAAAGGAAGAAGATATAACTAATAGATCTACACATTAATGCATCACAAAAGGTAAATAAACATTGTATGAAGCACAAAGAACTAGATCTGAGTCATGACAAGCCAAATAACATGAGGTTTTACACCCATAAATAAGATGTATAGAATAGATCCATGTATATTGATTTAAAAGAGTTTCTAGTAGCCACACTACATTTAAAAGGGTCATCTCAGACCATATACATCAAATGAAAGAGATCCAACCCCTCCAAACTAATCTGATTAGAGATCCTAACTATGATTTCCCCATTATAACCCTTTTTATAGACCCCAAAGCACCCATATATATGCTTAATGATATCCTTTACAACCCTCTAACATCAAGAACTCTAAACCCTAACATCATGAGCTCCGGACCCTTATCCACTTATCACACCTACTCGAGTCCTCGTTTTTTTTTTATTATTGGCAAATAGTCTTTTGAAAGGGACTATACCCTTGATTACAAAAGATGGCCTAGAAGCCAGGATAAGAATGAGAACCCGGGAGAGAGAAAAGGATCATAATCCAAATGTGACAATGAAGTTTAAAGTAGCCAAAAAATAGCTATCTAGACAAGACAAAACAAAAAAATTACGCAAACAAGCAAGTAAAGGGACCGCAAAAAAATAACAAAAGAACATACAAGAACAGCAAAAGCATCTACAACTTATTTTTTACACTTTGTCAATGTTGGTTTTGATATTCTTCCAGGACTTGAACATACCCAAAGTAGTCATGTGGGCAGCGTCATTATAATCCAGCTGCTCAATGGCCTTCTTGCTTTCCTTATCATTACCCCAAAGTGTTGCTTCGGAACTCCGCTGAGGTTGGAGACACTTTTGACATGTTGCTCAATGAACTCCTCAATCGCCCTGAATATGGCCATGTTGTAATCATGTCGAGTTTTGGCCTTCCCTAAACGGGAGTCTAAGGAGTGCAGTTTCTTGTAGATATCATCAATTTGGCTGCTGTCAATTTCCTCCTCCTCCTCCTTCTTCCTCTTACCTTTCTGTTTTGCCAAGTTCTTAACTTCATCCTTCAACAGTTTCATATCAGCCTCTAAGGCTTCCAGTCTTTTTGAGGAGCTTTCCAAATGCACATCCCGGGGACTGGCACTGCTGATATTCAGGAGGTCATGTGCAATTTCAAATTCATGAGAACCCTTCTCCACAGCAAGAGCCTCAAGGTTAAGTTTTCTGGAAGCCCTGGTAACCGGTCTGTGTGAGGAAGAGGCTAAGTGGGGGGTGGGATCAGCGGTAGGGGCGGGATCGGTCGAGTCCTCACGTTTTCCTCAAGTGACTCCATGATACAAAATATGGCTAATTTCATTAAACCCTTGTTCTTCCTCCCACGCATGCCCTGGTTTCAGTTAAACCCTTTTCCTATGCCCTTTTCCCGAGGACCTTTCTATTTACTAGTCTTGTGTGTGTGCCTCTTGGTACTTAGCCAAATTTAGGGTCCAACATCTCTTGTATGATTTGGTCATGTTTCACTAAAAAGAGATCAGATGTCTTGTCAAAATTTAAATAATTTAAATCTTTAGTTGAAAAATCTTCTAAATAAAAAATTAAGAGGCTTAGAACTGATAATGAGGAGAATATGTAAGTCGGGATTTTGAATATTGTTTTGTTAAATGTGGCATTCAAAGGGAACTAACTACTCCTATTCCCCTCAAATGAGAATGGGATTGTGGGAAGGAAAACCGCACTATTCTAGAAATGTCTAGGACCATGATGCATTATGTTCAAGTTCCTAAGTTCCTCTAGGTAGAAGTTATGAACAATGTTGTTCATATCTTGAACAAAGTTCCCACTAAAGCCTTGGTAAATTCAACTCCTTTGGAAAAGTGGTCAAACCAAAAACCTAGTATATCTCATTTGAGAATATTTGGTATCCCAACTTCTCTCTTTATTCCAAAATCAAAATGGAAGAAGCTTGATTAGACCTCCTTTCCTTGTATCTTTGTAGGATATAGTATAAAAACTAAAGGTCTTAGGATCTTTGATCCATCAAAAAGAGAAGTTATAGAAAATAGGAATGTTAAAATCTTGGAAAAACTTTTTTTTCTTCTTCTTCTTCATATTTTTATTTATGATGTTTCTAATGAAAATGAAAATGGAAATGAATTTGAATTTGAAAATTGTGAAGATGATGTAGGTAATGAAGAAACTAGTGTTAAACCTATAATTGGAAATGAGATTATTCCTAGTACTTCTGTAACTAAAATACCTAGATGGGATGAGTCTATTATTCAAGACTCTAATTTAGGAAACCTTCAGAAAATGACTAGGAGTCATCATACATATCATGCTTTGATGACCTTGTATGAACCTGAACCCCAATCTTTCAAAGAATCCTCTTCTAATGAAAGATGGTTAGATGCTATGAAATATGAGTACACTACTTTAATTAAAAATCAAACATGGGAATTAGTCCCTCCTCCTGAAAAATAAACTATAGTCGGATCTAGATGGCTATAAAAGATCAAATATAAAGTAGATGGCAGTATAGATTATAGACACAAATATTACACATTAGACAATATGTAGCCCAGTCTTATACTACAACTTAAAAGGTTCTTAAGTGTACAAAGTACTAATTAATCCCACCTTTTGGGCACATTTTTCTTATCTTTTATTTTTTCTTTTCCATGTATTTTCCAATACTTACCACCCCATTTTATAACTTCCCGAGTTTCTAGCCCTAACTTAGGGTGCTCTGGGTTGTACTTAGGGCACCCCGAGGCACTCTAATCACACCCAAGGAGCCTCGATCTATGCACAACCTATTTTTATCCTTTTTAGGTCACTTCTAGCCATTGACCATCCTTATCTTCTTTTCATTCATCCTTGTTGGGATTAATTACGAAATTAAAATTGAGAGCCCTATAAATATAACATCTTATAAGATCATAATGAGGTTCTAGGTCATGACATCTTATCACTATTATCACTCCATATAGGAATGCATCCATTGCACCACTTACATCAAAATAGTACCATACATTCAAGCTAGGAAAGTCTGCATCACACACATTCTTAGAGGAGGAGGGATTATATTCATTCTATTCTACTATATGCATCTTATATAACTACCATAGCTAGTTATTTCACAAAGTGCAACTGGAGCAGAGAGCACCTAAGGCATTACATACACACACACACCAAAAATACATCATGGTCCATAATATAGTGCAACGCTCAGCAATAAGTCCACCGGTTTGGCGTCGAGTACAATGTTGAATTAGGGTTTTGAGAATTTATAATATTTCGAGTGCCCATATTGTAGACTAGGGCATCTCGAGGCACCCCAAGTACATTCCTGTGTACTGTGTCACTTGAGAAAATCCAAATTTTCCCTTCCTAAGGCCCCCGAGTATTCGTCTACATTGTCAAGCTCTAGCTCCGGATATGCAACAGTCACCATCAATCAGCTAAGTCATTTCCCTTTTCCCTCTTGTATATTAGGGTTTTGATTTCACTTAGAATAGTTTATTTACATTTATTTCAATATTTCTTTAGTTCATTTGTAGTTTTTAGTCCTATTTAAATTAAAACTAGAACCCTAAATCCCCCTTTTAGGTCCTTATTTTTGTTAATAATTTTGGTGAACTTGACCATACTTCCTACCAACTTTTAGGGTTTTGTCCTCACCCCCTTTCTCATATCATGTCATCCCCTATCAATTCATGGCCTAATATTTGTACCCCACCTATACACCTACCAAGGTCACCAATATAACTACTACCATAGCTGACTTCATGTGTGTCTACACTCAACATCCACCTCGCTTTCTAACTCCCCGTAAGAATAATCCATCAATGTACTCAATACACATCACACTCATATCACTCCATCATCTAGTCCACCATTTTCCATACCACCCCAAGTTGCATCTGCCACTCCCCAACCATTCCTAAAGGCTATGACATTATCAACCAGCTTAAAAATACACCCACTAAGATATCCCTTTATGATTTATTACATAATGCACCAGACTATCGAACTACCCTTGAGATTACTCTTCATGCCATTCATGTTGAATGTGATCACTCTACCAAATCTTTTTCCCATCTCGTTTAATATATTTGTACTTTACCCCATTAAATATCCTTTATCGATGAGGAAATATCACCTACTTCCCATCTTAACCCTTGTGCACCGTTCTCACTACTACTATCGTCATTAGTACTACATGTATTAAGCATGTCCTCATTGATAATGGGTCTGCCATTAATCTATGTGCCCATTCCCTCTTATAGTAATCGGGAATCCATGAAAATCTCATCTCTCGTAACTCTACTCTCATCTATGGTTATGATTCCTCCACTCGTACATGCTTTGAGGAACAATCTCTCTTCATATTCAAGTTGGCCCTAAAAGCGTTCTTATTGAGTTTACATCCTTGATGTTTCTTTTCAATTCAATCCCCTCTTAGGAAAGCCTTGGATCCATGCCATGCAATTTGTACCCTCCACTATACATCAATGTGTCAAATTCCTTTATGATGGTTATGAACATATTGTTACCATTGACCTAGAACCATTCAAATATTTTCATATTGACCATGTCACTTCTATGCCTATCCCACCACCTCAACCTATTATGTATGCTAACCTGGATAAATATGATGTCAGCCAATCTAGTGTACCCACCTCTACTATTCCTACCATTCCTTTTCCTGCTATATCTACTCACACTTTGGCTATTATTTTTCCCATTATATTTTTCCATGTTTACGCTCCATCCCCATGACCCTCCATTCCTAAACTACCTTCAAACATCCTTGATAGTGCTACCCAGGACACATGACACACACACCGTTGTTTCCACCGAGTCTAATGATGAGGTGGATCTTGTCAAACTCAATGATGAAATGTTACAAAACTTGATTTTACCCCTCTTGATGTGGATAATTCTTATTTTGAAGAAACATTTATCGTTGATGGCCCGAGAGAGTACCGATTCAAAAATCCTCCATCCACTAATTCCATGGTCTTATATAAGGAATTTGTTAATAGTGTCGGTGGAGTTTCCTCTACCTCTTCCCTAGACGTAGTCTCGTAACCACCCTTCACCTATACCTTATATATAAATCAGACATTTTGGGAATACATTCCTCTTAATCTTTCTAATTTTGATACTATCAATACATGTGATTTCTTACCCGGGTTTGGCATGATTCTTAATAAAATATTACCACCTCTCCATTCACCCTATCTTTATTAAATTTATTTCCATATTACAGCAGACTTATGGGCTCATGGGAATTTTCACTTAATAGTATTTATTACATGCACTCCTTGTGGGTTGCCATTTATGCTTGGGAAATCTTGGCTTGATTATATTGGTGGTACCCTTGACCCACTTCATTCCTCACTCTCCTTCCTCGTGCCTTTCTATACTATCTCAATCACTAACAATTCTTTTCCTACATTCGTACCTAACATTTTGAATTGGTGTGCTCATGGACACCCACAATTTTCTTTTACAGATGAATAATATGTGATGAATTCCTATCTCCATCATCATAATGCATCTTTGTAGGATATTCCTGATTTTATTGCTTACCAATTTTCTAATGCTTCTTTTAAGGGTTTCGATCAAGCCAACACTGATTTTATCGATGGCATTTCATAGTCCCCTTTTTCACATGGTCACTTGGGGGGCATAGAAATTATACATCCCCCCCCCCCATCCTAATTCTATCATGGTTGTGTGTCTCAATCCTTTGATCCCTCGTATATCAAAATTTTCCTCATCTATTATCACACCCTCGTCCCTTGATGGCATACCTTAGTGTTTTCGTTCACACTAGACTCTTAAGGGATTACTATTACAATGAACCCCACACACTGCACTACCGGACCCATATGTATACATCCTACATCATCCTATGCATACCTCATCTACTATTCATTTCTACCTCATCTATCTCATACATGCTACACTAGTCATCATCATATATGAGTCTAGTTTTCTATGTCATCCACACATCCTATACATTCTACATGCTACACTATATTTCCTTATACTTGGGTCTAGTTTTATCTATCATTAGTACACATTCTATTTCTACCTACCCACACACTACATTACATTTCCTATACCACACATTCACATACCTTGGTCATCTACACTACATTGTTCTATGTGCTGCACTCACCACCCTATGATGCACTCTAGTTCCTCGGTCCATACTCGACTACCAAGGGTTTACCAATCAAATGGACCTTACCTACATGTGACATGTCATCATACCACATTCATCAGACCAGTGACCATCACTCTAGGATATATCGTCACCCATATTTGTCATCATCTCATGTAGTGGTATACACCTTAGGTTAAGTCACCACTCCTTTCCCCATTCTACATTATCTTCTTACAACCTATCATCACATATTCTA
The DNA here is from genome assembly GCA_018340775.1 of Taxus wallichiana var. yunnanensis. Taxonomy (NCBI): domain Eukaryota; kingdom Viridiplantae; phylum Streptophyta; class Pinopsida; order Cupressales; family Taxaceae; genus Taxus; species Taxus wallichiana. The sequence goes on from CM031239.1 coordinate 692,404,189, forward strand.
TTATCCTATTCTTAGTCATTCTACTACATCATCACCTCTCCTACTCATCCATTAGTGGTATACACTTTAGGCTAAATCACCACCCTCACCTTCTTCATCACATAGTGGTCTATGCTTAGTGCTAACATCACCACCTTCTATTATTCACCACCTACTTATCTACGCTTCATACACCCTCATCACTCATCTCGTAGTGACATATGCCATAGGATAGATCGTCACCTTCTTCTTCCATCTTATAGTGATATACACTTAGGGCTAAATCATCACTCCTCTATCCAACCAAGTCGTGGTATACACTTAGGCTATAGGGTCCATGCACACCTTTCTATACGATGTATTCCCATCCATTCATCTCGTAGTGATATACGCTTAGGGATAAATCATCACTCCTTTATTCAACCAAGTTGTGGTATACACTTAGACCATAGGGTCCACGCACATTTTTCCATACCTCTCATCCTCACCCATTCATCTTATAGTGATATATGCTTAGGGATAAATCATCACTCTTCGATCAACAAATTAATGATATATGTTTTGGCTACAGGGTTTCATGCACATCTTCTCCCCCTATCACATTTCATCACCACTACACATACACACTCATTAAAGACACGCTAGTCACAACCAACACTAATCAAGCGTTTCCCGATGATGCACTCTCATTTATGGTTCATTCTTGACTACTAAGGGGGAAAACAAAATGAACCTCACTGCATAGACTTCCATACACTTAGGGGGCATGTTGCTCCTATCATTTTTCTTACATTCCATTTCATCCATCCATAACATACTGCATTATCTTGGTAGCATTTAATTTTTCTTACTAGTGTTTTGCATGCTCATTCTATTACACATGTTAGCTTTCTTTCCTATATGTCATTATCATACACACATGCACATTCACGCCTTTTTCTAGTGTGATTGCAAATACAAGACATTTACACACAACATGGATGCTCACCTTCTACCCTTACTATACTAGTCACTTGGGGGCATCCACATTCATCTCATATAGGTGTTATTGTTTCATTTTGTACTTAGCATCTTATACTATTGGTTCATACTTGACATATCGATTTTCACTCTAACATGCTAACGGGTGTTCCATGTGCAACACTTGTTTTGTAGGACTACATGTTTCTTTGACTACATGTTTGCTTTTACTTGTCTGTGTTGTTTTCCATTGTTTTCGGGCTTTTCCATTTTCTTGTGTACACACTTAATTGTTGTTTGCAGCCATGATGGGCTTGTGTGTACATCGTGACTGATGTCCCATGTTTGAAACTTGATTTGTGTGGTTTTTTTGTTTTCTTGTTTGTTTATACTACTGTACTTGGTAGTTTTTCTATATTGTCTTTGTCTTTTACACTTATTTACATGCATTTGTTCATACTAACACTTGCATTGGCTAGCCATCCCATTTTTACACACCTTGGTATCTACCAAGTTCTTTCCTTTTCCCCTATAGGGCAGGGTTCGTAGGTTAGAGTGTGGATTGTACTCTTTTGGGGCCACATTCTCCTTCCAACGTCATCTCATGTGCCCCAAAAGAGGGGGGAATCATTGAGGGTTTCTACTAACACAACATATCTATCTTTGGTTCACATAGTGAGTGAGTTCGAGACAAGTCTACAAACTCCATACACAACGCCTTAACAAGACATGGTGTCCATCAACAATTCTACGGAGTGGTCACCGGCTCGGGGGTTACGGTGGGTGGTCTCATTACACTTCTCCTTCCGGTGGCGTAGGACCACCCAAAAAACTAGCGTAGTACAAATATATCTTCAACAAATATCAGTAGAAGTGGTTAGAGTTGGAGGACACCGATCATTTCATCCTGCACTTCTTCATCTAGGGTGGCATGAGATCACTCAAAAACTCATGACATTATAGGATATCCTTCTACACCCTTTTTCTTGACATGGATCAGGTGCACATGTTCCATTTTTCCATTTACACTTTTATTCTTATGTACTTTACATTTCCATTCTTTACACAACATATTTATATACATACATATTTGACTACTTGATCATTTTCTCATTGCGAGTAGCCGTTATATGAGAAAAAAGCGGTAAAATTGGGGGAAACAACAACAATGAAAACATTGGCAACACATTGTGATGGTACTTGTCATACTAACCATACAAGTATACCACACGCATGTAGCGAAAGCACACATGTTCCTCCCTAGGTTCACTCTCATCACTTCTATTTACATTTTGCATATTTAAAATCCACGCTCCTCCACATTTTTCTTTTTTTCATTCCACGCTTCTAGTCCATCCATACGCTTTCTTCTACACTGCACAAACATTGAATCAGGTACACTTTTTTATTTACATTATGTTACGAGTTGTTTTCCCACTTATATAAAGTGGGAGAAAATATGACACAAATATTGCACATTAGACAATATTTAGCCCAGTCTTATACTATTATTTATAAGGTTCTCAATAGTACAAAGTACTAATGATGTAGCCTATAATTCACCAAATAACACCCTAGACATGTTGGCACATCGCTCAGCCTAGACCGAGCCCTCACCCAAAGTGCGCAAAGGTCCTGTGTCCCTCTTTAGGGTTTCTGTAGCAGAATGTTAACATGATGAAGACTTAAAGCATATAGATCCATAACTAATACATCATTATACAATGCATGACAGATCTAGATCTAGGAAAGAATAAGTTTAAATAATAATCATGATAGAAATAAGAACATGCACTACCTAATTATACACAGGAAGGACACTTAGGTTCAGTCAATATCTTCCATATCTTAATTATCACAATAATATAGAAGCTTCTTACAATACTAGCAATCTATGTCGATGCATGCATGGATCTGATATGGTAATCCAGAAACATGCATATGTCTCTATATACTTATCCCTCACACACACACATTATATTATCTATCTCTCTATCTCCATCATCTCCCTACCAGGTAATTCACTACATATATATAGGGTGGGGACTTTCCCTTCACCTCTTATCTATCCCAAAAATAGGTCACATGTCATGTTAATAACCACATGTCATTTTCATGTATAGACACACATGAACGTGTGTTATCTATAGACTACTGATAGTTAACTGAGGTGGAAATCCTATTCTTAGACTATCTCCATGTAAAAGCACTCTGAATCTAATCCTCCGAAATAAATAATGCATGGCGTGCACGTCTCTACATCGTTGGTGTGTTCTACACGCTATCTTCTAAAAATAGATCTTCATGCCCAAAAATGGATAAGTCCTGAATGTTGACTTGTCCTATGTGCACGGGTTCTTCCTGTCCCTTCGCGCCCTTGAACCTAGCCTATTTTCCCATGCATACTTCTTGTGTGAGTTCTTTCAAGTGTTCTTTGATCAACATTACCCCACACTAATCTCATTATCACCCCAACAATGGGTATCTCCAAAAAAATGTTGAATAGAAAGAATCAGAAATAATTTGAATGAATAAAGAATGCTTTTATGTGGCAGCCTCATCTGTCTCATCTTGAAGGATCAACTCTGGATACTCCTCTTTTATTTCGGCCTCTAAGGCCTACCACTCGGTGAGAGCCTTCTTTGCTTTCTCTAGAATGTCCACAACAATGGACTCAAGCTCATCCTTTGTAATTTCCCCTTTTTCATTCTACAAGACCAACATAATGTTGGACATTGTAGTCATCCTTCCCTCTAGTACATCCATTTTCTATGTGATGAGTTTCCCAAGCTCATTTAATCTTTCCTTGTGGCAGCTTCTTGTCTTTGTTGCGCTGTGGCCTCACACTTTTTTTTACAATAGTTAACCTCTCTACGTGGCCCAAGGTATCATCCCTCATAGCCTTCTGGACTTCATTATCTTCTTCTAGAGTCTTTACCTTGATCAACGCCTGCTGAGCCGTGCAAATGTTCAAGGCTTGGTCTATTTTCTTCAATTCTTCTTACAATGCTTATAGTAGTCCCTCATAAGATCCAATCTTCTCCATCACTTAAGCCTTCTATCATTCCACCTCTTGTGTTAGATCCTTTGGCATTGGAATATGCAGAGGTTCATCTTCAAGAACTAGGTCTACTAAGGTAATTACATAGTGTATCACCAAAGGAAATGTCTTTGGTACCTTTGGTTCTAGGTATGGCCTAGCCTTCATAAAAATATCACTAATTCCCTCTGTGAGGCTGATAAATACAACATTTTTCTTCTGCACCAAGTCTCTTTCCTATGTTAGGCACGTTATCGTTGCATCCTTTGTCTCCATCTCCTTGTACAACACTCTTATTTTTGCAGCTTTGTCCATGTTTCTTCTTGCAACTTTAGTAGAAACCTTCACCAATGCGTTTCTCACATATTCATCTAAAATGACAGTAGGTTTTACTATTATATGTCTAGCTTGGGGTGCCTTCTTTAGCAAAGTGTCGACATGCATGATTCCTTGCATACATCAAAGTCGACTCATCCATGTGGGTGTGTATTGACCATGATATCTTCTTTCGAGTGTACAGTCACCATATCCTCATCCATTAGCTCCCAACCGAATAAATCCTTATGTACTATCATGCTTTAGAAGAGAGCGTGGATAATCTTTCTGAATCCTCAATGTATCCCATGAGTGGTGCACTATGTTCTCCCCTCATCCACTTTTTCCTTGGCTTTTTCAAAAATTGAGCTCAAGGTTAGGAGTCTACATAATATCCTGGGCAGTCTCATGTGTGGTTTCGAGATGTTTCCTCTGTCCTTCTTCTCTGTCTTTAATCTCTTCATCTTTTGGCTCTTCTTCTTACTCAAGTGGAGTATGAGATCTGGCGCACTCTTTCTCGATCCTTTAGCCTTTTCATCTAACTTCAACTTCCTTTTCCTTTTTGGCTCAGTGGACTCCTTGTGTGGAGAGAGATGAGGTGATATCCTTACTATTTGTGGGGTTCCACCTTGAGTCCTTGTGCATCTAAATAATTTCTTCAACTTGTTATCTCCATGTTCTAACCCCGTATCATCCTCTTCATCCTAACCCTATGGTGGAGTAGTGGCACATTGTGATTCCTTCCGATCTGAATTTTTCCTCCTTGTACGCTCCAATCCACCACTATCTTCATGCACTCTTCTTCTTCATCTTCTACATCAATGGTTTCTATGGGCTTCGGTGCCAGTATGTTCTCCATTGTATGTTGACCCTTTGGCAGCCCTGGGAGTGCGAACTCATTCTCCATGTACTTATTGTTTTCCATCTTGGGCTTTAGATGAAGGTATACTAGTGCTACCCCAATATCTCGATAGCTAGACTCATGGGCTTTATGCTCAATACTTCTAAAATGAGCCTCTCGATATGCGTGCTTTACCTTGGATATACATATTTTTCTTAGGGTGTGGTAGTAACAATCTACCTTCTCTACATTGAAGGTCGGGCGACATGTGTCTTTTAATCTATGGAATGATTTTTGGAAGTACCTTGTTGTGAAGGTATAAGGTAATTTGCACCAAGATCTCCAAGATCCATATTTCACTAGGAAGTTCATGATGCATAAATGCTAATATATATAGAAAACTGGATTTGTTTCCCTATTACCAAAGGTAGGTCCTTTGGGATGTGCCACTCTTCTTCAAAGGCCACATGGAGCCTATCATACCATTTCTCCACTCTTTGCTTGACATCATCTGTCATGGACCCTTTACATAGGTACTTGTTGAACCTTTCAGCTGGTGACTTATTCTCCATGGGGTATTCCCATATTTTCTCCTTCATCCATCTGGTACTCCAATCTCCATGAATACCAGTGATAATAGAACAGCTCCAAAGATGATTTTTCCTCCCATGCACACTTCCTCGACTATTTATTCTATAATGTAGCCTGTAATATTATAAACTACTTCTAACATCCGCTTTGCAACATGTAGCCACATGGTGTTCACCTATGACCACCTCTCCTAGTCATTCAACTTTGTAACAAGATGTGTTGTTGCTTGTACAACTAGACAATTCTTTAGTTTATAAATGTCCATACCACGCGGACCCTTCATGTATCCCAACTCCTTGTTTTCTAGAATCATGGCCTTATCTATTAGGTTAGTCTTTATATCCTCTATGGCCTTCAAACCTATCACTATGGAGATCAGCGCGGATGAGATTCTGACTCTGCATCCTACAAAGTAGAAAAATTCCTCATGTACTCTGCTCATGAGCCATTGGTATAAAGGCTCATACTTCCCAAAATATGGAAGCTCATATAATTGGTAGACTCCAATTATTTTCAGAAGTTTCTCACCTACATCATCATAAACCGACATGTCATCTGTCGTGTGTTTGTTTGTCTTCGTGTTGAGCAAGGCATCAAGTTCCTTTTTGTTCTCTGTGGTCATGTGGTTATATTCGCTCACTTTTATTTTTCTTATATGCGAATCCCACTCTTGGCCAACTATGACGCCCTATGGATATTGCATTTCTAAAAAATTACTTTCTAGGTGCCATCTCTTCCTCCTCTATAACTACCTTCTTCTTTCACTTTTTTCCTGCTAAAGCTGCTTTCTTGGGTGTCATTCTTACCTTAAAATCCTTTTGTAGACACTTACCTCTTCAACTTTGTAATGCCCAACACAAAACCTAGCTCATTTTAGTGTGACCTAGGTGAAATCACATGCCCTAGCTCCTCTCTGCCATCCTACTTCACTCAAACCCTTCACCACAAGGGATGCAATATTCTTCTTTGCAAAGATCTTCTTATCACATCTGGTTTCACACCCTTCAAACTTAAAATCGATTACTCGGCTCTTCGCACTTAGCTATTTCTCAAATTCTCTTAATCGCAATGGTAAAAATGAATCACATCTCGTCTTTATAAAGATTCTCAAATTTTGATGCATTTATTACATCTCCACCTACCAAATATCCTCTCATTTATTGACCAAATTTGTTCTTTCTTCACGGTGCATATTCACACCCCAGTTATAACCTTCTAGCGCACCTTCCTACCCTCTAGTCATAGACTTCTCTTCATTGGACCATGCGCTTGAGTACCTCATCACCGTGCCTTATCCTGGTAGTTATCATGGCCTCTTCTTACCTCACATTATACTATTCCTTCATTCATCTCCATCCTTGGTCACTTTTGAGAAGAAATCTTTTTACTTTGACAAACACCCATAGTAACTTATCCCTTTCCACATTTCACTTCTATCATTCTTGTACCTTGATATCAATAACCACACCCCACACTAAAAGTATGTGCAGTCCACTATGCATCAACATGCTCCATATTGTAGTTAGCTTCATGCACGTAAGCACACTTATTACACAAGAAAAAAAACTAAAGTGACAAAGCATAGCGACAATGAAGGAAATACATTAAGGAAATACATAATGGAAACCTAATCTAATTGGCAATACTGCCTTATTACAAACACCAAGAAAACTTATTTATAGTAGGGCTTTAGCCTACTCTCGTTAAAGTAACTGGGTATTCATGTTCCATCTAGTGCTTCTAACTAGCAAGCACTTGTTTCAAGGATGTAAGTAATAACATATGGCCCTAACTAATGTACCTTAATTTTTCTGGATGGATCAAGAACTTAGATTCATAGAGAAGTACCATTTTTCCAATCTCAAACTTCTTATCCCTTAATCTTCTATCATGCCATGCTTTCTTATTAGCCTTTTCCTTCTTTTCCGACTCCATCGTGTTATGGCTCATCACTCATCCAATTGAATCATCTTCTTAATACGCTCTTCTAAATCCCGCTCATCAGCTAGACTTCAAGTACATGCATTGCATAAAGAAGGTAACATAAATTCTATAGGGATAATGGATTCTATGCCAAACACCAATTTAAATGGTGTGGATTTTTTCAATATCTTATCATTTGTTCTATATGCTCAAAGAACAGCTAACACTTTATCATCCCAATCCTTTCTTCCAAAGATCACAAATTTTTTTCAATGTCTGGCTCAAAATTTTGTTGAAATCCTTAGCAATTCCATTTTCCTGAGGATGATAGGGTGTAGTATTATGGTGTGCAACCATAAAATCATCTAATAGGATCCTGATTGTCTTATTCAAAAAGTGTGTACCCCTATCACTTGTCAAGCTTAAAGGACATCCATATCTTGTAAGAACATTCTCCCATAGAAACCTAGCTAATGTAGCCATTGTACAGTCCTTCGTAGGTGCTACTTCTACCCACCTTGTGAGATAATATATATAAGTAATGATATAACACAACCTAGTTCTACGCATGGCTAGCGAAATAGGTCCTACAAAATTGATGGCCCATTTCTCAAATGGTTTGGCACTAGTAATAGGTCTCAAAGGCATCTCATCTCTTTTCCCTGGTTTACCTAGATGCTGACAATGGTCACACACTTTACAATACGCTTTACAATCTTTATACAGTGTCTCCCACCATAATCCAGCAAGTAGGATCTTTCGGGAAATTACATCACCTGCATAGTGGCCTCCTATAATACCACCATGTGCCTCCTCCATTATATCCTTATGCTCATGCTCTAATACACAACGACGTAATACTTCATCTCTTCCTAACTTGTAGAGGTCACCACTGATTAACATAAATGGTGCCGCACATATAGCAAGTTGTTTCTTTTGTAATGCATTCATTCCTTCTAGTCCCACACTAGTCCCTAGAAAGCCATCAATGTCATCTAATTTTGATGGCGTGCAGTGTAACCTATATAACTATGCATCTTGCATGGTTTCTTCAATTATTTGTGCTTCTTTCTTGAGTGAATTCTAGATAAGTGGTCTAGTCCAGATTTACTTTTCCCGGCTTCACCACAACTATGAAGTCAAACTCTTGAAATAGGAGTACCCATCTGCATATGCACCCTTGTAAGATGGTTTTTCACCAAATACTTCAATGCCATGTGATCTATATAAAACACAAATGGTGTTGCTAACAAGTACTGTCAAAACTTGTGCAATGCATAGATCATTGACAAAGCTTCACACTCTGTAGTTGTATAATTATGTTCAACAGGAGTCAACTTCCTACTAGCAAAACAGATTGGATGATCTATAATACCTTCACTAGGTTGAGCTAACACAAGTGCCAATGGCCATGCCAGAGGTGTCCACATGCACATGAAATGGTTTATCCCATGAGGGAAAGTGTAGAATGGGCACGGTAGTAAGTTTCTCCTTTAATATCTCAAACGCGCATTATTGCGGTTCTCCCCAATAAAATGTACCTTTTCCTTTTAGTAACTCTTCCAAGGGTGCAGTAACTTTGGCATACCCTTTGATGAACTTCCAATAATATCATGTGTGATCCAAAAATCCACACACCTCACTTTGACTAGTAGGAACTTCTAGGCCTAGAATGACTACAACCTTAGCTGGATCAACTAACAAACCTTCCTTGTAGATTATATGTCCTAACATTATTCCAAAAGGTGTAGAAAATATGCACATCTTGATGTTCAAAGAGATACTCAATTGTCTGTATCATTCAAAAATTAATCGTAGATTATCACAATGATTTTTCATAAGCCCATATACTGTCAAATCATCTAGATAAATCTGTAAGAAGTTGTGAATAAAATCTTTAAATTCCTAAACAACTATCCATGAGAATATAGCAAGAACATTTTTAGTCCAAAAGGCATCACAGTATAGGAAAAATTACCCCATTCAGAAGTAAAAATTTTCTTTTCTTGATCCTCCTGAGTAATCATACCCTAATGATACCTAGAAAACCCATCTGTGAATGAATATATTTTGTGCCCTGCTACTCCTTCCATTATTTCCTTAGTGAATGCTATAGGAAAAGGGTCTGTGACACATGCGGTGTTCAACTCCCGTAATCTACACAAATTTGAATCCTACCATCCTTCTTGATACTTATCACCATAGGAATAACCCATTCTGACTCATCCAAGGGTCGAATAATCCCAGATTTCAACATCTTATCAATCTCTTCCTTCACCTTTTCACATAAATTAGGATTCATTCTATAAGGTCACTTTCTAACTGGGTGTACACCATCCTTAAGCTTAATATTCATTTCCCCAAGTGATTCATGCACGCCTTTAAGTTCATGATACCCTCAAGGGAATAAGTCCTGATAATCCCTGAGTAACTCAATGATCTTTTCCACTTCTGATTTTGACCAATAGTCTCTAATTATGACCTCCTTTGGCTCAGCCTCCGAACCTATATTCACCTTCTTTGTCTTCATGGGTTTGTGATAGGCACACGTATCCTTGTATACACTGTCTAAGACCTCGTGCACCCCTTGTGAATGTTTAATATCTAGGTTCTCAACTTCCTCATCATCCACTATGTAAACCATCTTTCATTTCTCTTTCTCAAGGTAAGCACGTTCAAGTAGTATGGAGTCCATTTGTTCTTCCTTTTCAAAACATGCTCTGGACTCTGTCTCACCAAATATTTCCTAAATAAGCTCTTCTACCTTTACACTATCTCCCATAGTTAAGTGCTTGACAAATTTTAATGCTTCTTCTACTAGAGGTTTAGTCAAGAAGTAGTCAAAGGTTTGGATCATTCCTGTAGTCAAATTTTGTGAATTCTTAGTCTCTCGATGTAGTGTTTCATATACATACCAGGTACGTGTTCATCCTTATAGAGTAGAATACAATCTATACACCCAGAGTGAAGGTGGTAATGTTGTTTTTCCTATTGTCCAGAGTCTATCCCACTGCTGAATGTGATGTTGAATAGGTTAATCACCATTATAAGTGCAAATCTTCATAAGTGCATTGCTCCTTAAAAACCTTGTATATAGGGTGTTTCTAATCTCCTCCCATTCTATAAGATTATCTCTATGGACTACCCACCAGCACGTTGTTCTCTCATACAAGGTATATACTCACATATATCTTCTCTTAATTTGATATGTCCACTGTGTTTCCATGGCTTTCAAAAATATAGGAAGATATTCTTCCCAAAGATATACCAAGGTATTCACTACCTATCCATCGAACAGAATGAATTCCATTCTTACGCGCAACCATTCTTTTTACCTCACACCCTATTAGTTCATATGTACCATGAGCCCAATTATCACAAGTAATACTCGTAGTATCACAAATAGAATGATAATCTTCCCACTATAGGATGCCTTCCTTTGATGGCTCATTGACCTCTGGGTCTTGAATAGCGCATACATAGAGTTTGTTTAATTCCTCCTCACTTAGAGGCTCAACATATGGTGTAGACTTCCCATCTGTCAAAGGTATTACAACCCTTTCCTCCTTGTTCTCAAAGCTGATATACCCCTTATTGAATCTCAAGTCAGAATTATTCACATAACACCGAGGGCATCCAAGCAAGGTGGGAAAACTATCTGGTTTCGCAAGTGCTAATACCTCAAAATCCCCAGTGAACTTGGCCCCTTGTATGGTTATAGATGCATCCTTAAAAACTCTTATGGGAGTATCCTTAGTCTAGTTTTCCATAAACAACACATTAGATGATGGCTACAATGGAGGCCTCCCCATTTGTACCCATGCATCTAATGTAAGCACATTCACTTCTGCACCTATATCAATCAATATGTTTCTCAACAACCATCCATCCACAACATCATTCAGAGTAATTTCCTTGTCATATTCAATGCTATCAGGGGGAGATTTACATGTAGGATTTTTTGTTCATTATCATTACTTGTGCATGGGGTATTCCCCTTCAACCAATTTCCTAGCAATAGAATAATATTCTCCGGCACAACATTTTACAAACCTCTATGATGTCATCAATATCAGAGGGTACTTTTTATGCTTCTTTCTTCGCTCCATCATCCTTAATCGCTCCTTTAAACTTTGTATCTCACCCGAAGATTCCTTAGCACTTTTATGGTATCATGATAAAACTCCTTCTAATAGGCAAGATCTAGGTACCTTGCATGAAAAACTTCCTCCTTGGTGATTGTAGGCTTCTAGTGAAATGCCTTTCTTATGCACGTCACTTCAGCTTGTGTAGTAATCTTCACTATTAATGTGTCATGTCCTGGTGCTATCTTTGGCATCCACTGATCTTCTAACGCGCGCTAGATTCTAACCATCCCGATGCCATTATTTTCTTTCTTATTTTGCTTACTCAAATGCTCATATAAGTCCATACATTCTTCATAGCTATGGTTCTTTCCACAAAAATAACATTCAATATTCTCGGGAAATTCATGCCTATATTGGTCGGGAGATCCGCACGTATAACATGTTCCACAAGGAACTCACCTCTTCCTTCATCATGATATCCACGTCCTCTTCCACGACCTCCTTCAAAACACCCCTCATTCCTATCATAGCTAGTTTGATTATGATCTTGATCCTGGTGCTCATTCTTACCCTTAGAATTATTTGTTAAACTTATCTGTTGTACCTCAATGTCTATAGTATCCTATATTTAACCAATCCACTAACAATCTTCAATATCATGGGTCGTGGACCGGAAAATTTTACAATAACAAGATACATTCTTCCTTATCACATACTATAACAAAGGATAGTGACTAGCATCATGATTCAAATGAAAATATCACAGTCCAATAGTAATGAGTGTATAGATCTGTGAGGGAAACTATCCTTGGTGTGACCCTCCACTTTACAATTTGTACACCAAATCTCGAGTGCATTTCATGGGATAAATTTTCTGATAGCTTATCTAGCTATTTTTCCATAGCTGAAATCTATTCCTCTAAGAATTGACTATCACCAATGTCAATTCTCCCAACCGCTCCTCATCACGCAAATTTGCTTCCAAAGGCTTCGCATGAAACAGTTGTATGTCTTATGTGTCGGTGCTTTTTCCGAATGTTGTAATCAATCTGCCAACGAACCATTATGCATGTTGGCTTGCATGAATATCATAAGAAATATTAGATAGGAGTGTTGTAAAATGGGAATCATACTCACATACACCCTCGGTAGTGCCTTGTTTGATATCCTTTAGCGCGCTTATACTTGTTATCCAAACTAAGCCCATGCTTATTCTAGTTAACTTGCCTTCATTCTTCCTTCCTTTTTTACAAGCAAATTTTTGCAAATTTAAAAGCACTCAAAATTTCCTATATATGGCTTCATCAAATAGGATTTTTCTTCCCCTTTCTAGAAAGGTAAAGAATTCCTCCTAACTCCTTGTATTTTTTGAGTTATGGCTCGGCAGTGTTTGGAGGGAAAATTTGCCAAGGCGCAGACGCGGGAAAAAGTTTGGCACTTAGCCTTTTAGCTAAAGAACTCAAAGGGAAAATTTCAGCCCAAAATCCCACAAGGAAATGAAATGATGCCACGTGTCAAGGTGGAGTGGCAGGCATTAGTGGAAGAACTTCAAGTTTTTGACTTTTGGTCAAAATGTGTCAGAGGAAAAATTAGGTCGTGCCTCCCCAACCAATCAAAAGCCGACACGTGTCCGGTCAGCAATGGGAGTCAGGGCGTCAAGAGGATTTGGATAATTTTTCCAAAGTGGTGAAGGTGTGAAGGTAAAAATTGATCCACGCCTTTGCGCCGCATCAGAATGCGCCACGTTTCCACATCACAGTGGGGCGTCAAGGCCGCAGAGTATTTTTAGAAAATTTTCCAATTTCGCAAAAGGGGAAAAATGATTGTTTGAGGCCATGGATCAACTAGAGGGCACCACATGGTAGCAGAGGTTGAGCCAACAGATATTTTTTAGAAAATTTTCCCAATTTGAAAAAAGAGGGAAAAGTTCAAATTTCAGACCATGAACACTAATTTCACCTATTTTGCCCTAAATCTTCAAAGGGCCATATATTTTGATCCAGAGCTCATAAGTTCACATTTTTTCTATCGTTGGAAAGATGTTGAAATTCTCCACATGATGGACTATTCAATTTTTATTTTTGGCTGAGTTTTATGGGAGAAAAATGAATAAATTTCTTTGGCATGGGAAAAAATGCAGAACCGACCCCCAACCACCAAAATTGATGAAGTATGGCACTCATTTCTTCTCCAGCATGGCCAAATGCATCGAAAAATGGATTTTTGAGGGTGCCCTTGCTGTTTTAATGAATCTTGTTAGTGGTTGGAGATCTCAAATCAATTTTCCCGCATTTTTACCTTTCCTTCATTCTGCTTCATCGTTAAAAGCCAGTTTTGGCTCATTTGTAAAGGGTTGGACGTTTTTGTTCTAGCAGACTCCCCTATTTCCCTTAGCACATGAATTCATGGAGTTTTAGGCCTCTCAGTGGAACTGCAATACATTTTTTTCCTCCTTTCCATTATAATGCATCGTATCAAAAACTAGGAATGATAAAGCATGCTCTGTGAATGAATTTTCAATCCTTTCTTGTGGTTATTTTTTCCTTATGATCTTTCATTACATTTGGTAATTTTTGCATGTTCTATGTTGCATTATTATGATCTGTGTTTATTTACAAAAATAGAGGGTCCATCACTCCTTTGGTGTATCACCATTTTTTCTTAGTTTTGTTTTTTTTTACATCGTTTAACTCTGTCTCCTTGGAATCTAGAGTAGGATTTAGCATTGAACCTCTACAAAATTCATGCATACACCTAAACAGAGGGGTAAGAACCAAATTTCTCTGGATATTTTTCTCACCTTGCAAGGTCCCACACCTTGGAGAAAACTCAATGTTGTGCAATCACACTAAATGACCCAATTTTAGACTACATATTTGAAGGTCATTTAGGGGGTGTTGTAGATTTTCACTAACAATTTTGGCATGCCCAGTGGGACCTTAGAGGTCTTCATCTTCATTACAACAAATTTGATGTGTAATTTTTGTAAGTTTCTTGCTTGAAAGAGCCCTTATTTGCACATCTGGCGACTCCAAAAGAATAGAATCAATTAGTTTTAGTAGTCCAAGCTTGAAGATTCATGAGAAGGATCCAAACAAGGTCAAGGACCAAAGAAGAGGGATTGTTTAACTATCTACAATTATCCCCAGAAAGAGGAGAAAGAGGAAGAAGGATTCAAAGGTCTCCATATCCACTAAACAAAACTCTATCAGCTCCTCCACCTGGTAGAACTTTCATCCAATCAACAAGCGGGTTCTCAAGCCAATCAGCATGGAATAACCCAATCCTTAAGTCAACTTTGCTAGCAATCACCCACTTACTCTCAATACACAAAACCAAGTTCCCGGTTGCAGCATTGAAGAACATCCCATACTTTACTAGAGAAAATTAGACCAATCCTAGTGATCATGTCAAGGCCATTGCTAATGTTTGTGCAATCCATGAGATTGTTGAGATGGAGATTGTTGTCAAATTGTTGGCATCTTCATTAAAAGGGAAAGCATTGCAATGGTTCGAAGCCTTGAGGTAGACTCTATCCAAAATTGGAACCAATTGTACACAGCCCTCTATAACCAATTTAGAGAGAAAGGGGACAACTTGTCTCTATTGGAGCAACTGACAACTATCAAGAGAGCTCCCAATGAGTAGCTAACAGACTTTAATTTTAGATTTCAAAGAACATGGGTTAGAATCCCATTGACAATGAGGTCAGTAGCTCAAGGTGTTTTCTTATACTTTCTCAAGGCTTTAAATTCTAACATTTCTATGTTGATCCAATCCATGGGAGGTGTAACTCTACCTGCAACTTACAACATTGCCATTAGGGCTGAGAATTGTTTGATCCAAGCTAGTAAACTTGCACCTAGGCCTCCTATGCCCTTATATCTAGAGTTGGGAAGCCCAAGTACTAGTCAAGCACCTACTTTAGCTCATATTCCCACCCCTAGAAACTAGAGTTCAAATGAAACTTCTACTTCATCCTCTAGTGCCTCAAATGAGCTTCAAGAAGTTATGAAACAATTGCAAAATTTGGGCAATGAGCTGGTTATGCTCAAGAGGTAGCAAGCTCAAAGTTTTAGGCCTTCTTATCAGCCTCAAACTTATCCTAATAGATAACCATATCAGCCTAATAGGCCACCCAACCCAGCTACAAATCAAAATCAAGTAAGGCCTCTTGCCAATAGACCATTTCAGCCCTATAACCCCAATGTTGCATCCACCTCTAAAGCCTTAGTGCCAGTGAAAAATAATATAGCTCAAGGGTATGACTGGTGTTTCCCATGTAGTGAACCTCACAACCAATCTATGTGCTTCAATGGTGCTTTGAACCAAGCTTTGATGGTGACAACAACTGGTGTAGAGAGTGAGGCGAGTCAAGAAACAAACCAACAACAAGGGACATCTCAACAAGATACAACTCCAAATGAGACTACACTTGTGAATTGGCAGGCTGAAGATTTTTGTGGTATGAATCAAACACCTTCTCAGAGTGTAGTAGCTAACATGCAGTCAAAGAAGAGGAATATTGGTGAAGGGCAGTCATTAGATCCAAGTGATTCACAACCTTCCATCACTCCATAAGGTGTTGGCAAGAAAATATAGTTTCAAATGTGCAAGGACAGCTCAAGCCACCTTCTAGACCAGCTCAAATGCTAGCTGTGGTAGCCCATTTACAAGAAAATAATGTGCAAAATAAAGGGAAACAAAGAGATGGCTCATCCCCATTCAACATCATTAAACAAATTAAGAAGACCAATGTGAATATATCTATGTGGGAGTCACTATCCATCCCGGAAAAAGGGATCTATTACAAGCTCGCCATGAAGATTTGTTCAACCTCAAATCGAAAGCTCATATGCAAGAGAAGTTACTCACAAATGCTACTCAGCCTGAGGGGAATCATGGAGGATAGAAAGGTAAAATTTTGAAGCCCCTTCCATTCTATGTTTCATTGATCATTGGGGATAAACTAGTACATAATTGTATGATTGATTCTCGGGAAAATTAGTTCTGTGATACCCAAGCAAATAGCTGATCAACTGGGCCTTCAATATGAATCCATATCTAAAGGGGTGGTGAAATTAGATGGAACAACAGTAGAAATAGTTGAAGTAATCAAAGATTTGATCCTTACTTTACATACATGCCCCAATGTCACTGTTTTTCTAGATGTGTCGGTGATAGATTTGCCACCACACTTTACCATATGTGTGTCAAGGGATTTCACAACTCAATTTAGATGCTACTTATCGGTGATTAGTCACACATGTTCTTTAGGACAAGGTATGGAGCCAAGGCCACAATCAGGTCTGAACATATTGCAAAATTTCACATTGAGCCTCATACTCCGAGCCCAATCAATGCCAATTGTTTAGCGTTTGATTAAGAGGATTATCTAAGCACACATGAAGTCTGAAACAAAAGTTGGAAGCATTCCAGATTTGACTCTTGATGAATGGGCAAGTAAGGTACATGCTTTTATCCCTACAAGGAAATAGAGGAATCTATACTAGGAGTCTATTACATGCATGAAGAGAATCAACCTCTTCCTAACATCACCAAGCTAGACCAGAAAATATGACAATGAGGTATGGAAGTTTTTCTTTGATGGATCAAGAAATAGACAAGGTGTAGGAGGAGGGGTTATGATTGTTTAACCTCAAGGCATTAAGTATTATTCATCTTTTAGATTTCAGTTTACATGTTCTAACAACACTTTGTTGAATATGAGGCTTTGATACATGGATTGTATTGGTCAAGGAAGAGAGGCATCAAAACTTACAAGCCTTTGGTGATAGTGAGTTGATTGTTAATCAAGTTAAAGAACAACATGCTCCCAATAATGACATGCTAAAAAGTTATAAGAAAAGGGTGTGGGCTATCATTGAGGATTTTGAGGGCTCTGGCATCAACTCCATCACTAGGAAAGAGAACCAAGTTAATCGATAGGCTTGCAGTAGTTGGAGCAACTTTAAATTTTTGGAAAGTATCAAAATAGATACAATGTAGCCAAACATCCATGTGATTGTGAGGCCATTAGTGCCTGTGACAATAATGTAATTTGGTAAGTGTTTTAGAGTGACCAACAAATCATCAATTTCTTACAAGAGGAAGATGAGTTCTCAGCCAAAAATCAGGAAAAGTTGGAACAACAATACGGTGATCAAGTGGTACAGCTGAGAACCAACAAACTACCAAAAGGACTTGTGACTTTAGAATCCATCTTCAATCCTAATGATCAATTTAGGAAGGAGAAAGAAAACATCCAAGTCAAGGGAGAGGATTCAAAGCTAATCTCAGTTGGAGAAGGTAAGTCACTTCAAATTGGTAAAGTGGAAATCGAGCAAGAAAGGTATGACTTCATGTGACTTTTCCAAGAGTTCCTAGATGTATTTTCTTGGAGATATGAAGACTTGAGATGTTTCAATCCCAAGCTAGCTCAACACACAATTAAACTAGATCTAAGTGCTAAGCCCATCAGGAAAAAATAGAGACCGGTCAATCCACACATTGAGCCTCTCATGAAGAAAGAATTGAATAACTTAATAGAGGCAAATATCATATTCCCTATCAAGTATTCAAGTTGGGTTGAAAACTTGGTTCCAAATAGAAAGAAGAGTGGAGAAATCAAATTATGTGTAGACTTTAGTGATTTGAACAAAGCATTCCTCAAGGATCACTACTCAGTTCCTTCTATGGAGCAGATTTTACAAGTTGTTGGCTCTGAGAGGTTTTCATTGCTAGATGGTTATTCAAGGTATAATCAGATCATGGTAAAGGAAGATGATCAGTTCAAAACAGCCTTCACCACTAAATGGGGAACCTATGCATATAGAAAAATGCCATTTGGGTTGTCTAACGCTGGAGCTACTTTCCAAAGGGTAATGGATATGGTGTTCAAGGGATTGATCAACAAAATAGTGTTGATATACCTAGATCATATTACTACATTTTATAAAAGTGCAGCAGACCATCTCTTTCATTTGATACAAGTGTTCCAAAGATGTAGAATATTTGGGGTATCCTTGAATCCCAAAAATGCATATTCCTAGCTCATGAAGGCAACCTCCTAGGCCACATTGTTTCCAAAGAAGGGTTAGCAATTGATCTAAAGAGGGTTAAAGAAATAAGAGCACCGCTTGTTGCCAAGACATAAGAAGGATCTTCAAAGTTTCTTGGGAAGAATCAACTTTGTTCGAAGGTTTGTTCCAAACTTTACAGCCCTTGTCAAGCCAATAACTATGATGTTGAAGAAAAGTGTGGCATTCAAATGGAAAGTTGAAGGAAAGGCAAATTTCGAGGGAATCAAAGAAGTTATCTCATAGGATCCAAGTCTCATTAACCTAGATTTATCCAAAAACTTCATCCTTTATGCATTTGGTGGTGATGATACAATTTCTGCAATTTTAGTATAGCAAAATGAGGAAAATGCGGAGCAGCCAATTGTCTTCTTTAGCCAAAGCTTTGCAGGACTATGAAGTAAGGTATTCCTTCATTGAGAATCATGTTCTTACCATGATTAAGAGATTAAATAAATTTAAGCATCTAGTTTCAAACCACAAGGTTCAACCGTTGGTTTCTCATGTAAGAGTTAAGAACTTCCTCCTCAACAAATATCTAAATGAAAAACATGTAGGGTGGATTACTCATGTCATGGAGTATGACATTGAGATCAAAGTCACCAAGCTGGTCCGAGGCAAGGGATTATGTGATAAATTGGCCTTGAGACTATAGATTGAGAAACAGGGACGGAAGCCTGTATAATTTATTAATCTCAATCAATCAACATTTACAGAGAATGGGCTGCAATATTTATAGATATTGCACAGCCAAATACACACGGGAGATTAAGTTGCACAGGTGCAACCAAATTCCAAAATGCACAAGCTTCCAATAACATCCGGGAAGCAACAATTAGATACAAACAAATATATTGTTCAAAACAATATAACAAAGCATATATAAAAGACAAATATGGTTTATGAACCATATAACAAAATAACCATTATTATTTAATTAATAAAATTAATTAAATAATAGATCATATAATGCATAATTAAATATTTTATCCTAACATTCCCCCCCTTAATTGTGCATTGTCTGAAGAGATGAGGAGAGGAACTCTCTGAACAACTTGAACTTGTCACATGTAAGTGACTTTGTGAAAATATCTGCTCATTGTTTAGCAGTTGGACAAAATTGAATTTAGATGTTGTGCTTCAACACATGTTCACGTATGAAATGAACCTGAACCTCAATATTCTTTGTTCTCTTGTGAAAAACTAGATTGTGAACAAGTTTGAGAACACCTTTATTGTCTACATACATGGTAGTAGGTTTGTCCTGTGGTATTCCAAGTCCTCACAGTATGCGACGTAGCCAAATCTCTTCACAGATAGCTTCTCCTGCAGAATGATACTTGGCTTCTGTGGAAGAGCGAGAAACAAAGTGTTGTTTCTTACTTCCCCATGATATTGGTCCAGATCCCATAAATAATACAAATCCGGAAGTGGATTTTCTATCATCAATGTTACCTGCATGATCTGAATCCGAATATCCAGTCAAGAAGAAGTTTTCGTTCTTCTTGTATTCTAGACCAAGATCTACTGATCCTTTGAGATATCTCAAAATGCGCTTTGTTGCTTTCCAATGACAAATTTTGGGTTCCTACATGAACTTAGATAGATAGCTCACTGTAAAGTTGATATCGGTCCAGTGTAGGTCGAGTAAATGAGACTCCCAATCAACCTGCCGATAGAGAGTGGCACTTACCTCAGGAGATGGATATGAACAAGATAACTGTAATCTGTTCTCCATAGGTGTAGCAATTAGTGTGCAATCCATCATCCTAAACTTCTCGAACGTAGTCTTGGTATATTTCATCTGAGAAAAAAAGATGTGATTCTCTTTTTGCCATACTTCTAGTCCAAGACAGTAGTGCATAAGCCCGAGATCTGTCATGTCGAATGATCACTTAAGATCTTTCTTCGTTTCATCAATCATCTTCACTAAACTGCCAGTGATGACTAGATCATCGACATAAACAACAACAATCACCATCTCCCCCCCTTTCTTTTTGAGGTAGAGATTGGGATCGTATGGATTTCTAACAAATCCATGTTGTATGAGATGCTCATCAATCTTGATGTACCATGCCCGGGGTGCCTGTTTGAGGCCATACAAAGATTTCCTGAGTCTGCATACCTTTGTTTCTTGACTAGGTACAACATATCCCTCAGGTTGAGTCATGTAGACTTCTTCTTGTAAATCTCCATTTAGGAAGGCACTTTTTACGTCCATCTGATGGACTTTCCAACCAAATTGTGTAGCTAGAGCAAAGATCATCCTGATCATTTTGATCTTAGCTGTGGGAGCAAATGTCTCCTCATAGTCAATGCCTTCTTTTTGTGCGTACCCCTTTGCTACAAGTCTTGCTTTGTGCTTGTCCACTATCCCATCTACTTTGTACTTAGTTTTGAATATCCATCTGCATCTAATGGGTTTCTTCCCTGGTGGAAGATCAACAAGCTGCCAAGTGTTATTCTTCATCACTGATTGATATTCAGAATCCATGGCATCTTTCCAAGCTTTTGACTATAGGGCTTCCTGGACTATAGAGGGCTCATCTGATTCAATAACTCTACTCATCAAAGCAAAGTTAACTTCTTCCCTTGCTTTACTGCGAGTCCGTGGTCCAAGGGTGGATGTATCCGGTGGAGCATCCAATCTTGCATCTCGTAATGTACTTGTACACCATTTAGGCATACGTTGAACTGTTCCCATGGGTTGTGGTTCTATTTGATCAACACCATCATCCCCATCATCACTTTCATCTTCTGAGGGAACATTAGCTTCAATTTTTACAATGGGTGAAAAATCTACATCTTGAGTCCGGAGGAGGAGTCTCTGCTTTCTTCTTCTTGAAAAAATCAACATCTCTGCTTGTGTAGACTTTTCTGGTCATAGGATCCATCAATCTATACCCAAGAGTCTCTTCACTGTATCCAATGAAGATGAGATTTTGTGACTTCATGTCTAATTTATTTCTATTTTTTTTGGGTATGTGCATGGTTGCTTTGCACCTAAATACTCGAGGTGTGCAATGGATGGTTTCCTTTTTGACCATGCTTCTTGTGGTGTAATTCCATCAAGAGCAGTTGTGGGCACTGCTCAACAAATACACTATTGTTTTTGCTACTTTCGCCCAAAATGTCTTTGCAAGTCGGAATCATTGATCATGCATCGCACCATTTCCATGATAGTATGATTTCTTCTCTCAACAACACCATTTTGTTGCTGTGTGAGGAGGAGGCATTTGTTGACGAATCCCGTGAGTTTGTAGGTAGTCTCTGAACTCATCACTGGTGAATTCCCCCCCTCGATCTGAGCAGAGAGTTCTGATGTGACAACCAATTTCTTTCTCAACTGCTACTTTGAACTTTTTGAAGGTTTCAGATGCTTCATTTTTCTTGCGAAGACAAAAAATCCATATTTTCGTGAATAGTCGTCAACACAAAGCATGAAGTACTGGAACCCATAATGACTTGGCTGCAGTGGACCGCAAAGATCGGTATGAACCAGGTCAAATTTACCATGAGCTTAGAATGTACTCCTCTGGAATGAAACTCTGTGTTGTTTTCCTGTTAAGCAGTGAGGACACTTGTTTGTATCCTTCTGAAGAGATGGTAGCCCATGTACCATATTACACCGGCAAAGTGTTTCGAGATATTTGAAACTTACATGACCAAATCTCTCGATGCCACAACTGGGCTGAGGTGGAGTTTTTAGCCACAAGTGCTTGATCATTTTTGTGAATGAAATCAAGTTGAAACATACGTCCCACATTTGAGGCTTTTGCAATTATTTTCGAGCCTCTGGATTTATCTCGAATCAAACACGTTTTCTTGCCGGATTGACTATCAAAGTCAATTTTTAGGTTGTGATCTAGGAGTTGACTTACTGAAAGAAGATTATTTGTCAACCTAGGGACATATAGGACATCTGATAGTCTACATTTGTGTGAACCAAGGGGTAGAGAGATGTTCCCAATCCCCTGAACTGTATATGAAGAATCATCTCCCAACGAAACATGATTTTTCGATGGCGTGTCCTTCATTGAAATAAACTAGTCTCTATGGCCAGTCATGTGTCGAGTGGCTCTCGAATCAACATACCAGACATCACTAGATGACGTGGATGGTTCACTTGATCGTGCAAAGTGAACAAGAAGTCTTCATTGTCGATTGTTCTTGTTACTCAAAGCAATATTACCCATCTTGGTGGGGTCTTCTTTTCCAGTTCCCCTTTTTCTACCCATGATAGTTGTTAGAATGTCCCTTGTAAGATTGTTGTTGTTGTGGTCCAGAGTTGCTTGATGAACCTTTCTTATAAGTGTTATACCAACAATCTTTTAAGTCATGTCCTCTTTTACAAATTGGACATTGCTTCTTCTGTTGATTGTCCCCATGATACTGATTCTGATGTTGGGACTTTTGATAGGATTTAGGTTTTCCTTTACCTTTTCCTTTCCATTTTTGATGTGAAGACAGTGCCTGCTCCTCTTCATCATCCTTATTGTGCATTGCTTCCTCTTGTTGCAGTAGGTTTACTAGCTTGTCAAAACTAATTTTCGTATCTGACAAGTTTAGAGTTGTGACAAAAATGTGGTAAGAAGAAGGGAGAGCTCTTAGAACAATGGGAACGAGAGATTCATCTTTGACTTCTTCTCCTAGGGCTAGAAGTGAAGCCCTCAACTCTGCAACTCTTCTTAAGAAAGCTTCAATTTTCTCATTCTGTTTGAACTTCAATGTATGTAACTGACTCTACAAATTTAGTATGACATTCTTGTTCTTGGCCTCATATATTGTGCTCAGCTTATCCCACACTTCTTTTGCTGTTGTGGCATCTCGAATGTGGGCTTGCACATCATCGGACACTCCAAACAAGATGATGAGTTTTGCTTTCTGATCTGCTCTATCAAACTGTCGTTGTTGTGTGGTATCAGTTGTTGATCTGGTTAGAGTACCAGTCACAACAGGCCAGATTTCTTCAAACTCAAGTTGTGTCTTTATTTTTGTCTTCCATGTAGCATAGTTGCTTCCTCTGAGCAATTGTGAATCCGGAAGAAAAAATTTGGGGGCATTGGTGCCCATTTTGTAGAGATCACTGACAGGGTTTGGCTCTTATCACCTAGGTATTAGGTCTCCCAATCTATATACTGTCAGTCCGATATACCGAACCTTTCTATATACGTGCCCTTCCGATATACCCGTCGGTACATGGAAGAAGCTCGCCCTTTCTATATACCCGGCGGTACGTGAAAGAGGCATTAACATACGTGAAATAATTCAATACGTGGTACCAAGACAGTAATGATGGGGTCTGTGCAATTATTGACACCGGCTCAAAGAAATATCCTCATACGCACGCGTAACTTCGCTATATACTCGGATAGTTTCTCAGTCTGGATTTATGTCTTGCAATCGTTCACAGACGGATGGGATGGTTCATAGTGTGTGCACTGTGACCTTATTACTCCCCATCGATTTATAGGGATGATGCCCAGACGACGTTGTTGCAGCTATATTAGGTGTTAAGTATAGTAGTAGTCGTGACGGATTTACCCGTAAGTGCTTCCCACAGGCAACATATATACGACGCTACGAATGAGATCTAGGATCTCATGAGTGTTACAGAACCAATTTTTTTATTATTTGTGATTACAATTCTGCCAGTTTTTGAGCAATTACAAAGTTTACAGTTGACTATGGCAACCTGCAAATTAGTACAATATGAAGTAGTATACAATTTACATTCAAAAAACTGTACAATTTGAATGGCAGGCAAAAAATTTCTGTTTCGCGGGTCCTGGTGGCCTCCTGAGCCCAATACGACCCAAAATGCTAAAAATTGCAAAAAAGAAGCTGAAGATGCAATTTTTAGATGGGTCTCCCTTTGCAAAAAATGTCTAAAATGAAAAAACAGAAAAAATGGGAGAAACAAATTTTTTACCCTAGCTTAGGGATTTCTCCACTAAATTTAGTTAGTTATAACTAAATTCAAAAAATATGCTAAATTTAGCAGTTCCACCAAAAATTCCGCCAAATGCAAAATGTGAAGTTGGGGGTGGGATTTGAACCATGCACCTCCCACTTCTAAGGCTTTCCCTCTATCCAACTTGGCCACTTAGGGGCGCTTGATATGAAAATGAACAAACTTGTATTTATTGAAAGGTAAAATCGACTTACCTTTTGAAAATGCGACCTGACAGAGGAGAGAGTCCACGTGGCGCTTGCGTGGAGCTCGGTGGGCATTTTTTATTAGGTTTTCCACTTGCAGCGGATCTGAACCTTTATTTCTCCTTGCTTTAGCCGTTTTCCTTTGGCCATTTTTTTTAATACCCTTCCTCCGTGTCGAGCCGCATTTTTGTTTTAGCCACTTTTTTTTTGTACAAGTGCTTCCTTAGTTCCAAAAGGGCCGCGAGTAGGATCTATTTCAAAGTGCTGCTTCCCCTAGAGTTTAGCCTCAATTTCTTCACGCTCAAGACTAGTTTCTATAGGCACAACATCTTCTATTGTTTTCTCTTTCTTCAATGATTTATCGGCATCATGTTCGGCTAAAAAAGAGCGGTCGTTCGATTGAACGGAGCAGCCGAGGAATGAACGGATGACGACGATGATGAGAGTGGCCTGTTGCAACATAGGCCACCGCTGGATTGTTGGATAGGTGCACTCTATTTAAGAAGAGCTAGATCTTTAGACTTCATGGCTTCTTTTGAGTTGCAGCCTTCTTGGGCTTAACGGCAGGAGAGCGAGCTTCTTGGGAGCAGCATCGGCGGGTTTCTCTTCATAGGCTTGGGCTTGGCAGGAGCCACTTTTTTTTTTTTAATTCCTTGTTTGCAGTGTCAATTCCTCTCTCGATATTTCACACCTCCTTCAAATGTTCATCAACACTATGATTGTTTCTTGTGTTGATTTGTGTAATGAGGAAATCAATCCCTGTGTGCCGCCTGATGGAGATTACACAAATTTCACAAATGCATACACATACAGGTCCACATACACACAGACCTCCAAATCCAGTGGTCTGCTAAAATGTAGCAGAGACTAAATAGCCTCTCTTAAATTAGAGACAAAACCCCTAATGGAGAAAAAAATTAATTCTTTATACTGCTAAAGAAATTTTGCACAGTCTTTGAGTGCACCAGTGCAAAAAAAAATTTGCGTTCCAAACACCTGGAACTGAACAGGAGGTTGTGGGTTTGTAGGGGGTTCTGGGAAGCTGCAGGAGGTAGCACTGGCTCTCCTTCTATTGCAGATTTATCCTCCATGAATTCTCCTTCTTCTACAACCTTCTCCAACCTTGTCAGGAGCTTCAATTCGCTCTGGTACCAAATGTAGATTGAGAAACAGGGATGGAAGCCTGTATAATTTATTAACCTCAATCAATCAACCTTTATAGAGAATGGGCTGCAATATTTATAGATATTGCATAGCCAAATACACATGGGAGATTAAGTTGCACAGGTGCAACCAAATTCCAAAATGCACAAGCTTCCAATAACATCCGGGAAGCAACAATTAGATACAAACAAATATATTGTTCAAAACAATATAACAGATGTATAAAAGACAAATATGGTTTATGAACCATATAACAAAATAACCATTATTATTTAATTAATAAAATTAATTAAATAATAGATCATATAATGCATAATTAAATATTTTATCCTAACAGAGACAACCAATCAAGCAAGCAAAGAGAAGAATGTTGTTTTGGTGTGTAAGACAAAGACCCAAGAACAAAGAGATGTTCAAGAAGAAAATGGTGGTGTGCCCACTCCTTACTAGACCCAAGACATAATGCACTTCTTACAAACAAGCTTATTCCCTCCAGAGATGAGCAAAGCCAAAAGAAGACACTTCAGATTGCAGTGCTATTCCATATGCACTTGTTGATGGTGTCTTTTTCAAAAAGGATATCAATGGAGTAGTCCTGAGATGTATTGGAACAAATCAGATTGATAAAACATTAGAAGAGTTCCATAATGGATCAGATGGGGTCATTCTTCTCCAAGAGTGATAGCTCTCAAGATCATGAAGCCTTGTTATTATTGGCCCAAAGTGTTTAGTGATTGTTATGCATGCATCAAGAGGTGCAAGAATTGTGCGTTCTTCACGGGAAAAGAGAGGTTACTAGCACATCCATTGCACCCAATCTCGGTTGACCAGCCATTCATGTAATGGGGATTGGACTTCATTGAGTCATTAATACAAACTCACGCCAAGGGCACAAATGGATTCTAATAGAATGACTACTTCACCAAATGGATCGAGGCGATGGCACTCAAAGAGGCAAATGAATCTAGCATTATAGACTTCTATGAGTGGATAGCAACAAGATTCGGTATGCTCCGCCACTATAATATCAGATAATGCATTGGAATTCATAGGATCAAAGATAACCCGAATGGGTTGTTAGAAGTGGGATTTATTTGAGAACTTCATCAAAATATTACCCTCAAGGTAATGGCCAAGCTAAGTCCACAAACAATAATCTATTAAGGATCATCAAGAAGACTCTTGATGAAAATCGAGGACTTGGCACACTAAGCTCAAATCAGCTCTATGGGATGATAGGATCACTCCTAAGAGATCCACAGGGAACTCTCCATTTAGATTTGTTTATGGGAAAGAGCCAGTCTTGCCTATATCACTTAAGTTGCCAAAATTTGAACTCATGAAGCAATTATAATTGTTAGAGTTTGAGCCCATGGAGGTCGGATATGTAGAATTGATGGAACTCCAAGAAATCAGAGAGCATGCAGCCCAAACAATGGAAAGAGACCAGGCATTGATCAAGAGAAGCTTTGATAAGAAAGCTAAGGCTAGAACTTTCCAAGCTAGAGATTTAGTGTTGAAATGGGATGCAGATCGAGTAAAGCTAGGAAAGCATTCAAAATTTGATGCCATTTGGAGTTGCCCCTACATGGTCACGAAATGCAAAAAAAGAAATGCCTTCCAATTGTCTACATTGGATGGTGAGGAACTCCGATTCAGTTAATAGAATCCATCAAAAATAATTGTACTAGAAGGAAACTTCTCACCTTGTACATAATAACTTAGATTTTTTCATTCATGTAAGTACTTATGCACATTTTTTTGTAGCTTAGATTTACATTTCCCTAAGTGCTTTGGCACAAGTTTTTTTGCCCCAAGGATGCATCTTTTACAGATCGTGTTTCGGTCAAAGTAATTTTCTACTTTCACAATATTCATCTTAGAGATTTTTAATGAATTGAGAGTAACAAGTAGTTAAATTCATGAACCCCTTGCCCAATGGATTGCTTGGGTAGCTGGTCACTTCATCTAACAGTAGATGACCCTCCGAGTCACCAAACTTGTTATCCAAAATAAGCCCATGCTTGTTTTGGTTAACTTGCCTTCATTCTTCCTTCCTTTTTACAAGAAAATTTTTGCAACATGAAAAGCACTCAAAAGTTCCTAGAGTTTTCTTCATCAGATAGGATTTTTCTTCCCCTTTCTAGAAAGGTAAATAATTCCTCCTAACTCCTTGTATTTTTTGAGTTATGGCTCGATGGAGTTTGGAGGGAAAATTTGCCAAGGCGGACCCACGGGAAAATTTTTTGGCACTTAGCCTTTTGGCTAAAGAACTCAAAGGGAAAATTTCAGCTGAAAGCCCACAAGGAAATGCAATGATGTCACATGTCAAGGCGGAGTGGTGGGTGTCGGCGGGAGAACTTCAAGTTTTTGAATTTTGGTCAAAATGTGTCAGAGGAAAAATTAGGCCATGCCTCCCCAACCAATCAGAAGTCGACACGTGTTCGATCAACAACGGGAGTCGGGGCATCGGGAGGATTTGGAGAATTTTACCAAAATTACATAGGTAAAAACTTGAGCCGCACCTCCATGTCACATCAGAATGCACCATGTGTCCACATCAAGAACGGGCGTCGGGGACACGGAGAATTTTTGGAAAATTTTCCAATTTTGTAAAAGGGGCAAAATGATTGTTTGAGCCCGTGGATCAACCAAAGGGTGCCACATGGTAGCAAAGATCAGGCCAGTGGATATTTTTGGGAAATCTTCCCAATTTGAAAAAAGAGGAAAAGTTCAAATTTCGGCCCGTGAACCCTAATTTTGCCCTAATTTTGCTGTTTTGCCCTAAATGTTCAGAGGCCCATATCTTTTGATCCTAAGCTCAAATTTTCACATTTTTGGTATCATTAGAAAGATGTTGAAATTCTCCACATGATGGACTATTCAATTTTTATTTTTGGCTAGTTTTTGTGGGAGAAAAATGAAAAAAATTCTCTGGCATGGGAAAAAATGTAACCAACCCCCAACCACCAAAATTGATGAAGTATGGCACTCGTTTCTTCTCCAGCATGGCCAAATGCATCAAAAAATCGATTTTTGAGGGTGCACTTGCTGTTTTAATGAATCTTGTCAGTAGTTGAAGATCTCAAATCAATTTTCCTGCATTTTTACCTTTTCTTTGTTTTACTTTAACGTTAAAAGCCAATTTTGGCTCATTTGTAAAGGGTTGGACGTTTTTGTTCTAGCAGACTCCCCTCTTCCCCTTGGCACATGAATTCATGGAGTTTCAGGCCTCTCAGTGGAACTGTAATACATTTTTTCCTCCTTTCCATTGTAATGCATCATATCAAAAACTAGGAATGATAAAGCATGCTCTGTGAATGAATTTTCAATCCTTTCTTACATTTATTGTTTCCTTCTAATCCTTCATTACATTTTGGTAATTTGTGCATGTTATAGTGTTGCATTCTTATGATCTGTGTCTATTTGTAGAAACATAGGGCCCATCACTCCTTTGGTGTATCACCATTTTTACTTAGTTTTGTTTCTTTTTTGCATCTTTTAACTGTCTCTTTGGAATCTAGAGTAGGATTCAAAGCATTGAACCTCTGTAAAATTCATGCATACACCTAAATAGAGGGGTAAGAACCAGCTTCCTCTGGATATTTTTCTCACCTTGCAAGGTCCCACACCTTGGAGAAAACTCAATGTTGTGTAATCACACTAAATGACCCAATTCTAGATTGTAAATATGAAGGTCATTTAGGGGGTGTTGTAAATTTTCACTAACAATACTCTTCTATTCAAATTCGGGATATAAAACTCTTTCAAGAAATCATCCTTGATTCTACATAATCCATGCAAGTTTGATCGGGATCAAACTTCATGTACCGATTGTGTTCACGTCCATGTAATGTAGTAACAAATTGACTTTCCTTGCGCTCAGAAGTCATAATCCCTTTGCGCTCCACAATATTTCACACATGTTGACATGCTCAATAACATCCTTTATGCCTCTATACTCTAGAAGACAAAGAGAAATATCCATATAAATATTATGGGGTTGGTGTGGACCTTTCCCACCTGATCCAGAACCTCCTGTGTTTCCCCTGCCTCCGAACCACCAGATCCACCGAACTAGAACCACCTATACCTCTTGATCCTCCACCTATAGCTGGAATAGGACCTGTAGATGTACTCCCTTATGCTCCGACAGTAGTACTATACTGAACCCCTATAGTTTGTGTGGTAGTTCCACTTCCAGAGGTGAATCCAACATTCAACGCGCTTACATTCTATGTAGATGATGTGCCTAAAAATGTTCCTCCAAATAACATTGAAGTCGTTTATCCTGCCATTGATGTACTTTCTCTCTGACTTACTCTAGTTCTCTTGTTTCCCAAATTCACTTGTTGATTACTTGTCATACTAGATACTAGAAAACTAAGCACAAGGGCTAGGTTACCAAGTGGATTTAGATGCGTTCCCACGGCCTAGGTCATCTCTGTTGGGGCACTCTCTTATAAGGAAAAGGACAGGTTCCCTGTCATGCTTGCCTAGATGTGGGATTTCTTGATGCTCTAGCTCCATGTCTTCTACATGAGCTCGAATCCCTCACGAGCCATCTCTCTCCTTAACTCCATGTGTACTACAATAGCACTATGCTTCTTTATCTCCCTCTCACATGCCTCATTATACTTAAGCCACCTTTCTTCTCTTTTCCATACCACCGCTAAGTCCTCCATCCCTCACCAACCCTATCCCCCGCCTCGTGCGTGGTGGGGTTTAGTTAGCCATTGTTTTACTCTCCAGGTTCAAGGTTACCATCAAGATCTTAATCACTAGTGGGATACTTTGTAGATATGTTCCTCTAGGATACCAAAAAAGCTAGAATTCAAATACCTCTAGGAAATAATACATCGAAATTGAATATTCCATAATATAATTGTTTAGAACACCATGAAATCACATATCCATAGCATGAGTCTAGATTAGATCAACATCATAAAGGGCCTGAAATTCTTCCTATGTCTAGACAAGTGCACAATACCTCTAATTCCACTTAGATGCATAAGAAATCAGCCACTCATATAATTCTACTGGAAACATGGTGGAAAAGATCTCATATAAACTGTCACATAGGTTTTGTTCCACCCATACACATGCATTAAACTCAAATCTAGTGTTGAACCGCTGTGCATATTCTTCCTCCATATTGTGTATCCATTCTTTAATACTTGATAGAGTTAACTGGTACATCTTCATCATGAACCATCCTAAAAACAATTGAAAAATAGGTCCCGGCAATGGAACCAATGATGCAGCCTAGAATTCACCAGATAACACCCTAGACGCACTAGCACATCACTCTCACCGAGACTGAGTGCTCACGTGAAGCGTGCAAAGGTACCAGTCCCTCTTTAGGGTTGTTGTAGCA
Organism: Taxus wallichiana var. yunnanensis; assembly: GCA_018340775.1. Classification (NCBI taxonomy): domain Eukaryota; kingdom Viridiplantae; phylum Streptophyta; class Pinopsida; order Cupressales; family Taxaceae; genus Taxus; species Taxus wallichiana. The sequence goes on from CM031239.1 coordinate 692,435,705, forward strand.
AAATGTTAACATGATGAAGACTTAAAGAATATATATCCATAACTAATACATCATTATAAAGTGCATGACAGATCTAGATCTAGGAAAGAATAATTTTAAACAATAATCATGATAGTAATAAGAACATGCACTACCCAATTACACATAGGAATGACACTTAAGTTCAGTCAATATCTTCCATCTCTTAATTATTACAATAACATAGAAGCTTCTTACAATACTGGTAATCTATACCGACGCATGCATGGATCTAATACGGTAATCCAGAAACATGAATATGCCTCGTATACTTATCCCTTACACACACACTATATTATCTATCTCTCTATCTCCATCATCTCCCTACCAGGTAATTCACTACATATATATAGGGTGGGGACTTGCCGTTCACCGCTTATCTATCCCAAAATAGGTCGATGCTATTAATAGCCACGTGTCATTTTCATGCATAGCCACACATGCAAGTGTGCTATCTATAGACTACTGATAGTTAACTAAGGTGAAAATCCTATTCTTAGACTGTCTCCATGAAAAAGCACTCTGAATTTGATCCTCCAAAATAGACAATGTGTGGCACACACGTCTCTACATCGTTGGTGTGTTCTACATGTGATCTTCTAAAAATAGATCTTCATGCCTAAAAATAGCTAAGTCCTGAATGTTGACTTTTCCTATGCATATGGGTTTTTCCTGTCCCTTCATGCCCTTGAACCTAACCTATTTTCCCACAGACTTCTTGTGAGAGTTCGCCAAGTGTTATCCGATCAACAACTAATTAATCCTACCTTTTGCCCACCTTTTTCTTATCTCTTATTTCATCTTTCCCATGTATTTCCCGATACTTACCACCTCATTTTTAACTTCCCGAGTTTCTAGCCCTAAATTAGGGTTCCTCATGTTGTATTGGTGTGGCCCGAGGCACCCTAGTCCTAGCCAAGGTGCCTCAAGATTTGAATTACCTCTTTCTCTCCTTTTTGGGTCACTTCTAGTCATTGGTCATCATTATCTTCTTCTCGATTGACCTTTTTAGGATTATTTATGAAATTAAACTTACGAGCCCTATAAATATAAAGCTTATAAGATCATAATCAGGGTCCTAGGTCATGACATCTTATCACTACTATCACTCCATCTAGGGTTGCATCCATTGCACCACTTACATCCATATAGCACCATACATTCAAGCTAGGAAATTCTGCATCACACACATTCTTAGAGAAAGAGGGATTATGTTCATTCTATATTTTATCTACATCTTCTATAGTTACCATAGCTTGTTATTTCACAAAGTGTAATTTGCACAAGAGCACCTAGGGTACGACATACACACACTCACTAGAACTACATCAGGGTTTATAATGTAGTGCATCACTCAAAGTGATAATTCTCGCTAGTTTGGTGGCCGAGGTCACCCAAACCATTCTTTTTCTCCTTGTGGGGCTTCATCCATTTCATCTAGTGAATCCAAGCATGGCATGATGCAGAGTATTCTCGATACACTTAGCGACCATGCCGAATTAGGGTTTTGAGCATTTACACTATTCTCGAGTGCCCATATCGCACACCATGGCACCCCAAGTGCCCCAATACATTCCTAAGCACCTATGTCACTTCAAAAATTGAAATTTTCCCTTCTCAAGGCCCCGAGTATTCGTCTACACTACTAAGTTCCGGGCCAGATCTTTGACAACCTGCAACAGTCCCCATCAATCATCTAAGTCATTTCCTTTTCCCTCTTGCATATTAGGGTTTTGATTTCACTTAGAATAGTTTATTTACATTTATTTCAATACTACTTTAGTTCATTTACAGCGTTTTAGTCCTCCTATTTAGATTAACACTAGAACCCTAAATCCCCCTTTAGGTCATTATTTTTGTTAATCATAGATAAGTTCAAATCCAGACTTGGAGGTCGATGGTTTACTCAAAACCCGGTATCAAATATGTAGAAACATTTGCACTAGTTGAAAAAATGAGCATAGTAAGTATTTTGATTACCTTAGTTTCACAAGATAGTTGGGAAATCCATTAAATGGATGTCAAAAAAATTGAATGGTGATTTATGAGAAGAAATTTATATGACCCAACTTAAAGGCTTTGAAGAATCATGAAAATAAATGTATGTTTGTAAATTGCAAAAATCTTTGTATGGTTTCAAGCAAGCTCCTAGAGGTTGGTTTTCTAAAATTAACAGCTTTTTTCAATGAAATTGGTTTTTCTAAATGTGCATCTGACAATGATTTATTTGTTAAAATTGAAGAAAATGTTATTATTCTCATTGTATTGTATGTTAATGATTTACTTATCACTAGTAATACTAACACTTTATGTTAGGAAATATAGTGCGTACATATAATTAGTGAGTTGCCATGTTACTTATGGTTATATGGTTAGATCATATATTTTACATATAACAATATTGGTTCTCACATCATTTGGTTATACCCATAAAAATTTTAAAGGGGTAAGTTGTTTGAAACAATCCTATTTTGTAGGATTGGTTATCCTATTATAATGGCTATAAATTAGCCAAAGTCATCGTGAAGAAATATACAACTTAAGTTTTGTGTTATTCTTTTGTAAAACTGATCTAAATTCATCATTTCGTATCAAAGCATATAATTGATCATGTTCCAATGATGGAGAAGAAATTTGATTTTTAGGGTGAAGTTATCTTATGCTTCACCCTTGAGAATGAAATATATTTACTGAAATATTTTCAACATCTTTTTGCATTATGCCTATAGAACTCCATATAGAAATTCATCACCACATTGACTGGCTCAAACAACACGATGTTCTATTTGGAATTGCATGGGATTAAATCTTCTTTTCATTAAATCTAATTTTCCTCTGGTACAGTTTGCATTCACCATGCATTGAGTTTTACAATCAAATGATCAAAAATATTTCCCTTTCGATCTACCATAAGGATGTGTTTTAAATCAGATGTTTAGTAACACCTATCATGTGCAAAATAATAGTTGTCAAAAGTTGATTATTCTCCTTTCATAGTGTTCGTATGTCAATAAGCTTCAACTTGTTGTTCTAAAGCTTGTTTTAACCGTGATCCTCCATATTTGGAGAGTTGTTGATCTTGATCTCACAACGACGTCGTTGCTATTTTGTAAAAGCTCACGGTCCAACCGGCTAAGACATTTGCATTTTCCACAACACCATAGCAATTTTATTATATCCAGTTATAGATCACGTGGACCAATAAAGGGAAGCAGTTTTACAATAGTCAAAGATCCTTCACACCAACCTACCAAGTACAAATCATCAAAGGAGCCCAGCTATTCAAATTGATCAAATTAGCCTGTTACCTCAAAAAATTAGGAGATTGAAAACTACATTCAAATTTGTTTCATTATATTCTTGTTCCACTACAGATTGGATTTTCCATTAAAGTATTTTTGTGAGGAGAATAAACATGTTGTCTGGCGGATCTATATTAGACAAATCGGTGCACCTAATTTTTCATTTACATGCCAATGGTAAAGAGTCTTATATATCATGTGTCCTCGTCTCAAAGCTTAGTAAGTCATTTAAATTTGGAGTCAATTTACCTTTTATATCCTCAAAGTCATATTTATAAGTCCTACATTAATCTTTACATAGTGTCAATACTTTTGAAGTTTTAGTAAATGATCTATTGTTAGTTTTTTAAAGATCATTTATTAGGTTTTTAAAGATCGCTGGAACCATCATGTCACCATAGTTTTTTTTTAATATGATTCCTTTATTGTATTATCATTCATCATTTTCAAATTTTTCATGTCCATGTAAAGAGTTAAAAGAGAGTCAATTGTTGTCAAATAGTGGTCATATGTATTGTTAGACTCTAAAGTCAAGTTTGTTCAAATGTCATAAAATTATGTCATTTTGTTAAAATTATTTGTCTTGTCAAATATTGTTCGTGTCAAATTCATTGTTAGAAAATTCATTTCATGTCCAATCCTTTTATCTAAGTCAAAATATTGTTTCAATGTAAAAAGTTCGTAAAATAAATAGAATTTTCCTTACAAACGCATTTTCGGTGTTACCTGATGTCTAGAAAAATAAAGTTTTTCACATTGTGGGATGGAAGAAAAGAATAACGACAATGTGGAAAATATTAAGTTTTCAAGTCAAATCCAACCGAGCTATCAATATGTTAATGGAGGATAGAGGCATGGGAGGAAGGAGATCGACAACGACCTCTCGTCGTCACCACCAACAATGGGGCCACATGAAGTTGTGGTGACTCTCTCGTGTGTGTGTGTGTGTGTGTGATTTTGTTTTTATTTAAGAGTTGCAGTTTGTTGTGTGTAGTATGATTTTAGAGTTCTTGGTATTTCCTACATAGTTCCTCGAAGGAAAAAAATAGTGGATAGATGAAAGCACAAGAAAAAGTAGCATCATGATATTTGGGTTGTTGGTTGTCTTGTAAAACCATCCTTTATTGAGGTTATTGGTTGTCCTATAAAACCATCCTTGTTGAGTTTTTTGACTTTCCTATAAAACCATCCTTGTTGAGGTTTTTGGTTGTCCTGTAAAACCATCCAGATCATGAACATGCATCGATGGCAACCTATAAAGTAAGTGTGACTATTTTCCTCCCATGTTCACACTAAGGGGGAATGTTAGAAAATATAGTGCTTACATGTAATTAGTGAGTTACCGTGTTACTTATGGTTATATGGTTAGATCATATATTTTTCATATAACAATATTGGTTCACATATCATTTGGTTATACTTGTAAAATATTTAAACAGGTAAGTTGTTTGAAACACTCCTATTTTGTAGGATGTGGTTATCCTATTGTAATGGCTATAAATTAGCCAAATTCATTGTGAAGAAATATACACTGAAGTTCTGTGTTATTCTTGTGTAAAACTGATCCAAATTCATTACTTTAATTATGAAAATTAAAGGAAAGTTAATGCAATATTTTGAGATGACAGATTTAGGATTATTGCATCATTTTTTAGGCATGGTTATATTTCAAGATAAAAATTCTATTGTAGTATCTCAATCACAATATGTAACTAATTTTCTTAAAATATTTAATATGCTTGATTGTAAACCAATTTCTATTCCTATAGAAGTAGGATGTAAACTTGATCCTAAAACTGCATGTGAAAAAGATAATCCTACTTTATACATGCAACTTGTAGGTAGTTTGATTTATCTAACTATTACTAGACCTGATATTGTTTATGCAAGATGATTACTTTAAGGTTTATGCAGAAACTTATCAAGATCACTGGAAGTTAGCAAAAGGAATTTTCCATTATGTAAAAGGAACTATTAATTATGGTTTACATTATATTTCATCTAAAAATGCATATTTACATAGATATTGTGATTCTAACCATGTTGGTGATGTGATAGATCATAAATCTATAACTCGATATATATTCAATTTTGGTGCAGGTGCCATTACTTGGAGCAGTAAAAAGTAACCAACATTTTCCATTTCTTCAATTGAGGTAGAATATAGAAGTGCAATGGAAGTGTAAAAGAAGCCATATGGCTGAAAATTTTGTTGGAAGAGATGCACATCAAAGTTAAAGGAAGTACTCTCTTCTTCGTGTGACACCAAATTTGTATTTCTCTAACTAATAATACATTTCATCTTCAAATAACAAAGCATATCGAGATACATATGCACTTTATTCATGAGAAGGTTCTCAGCAGTTGATATAGATCTCTAGTACTTCCCGACTGAAGATCAAGTTGCAGACTTGTTCACGAATCCATTGTGTGTTGTGAAGTTCTGCAAGTTTTGTGTAATGCTTGGCCTTTTAGAGTTTCCATTGAGGGGGAGTGTGCATGGAAATTCCACCTCCTAATGGCCGACCAGTTGATTGACTCCTCCTCTATACTTATACTCTATTTTAAAAGCATTGTAAAAGATCTTGTATGATCTAAAGTAAACCGATAGAGTTTACATCTAAACTAATAGAGTTTACGAGAAAAATATAGTCCAGTGTGCATTTGTTTGTAAAGGAATTCCTTGTGTTATAAAAGTCTCCTAGAGATGCGGTATAAGAATATTTCCACGAGAAACGATGAGATTTAGTCTCACAAATACATGTGCTAGCCTAAACCTTTAGGGTTTATGGATTTGTAAATCTTGTTATACAAACAGGTAATGTTGGCATATGGATCCCACTTAATATTAAGGGGAGTGTTAGAACTATAATATTAAGTGCATCATAATATATAGTTTATATTTAAATAATATAGAATAAACTATATTCATATTATTTAAATATAAACTTTATATTAGGGGTTGGTTAAATTATTTAATCAACTAATTAAATCGGGGAGGTGTGCCTCATCACTTAATAAGGTTATAACCCTTCAGGTTATTTAAATATGACCTTAGGTCATATTTAGGATATATTGAATTGAAATCAAATCAATCAAATAATATTTCAAAGGTGTGGAATATGAAGGTTAATCCTGGTGAAAACATGGAGTAGAAGTGAGGAGGGAGTTACTAGACTGGTAATTGTAAAAGTTTCTCTATAGTGGATTATTATTTGTGGTTTTTACCCATTTAGGGGTTTTCCACGTTAAATTTCGTGTCACTGTGTTATGGTGTTATTTACTTTATTGCATTTATTTCATGTTTATAAAGTTGTTTATAATGTATGTGTAAACATTGTTTGTTATATTTATTTAATATCTCGGTCCTAACATAATACATTGTACATAATGCATTAGTGAAGTGTGTTCTTATTGATCATGGATCAAGCCTTAATATTGCAACATTTCTTTTCTTCACCATTTAGTTATATGTACTGAGGATCTATCTCCTTCTATTGTGTGTATCTGTGCTTTTAAAATTTCACCTCTTCAAGTAGTCAAAGAAATTACCATAGACACTAAATCATGCACTTTGGATGATTATTTAGTCCCGGTTTCATACTATTATTCATATGGTTCTTGAGTGAAAAATAGTACTAATTAACCCTTTTGTTTGGCCATTTTACTTTTATTTCTGTCATTATTTTCGGTATTACACCCGCACTTGCCTAGTTCATATTTTCATATTATGTTCTCCCTATTTCGAGAAGGATGCCTAGCTAGGATTTGGGCACCCTGTGCACCTCGATCCCCTTTGGGGCACCCTAATCCTCTTTGTACTTCATTCTCACCTTTTGGGCACTTTCTAGCCAATCGAGCTTTCTATATTTTTGGTGGTCAGCATTTTTGGGTTAATTATGAAATTAGAACAAGAGAACCACATAAATATAAAATTATGAAACCCGTAATGAGGAACCAATCACTAAAAACTATTATCTCCACCTAAGGTTGCATCTATCAAAGGATTCTATTATTCCATCTAGCTCCATCACAAGGGACACAAGGTTGGTTTTTACATCACACTTCATAGGAGGTGAGTTAATTCTATTTCATGCACCATCTACTTACATTCTACATCTAGTTATTACTTGTTATTCACAAATTGTGACTTGTACAAGATATCCTAGGGCACAATTTTAACAAACACACACACACATAGAACTATATTGGGTCTTAGACATAGTAAAATACTCAGTGATAAGTCCATCCATTTGGTAGTTGAGGACATTATGACCCCTTCATATGCATATTTCTTTGTTTAGGTTTCTAATTCTTTGTTTGGGGTTTTGCAGGTGTCTCCTCCATCTTTAATTTACAAAGTGACATCTAGCGAGGTTAAGTGAAATTCACGCGATAGGAAGTGAACATAAGAGATCATCCATCGACACCTCGATGAGGTTTCCGATCATTTCCATAGACCAAGGTACCTAGATCTCATACCATGGAACCCTAGGCACCCATGTCCTTCTCCAAGTGCCCCAATCTAGCCAAACAGCTTGGATCTACATTTTCCTAAGTCCTTGTGTGATGGTTTCTTCCTCTTGACCATCCAATCTCCACTACAACACAATCCCGTAAGCTTGGAAAATTAGCTAAGGCCTTTCTAACCCTCTTTACACATTAGGGTTTCACATTTTATTTAATTAGTTGCTTGGGTTTATTTCCTTTTTTATTTACTCGTTATTTACTACTTTTATATCATCATATTAGACTATAATATTTTCCATTTTAGTTTAATCATTTTGGTGAACCTCACTTCGATCTTCATGATTTTCAAACCCTCATTCTTTGTTGGTCATCCTAGAGTCTAGTTGTCATGAATATCTCAATTAATTATTTTTTATTACAAATCTTGATTTAAGGTGTGGATTCCAACATCTTCTTGCTACTACTCGTATTTTTATTGATGTGAATCAAAAATTAGTTTATCAATCATTTATTGATGCATTCTCTCAAAGCATATTGCATTCAAATTTAATCCTTCTGTTGATATTAACACTTTTATAATGACCCGACATTGCATATCATGATTCAGATTCACAATATGGGTATTAAGTTTACTTTAATTGACAATGGATCTAAACTCAACTTATGACCCATATCATTCATCAATAAGTTTGGTCTTTCTGCTCATGATGTTAGTCCATCTTGTCTTTCACTACATGCATATGATGGTTTTTTTCATCCATTCACTGGTCATATTACATTACCTATCACTATAGGGCCAAAAAATAGATAATAATGTATTCTTTTTCATTTATTTTCCAGTCTCTTATAATTTTTTTCTTGGCTGACCATGTCTTCATGCCATGAAAGAATTTGCTTCCATTGTACATCATTGTATCAAATTCATACATGAGGGTATCAATACACTATTTTTCATTGTTATCACCCTTACTAATATTATGACCAAGATCCTAATACTACTCTTCCTACTCCTCGCAATGTTACTACAAATTATCCCCAACTATGGATGGAATATCTCATTTTCCACCACCCGAAGGTGTTATTTTGTGATAGATGTTTTCTCTCCTACACCACCACCTCTACCCGCTACAATTGCTGCTATGATTATTTATCGGGTGCATGTCCAATCTTCGGGCATTACTGCGTCTTCTACACCTTCACATACACCACCTCCATCAACACGCCCACCATTTACATATACACTTTTCATGAGTGACTCATATTGGGATCATATTCCATTAAATCCTACTTTTAATGACATCAGATATACACATGAGGTCTTGACTGACTAGGCTTTTGTTTGAGGACCTCTACCCTCCCCACACTCCTCATCTTTATCACGGGTTCATTCACATCACTTCCACTTATGGCCTATGTGTATTTCATATCATGATCTTATTTACATGAAATCGTCAATCTACACCACTTACATTAGGAAAATCGTGGCCTCGATTACATTCCGAGTGTTTTAGATTCTCATCATACAAACATATCGTTTCCCATGCCTTTCAATCATGTTTTCATTTACAATATTTCCTTTCTTGGTTACACACAAATCTCACTCATTGGTATGCACATGGTTTTCCACTTCCTCCATTCATTGATGAGGAGTATGCTCTGGGCATGTACAACTTGCATCTTAATTGCTCCTTACGTGATCAACTCAATACCATTACTTACCGGTCTCTAATACCTAACCATTTGATTTTGACCCTAAAATCGACAACCTCTTAGATGACATTATATGATGTATTCTTCATATTCCACACTTGGGGGCATATAACTCACATAAATCTCCCCCAAACCTAGTATCGACACATGTTTCCTACTTACATTATCAACCTTCTAAGTAGGCGCATACTAATCTATAGTTTAACGTCGTCATCACTCGATGATGCACTCTTGTGCTTCAATTCACACTTGACTTTTGAGGGATTCCTACACAAATTAACCCCACAAATTACACATTAGATGATACACACTCTACATTACACACTTTACACATCATATGGTTGACTCTCATCATCACATATACTATACACATCTGCTTGTATGTGTTGCACTCACTACCCTATGACGCACTCTATTCTTATGATCCATAGTGTATTTTTTAGGGTATAACTCACAAATGGATATCATCACATTCATGCAATCATCATTCCACCTTCTATCATGTGACATTCCTAGTTTAGTGATATACGCCATATGATACATCGTCACTTCTTCTTACATCACTTAGTGGTTCATCACTTAATCTAACATCCCCATCACTTATTGTGATCACCATTTAGTAATATAATCTTAGGATAAATCATCACTCCTCTCATCTTGTCATGATATAAGATTAGGGTATAGGGTTACGCACACTTCATCCCTATATTGCTTTTCATCTCTACACATTCACCACAAGTGTGCTACAAGCAAAACACAATTCAACCATTTCTTGATGGCGTACTCTCATTTACAGTTCAATCTCGACTACCGAGGGGGAAAAAATAAATGAACCTCACCGTATACAATTCCATTTACTTGGGGGGCACGCATCTCCTATCATCCACCTTGCATTTCGTTCCATTTATCCATAGCATGCTACATCTGTTGGTCGCATTTACTTTTGTTACATTTTCTTGTACATGTTCACTTTATTACACATACTAGATACATTTATTTTATTTCATTATCTCTACCATACACACATGTGCATTCATGTCCTTTTCTAGTTTTGATCCTAGATACAGAGCTTCTACATGCAGCATGGATGCTTGACACAATACCAATCCCATAGCGGCTCTTAAGGGCATCCACTTTCATACACTATAGGTGTTATTGTTTCATTTCATAGCACACTAATTTTTTAGTTATACACATTTTTGACATATAGGTTATGTTTCTAATATGTTAATGGATGCTTTATATGCACCATTTGTTTTTAGGATTACTTGCTTCCATGGCTATATCTGTTTGTTTGTTTGTTCTTACTTTTCTCTATTTTCTATTATATGTGGGCCTCGCCCTTTGTTTGTGTGCAAACTATCTTGTTTATCTACAACCACTATGGCCTTAAGTTTCTTGTGACATCATGAGTGATTACCCATGTTTGTAACCTATTTTTCACAATCTATGATTGGCTTCTTACATGTTTACTTACATTTGATCTTATAAATTGTCTTTGTATCTTAGACTTGTTTTCTACATGCATGCTTGTTTGTACTAAAACTGATTTCATAGCCACTTGTTTACTTGTGCCTTGGTTTTTACCAAACACACTCCCTTCCCCCTATAGGGCACAATTTTCACAGCCATTCCTCTTTTAGGACCACATTCTCCTATTTGTGACATCGCATGTACCCCGAAATATGGGGCATCATTTGGGTTTACACACTACACAAAGCACAATATAGGTATAAGTAATGTCTTGGGTTTCACCCATGACACATTGGGCTATACAAAGGATCGGGTTCATACTACCTATAGAACTCCATACATCGCAGATTTTATAGGACAAAGTTGTCCTTAACATTCGGGAGAAATTACAGTTGGATGAACATCATACTTTTCTCCCTAAACTTCTTTGGTCAGTGGCGTCGAATTGCCCAAAAACATAGATGGTACAGAGATCTCTTCACATACTCTCAAGAAGCGGTTACAGTTGGAGGAAGATTGTACTTTCCTCCCTACACTTCTTTAGCTAGTGGCATGAGATCACCGAAAAAACTCGCACTTCACCAACATTTAGAGGATCCCTTCTACACCCTTTTTCTCATCATGGATCAGCTACACATGTTCCTTTTTCACTTTATTACTTTCATTACATGATTTTTATATATATACATATGTTTTTACACATTTACATGTGTATTTGACTACTTGTTCTTTTTCTCTTTTACAGTCCATCCATATGCAAAAATAGGCAATCAACAACAACAATTGCATCAATCAACATCACACATAGCATAAGAGCATGCGGGTACATCACACACACTAGAATCTACACACTTGCTTTTTCCCTAAGTTCACTCTCATCACATTTTTAACTTTTTCATCTTTACTCTCCACACTCCATCTTTTTATCACTCCATGCTTTATCTAATCCCTCAGCACACTTTCTACATCACTCTACATAGATATCTGTATGAATATCTATCTACTTTATGTTCCCAATATTTTTTATCACCAACATAAAGTGGGGGAAAATGTAGACACTAAATAATGCACTTTGGGTAATTATTAGTATCGGTTTCATACTACTATTCATATGGTTCTTGAGTGAAAAATATTACTAATTAACCCATGTCTTTGGCCATTTTACTTTGCTTTCTGTTGTTACTTTTGATCATACACCCGCACTTTCCCAATCTGTATTTTCATATTGTGTTTTCCCTATTTCTAACTAAGGTGCCCCATGTGCCCCCGATCCTAATCCTCTTTGTACTTCACTCTCACCTTTTTGGAACTTTCTAGTCGTTTGATATTTCTATATTTTTGGTCATTGGCCTTTTCAGGATAATTATGAAATTAGAACGAGAGAACCGTATAAATATAAAGTTATCAAACCATAATGAGGGACCAAGCATTAAGCACTAGTATCTTCACCTAAGGTTGCATCCATCAAAGGATTCTATTGCTCCATTTACATCCATCTAGCTCCATTATAAGGGACACAAGGTTGGTTATATGCATCACACTTTATAGGAGGGGAGTTAATTCTATTTCATGCACCACCTACTTACATTCTACATCTAGTTATCACTCACTATTCACAAAGTGTGACTAGCACAAGAGCACATAGGACACAATTTTCACACACACAGTTTAGAATTTCATTGATTCTAAGATGCAAAGCAAGAACTTAATGATAATTCCATCTATTTGGAAGCTAAGGATAGTCTGACCCCTTCATATGCATCTTTCTTTTATAGTTTTTTGATGCTTTACTTGGGGTTTTGTAGGTTTTTCCTCCACTTTTTATTTGTAGTGACATCCAAAGTGAGGTTCGGTGATATTCACGTGATAGGAAGAAAACACATGTGATCATCCAAGAACAAATTAGAGGAGGTTTCTTGATCATTTCCAAAGACTAGGGCACCCAAGGCACTCATATCCTTCTCCAAGCACCCCATTCTTGCTAAACAACTTGGATCTCGCATTTTCTTGAGTCTTTGTGTGATGGTTTCTTCCTCCGTCCATTTGGTCTCCACTATGACATAGTATCACCCTTATGTATATTAGTTTACAACATGGTTCTACTTATGTTTTTCCACCAAATCCCGCCCCTTTTAAAAAAATTGTTCTATTTGTAAGACATAAATTCATGAATTTACCTTGTTCTCCATGTTGAGATTATGGATCTGAATTACTTCACAAAGGAGATTATTTACAACTTGCAAGTTTACATAGTAATTAAGCATCGTCTACCTAACTTAGGTATTAGCCACCTAGCAGATTAATTGTCATTGGTGGGACAAACTAACATTGGTTAGGTAATCGACATTAGTTACACCGTGCATGATTGTTTGTATCTAAGTCACGAGAATTAGATCTAATATTTATTATAAAATTGATCTAATGGTTGTGTTATCCAAAATGTGCCCCGCTCATTTTTGTGGCTAACTCCTTGTGTTCTTACCTCTCTTGTGCCTCAGTCTCTATTTTTTATTTTTAAGCACTCAAATATTTCTAAAAATGGAGCAAAGTAAGGGCCCGTGACCAATCGTAGAATGTGACACGTTGCACTCCGGGTGGCGGAGCACGGGAAAATTTGAAAAATTTTCCAAAGACCAAACGGGTAAAAATTCAAACTTTTTGCCCGCCAATCCGATTTTGGCCTATTTTGCCCTAAATTTTCAAATCGCCATATCTTTCGATCCAGAGCTCAAATTTTCACGTTCTTTATATCAATGGAAAGCTGGTGAAATTATCTACAATATTCCATGGTCATTTTTGCATTTTGGTTCAGTTTGGAGAGAGAAAATCAAGAAACGTCTCTGGCACGTGGTAATGGCCAGAAATGACGTTTCAACAACCAGTTTTAATGTAAAATGGGTTGCATTCTTCTTCAGCATGGCCAAAAATGTCAAGGCATGGGTATGTAAGGACGCCCATTCTTTTTAATGCATCTTCATTCAATGGGGAATGGCTCCCATGTTTTTACACATTTTCTCTCTCCTGGGCTCGACCCATGCATTGTAAAAGCCAGATTTGGCTCATTTTTTGGGGGTTGAACATTTTTTGGGATAGCAAGCTTCTTCTTTCACCTTCAACAAGTGATTTTTGCAAGTATCAGACCTTCTTCATGATTGTAACAGGTTTCTACCTCTTTGATGTTTTAAATGCAAGGATTTTGACAATGAAAATGACAAAGTGCAGACTCGTGATCAATTTTCAGTCCTTTGTTTGTATTGTCTTGTTTCATTTCAGACTCTAATTACATCTTATCAAAGGTATTTGTGTATGATGTTTCATGTTGCATTTCATGAAATCGTGTCAATTTGCATGAACAAGAAGTGTTCACCACTCCTTTGGTGTATCACCTATTAGTTTAGTTTCAATTTTTACAATTTCTATCTCTGTCTCCTTGGAATTTAGAGTAGGATTAGGATTTAAACCTCCGCAATTGTGCAAATAATAGATCGATCGGAGGAGTTTGAGGAACCAGCCTCTAATCTATAGATTCCTCTCTCATTTTACAAGTCCCACACTTGGAGAGAGGTTTCAATGTTGTGCAATCACACTAGATTCTGAAACATCAACTTAGAAACTTGATTTGCATCCGGGGTGCCGCTGATTTGTGGCAATAGGTTGTAAATGAATGGTTAAAGTTTCCTAAGTTTTTATAGGATTATATAAGCTAGGAAACTAGGGTTAGAGAAAAGAATCAAGAAGATTGGGAGAATTTTAAGAAGGAATTCTTGGTGAGAGCTTAAAGAAGCTTGTGAGAGAAAAAGTATTGTACATCGTGTAAGGTGTGGAAGATTACAGATATTCAATTAGACAACCTCTGGAATAATATATTGGTTATTTCTTGGTGGACATAGCCCACACTAGGTGAACCATGTTATATCTTATGTATTTTCTTATGTTGGTTATTTCTATGTTTATTGTTTGTATGATTTAATCTTATATATATCTGTACAACTAGTTTGGTCTAACCCCAACAACTAGTATCAGAGATTTGTTTGAGGGTTGTGTGTGTTGACAAATTTACTCACAGGGATTTCTGATTGAGTGGGAGCACAACAATGGTAGAAGATAGTAAATACAAAGTAGAGAAATTTGAAGGTCGTAATTATCAGCTATGGAAGATGCAGGTGGAGGATTATTTGTATCAGAGAGATCTATATTTACCGTTGGATGAGAAGGCAAGGCTTGTAAAGATGACTGATGAAGAATGGAAGATTCTTGATGAAAGGCTCTGGGATCTATAAGATTGAGTCTGACAAAGATATGTGGTTTTGAATATAATATAAGCATAAAA
The DNA here is from genome assembly GCA_018340775.1 of Taxus wallichiana var. yunnanensis. Lineage (NCBI taxonomy): Eukaryota > Viridiplantae > Streptophyta > Pinopsida > Cupressales > Taxaceae > Taxus > Taxus wallichiana. The sequence continues at coordinate 692,451,008 of CM031239.1, forward strand.
CATGTTATAATTAATGAAATCTTTATCTAATTTATATGAAAAACCAAGTGCATCGAATAAATTTTATTTGATGAAGAAATTGTTTAATTCTAAAATGCAAGAAGGTGGATATGTGTCTAATCATTTGAATGATTTCTATTCTATTGTAAATCAATTAAAATCAGTTAATATCCCTTTTGAGGATGAATTGAAAGCATTGTTATTCTTTTTTTCTTTTCCAAATAGTTGGGATAATTTGGTAATGGTTGTTAGTAATACAACATTTGTTACTAATATTTTGAAGTTTGATGATGTGATTGGTATAATTCTAAATGAATAAATATGTAGGAAAATTTTAGGAGAATCATCATCTGGGAATGCTTTGAATGTATAAAGTAGAGGAAGGAAAAAGGAGAGATCCAAGAGCAAGAGTAATGGGAAATCAAATTCTAAGAGTGGCAGATCTAAATCCAAAGGTAGAGGAATAACCTGGAATTGTGGAAAGAAAGGACATGCAAAGAAGGATTGTTGGTTCAAGGAAAACAAAGAGAATGTACTAGAGAAAGGTAAAGAGGAAAATGTAGCATCAGAGGTAATGCAAGATGCCCTTATTCTCTCCTTGGATAGTAAAATTGAATCATGGGTTTTAGATTCAAGAGCTTCTTTCCATGCTACCCCTAATAAGGGTTATTTTAGAAATTATGTCCAGGGTAATTTTGGGCATGTTTATTTAGGAGATGATGAACCATGTAATATTACTAGTAAAGGTGAAGTTCATCTTAAATTACAGAATGGAAATACATGGATATTGAAAGATGTGAGGCATGTGCCAAGCCTCAGGAGAAATCTTATTTCTGTAGGACAATTAGGTGAAGATGGATGCATGGTTACATTCATAGCCGATTCTTGGAAAGTTTCCAAGGGAGCTCTTGTTGTAGTAAGAGGCAAGAAGGTAGGAACATTATATTTGTCTACCTATATTATTGATTCCTTTTCTGTGTTATCTACTTTAGATTCATATGCAAGCATGTGGCATAATCGGCTAGGCCATATGAGTAAGAAGGGAATGCAAATCTTAAAGGAAAAGGGTAAGTTATTAGATTTGAAAGATGTAGATCTTGATTTCTGTGAGCATTGCATATTTGGAAAGAAAAATAAAGTGAGGTTTCTTAAATTTGGGGCAACAAAGAAGGAGCAGAAATTGGAGCTTGTGCACTTAGATGTGTGGGGACCACCCATGTAGCTTCTCATGGAGGATCCCAATACTATGTGACTTTCATTGATGATGCCACAAGAAAGGTATGGGTTTATTGTATTAAACGTAAATATGATGTTTTTGAAACATTTAAAATATGGAAATCCCTTGTATAAAATAAAACTAATTTGAATTTGAAGTGCCTTAGATCTGACAATGGTGGTGAGTATTGCAAAGCAAGGTTTTAAATGATTACTATTCAGTGATGGAATACGCAAAGAAAGAATGGTTCCTAGAACTCCACAGGAGAATGGAGTGGCAGAAAGAATGAACAAAACTATTATGGAATGTGCTAGAAGCATGAGGATACATGTTGGATTACCCTTGTAGTTTTGGGTAGAAGCAGTAGATACAACGGTATATTTGATCAATTATGGCCCCTCAAGTGCACTAAATGGTGGAATACCAGAAGAAGCATGGACTGGAAAAGAGGTAGATCTTTCTTTTCTTAGATTATTTGGTTCAAAATATTTTGTGCATGTTGATAAAGAAAATAGGAAGAAGTTGGATGCTAAATCCAAGAGATGCACTTTCATTGGTTATGGTTCTAGTGATTTTGGATTCTAGTTTTGGGATTTAGAAGATGCTAAGATTGTTAGGATTCATAACATTGATTGGAATGAAAATATAATGTACAAGGATCATGTTTTGATAGATATTGGTGTAAATTACTCAATGAAATTTTATCATAATCCTATTAAAACAAACTACACACAAATAACACCATACAAATTTTTATTCAATTTGATTCATACTTGGATAATAATACATGAGAATGATTTACATATAAATAGCTCAATGAGTTCCTTAAATAAAGGAATCATGGCTCACCCAATCCCTAATATCTCTCAAGAATTATTCTCTCATAGATAATATCTCGATACCCCTATCTCCGAGTTGTGCATTAAAACTATTTACACGCTCATGTATTATTTAAATATTAAATAATACTAATATTCAAATCATATGTTCACACTATGAACACTTATTTCCTAATAAAGTTTTGGTACCCAAGAATGAATCGGGTGAAGAGTTTATTAAGAAAAGTGCATTTTCATATTTTTAAAACAAATCCACGTATATTGGCATCGATCGAGAGAAAGACCGGTGTTGGTTAGGTGAACTAATGTCGGCCATAGAGGAACTGGCATTGGTTATAGGAGACCAAAGATCACTACTATCATATTTGGACACGAATGTCTAGGAGGTCTAGAATGAGCCTCAGGCACCCCAAATTTCTGTAAGAAGGTCTCAAAGAGTAAGTAAACCTCTAAAAATATTTACTCCATTATTTTATCTTTTATTGACTGATAGTGGTGAACAAGAATTGTGTAAGAATCAATGCAGCAGGATACCCATGTTGAGTGGGAGCATGGCATGGATGAGGAGATGGATTCCTTGAAACATAACTAGACATGGGATTTGGTCAAGTTTCCAGTAGGTAAGAGGACATTGTAGAACAAGTGGGTTTACAGGATCAAGGAGGAAGAGGGTGGAAAAAAAGATACAAAGAAAGGCTTGTGGTAAAAGGATTTTCACATAAAGTAGGTATTGACTTTGGAGAAATATTTTCTCTTGTTGTTAAAATGAATTCTATCCATATAATTCCTAGTTTAGTTATAGTAGAATATTTGCATTTATAACAACTTGATGTTAAGATGAATTTCCTTCATGGTGATTTGGAGGAGGAGATCTATATGAATTAGTCATTTGGTTATGAATTCAAGGGTAAGGAGAAACATGTGTGCATGTTGAAAAAGAGATTGTATGGGCTCAAACAATCTCCAAGGCAATGGTATATGAGGTTTGACAATTTTATGCATGATCATGGTTATATGAGATGTGGATCTGACCATTGTATTTATTTCAAGAAGCTTGAAAATGGGAGCTATATTATTTTGTTACTATATGTGGATGATATGCTTATTACAGGATCTAGTATGCAGGACATTGGTGAGCTTAAGGAAAATTTAGCTCACACATTTGTAATGAAGGATTTGGGAGCTACAAAGAAAATCCTTGACATGTAAATTCACAGAGACAGAGAGAACATGAAGTTTTATTTGTCTCAAGAGGATTATATCAATAAGGTGTTGAAAATATTTAAAATGCAGGATATAAAACCTATAATTACACCTATGGCTGGACACTTTAAATTGAGCAGAGATCAGTGTCCTACATCACATGTAGAGGTTGATTATATGGCATGAGTTCCATATGCTTCAGTAGTTAGAATTCTTATGTATGTTTTGGTTTATACTAAACGAGACATTACAGTAGTGAGATTTGTGGAGCAGGTGTTTATGGCCAATCTAGGTAAAGTGTATTTAAGAGGGACATCCGGCATGTAATTATGTTATGGAGAGTCGATACTACTTTACAAGGCTATGTTGATTCAGATATGGCTAGATATTTGGATGGTAGGAGAAGCACCACTGGATATGTATTCATAGTAGGTGGGATGGCAATTGCTAGATTTTGAGATTACGAAGGTTGTAGCCTTATCTACTATAGAGCTTGATTATGTTGCACCTATAGAGGCTAGAAAAGAGATGATATGGATGAGCAATTTTATTGAAGAGTTGGGAAAGGAACAAGAGGATTGCATATTGTACAATGATATTCAAAGTGTAATTCATTTGGCTAAGAACTCGGTGTTTCATTCAAGAATGAAACACATTCAGTTGAGATATCACTTCATACGGAAAGTGTTTGAGGATGGCCAATGAAGTTAGATACAATTCATGTGAATGAGAAACATGCAGATATGCTAACGAATACGTTGGAAAATAAGAATTTGGAGCTACACTCCACTTTTTTAGTCTTTGATTTTGAGACTTGAAGAGGAAGAAACAAATCCAAGAGAGGAACCAAGAATGGATATGTGTGGAATAGTACAACAATTTATCTCTAGCTTGGAGATTATTGAGATTGTGGAGTTGAATTTATTTACAAAGAAGCTTATTTATAAATTTGCATGTTTACATGGTAGTGCATGACGATGGAAAAGTAACATGTGAGCATGGGAATCTACAAGTACCTCTTCCTCATACCGACCTCTTGAGGTCATCTCGAGACAAAGCGGTGAATGTTGAATGCGAATAGATACGGACAAGTTAATCACGTAATCTTAAACCCTCAATATGCAATAATGGATTCTGCGAATCTAAGGCGAAGAAGGCTCTCCTAACCCGAATCGGTGTAATGGTATAATGGCTGCTTGGAGGCTCTAATCAACATCGAGCTCAGCCGAGATCCTGTTTCTTAGTTGTTGGATACATGGGAAGTGACCTATGGGAGCTTCAGATATATCTCTAAATAAGGTCATAAAAGTAGTGGTAGGTGATTTAATGGATTTGTAGTGAACTATGGGTGGTTTTCTGGTCTAGTCCAGAAAATATTAGATTGATTGTCTTCTATGTTTAATACAAAGAACTATACTATAATATCGGCGGCAGAGAGCCGAGGATCTAAATACCAAAGCACTCGTAAGCGGTGTCGATACTTTATCGGGTTTGTTGGCCCGTTGGGTTGTGGGACTTGGGGATCACAACCGTGAGTTCATGGTTGTTGTGGACTTGTTATGGTCATGTGAAGAATCAATCCCTTCTCCCAACTATCCAGTAAGCGTATGCCTTTTCAGCCTCTACGTTTAGGACTAGAAGTTGTATGATTTTCTCAGAGTACCTAATAGGTGTTCTGGAAATTTGAATACGTAATCTAGTGTCTATGTCAATGAGGAGGTCTCCCGCATTAGGCTATGGAACAAAAGGATCACAACTAAATGTTTTCTCTCATTTGAAACCTTGCACATTCATTTAAGTGTTTAATCAAGGCAATCTATAGTTTGGATGGTTTGACCGTAATGTGTAAGCTTTTTCGTCTTCGATATTTAATCCTCTTAGTTGCTCACTAATTGCTTGTAAGTTTGATGTTGCTCAAAAGACATGTATCCTAAGGTCCCGATCTATATCAATTAAGATCACGGGTAGATTTGGTTGAGGTATTGTGGATTCAAATATATATTCTCTAGGCTCTCTAGGTCCTATGATTGTCATACAAAATGATTCAACTTCTAACTAACATTTAATAAACTGATTACAAAAGAGGTATTTACACTATGTAAGCATCCTTCTATTTTTTTATTTTTCAATGATGTATTTTAATGAAATTAAAGAGAAGATACTCTAGCATATCTATAAAATGAACAACTAATCTAATAATAGAATAGAAACAAGCAACATAGCCTAGTATGGCTATTTTCTTATGTAGTTGTGATTTTATCCTAAATATCTAAGAAACTATATATTTTGAATTGAAAAGCTCTTGATCCCGCCTCGAAGTGATGAATGAATCACGGTTTCTCGTAAACTATCAATCCCCATAGCTTCCCAGGTGATATCGAGAGTGAAATTTTAATCGAAATAAAATAATTCACTACTCTATTTGATATGTCGTAATCTAGAACTTTAATAGATCAAACCTAGCATTTACGTAATAGTGGTAAATCTAGTTGTGTCCGATTTCATCCCCTCAAGTGTGATCTCCTCATTCCTTTGTGTTGTCGTGAATCTAGAAAAGTGTGTATATGATAGTATCAACAGAATATGGTATTCAAACAATGGCAACTTTGGATATAGACCGAATACAATGCAAGTAGGAGAGAGATAGTGCAATTGAACAGAGCTTGACTATGTAATTCCTAGTGGGATTTATTGTGGGAATACAACACAAGTGTACCGAGAGTTTTAGAAACTATCCTTGTGACAAAACAAAACCTATAACTTTAATGGATTCTAGTATAGAAATGAAGTTATCCTATGTTAAACTGACTATATGCAGTAGTAATGAAACAAGAAGATGATATGACCTCCAAAATGCCAACAATGGAAGCAAAACCTGAAACTAACATAATTCTAAGGAAGGAATTGAAAAAATGAACAAGAGAATTGAGAGGATGAGGGGCCATTTGCTTGAAAACAAGATGGCTATTTATAACCAATGCATTTACAAGAGGGTAACTCCCATTTGATCTCTTTTACTATAAACAAAGGAAAAACACTATTCATAGGGAACCAAAAACATTAATGCAAGCCAAAGTGGTTGAAGAAAGCATGTGAATTTGAATATTTACGTTTGACACGATTATCGAGGAATGGAAAATGTGAATAAAATCGTCACCCCGTGCGGTGGTGGCAAGTTATGGGACCGCCGCCCGTCCCGGGCGGCAGTCACGGGACACGCCGCCGTGCAAAGGCGGCGGTTCCATCACTAAAAACAAAACACAAGAAGAAAGGGGGAAAAAGGGTAAAACTAAGCATGCATAGGCTGAGTGGGGCATGCGGGATACAAACATATACATGGCAAGCCTTTCTGGATTCCAAACACCTTGCAAGGAGATCTGTATCATCATGGGGCATGTGTAACATCATTCGCGGTGCAAAGACCTACAATTTCGGGTACGTACATATTGCCCCCTCGGAGAAGTGTCTAAGCCATGGAGAGGCATAAAATGGTGGATCCGAGTATGGCTGTCCCGAAATGGGGAGTTAGGAGCTATAACTAACATGCCCGTGTGCTGGAAAGTCACTATCCAAGATCTCGCTACCTATAAAAATTAAAAAGGGGACTCAAGTGTAGATAGATAAAATAAATTGAGAAATAAGGCTGAATTGATATGAGAAGAGGACTTACCATCTACATGGGGTTTAGAACTTACCTCTGTCGATGCTCCGTCCCTGTGAAAGACATTCAAAATCAAATTAAGAGGGCTATTTATATAAAATGAGGTCATTTTACTATTCATTTGTGTAGATTGATTTGATAGTTTTTGAGCTTTGGGACCCACGGTGATGGTTTTCGACAAGAGTGTAGTCAAAACATTCATGGTGAGATAGCGATCATGCCTCCGAGAGCGGAACATCGACCCGCGAAGTCTTAGGTTAGTTCTTCTCGATTTATTGCTTTTAAACCTAAAATGTGAAAATGATGAAATATTTTTCTTGGGGGGATCATTTTTCAAAATGTTAGCTTTAAACGTGTTTCTAGGGGGTGTCCATAGGGTAGGTTTATTTTTTTGTTAAAAAGGTGTTTTTTCCTACTTTTAAGCATTTTTAGGGCTTACGAGTCATTTAGATTTGTGAGACAGACCACCACTGTGCGGTGGTGGCGGTTATATGACCGCTGCCTTAGAAGGTGGCATTCATGAACCACCACTCTGCACGGGTGGCGATCCGTGATAGAGTGGAAAAATAATTATTTACCTTATCTATTTTTGTATTTTTTGCACTTTCACATGTTTGTAATAGTATTTTTAATTAGGATTTGATACTAACTCACTTATTTTTTTATTTTTGGGTGTATGCGTATGAGGAGTATATTAGATGGAGTCGAGAGAGGGAGTGTGATTGGATCACAGCAGTGTTAGAGGCACTCTCCCAAGCAGAGAAGAATACTCTCCGAGGGTGGTATATGGAGGATTGCATAGGTTCCTCATGTTGCACCCACCGGCCACATACTGTGTGACTTGTTCTCATATTGGGATGCATATCGAACACCTTCCAATAGCTAAGAGTTAGGGGTGAGTGGTCCATCACCCCGGAGGATGTTTACCATATCTTTGGGGTTCCGATCCTTGGGTGGCAAGTTGTATCTTAAGACAACAAGATCTAGATCACAAGTGGTTTAGTGGGCCACCTATATGGGAGATGTGGTTGTATCGATGGGATCAAAGAAGGGCATCAGGATCCACTCTATTATTGAGTCGGGCATTACCTTGCTCTCGCAAGGCCATCATGGGCATCCTTGCATCTAGACTAATTGGGCATAAGGGAGGGGATACCCTCTTATATTGTTGGGCCCCCATTATTACATAGATTGAGTGCCATGGACGTGTCTACACTTGGGGAGTAGATATTCTCAGACTACCTACCATGACTTATATAGGGTAGTCTATTTTACAAAAGGGCAACATCGAGCCACCCGACTCTTGTCATGAGTGGGTGTATAAGCATATCACCCCATATGGGAGAGGTGTAGAGGTGGAGGATCTCGAGGCCGTCGGATCAGCCGAGGTGGATGGAGATAATAGTTCTTAGAGCACCCCACCAACTAGTGGCTTCCCGACCACCTGCAGACATGGAGGCCACTCCTTATCGTGCCATGGCATGGGGGTATGGGGAGAGGAGATCATTACACCGATTACTGCGAGACCACCAACTAGTTGATAGACAAGGTAGGGAAGTTAGAGATACACCCCTTCGATAGAGTTCCATAGCAGTTTGGCCTCCCCTATAGTGACATGCTTCCTCCGGTGATGCCAGTGTATAGATCTATCCACGAGGCTCGGGGAGGTCCTAGAGGCCGGGGTTGGACTATTGTTACTCTTGGTACTCCTATTACGGCTAGGAGGGTGGTACATGCATGAGGGAGAGTTGGTGCTCCTCAGGCACCCTTACTTTGGATTGCCGCTAGTCCCGCTCATAGTAGTGATGAGCCCATTGACGTAGACTCCGAGTCTGAGGAGTTCACTAGGGGAGAGACCGAGGAGGAGACAGAGGACATGGAGATTAGTGAGATGGGTGGGGGGATGATAGTGATCCCGAGTGGCATGACACTCAGGAGATCCTACAGGCTGAAAGGGTGGAGCGGAGCATAGAGAAGGTGACTCTGGTTTTAAAGGATTTGCTCTCTCAAGATTTAGGTGGGGATGGCGAGTCTATTGTAGGCCATCACATTTCCCGTATGTGGGTGAGGGGAACTAGTCGGTGGTGGCGCGGATCCTAGAGATCCTTCTTAGAGGCCTAGAGATCCAAGTGAGTTATCACTCTTCTCTTGACATTCATTAGAGTTGTCCTAGTTTGTTGTTTCTTGTTTATTTTATTCTTATTTTTATCGTTGATCATTTTCTAACTTGTTTTCTCCTTTGTTTGCAGCGAATGCTAATGAGTGGCGAGACTTGATTCACCGAGTGTGCACTGATACCTTGCTTCTCCCCTCAGAGAAGACTTGTGCTGAGATTTCCATGGACGTGGGGGAGCCCTCAGCAGCCGGTAGGCACACTGATGTTTTTGTCTTTATCTAGTATGTGGAAAAGATCATGACTTCTCTCCACACATAGGTAGCTAGATATAGGACAGCTAAGCACCTGATGAGGAGGATCCATTCTCGTAGTGAGACGGAAGCTACCGGTTGTGACCACGATCCTCGGTGCACTCGGAGTGTTGGCGTAGCTAGAGTCTTGGGTGTGGTCATGCACCTTCTAAGGGATCCCATAGGGATTGAGAGACTATCACTTGTAGCATTTTGTTAGATGTCTATATAAGTTTTTTTGTACTTTTCGGTGCTCGTTGAGCATTTTGACCATGCCTAGTGCATGATGGCATTCAGTATATGAAACTTGATTTATATATATATATATATAAATATATATCTTTTTGGATCTAGAATGTTGGCATCTAGAAGTTCGTGACTTGTTTCCACATGTGTACTTTAGATATTTTTAAAATATTTTTTTCATGTTTTGAGAATGTATGCAATGGATAACAAATGATAGTAGATAGAATGCTTTACTACTCGTATGCTTTTGTAATCTTTGATATGAGATGATACTAACATATGGTAGACTTGAACTTTTGAACTCTTTGGGAAATGTTTGTAATTTCTTCTTATGTTGGAAAACGTGATGAATGCATATTGATAAAGAGATAAACTTTCCCCAATCTCAAATCCACGCAACTAGTAAGATGCAAGGGATCAACACCAAGAGTTAGGAAGGGCACAAGTTGTATGAGCTTAATTGAATGGAATGATGAGAGATAGACAAACCAAGAACAAGAACCAAATTTGGACCTACACACTAATCCTACCCGAACTACTACCATGCTTAAAAATCCACTTACTTTTCAGTTTATCTAGACTTAGATTCATAAATCGCAACCCGGTTGAAAAATCTAGTTTTGAGGATTTGATCTCTTTGGAATTTGGATATTTGGATATTTACTTTCTCTTAATAGAATTTAATCTGTGTTTTTAGCATACCAATATTTGTTAATTTTGTGTGATGGACCCCACACCCCGCCTCATGCCACTAGTAAGAAGCACGGGTTTGTCACCAAAGGCGGGATATAGGCGAGTAAGGGCACTTCTTTCCTTTCCCAACATCACCCCACCAAGAAGAGATGTGGGCTTATCAATGAAGGTTGATGGGGCAAAGAAGTGTGTAAAATAAAATATTTTGTTTTCTTGGTGCTTTTAATTTCATTTGATTTTGACATTTCGATCTATGACTTTTGGATATTCTTTCATTCCATGAGATTTAAGAGGGATAGATGTGACACCAAGAAGCTTCTATAACAAACCGTAGGCAAGGAAAACTTCACCTAGTAGAAAGAAAGAGCAAAGCCAAGTATGCAGGCCTTGGTATGGTTTCCATCAATGTTTGTTTGTCGAACTTGATGAGAAGATTTGAAAATAGTTGATGATGCTTGGAGAGATGTGATATGAATTCTTTTGCCAATATTTTCAGAAATTTGTAATAGATTGTTTAAGAGTAAGCTCCTGGACTACCATTTTTATGAAATGGACAAAATGAAGTAGCTAAAAGACTAATGCAATGTAGGTAGCTACAATGTACTAGTAATGACTTTGATGTTTTATGCGTAAAACTACTTAAGATGCAAGGAATTGACAGTTTCACTGAATTCCTCAACTTCTAGCGTACATAAAAGATATGCACCATTTCCATAGTCCTTCATGACTCAGTATGGGCCCAACCATTTGGGCCGAAACTTCCTTCCTTTCGCTAGTTTTCTTATTAATCCAATTGTCAGTATTAGAACTATATCTCCCTCATATATTTCTCACTCATAGACTTTTTTTTGTACTTCTAGCACATCCGGTCAACATAGGCTCTGTGCCACTGCTGTTTGGAATTTAACCCGGCCTCATCAAGGATTTCCAGCTAAGAGAGGCATGCCTCCTTGTAAGCTTCTTCATCTAAAATCCCTTGTAATGAGATACGGAGACTGGGTATTTCAACCTCAAGCGAGAGAACTACTTCTGCTCCAAATACCAGTGAGAAAGGAGTTGCTCTTGTTGGTGTTCTTATTGAGGTTCGATGGGCCCACAAGGCCAGATATAGTTTTAAATTCCAATCTTGCTTTTTCTCCTTGACCATTTTGAGGAGAATAGCTTTTAACGTTTTGTTTGTTTCACCTACCCATTGGCTTAAGGGTAGTAAAGAGAGGCCGTGTGATGTTTTATCTTGAACTTGCTACATAACTCACAGACTTCATCATTTTTAAAGGAAGTGCCATTATCTGAGATAATGACTTATGAGACACCATACCTATAGATAATTTGGTTCAGAATGAATTTGGAAATTACCGAACTTGGTACGGTGGTGAGAGGCATGGCCTCCACCCATTTCGTAAAATATTATGTGGATGTAATTATAAAATTATGGTCATCGAGTTGATGAGGGAGAGAACTTCCCTATCAAGTCTAGACCCCATGTGGAGAAGGGCCACGGAGTCGCTATTGGTTGCAGGGATTGTGCTAGCATGTGAATCTCGTGAGAGAATTCTTGGCATTTGTGGCACTTACGTACAAATTCCACTACATCATGCTCGAGAGTGGGCCAAAAATAGCCCATCCGATGTATTTTACAAGCAGTGGCATGACCACCGAAGTGGCCTCCACATATCCCACTATGGGATTCATGAAGAATCTTCTTGGATTCTTCTATGTCGATGCATCTTAGAAGCATGTCGTCAAAGGCTTTACAATAGATTACCTGGTCTAAAACAACATATTTAGTGGTAATAACGCATAACCACCTTCTTTGTTATGACATGGCACCTTCCGGGTATGTATGGTCCATGATAAAATTGATGATATTAGTATACCAGGGACATGTAGAAATGGGATCCTGGTTTCGACGAAGTATACACACTCATCAGGAAAGTCTAGATTTACCAGCTCACCTCCATCTAGTGGATTTTCAGCTAACGATCGTGCAATGATTTGTCCCTTAATAGATTTCTAGTTTACAAATGTTAACTCAAATTCTCCCATTAAGGTTATGAAACACCCAAACCTTTTTAGATAAAGATCCTTGTGTGAGAAATGTTCGTAAAGGGCCTGTCTTTATAATGACCCTTGTTTCCTAGTTTAACATGTAATGTCTTAAACATTTTTTTGTAAAAATTATGGCGAGGCATTCTCTCTCTTCCTTTGTGTAGCATGTCTCATAATCGAGCAAAGTTCGGCTGATGAAATAGACCACACGTTCCCGTTTATCATTGTCTTCTTGAGCTAGCATGCGAAAGCAGCGAAACGTGAGTGGCTCGTGAGTATAGGATCAAAGGCGGTATTGTTTGGGAGGCATTAGCGTGGGTGGAGACAACAAGAAGTGTTTAACTACTTCAAAGGCCTCATTGTATCCTTCACCCAATTAACACTATAATATTTCTTCAATAGATTATTAATTGGATGAATGAAAAACTTAGATCCGGGATGAAACCGTGGATTACACTTTGAGTTTCCCAAGAAATGACCCGATTCCAGACTCATCCGAGGGTGGGACCATTTCGAGAACAGCCCGTATTTTATTTGGATCAATATCAATCCCTCGTGAAGATATAATGTAGCCTAGAAGTTTGCCTCTTGTCACACAAAACACGCACTTCTCCTGGATTTAATGTGATGCCATATTCAATTAATCGTGAGAGGATGATACTTTGAGCACTTACGGATGATCACAACTTTTCTTGGCTTTGGCCAACAAGTCATTCACATATGATTCCACAATTTTATGGATAAGATCGTGGAATATATAAGTCATTTCTGTTGATACGTAGTGCCGACGTTCTTAAGGCCAAATGGCATGATAGTGTAACAATAAGTTCCCCAAGGAGTTATGAATGTAGTTTTAGCTTGATCCTATTTAGATATTTTAATCTGATTGTACCCTGAGAACCCATCCATGAGGGACAATAGTTCAAATCCAGCTGTTGCATCAATGATAACATCAATGGATGGTAATGGGAAGTCATCCTTGGGACAAGCTTTGTTAATATCCCGAAAATCTATGCAAATGTGTATCTTCCCATTATTTTTTAGGATGGGAATGATATTAGATACCCATTGTGAATAGTCAATAGGCTTGATGAATCCTACTTGGAGAAGTTTTATTACTTCCTCTTTTACCATGAGATCCACTTTTGGCTTCATTGGTCTTGACTTTTGTTTAATTGGCTTTGCATCTGGTTTAGTGACAAGATTATGTACGCGACTTGTGGTGCAATGCCCATCATTTCTTTATAATTAAATGTGAAATCCTTTTGATGTTATTTGAGGATTTGGTTGTGTATTTTTATCTCCTCCGGAGTTAATGAGGATCCCAACTTCAAAATTGTTGGTTCTTCCTTCGTTCTAATGTTTATGTCAATGGTTTCTTCTATCAAAGAAGCGTTACCTTCTTCAAATTTAGGTGGGGTTGGAGGTAGCTTCAAGATTTCTCCATTTTCTATCTCGTAGATGTCAAGATCCTTTTGTGGAGGAGACTCTACCATGGGATTTCCAAAGTAGGAAGAGGAATGTGGTATTAGGGAAAGATCAACTATATGGTGAGCAGAGTGTAGCTTTGCATAGGCATTTAGATATTCGAGAGTGACTCTACCATCGTCAAAGTGATCTATGATAGAAAAATCATCCTCAGCTTCTCCATGAGCTAGGAGTGAGTTTGTTGGTATTTTATGCACTAATGGTTTGGTATGAAGTGATATCGTGAAATTTATATCCTCCAACTCGTTTGGGGTGAAACGGGAAGCTGAGGTTGTTATCGAGTCTGCGAGAAGGTTCTGTTCTCATGGGATCACTTCAATTGATATGAAGTTAAATCCCCTACTTAGATCTAATATTGTCATTTTATAGAGCTGTAAGTGCTCAGCTCTAGTTTCATATACCTCAGAGACTTGGTTTGCAACCAATTACAAATCTCCTAGTACTCTAATGTTGTCGACACCCATTCTTTTAGCTAGAATGAGGCCAAGGAGGAGAGCTTCGTACTCAGCCCCATTGTTTGTACATTTGAAGTTTAATTTAAAGGTGAAAGGTAAGATTTTTCCATCAGGTGAAGTAAATATTACTCCCGCTCCAGCTCCAAAGTGACATCTAGCTCCATCGAAGTGGAGAGTCCAATACTCACTTGGAAAAATGGATGTTGGGATATTTGTCGTAGTTGTTTCTTCTGCTTCGGTTACCTCTACCATAAAAATTTCATCTGATGGAAGAGAAGCAATTCCCAGGGTGTGTCCCATACCCATGGAATCAAATGGTAGGAGAATAGGTAATTCTTTCTCCAGCAAATCGACAATTTTTATGGTAGTCCCTAGTGATACTATTTTTATAACATTGGTCTCACTTTTGAGTACTGGAACATCCTCAGTTGGATTTGAAATTTCCAACTCAATGGTGGGTATCAACTTTTCTTTTGGTTGTGAATTAGTTGGTTTGACAAGCTGGTTCTTTGAAGTTCAAACTCGAGTGAATACCAGTCTTTTCTTTAAATCAGCTAGGTGTATATCGAAGGTTTTGGGTCACCTTGTGCCACAAATATTTTCCCTAAGTGTAGAAATCTTATTTCTTGGAATAATGTGGAAGCGATTGCCTTCGCGGTGTATCCATGGCTGACCAAGGATCATATTATAATTGGTTTCCCGATCTAAAATATAAAACTTAGTGAGGACCGTCTTGGGTCCTAAAGTGACTAGTAAAACTATGGTTCCAATCGAAGTGGCTTTGAGGGTGTCATAGCCTCTTAGCGTATTTTACGTTGTGGAACAGACTTGTCTCTCCATATCCTAAATTTTGAAGGAAAGCGAAGGGGACTATATTAACTATTGCCCCATCATCAACCATTGTACGTTTAACATAATTATTATAGACCCAAACTTGTAAATGTAAATTTGGGTTGCCTCTTCATGTAATTTCAGCATCTATTGGCATTTTTCTTATATCGAATATAAATTCCGTATCCCTATCTAGCTGCCCCGGAGAATAAACGTCAATGTCCACATGGTTTCCTTGTATTTACGGGGAGGAGTGATGTTGATTAAATGACCAAGGCCTAATGCTTCTAAGAGATCAGCCCTATGGGAGGGAGAGTTCTTTAACAAATCCAAGAAGGAGATGTGCGAGAAGGTTTTAGTTAAATCATTAACTAAATCATAGGCACGTATAGGTTTTACCAATGTTTGTTGAGTGATGTCTAGCTCTAATGAATAACTTGGAATTGGTTGAGAAGAATAATCTTGTGTTCTTGTTATGGTTTCTATGGGTAGCTCGGCCTAACTCCACTAAACCAACTATCTTTGTTTGAGGTCGAGTTCCTAATTAGGGTGCGACTGATGGATTTAATGAAGTTGAAGCTTCATGATCATTTTTTCCTGTCGTCATGACACCCTTATTTGTTCCGTTAGGATCTAACCTATCATTGTTAGAATGGTTTGAGAGTGGGTCATTGAAGATCTTGAGGAGTGCATTTTGAGGGGAAACTTCCCTACATAAGCATTTGGCATGGGTACTACAGAATTTGCTAAAAAAATCTATAAAGAGTTGTTTTGATCTTCTGGAAAACTTTGCATGAATTTATTGTATTGACGACAAGTCCTAGTATCGTGGCCTTGAGTCTTGTGGAAGCCACAATATAGATTAGGATTATAGTTTCGAGGCTATTGATTTAAAATCTATTGTGACCTGAAATTCTAATAAGGTTGTTGGTTGTTAGAGTTAAAATTTTGATGTTGTTGCCTTTGGTTTTAACTCTGATATCCAGTTGGGTTTCGATTTGGACTTTGTGTTTGGACTTGTCGTTGTTGTTGTTATTGCCATGGTGGATGATTAAAATCCACTGCATTGATTATTGGAGTAAAATTGTTATTTCATTGATTATTAATAGGTGGCGAAATGTTTACAACGTTTTCCCTTTTAACTTGATCAGTTACTCCATTTGTTGTAACTATGCGGTTCTTTTTAAGGATCTTAGGTCCTTGACTAGCATTTCTAGTATTAGGATAGGCCGTGGTGTTTTGATTGGGAGTGGTTAATTTCCCTCCTCCCATATAGATTATGACCACTATCTATCACTGCTTGGTTGATTCAGAGAGCACTCTCGAGTACTTCATCATAAGTTCTTAGTGGGAACTTCTGGACTTCTTCCTTTATCTCTCTATTGAGAGAATTAAGGAATAAATCACATAGTTCCATTTGATCCATGTTTGGAGAACTTCCTGATGAGTAGAGAACCATACGCCATCTTTGAATAAAATGAGTAGCAAACTCATTATGTTCTTGTTTGATATGCAAGAACTCCCTGATTCCCATTCTTGATAATTTGTTCATGTCAAAAGCTTTGATAAACTCAGACACAAGTTGTTTGAATGATTGTATTGAGGCTTCGGTATTCTATAATACCAATCGAGGGCAATACCTTCTAAGGTTTTAGGGAATATTTTAATGATAACCCCGTCCCAAGGGAGTAACTCCCATATGGTTATGGCATAGGCCTTAATGTGTGCGTTTGGGTCCCCTTCTCCTTTGTATTTGGGAAAATTGGGAAGAGGTCTTAGAAGTATAACACTTCGTATGGTGAAGTCTAGGGCTCTTTTAAATATTCGAATAAGTCCTCACTGCGTAGGCCTTGACCATCGATGGCGCTTGTGGAGGGTGGAGGTGGAATGGGTTGTTGATGTGGCATAGCATATGCATTTGTAGGGACATAAGGGAATCCATATGGTTGAAATAACATCCCCTGGAGAAGAGAACATGTCTCCTTGTGGTGACTTTGAATAAATGTTTAAATAATGAGGAGCATTGTTCTGGTATGGATTGTTTGGTGCCAAGCCGGGAGGTGTCATGTTTTCAACTGGAGTAGCGTTTGAAAACGTTGTCCTAGTTGGCATTTGCTGTGGATAATTATAAGGATTTTGAGGAGGCATGCCTAATGTGCCTATTCCTATAAGGAGGTCAACTTGACTAGGGTGATACAGAGGGTTAGGGATTCCCACTTTCCCAAAATATGAATTTGGTTTGCTTGAGTAAGTTCCATCCCTCTAACCTTTTTAACTAAGGCTGAAATGACTTCTATTGGTGAATACAATGTGTTTTTCCTTAACGGCATTTTTGTATACCTTGAGGTTGTAAAGGGGTGTGATACCCTACTATGAATTGATCATTACCTTTCTAAGCTTCACCAAGCGCATTTCCCATAGATGGAGGGATGGGTGTGTTTTCTGGAATAGGGTATCGATTGTATTTGTAAACTCCTATAGGTGGATACATATTTTGGAAGCATTGTTCACTTTTAGAAAAGTGTGCTAAGTACTCCTCATCTAAAAAGAAGAGTGGATCGACTATCTATTGATCTCGTGGTTTGAACAAGACTCGAGGAGATAAATTGGACTCTCTAGTAAACATCATATTATTAGAGCTTGATGGCTTTGGCTGTTATGTTTGTGCAAGTTGATCAATCTCCTCAATTTGGAACAAAGAATTTGAGCTAGTTCTTTGAGGGGGAGTTTGAGATGACAAGTAATTACTTGAATAGTTATCAGCCCATGCATAAAGTGAGGGTGATGGTTGTTTATTTGTTTAAGCATGTAGTTTACTTCGAGACCTAAGAGAGGTTTGCCATATGCATCGTATCCCGACATATTTGGGGGTATATGAATACCCGCAGAATAATGGGAAAGAGTGAAGGTGGATGAGAGAAATGAAAAATAAAAGAGGAAGAATTGTTTGTTTCATGTCGGGTTCACCAATTTTGTACGATGGAAAAGTAACATGCAAGCATGGGAATCTACAAGTACCTCTTCCTCATACCCGACCTCTCGAGGTCATGTCGAGATAGCCGGTGAATGTTGAATGCGAATAGATACAGACAAGCTAATCGAGTAATCTTAAATCCTCAATACGCAATAATGGAATTTGTGAATCTAAGGCAAAGAAGGCTATCCTAACCTGAATTGGTGTAATGGTTCATTCAGATATAATGGTTGCTCGGAGGCTCTAATCAATGTCGAGCTCTGTCGAGATCCTATTTCATGTTGGATACTTGGGAAGTGACATGTGAAATATTTGTATATATCTCCAAATAAGGTCATAAAAGTAGTGGTAGGTGATTTAATGGATTTTTAGTGAACTATGGGTGGTTTTCTGGTCTAGTCCAGAAAATATTAGATTGATTAGCTTCTATGTTTAATACGGAGAACTCTGTTTATAATATCTAGCGGGAGTGGTGAGGATATAAATACCGAGCGTTTGTAAGTGATGTCAATACTTAGTGGTTTGTTGGCCCATTGGATTGTGGGAATTGGGGATCACAGCGGTGAGTTTGTGGTTGTTGTGGACTGTTATGGTCATGTGAAGAATCAATCCCTTCTCTCAACTATCCAAGTAATCATATGCCTTTTCATCCTCTACATTTAGGACTAGAAGTATGATTTTCTCGAGTACCTAACGTGTGTTACGGCAATTTGAATACGTAAGCTAGTTTCTATGTCAACGAGGAGGTCTCCCACATTGGTGTCGAACCAAAGGATTACAACCAAATGTTTACTCTCGTTCGAGTCCTTGCACGATAATTCGGGTGTTTTATCAAGGAAATCTATAGTTTGGATGGTTTGACCAGAATGTGTAAGCTTTTTCGTCTTCGATATTTAATCCTCTTAGTTGCTCACTAATTGCTTGTAATTTTTTTGTTGCTTGAAAGACCTATATCCTAAGGTCTGATCTATATTAGCTAAGGCCATGGGTATATTTGGTTGAGGTACTATGGGTTCAAATATATATTCGTAGGCTCTCTAGGTCATGTGATTGTCATACAAAATGATTCAACTTTTAACTAACATTTAATAAGCTGATTATAAAAGAGGTATTTACACTATGTAAGAATCCTTCTATTTTTTTATTTTTCAATGACGTATTTTAATGAAACTAAAGAGTAGATACATAACGACCCAAAAAATTCACACACAAACAACACAGTAAAAGACAAGATAATTTTTTTTTTGAACTTGCTTCCACACATAACATGACACAACATGTCGTCACAAAGTTACAACCAACTCTGGGAACCACTTGTTACGGGGATGACCACAAGGTCAGCACGGAAACGTTCACACTCAAAAGGATAATACACTTTTTCTTTTTGACATGACAACATAGAATTCCAACCATAGAACACACTTAGAATTAGGGCCAACCACAATGAGATATTCTTGAGGTTTATTTATTTTAAAAAGACATCTTGCAATTCTTAGCTTACGCTTTCAAGGAGGCTCAAGATATGATTCATACAATTCATCTTACCAAGCTAAGTTTATTCTTTTTACACTGAGTAATCATCTTTAAATCTTCTCTATTATGACATTTATTTTCTTAATTCGTTTATTTAGAGAAAGGGGTAATTTAATTCCACAAGGCCATCTATTTACACTTACTCTACTAGAACTTGTTCATGCCCATATGACAACATGGGTTTGCATTCAACACACTTAAGAGAAGAAAGACAAAGCACCTTAGAAAAAGGTTAGAGGGAGAAGGTTGAGTTGAAATCATCTTCAAGACCTCATTAGCTATTACCAAGATATAATTGAAACTTGAAAACTTAACCAGAATTATTAAAGATTTTACTTGGGCTTTACTAAATGAATTTTATAAAAATAAAACAATTTACCTTCCAATGGCTGAGAGATAGATTGCGTGGTTTCTAAATTGTTTTCTCCTGCTTATTAAATCCTATTATCTTCCAGAACTAACCATAGATTTCCTTTAAGTTCGTTTAAGAATTTCACCATGAAAGGGATAGTGTTCATTAGTGTAGCTAGGGATATCAAGTTATATAATGTTACTTAACAAAGGATAGTTTCATCTTTGATCACTTGTGGAATTACATGCTCTCAAGTTGGTCACCTCTACACTAATTTATTTGCAATATAAATCTTAGTTTAACTTCTATAAGTATTAAACAACCCATTTTATTTTACTTATAACACACTATTACTAAGTCTTGGAAAGATTTAACTCAACATTTAATCGTAGGGGTAAAGTTTAACAATATTCATTTACGAAAATGAAATAAGGTTACATCAACTCTTAGAATACCGATAATCCATTAAGGTCACTCAACAAGCGGTAAACAAATTTTCTTATATTTTCCAAGATAGACAGACAATTCAAGGTTCCAAAGTTAAGACGACATAATCCACGATACAATATACTAAGACATTGATCCTCTTCTAAATTTTCCACTAGATGTTATCAATAGTTGAACAATATAAAAAGGATTCATGCAAAAGAACTTCTCAACTGAGGTTGATGTAAAAATCTACAAGTCTATCCCTCATCTACTCGCAAAATCCATCTGCAACAAATTTTTCCACAAGAGTCAGTTCGCGAAGAACTGAGCAAGATAAGGCTACACAAAACCACCATAACTATTATCTAACAATACCACAAAAGGAAGCACTTTATTACAAGAATTGGGTCAAACCTCTAAACACTATCAACACATCAAGTTATAATAAAGTCTCCATCATGCCAATCAAAGAAGGAGAAGACCTTGTACTTCAGTTAGGAGTAAAAGCAACGAAAGTATAGCAATCGTATGAGAATGGCCCTTGGCCCTATAAGGAGAAATAAACAATCTAGCAAAAATAGAATTCCCATCAAGTAAATAATTAAATAATAATTACAAGATTGAGATTTGATATATAGACCAACCATCTAGAAATTTATCAAAGGTACCAAACAAATAGGCTAAAATAATATATTTCTAAAAGAACAAGAGTTGATCGGCCCAAGAAAGGGGAACCACGGGTTTCAAAAAAAATAACACAAAAAGCCATGTATAATAGAGTTTCAAACCGGAAATCAAATAGAGTATACACACAACATAAGTTTCGAAGTGAAGGCAAAGTATACTAGTTTTGACCATTAACTCCAAGATATTTTTCAATCATTCAAGAAGGGTCAATGCCTTACAGGCTAGTAGCAAACACGCGAGAGAAGAAGGGAGTTCCGTCAAACAAGAGTATACAAAAATGTCATCAACAAATTTTATAACACTAAAGATTTGCAAACCTCCACAACAATTCTAATGTTTGGTTAATTTAAAATAAATTACCTATTTCCCAAAACAATAATATTTTAAGGCAACCCTTGGTAACACAGTCAACCGTCACACATACACACAACCATAATTTCTAAGTGACATTATCAAAACAAAACCTTCCACTATGAATCCATAAGACTATCAAATGAAAGATGAGTTTTCCCGAAGATTAATCACATTTAAGGAAATTTCCATCACAAAATATTAAGGTAATTACGTGCATAAAAACTGACCAATATTAATTAATAGCGTTAACATTACAAAGGAGAAATAATGCAAGTTAGGAAAAATAGAAGAGTTCCATCAACAATAATTCTAAGAGAGGGATTAGACCAAAACTATTCTAGTGTCAACGAGGTACTGAATTCGCACAATGAAACCTCAAGCTTAGTTGATCCGAAAAGCTAGTTATGGTTCAAGTTGATAGGGATGGTCAAGGTACTTCTTGAGGATGGCCTTAAAAGCCTAGAAACAAGATGAAAGATAATATAAGAGTCTAAACACGCGAGACGGAAAACACATTGCACACAAACCTTTTCATTCTAAAAGTTTTAATACCAAAACTCTAAGCTGGCTAGCCCAAGCATTGATCACACTAATCCTACAACCTTTCTTTCTCGATGCCAAAAGGTTATCAAAGAGACTTGAGAAGGAGTTAACAAAAAACGTCAAAAGACAAACTTGGGTGCTATGGAGGAGCTTCATAGTTATCGTAAACTTACTTCCATGATATCAAAAATACTAGTTTGATCAACATAATAACTTGCAACTCAATCGCAGAGAAGAATAAATACATAAACAAATAGATGAAGGTCTATCACTCGAGCAAGAGAAACATAACACCCAGAGGAGAGGGCACACACATCCTTTCGACCAACATACTGACAACGATAAAAGCTAAAACAAGAAGAAAACAAGCAGAAAGGGGAGATCTCCCATCATGACATCCAACTAACAAATCAATGCAAGGAAAAGGTGATTTCACAATAATATTAAAAATAGTAACAGTAGAAAAGTGTAGAAATATCTTGCCTTTTTCTCCAGATTCAACATCGCCCTCCTGCCTCTTCCATTGCTTTGGATGTCCTCCTACCTCTTCCATTTCTTTGGATGCCCTCCCGAAATCCCACACCCAACAAAACATGCCAGATCAGAGGAAGCCAGTGGAAGCTGGAAACGTGGGAGGAGAAGAGGCATCCATCACCCAAGTCACAGAGGAGAAGATAATGAAAGGAAGAGGGTTTTTTGCAGAAACAGAACAAAAGCCGAACAAAAGGAAATAGAACAGCACCCAAACATACTTCCCTCCTTCCAAGGGCCAGCAGTGCAAGAAAAACGCCTTGACAGAAAGGATTTCTATGGCCTCTCTGCCCATGCAACCAGGTCAAAATGACAGACTGGAACAGGTGCGGGCATCCATCCATGCGTGCAGGGTAAGAAGAGGAGGATTTCAAAAAAAAAAAAAAACCACAAGAGCCGAAGCAAAATAGTCTGCCACGTTTTCCAGCAAGTTCATAAATGTAAAGCAAAATGTGTTTCATGAATATTCTGATATGAAACAGATCCACGCCTATGAGATTCTCTTCCATGAGTTACATCGTAAAACAAGTAAGGTCTCAATAGAGAATCTTTGTAATAAACTTCATCAGGTCTCCTGGTAACACTCTCACTATCACATAGTCGATTTTGATAAAAATATCTTGAAGGAGAATCCCGAATTTGAGGATGCATTCGATATTGACAAAGATAACAACATAGTTGGACAACTTGCTTGTTGGAAGCACTCAAAAAGTTTTCTACTATCTTTGCAACATGCCCTGCTTTGCTGGCTACTTTGCATTGCATAGGCCGCGGCTCTTGTGGATCACGAGCAAGAACACACCTCGCAGCACTCAATGAAAGTGGAGGTAACACGCCTGCTTCACTAGCTTGAAGCTCCATCTAGCCATCATGTCAAACCATTACTGCACCCATACGCATTGAACAAAAGAATCAAAAAGAGATCCAGGTGAAGAAAAATAGGACTCCACCGACTCCCATCTCCCTCACGCAAGGTAGAAACATAATGGCCATTACGGTCTGCAGGGTAGGTGGTTGGGAGGAGACTAATGCCATCTACTTGCAACAAGACATGCACATGGACCTGGTCGGCCAAGGTGGCAGTGGAGGGTAGGTGTAAGCAATTTAAAAGATTAAAAAACTGGGCAGTCCTCACCACGACCTATTAATTCAATGGTAGAGGTTAAAAATATTTTTACGGGTTTTTCCAATGAATTCTTAGCATTTAGAAATTAGTTGGCCATTCAAAATTACCAAGAAAATCTCATTGTCTAATTATTTTTCCTTATCCACAAGCAAGAACTTCAATCTAAATTCATACAAAATCCTCCTTTGGCATGTACTTGTGGTAGAGTGTGTTAAAGGAATAAAAAAACCTTTCTGAAAACACCACTTAACTTAGAAGATCCATAATGGAAGCAAGTACAAAATTTTGGATGTCTCTTTTTTGGATAGTAAGCTTTATTAAACAATGAAAATTTGAGGGAGTTAAAATATTCTATCAGTGGCCTAAAGTTTGTGATTTCAAGACCATTATAAGATAGGACTTGAAAATCAATTGGAAACATGAAAATTAAAGAAGTTCGATGTTGTATCAATTCTAGAAAATTGTAATGTGTATGTTACTTCAATTCTGAATTCAAGAAGAATCAATTAGAATAAATCAATGAATGTATTTAGAGGAAGCTACTAAGTGTCTTACAGAATAGCATTTGAATTTTTATACATATTCTAATAATCAAGATTTTTAATGATTTCAAATAAATTTATAAATGATGGGAACTGACTAAGTGTCTTGCAAAATAGATATTGAAAAAAATTCCATATTTATGATAATCTAGATTTTTAATGAGATTCTTTAAATATATTTGAAATCACACTTCCTCCCCATCGCCAGGCGCCCCCATGAGCCCCTCCTTCAGCAAAGATACGGGATAACAAAATCTCTACTAACTAAGGTAAGCTCACAAAGCATACGAAAGAAGATATATTAATACAAATGCAAAAGGAGTTACAAGATTACCTGAACAGTTCCCATAAGCTAAAAAGGTATACGAATTTTTGTATGATTACTATTCAACCCGAGAAGATTAAATCGCAAACAGATGAGCAAGCTAGAGGAAGTAAGAATCGAATTGCCCATTACTCACAATGATTAAAACAACATGTGAACAGGCCTAAGCAACCAAGGGGATAAACTAGATGTTAACATTCGAAGGCGAACACGAAGCAAAGACCGACCATGGAGCCAAGACATCAGAATTACACACACTCATTCGACGCTCCACAAGAGGGTCATTGCGACAAGAACTAGGGTAAACGCCGACAGGGCATTACAGATACTCTAGTATATCTATAAAATGAACAACTAATCTAATAACAGAATAGAAACAAACAACGTAGCACAGTATGGTTATTTGCCTATGTAGTTGTGATTTTATCCTAAATATCTAAGCGATTATATATTTTTAATTAAAAGGCTCTCAATCCTACCTCGAAGTGAGGAATGAATCACGATTTCTTAGAAACTATCAATCCCCATGATTTCCCTAGTGATATCGAGAGTGAAATTTTAATCGAAATAAAATAATTCACTACTCTATTTGCTATGTCATAACTAGAACTTTGATAGATCAAACTGGCATTTACGAACAGTGATAAATCCAAACAGTTGTCTCGATTTCATCCCCTCAGTGTGATCTCCTCATTCCTTCATGTCTTCATGAATCCAGAAAAGTGTGTTTATGATAGTATCAGCGAGAAGATGGTATTCAAACAATGGCAACTTTGGATATAGACTGAATACAATGCAATTAGGGAGAGAGATAATGCAATTGAATGAGCGACTATGTAATTCCTAGCAGGATTTATTGCGGGAATATAACACAAGTGTACTAAGAGTTTTAGAAACTATCCTTGTGACAAAACAAAACCTACAACTTTAATGGATTCTATTCTAGAAATGAAGCTATTCTATGTTAAACTGAATGTATGCAGTAGCAATGAAACAAGACTTGAAACAAGAAGATGATATGACCTCCAAAATGCCAACAATGGAAGCAAAACTTAAAACTAACAGAATTCTAAGCAAGGAATTGAAAAACTGAACAAGAGAATTGAGAGGATAAGGGGCTATTTTCTTGAAAACAAGTTGGCTATTTATAACCAATGCATTTACCAGAGGGTAACTCCCATTTGATATCTTTTACTATAAACAAAGGAAAAACACTATTCATGGGAACCAAAAACATTAATGCAAGCCAAATTGGTTGAAGAAAGCGTGTAAATTTGAAGATTTATGTTTGACATGATCATCGGAGGAATTTGGAAAATGTGAACAAAACTGCTGCCCTGTGTAGGGTGGTAGTTACGGGACCACCACCCTGTCCCGAGCGATGGTCACAAGGCGCCACCGAGGCGGGGTGACGGTTCCGCCACCGAAGATTAAACGCGGGGAAGAAAGGGGGAAAAAAGGGAAAACCAAGCATGCGGAGGCTAAGCAGGGCATGTGGGATATAAGTGTATACATGGTGAGCCTTTCTGGATTCCGAACACCTTGCAAGGAGATCTGTATCATCATTGGGGCATGTGTAACATCATTCCAGCGGTGCAGTACCCTACAATTTTGGGTACATACGAACTTAGAAGCATCGATTGGGAAAATTTGGCATCGATTAGGGTAGCTAGCATTAGTTACTCCGTGCGTGATTGTTTATACTTAAGTCACAAAAATTAGATCTAATATTTATTATAAATTTGATCTAATATTT
This sequence comes from Taxus wallichiana var. yunnanensis, assembly GCA_018340775.1. Taxonomy (NCBI): domain Eukaryota; kingdom Viridiplantae; phylum Streptophyta; class Pinopsida; order Cupressales; family Taxaceae; genus Taxus; species Taxus wallichiana. The sequence continues at coordinate 692,477,247 of CM031239.1, forward strand.
ATAAATGAATGGCTAAAGTGTCCTAAGTTTATATAGGCTTATATAAGCTATGAAGCTAGGGTTGCATACAAGAATCAAGAAGATTGGGTGAATTGCAAGAAGGAATTCCTTGTGAGAGCTTAGAGAAACTTGTGAGAGAAAAATTATTTTACATCGTGTAAGGTATGGAAGATTACAGATCTTAAATTGTAAAACCTTTGGAATAATATATTGGTTGTTTCTTGGTGGACGTAGCCCACACTCGGTGAACCATGTTATATCTTGTGTATTTTCTTCTATTGGTTATTTTCGTGTTTATTTCTTGTATGCTTTAATCACACACACACACACACACACACACACACACACACACACAACCGGTTTAGTCTAACCCCAACACTCCACACATTGTGGTCAAATAATTATTTGAGTATAATCATGTATCTTTCCCTCCACCATCTAAATTAGATGTGATCAAGCTTCCTAGTAAGGATATTAATGTTAATACTTATTTATAACTATCATAGATGCATTGGTCACCTCACTAATTGATGTATCAAGCTTTAACATGTTATACAAGATCTTATTGATACAAATACAATTTAATGGGATGATAGCACTAAATCCTATAATCCTACTCATGATAATACAAAGCTCAAAAATTTTGTAAACCCACTTCCTAATCATAACACTAGCAAATCCACTTCAGCAAAGTGTATCCTAATTATTATGCAATACCACCACCAACTCATTATGATCATTCATCCTATATCATTTCTCTTGTTTCTTCTCACATTTTTCCTCCCATTACTACTTCTTCTATACATGTGACCCTAGGGGCATTTTATATTTCTCTTCAAAATGTTACGATGTTTATGGATTTAAAATATTTTACTTGCTTTGATCAATCTCGATATTACTCTAATGATATCATACTTTTTTAGATGATGGGTATACCATGGAAAATGTAAACAAGAGGAAAATTAAAACGCAAATGAACCAAAAACCTTCCTTTACAAATCCCAAAGTAACCTCAGATTTGATATCTTTGAAAGAATGGGGTAAAGTGATATTCTTTGTTGGATCCTATTATCCAAAATAAGCCCCTTGCTTATTTTTGCCTAACTTCCTTTCATTCCTTCCTTCCTTGTGCCTCATTTGAATTTTTCCACTTTTAAGGCACTCAAAATTATCTAGAAATGGCTTCATCAGATAGAGAATTTCCTCACCTTTCGAAAAAGGTAAAATTTTCCTTCTAACTCCTTGTATTTTGAAAGTTATGGCTCGGCGGACTTTTTGAGGGAAATTTTCCCTGGGAAGGTCTACACCAATAAGAATGTAAGAATGTGCCATGTGGCGGCGGAACGGTGGGTCAGCGGAGTAAGTTGAAAAATTTTCCAAAGATTGGGCAAGGTGCAAAGGAATTTTTTTTCCTATGGGCCCGCAAAGGAAAAAAGCTTGAGCTTGAGGCATGCACGAATGGGAATGTGCCACATGGCGGTGGAGATCAGACCGATGGGGGTAAATTTTCCAAAATGTTTAAAATGGCGCAAAGAAAAAAAATTCCTAGAGCCCCGCTCATGAATGGGAATGTGCCATGTGTCCATGATACTGGTGAGAGTCGAAGGGGTAGAGAAAATTTTGGATTTTTGCCAAAATAGCAAAGGGTGAAAAGGAAAAAACCAGCTCGCAGGCCTGCAAGGAGGAGGAGAAGAAATTTGCGAAGGCCCGTGGACCAACCGGAGGATGACACATGTCCAGTCGGAGGCAGAAGTTAGAGGCATGGAAAGATTTGGAAAATTTTGCCAAAATGTTTAAAATGGCACAAAGGAAAGTTTTGCTCGTGGGCCCGAAGAGGAAAGAAAGCTGATTAAGGCCCATGCCAAATCAGAGTGTGCCACATGGCAGCGGAGTGGCGGGGCATGGAGAAATTTTGGATTTTTTTCCAAAATTCAAAAAAAAGGTAAAATGGTCATTTAAAGCCATGGACCAATGATGAGGTGCCACATGGCAGCAAAGTGGTGGGGCACATAACTTTTTGGGGAATTTTTCCCAAATTTAACAAAGGGGGAAAATTTTAGGTTTTCGCATGACCCAAATTTTGCCCAGTTTTTCATTAAATCTTCAGAGGGGCATATCTTTCAATCTAGAGCTCAGTTTTTCTCAATTTTAGTGTCATTAGAAAGATATTGAAGTCCTCTACACGATGGAATATTTAATTTTGTTTTTTGGTGGATTTTAGTGAGAGAAAAATGAGAAAAACACCTTTGGCATGGGGAAAAGAGTAGAACCGACATTCAACCACCATTTTTAATGCAGTATGGCTTCCATTCTTCTCCAGCATGGTCAAAAATCTTGGGGAATGAATTTTAAGGGTACCCATGCTATTTTGATGGATCTGGTCAATGGTTGAATCATTCATTTCAATTTTCTCACGTTTCTCCTTCCTAAACTCAAGTTTTCATTATTAAAAGCCAGATTTGGCTCATTTGTAAAGGGTTGGACATTTTTATGTTCTACAGGCTCCCTCCTTCACCCTAGAAAGTGAATTTGTGGAATATCATACCTTTTTAGGACAAGTAACTCATTTTTACCTTCTTGTTATTGTAATGCACTATATTTAAAAATGGAAATGACAATGTAAGCTCTGTGAATGAATTTTCAATCCTTTCTTGTGTTGTTTGCTCTATCATGATCCTTCATTACAATGTTTGCACGATTTGTGTTTTATTTTTTAATATGTGTCAATTTTTAGAAATATATGTTCGCCACTCCTTTGGTGTATCACCTTGTTAGTTTAGTTTTATCTTCTTTTCTCTATACTATCCTTTTCTCTTTGGCGAGAATTAGAGTAGGATTTTGAGTTAAACCTCTACAATTTACATGCATACATCGATCGAGCAAGTAGAGGAACCGACCTTTAATCTAGAGAGTTTTTTCCCATTTTTACAAGTCCCACACTTGGGGAAAAGATTCCATGTTGTGTAATCACACTGGATGCCCATTATCAAACTAGAAATCGAGAAAACATTCAAGAGTGTTGTGAATTTGCACTAATAGTTTTGGCACACTCGGTGGGACCTTAGAGGTATTCATCTTCATTACAAGAAAGTTGATTGCAATTTTTGTAGGTGTCTTACTTTAAAAGAGCATTGATTTGCACATCGGCGACTCAAAAGGGATAAAATCAACTGGTTTCAGCGGTCAAGTCTAAAGATTCATGAGAAGGATCCAAACAAGGTCAAGGGCTAGAGAAGAGGGATTTTACGAGTATTTACTGATTATCCCCAAGAGGTGCATAGAGAGGAAGAAGAATTCAAAGGTCTCCATCTCCACCAAACAAAAATCTATCAATTGCTCCACACAGTAGACCTTTCACCCAATCAACAAGGGTTCTCAGGCCAATCAGAATGGCACAACACAACCCTTATGTCAACTTCACTAGTAGCAGCCCACTTGCTCTCAATGCATAAAACCTAGTTCCAGTTGCAGCATTGAAGAACATCCCATACTTTATTGGGGAAAATCAGACCACTCATGGTGATCATGTCAAAGACATTGCTAATGTTTGTGCAATCCATGAGATTGTTGAGATGTAAATTGCTATCAAATTTTGGCATCCTCATTCAAAAAGAAACCTTGCAATGGTTCGAAGCCTTAGGGTAGGCTCTATCCAAATTTGGAACCATTTGTGCATAGCTCTCCATGAGCAGTTTGGAGAAAAGGGAGATAATTTTTCTCTATTGGAACAACTGACAACTATCAAGAGAGCTCCCAATGAGCAGCTAACAAACTTCAATTTCAGATTTTAAAGGAAATGGGATAGAATCCTAGTGACAGTAAGGCCAACAGCTGAAGGTGGTTTCTTATACTATCTCAAAGCTTTAAATTATGATATTTCTATGTTAATCCAATCCATAGGAGGCGTAAATATACCCTGTAGCTTATAGTATCGCCATTAGGGTTGTGAATTGTTTGATCGACACACTGGTAAACTAGTGCCTAGGCCTCCCATGCACTTATATCCAAACTTGGAAAACACGAGCACTAGTCAAGCACCTAATTTAGCTCTTATTCCCACCCCTAGAAATCAGAATTCAAATGAAACTTCTAGTTCATCCTCTAGTGCCTCAATGAAATTCAAGAAGTCATGAAACAATTACAAAATTTAGGCAATGAGCTCGTTACACTTAAGAGGCAGCAAGCCCAAAGTTTTAGACCTTCTTATCAGTCTCAAACTCAGCCTAATAGGCCACCCAATCTAGCTACAAATCAAAATCAAGTAAGGCCTCCTACCAGCCATGATTTTTTTTCGCCATATAACCCCAATGTTGCATCTACCTCTAAAGCCTTAGTGCCAGTGCAAAATAATATAGCTCAAGAGTATGATTGGTGTTTCCCATGCAATGAACCTCACAACTAGTCTATGTGCTTCAATGGTGCTTTGAACCAAGCCTTGATGGTGACAAAACTAGCATAGAGAGTGAGGTGAGTCAAGAAACAAACCAACAACAAGGAACATCTTAGCAAAATACAACTCCAAATGAGACTACACTTGTGAATTGGTAGGCTGAATATTTTTGTGGTATGAATCAAACAATTTCTCAGAATGTAGCAGCTAACACATGGTCAAAGAAGAGGAATATTGGTGAAGGGAAGTCATTAGCTCTAGGTGATCCACAACCTTCCATCACTCCATAAAGTGTTGGTAAGAAAAATGCAGTTCCAAATGTGCAAAGATAGCCCAAGCCATCTTTTAGACCAGCTCAAATGATAGTTGTTACAGCCCATGTACAAGAACAGAATGTGTAGGCTAAGGGGCAACAAAGAGATGTTTCATCCCCATTTAAAATCATTGAACAAATGAGGAAGACAAAGTTGAATATATCTATGTGGGAATCACTATCCATCTCAGGCCAAAGGGATCTACTACAAGCTACCATGAAGAATTGGTCAACTTCAAATCAGCAAGCTCATATGCAAGAGAAGGTACTCACAAATGTTGTTCAGCCTGAGCGGAAGCTTGGAGGACAGCAAAGTAAATTTTTAATCCCCCTCCATTCTATGTTTCATTGATCATTAGGGATAAACTAGTACACAATTGTATGATTGATTCTGGGGCAAGTAGTTCTGTGATGCCCAACCAAATAGTTGATCAGCTAGGCCTCTAATATGAATTCATATCCAAAGGGGTGGTGCAACTAGATGGGAAAAAAGTAACAACAGTAGGGGTAATTAAATATTTGAGCCTCACTTTGCATGCATGCCCCAATGTCACTGTTTTGCAAGATGTGTCAGTGATAGATTTACCACCACTTTTTTCCCTATGTTTGTCAAGGGATTTCACAGCTAGAATTGGAGGATATTTATCTACTGATTGGTCACACATGTTGTTTTGGACCAGATATGGAACTAAGGCCACAATCAGGTCTAAACCTATTGCAAACTTTCACATTGAGCCTCATACTCCAAGCCCAATCAATGCCAATTGTTCAAGCATTTGATCAAGAGGATTATCTAGGCACCGATGAAGTTGACACCAAAGTTGGAAGCATCCCAGATTTGAATCTTGATGAATGGGAAAGCAAGGTACATGCTTTTGATCCCTACAAGGAAATAGAAGAATTTGAACTAGGAGTTTATTACATGAATGAAGAAAATCAGCCTATTCCTAGCATCACCAAGCAAGACCATAAAGATGAAAATGAGGTATGGAAATTGTTATTTGATGGATCAAGAAGTAGATAAGGTGCAGGGGGGAGCTATGCTTGTTTCACCTCAAAGCATTAAGTATTATTTAGCTTTTACATTTTAGTTTGCATTTCTAACAACACTGTTGAATATGAAGCTTTGATACAAGGACTACATTGGTCAAGAAAAAGAGGTATCAAAAACTTACAAGTCTTTACTGACAATGAGCTGATTGTTAATCAAGTTAAAGGACAACATACTACCAAAACTAACCTTCTCAAGAGTTATAACTATAGGGTGTGGGACCTCATTGATGATTTTGAAGGCTTTGGCATCAACTCCATCCCTAGGAAAGAAAACCAAGCTGCTGATAGGCTTGCAGTAGTTGGGGCAGCCTTTGATGTTGTGGAGAGTATCAAGGAAGATAAAGTGCAGCCAAACATTGATGTGATTGTAAGGCCATCAGTGCCAAAAATAATGTAATTTGGCAAGTGTTTGAAAGTGACCAATAAATCATCAATTTTTTTGCAAGAAGCTAAGTTCTTAGCTAAAAATCGGGAAAAGTTAGAACAGTAGTATGGTGATCAAGTGGTAAAGCTGAGAACCAACAAATTGACAAAAGGACTTGTCATTTTGGAATCCATCTTTAATCCTAATGATAAATTTAGGAAAGAGAAAGCAAACATCCAAGTCAAGGGAGAAGATTCAGTGCCCATCTCGGTGGGAGAAGGAAAATCACTTCAAATTGGTAAAGTGGCAACCAAGCAAGAAAGGTATGAGTTCATGCAAATTTTCCAAGATTTCCCAGATATATTTTCTTGGAGCTATGAAGACTTGAGAGGTTTTAATTCCAAGCTAGCTCAACACACAATTGAATTAGATCCAAGTGCTAAACCCATCAAGAAAAAACAAAGACCGGTCAATCCACACATGGAGCCTCTCATGAAGAAGGAATTGAATAAGTTAATAGAGGAAAGTATCATATTTCCCATCAAGCATTCAAGTTGGGTTGCAAACTTGGTTCCAATTAGAAATAAGAGTGGAGAAATCAGATTGTGTGTAGACTTTAGAGATTTGAATAGAGCATCCCTCAAGGATCATTACCCACTTCCTTCTATGGAGCATATTTTGTAAGTTATTACTAGCTCTGAAAGGTTTTCATTGCTAGATGGTTATTCAAGGTATAATCAGATCATGGTAAAGGAGGATGATCAGTTCAAAATAGCCTTCACCACCAAATGGGGAACCTATGCATATATAAAAATGCCATTTGGGCTATCTAACGCTAGAGCTACCTTCCAAAGGGCAATGGATATGGCGTTCAAGGATTGATCAACAAAATAGTCTTTATATACCTAGATGATATTCTTGTATTTTCTAAAAGTGTGGCAGATCGTCTCTTTCATTTGAGACAAGTGTTCCAAAGATGTAGAAGATTTGGGGTATCCTTGAATCCCAAGAAATATATTTTCCTAGCCCATGAAGGAAATCTCCTAGGCTAAATTGTTTCCAAAGAGGGATTAGCAATTGATCTAGAGAGGGTTGAAGAAATAAAAGCACTTCCACTACCAAGTCTCAAGAAGTCCCTTCAAATTTTCTTGGGAAGGATCAATTTTTTTGAAGGTTTGTTCCAAACTTTGCAGCCCTTATCAAGCCAATAAATATGGTTGAAGAAAATTATGGATTTCAAATGGATGGATGAAGTTAAGGCATGTTTTGAGGAAATAAAGGATGTTATCTCACAAGCTCCAACTCTCACTAACCCAAATTTCTCTAAAGACTTTATTCTTTATGTATTTGGTGGTGATGATACCATTTCTGTAATTTTAGTACAACGGAACAAAGAAAATGTAGAGCAGCCAATTGCCTTCTTTAGCCAAAGCTTGGAGGACTATAAAGTGAGGTATTCCTTCATTGAGAAGCATGTTCTTACAATGATTAGGAGCTTGAAGAAATTTAAGCATCTAGTTTCAAACAACAAGGTTCAACTGTTGGTTTCTCATGTGGGAGTTAAGGACTTCCTCCTCAACAAAGACCTAAATGAAAAACGTGCAGGGTGGATTACTCGTGTCATGGAGTATGACATTGAGATCAAAGTCACCAAGCTGGTCTGAGGAAAGGGATTGTGTGAGCAGCTAGTCTTGAGCAAATCAATGGAAGCAAGTAATGGGAAGGATGTTGTTTTGGCGTTGCAAGACAACCAAGAACAAAGAGGTGTTCAAGAAGAGAATGGTGGTATGCTCACTCCTTGTTGGACCCAAGACATAATTCACTTCTTACAAATAGGCCTATGCCCTCCAAAGATGAACAAAACCAAGAGAAGAAATTTCAGATTATAGGCTATTCCATATGCACTTGTTGATGATGTCTTGTTCAAAAAGGATATAAATGGAGTGTTGTTGAGATGCACTGCAACAATTCAAATTAAGAGAATGTTAGAAGATTTACGTGGTGGAGCAGATGGGGGTTATTTTTCTCCAAGAGTGATAGCCCTCAAGATTATGAAGGTTGGCTATTATTGGCCCAAGGTGTTTAGTGATTGTTATGCATGGATCAAGAGGTGCAAAAATTGTGCATTCTTCACAGGCAAGGAAAGATTAGCAGCCCTTCCATTGCACCCAATTTCAGTTGACCAGCCATTCATGCAATGGGGTTTGGACTTCATTGGATTCATTAACCCAAACTCAAGCCAAGGACATAACTGGATTCTAATAAAGAATGAGACTACTTCAGAAATGGGTGAGGAGGTGGCACTCAAAGAGGAAAATGAATCTAGCATTCTAGACTTCTATGAGGGGATAGTAACCAAATTTGGTATACCTACCACTATAATATCAAATAATGCATTGGCATTCATAGGATCAAAGGTAACTGAATGGGCTGTTAAGAATGGGATCTATCTGAGCACTTCATCAAATTATTACCCTCAAGGTAATGGCCAAGCTGAGTCTACCAACAAGAACCTATTAAATATCATCAAGAGGACTCTTGATGAAAATCAGAGGACTTGGCACACTAAACTTAAATCAGCCTTATGGGCTGATAGGATAACTCCCAAGAGATCCACCGGTAACTCTCCATTCAGACTTGTTTATGGAAGAGAGGTAATCTTGCCTATGTCACTTGAGTTGCCAATATTGGAACTCATGAAGAAATTGGAATTATTGGAGTTTGAACCCATGGAGGTTAGATATGTAGAATTGATGGAACTCCAAGAAATCAGAGAGTGTGCAACCCAAATAATGGAGAAGGACCAAGCCTTAATTAAGAGAACCTTTGATAGGAAAGCTAAGGCTAGAACCTTCCAAGTTGGAGATTTAGTGTTGAAATGGGATGTAGACTGAGAAAAGCTAGGAAGACATTCAAAGTTTGATGCCATTTAGAGTGGCCCCTACATGGTCACAAAGTGTAAGAACAACAATGCCTTCCAATTGTCTACATTAGATGGTGAAGAACTGTAGATTCCAGCTAATGGAATCCATCTAAAGCATTACTACTAGAAGGAAACTCCTAAACTTATACATATTAGTTTAGATTTTCATTCCTCCAAGTGTTTGTGCACATTATTTTGTTGTACATTAGTTTCACATTTCCCTAAGTGCTTTGGCACAAGCTTTATTGACCCAAGGATGCATATTTGCAAGCCATGCTCCAAATCAAGTAATGTTCTACTCTCACAATCTTCTTTCTAGAAATTTTCTAATGAGTTGAGAGTACCAAGCAGTTAAGTTGATGACTCCATTTCCCAATGGATTGCTTCAGGCAATTGGTCACTTCATCCAACAGGTAGATGACCCCTCTGAGTCACCAAAATTGTTATCCAAAATAAGCCCCTTGCTTATTTTTGACTAACTTTCTTTCATTCCTTCCTTCCTTGTGCCTTAGTCAAATTTTTCCACTTTTCAGATACTCAAAATTATCTAGAAATGGTTTCATCAAATAAATAATTTCCTCACATTTCCAGAAAGGTAAAATTTTCCTTCTAACTACTTATATTTTGCAAGTTATGGCTCGGCGGAGTTTTTGAGGGAAATTTTCCCTGGGAAGGTCGAACTAATAAGAATGTGCCACGTGGTGGCAGAATGGCGGGTTAGTGGAGGTAAGTTGGAAAAATCACCATGGAGTGGGTGGGGCACAAAGGAAAATTTTTGCCTATGGGCCCACCAAGGAAATAAATGGCTTAAGGCGCGCGTGAATGGGAATGTGCCACGTGGCGGAAGAGATCGAGACCGCGGGAGTAAATTTGCCAAAATGTTTAAAATGGCGCAAAGGAAAAAAGTTTCTCGAGCCCCGCACGTGAATGAGAATGTGCCACGTGTCCATGAGACTAGTGAGATTTGGAGGGGTAGAGAAAATTTTGGATTTTTGCCAAAATAACACAGGGCAAAAAGGAAAAACCCACCCCACAAGCCTGCCAAGGAGGAGGAGAAGAAATTTGCGAAGGCCTGCGGATTAATCAGAGGATGACACGTGTCTAGTCGGAGGCGAAGTCGAGAGGTGCGAAGGACTTGTTGAATTTTTCCAAAATGTTTAAAATGGCACAAAAGGAAGTTTTGGGTGCGGACTGCAGAGGAAAGAAATGCCACGTGGCAGCGGAGTGGCGGGGCACAGAGAAATTTTGGATTTTTTTCCAAAATTCAAAAAAAGGTAAAATGGCCATTTGAAGCTACGGACCAATGAGGAGGTGCCACATGGTAGTGGAGTGGTGGGGCATGGAAATTTTGGGGAATTTTTCCCAAATTCAAAGAAGGGGAAAAATTTAGATTTTAGCCCACTCGACCCGAATTTTGCCAGATTTTGCCCTAAATCTTCAGAGGGGAATATCTTTCGATCCAGAGCTCAGTTTTTCTTGATTTTGGTGTCATTGGAAATCTAATGAAGTCCTCTACATGATGGAATCTTTAATTTTTTTTTTTTTTTTTGGTTGAGTTTAGTGAGAAAAATGAGAAAAACTCCTTTAGCATGGGGAAAAGAGCAAAACCGACATTCAACCACCATTTTTAATGCTAGTATGGCTTCCATTCTTCTCCAAAGATAGCCGAAAATCTTGGGAATCAACTTTTAAGGGTACCCATGCTATTTTGATGGATCTGGTTGGTGGTTGAATCATTCATTTCAATTTTCCCACGTTTCTCCTTCCTGAACTTGGGTTTTCATTGTTAAAAGCCAGATTTGGCTCATTGGTAAAGGGTTGGACTTTTTATGTTCTCAAGCTCCCTCCTTCACCTTGGCAAGTGAATTTGTGGAATATCAGACCTTTTTAGGACTTCAACACATTTTTACCTTCTTTTGTTATAATGCACTATATTTAAAAATGGAAATGACAATGCAAGCTCTGTGAATGAATTTTCAATCCTTTCTTGTGTTGTTTTCTCTATCCTGATCCTTCATTACAATTTTAGCAATTTGTGCATGATTTGTGTTACATTTTATAATGTGTCAATTTACAAAAATATATGTTCACCACTCCTTTGGTGTATCACCTTGTTAGTTGAGTTTTATCTTCTTTTCTCTCTTCTATCATTTTCTCTTTGGCAGAATTAGAATAGGATTTTGAGTTAAACCTCTGTAATTTTCATGCATACATCTGATCAGAGGAGTAGAGGAACCAACCTTTAATCTGGAGAGTTTTTTCCCATTTTTGCAAGTCCCACACTTGGGGAAAAGATTCCATGTTGTGCAATCACATTGGATGCCCATTATCAAACTAGAAATCTGAGAAAACATCCAAGGGTGCTCAGAATTGTCACTAACATATCCATTTGAGTTGTGTAATGTTGTTGATTAGTAGATGCTCCAGTATTCTGATGTAATGATCCATTACACTCTGAAACCTCAAGGAATTAGTGAAATATGCACATGAGGATTATAATATCCCACCACACTTTTTTATCCTGGACACAGGCTATATTTGCACCCGTATAGTGAGACCACACCCTTCCCTATACGAGCCTTGAGAGAACATGACAATGTCGGTGTAACCACACTGTGTTCAATGAAAAGTTGTAAAAGCCATGGATTTGGGGTACGAATCTCTAAAGAAACCCCAAAGGCTTTTAACAATTTGATCAATGGACCATGTGATAAGAAATGAGCAAGTTTTTCTTCTTTGCATACATTAATTTGAAGTAAACATGCAAACTAAACAAAATAATTTAACCTCTATTCTTTAAAAGCTTGAAATAATGAACTTAAGAGGATCTAAGCATTCAGTTATGTGTTTAAGAGAAAAATATCTCCCCATTAATGGCTTCAAGACCAATGGATCTTCCCTTTTTTTGCATTATTATACTAAAAATACAAAAGGAAATGCTATTAGCTCAATGGAAGAAAATGAAATACAATCTAAAGCCTAAACAAAATACTATAATTTGTGCTAGGAAGAAGAGAGAATTCTTAGAAAATGAGGGAGGGGGTATAGCCCTATTTATAGTTTTCTATTTGGGAAAATGGGAGATTTGGGTGCATGTGGGACAAATGCTAAAGTCCAAAAAGCACTTTTAGCAAGTCTAAGTGAGGTTTGACTATGTTTAGGGTAATTAACCTAGGTTAGACTAATTAATCTCTCTTAGAGAGTAATTAGGGTTTGGGAAGGCCTAATCAATCCAACGAAGTGGATTGATCTTCCAGAGAGATAATAGAAGCAAACTAGAAGGGAATAAGAAGCTAATGTAGTTAGAACGAGGCTATAATGATGCTGTTTAAGTGGTTTATAAGAGGAAATATGACCAAAAGGATGTCGTGAGAAGGGAGTTAGATAGGTCTAACTGGCAGTGTGCCATCAATTTGCAAAGGGAAGAATAGGGAGTGTAATATTAGGAGTAATAGTGCATTGATCAAACTACAAGTGTCTACATTTTCCCCTCTTTGGGGTGACGTAAGCTACGTCACTTCAAAGAAAGTAGACAAACACAAACAAGTAGAAAATTTTTGAAGGGGTAGAAGAAAAATTAATAGGATGAAGGATGATGAATGCCCCCTCGAGTGTCAATGGGGTGATGAAGAAACTTGATCGACGATCAAAAAAGAAAACAATAGAAAAAAAAATGTATAGAGAAGACGAGAAACTAGAAGAAAAAGGGATATTGAGCTATCCGCAAATCAATCACTTATTAATATTTAATCATCATAATGCTTATGATCCTCCTCATGGGTCTCTATTAAAATGTGAGCATGCGAAGGAAGCGTAAAATGACATGAAAAGGCAAGATATAAAAACCATCCTATGCTAAAAATAATCAACTCCATGCAACATACACGAATACAATGTAATAAGAGAAATAAACAAACTCACCTAACAAGGAAATAAGTACAATCACACACACTTAAACCAACAACGTTCAAGATAGTTGCACAAATATTTTGTTATCAAGATGAAGTCCCAAATGTTCTGATAAATGAAAAGGGTGAAAAATGATGCCCCAAGAAAGGTTTATTATGCGGGGGAAAGATGGGGACACTTGGGTCCCGTGAAAAGCAATGTGCACGAAAAAATAGTACCAAGCAATTGATAGTGCCCCGAGTATAGAGGCGAAGTAAGTGACATAGCTTATGTAGGTGATTGACAATTTTGGTGATGCGCAAGTCGTTGTTTCAAACTTTTGAAAGTCTCAAGCAAGATCTGGGATGAGTACCATGCGAGAGACACGAGTTCAGCCATAGATGATTGGTTTAACCAATTTTGAGCCATTTTTGATGTATTTCAATGTTTTTGATATTTTGATTTTTTGAATTTTGAATTTTTGAATTTTTGATCGGTCAGAAGAATTTCAAAAGATCAAAGATCTTCTAAAAGTATATGCAAGGGCGATAGTGGGAAGGCAAGGTCATGTCGAAAGCCAGAATATATTCCCACAAGAAGAAAAACGGGTCGAGAATAATTTATTTAAAATAAATTAATAAATAATTATCACGACGGGGGAAAAATAGATGAAAAATAGAGGAAAAGGCACCTGAAAGGTTTGTAAATTAATTCAGTGCGATGGAGAAGTGACTGCAGGATGTGAAATTAGTAAAAATAATTATTTTTAATACAAAAATAATTATCACGGTGGATAGAAGAAGGTGTAAAATGACCACGGTAGAGAAAACATGCCCCAGGGGCATCACGACGGGTTAATATACCCACTTGGGTTTGGTAAAACAATCACGACCAATTCATTTCTACCAGAGATCTTGCAAATTTTTACCACAAGTGAAAGCGCTGACCACTGGAGTGAGATGGTGAGAATACCAAGGAGGACGAGATGCACGGATTGCATCCGATAGTTCATGGAAGACCCAGCGGATGGAATTTTCATGAGTGGCCTATACCTTCTATTAATTATGCATTTATTACATTTTTAGGGCTCTTTAGAATAGGTAGGATGAAATTTGATGCATGCATGTGTGGGCGTATGCATAGGTTTGTGGTACGCACACGTGCATGAATCAAAATAGACATGGATGTGCATGCGCATCCATACAAGACAAAGACAGGATGCATACACATACCCATCAAAAGGTGGATATGCACATGCATACCCATCGAAAAGGAGATTAGTGCTAGAGGGGCACGTATGGATTGGATGGAGTTGGAGCAGGACACACGCATGCATGCATGTAAATTTAGGTGCATAGGCATCATCTTGGGTGTGTAGGTGTCATGTGTGGTCTATGGCCAAGGGGGAAATAGACTAGGGTACGTATGCATCGGTGAGGGTGCGTATGTGTTGAAGGGGATGCGTAGGCATCAAAAGAGCGCTGAGCATTAGAAAGAAGGTGCGAACAAACCCTGGCTAGAAAAATAGCCAAGTATAGAAGAATTTAGACTAGAGTAGATTAGAAGAAAGGAATAATTAGTAAGTTAGATGATTTAAAGAATTATTTTTCCTTAGAAAAATAGATAGAAATAGGTAAGTGCCTAACACTTGTGTTGATTTTTGCAGCGTATATTACCCATTCTTCAGACTCATGAGCACTATGGGTGGTTAGCAGTGATAGAGGCTCAGTTTGATGATGATGATAGAGTGACCCTGGAGAGCCTTCTATATGTCATTGGATTGACTCATGTGGCCGAGATGCCATAAGATTACATTGGACCATGGCCTCTTGACAACCATAGCAGAGCGATGGCACAGCGAGAGTCAGTGCTTTCACCTCCCGACTAGGAGATTACTATTACATTAGAGGACATATGGCACATTATGTGGGTCCTGATTCAGGGGTAGCTTATCAAGACTACGAGCCGTTGGACCGACATTCAGTGATATATTGTAGAGTTATTTGGCATCCCCATGATACCACAACATGGGATGTCTATCAGATTATCACGATGCATTGATGATCCATAGTTAGACCGGTGCTTCTTTTTCACTTGGCCTCCTTGGGGTGATACGTAGTTTGGTAGAGGGAGAGACCTACTACTGGGGTCAGTGTATTTTAGCGCACTTATATTGGGACCTTTATTTGATCACCTACTACCATCAGAAGATGCTAGGGCTAGCCTACTTGCTACAGATTTGGGTGTGGGACCATATTGATATTGGTCACCCTTAGGTGTTCTGAGAGTTCGAGCTCCCGACGAGCCTTCTACGATGGGTTGGGTCCCAGTAAGGGACAATGTGTGACCATTTATGGGAGTTACATACCACTATCGGCGTGAGTTGGATGAGCTGTGGTAGGATTCCATTGTGTGGAGGCCTTATAGACATTTCCAAAGTGGCGAGAACAATCTATGTTTCAATATAAATTGTAGTCATTTGTTGAGTACAATCTCACCTCAATCATCGATATCGAAATAACATGACTCTTAATAAACAAATGCACCTATTCTACCTTATCAAAGAAGTCACAAACATTGTTGTTGGATCCTATCACATGGAGTGACATTTTTGGTCCCAACTTTCAAAAACTATCAAAAATATAAACATCAAAATAATTCGAGATTCAAAAATACAAAAAAACATTGAAAAAATACAACAAAAATCAAAGGTACAAAGATCAAACATGGCAATAAGGTATTGTGTACACATGGATGTTATTTCTTATCTTTCTTACTCTTAATTCTACAAGTATTCCTACCATTTTCATCCCTTCAATGATATTTTTGGTTAGCCTATTTGCATTTTATGACATTTATCTCTATGGTATCCATTTGACCCTAGTCTTTTATCACCTTGGTAAATTAAAGAATGAGTGACCTCTTAGAGATCATATCACTATCAGCAATTAATAAACTTGTTGTAAAGAACTTTTGGACATATTTTTTGACACTATCCAATTTCATCATCATAATCACCTCCACCTCCTTCCATCAAGCCATTTGTGGTTCTTAACCCCTTGTTAAACAAGGGAGCTGAAATAAGTTTTCAGAAAGAAAAAGAATCAAAATCAATCAAAAATCAAAAATCAAAAGTTAAATGCTAAAAGAAAAAGAAAATTGATATATAACTCTCTCTTGGGGTATTTCCAATAATCTCTATCAGTGGCTATGGATTCCTAAGCGGGAGTAGAGAAATGTTGCAATTATAATCAAATACATCTCTATCGGGCTATAGATATCTGGGTGGTAGCGGAGCAATGTACATCTATCCTTTCACCATATATTCACAAAATCACTGTCAAAATCAATCATTCCTACACATTGGCTAGGATGTCTTCACTTGTTGTCTATTAAATCTTGCCTTCAAGAGGTAATTAAATTCCACATGCACACCTTTGGATCTCTATGAGTAGGTAGGATTAGTATGTTACCAAGTGTCTTTTTTTCTTACCTTGTTCAGACTCTTACTTTAGTCCTTATCTCATCTCATGATTTTTGCCTTTAGCTAATCACTTATTCATCGGGAGGCTTCTAAGCTACATTCATATCATTCACATCACTCTTCTACTTCATTCAGAACATCCATGTGTATAAGATTACTTTTTTTCCATGTTTGCGGACACCTTTGTCACCTTTCACAAAAACAATCTTCTCCTTCCTTTATATCATGTGCTTTTAGTCCAACTTACACTGGGGGCATCCTTTCTTATTCTCAGCACTTCATTGGTTTATGTTCATCATCATGTTGAACCTATCCACAATGGCCTTAGGTCCCGCTTCTACTTGTGAAGAGTTTTCATGATATTCGATCATTGTTGGCATCATTTAAGCACAAATGTCTAGACCTAGATAGTGGGATGAAACTCCTTCAAATGGAAGGAAGTGACATGTCAATTCGAGTAGCATAATGACATCCAACTAGACATTTTGTAAGTATGGAGATGCGTGTGTGATTTTCTAAAGAAGGTCTAAGGAAAATAGACATTGTGATGATGCAATCTTGACGAGATCAAAAAGGATTTTTCCTAGAAAATAAGATTTCTGATGAATAATCACAAGGAACAATCATGCAAGTGTGAAACACAAATCCAATCAACAAGGAAATACACCCTATGTAAATGCATGTGCAAAGTGATAGTTTGATGCAAATATGATCAACACGATGTCAATATTTATGTCAAGATCAAAATGAATAAGGCGTAAATATTAACAAAGGGTAGATGTGACTCCCAATCAAAGGATACAATGACGTGTTCAACAACCAACAAGGCCAAAATGTTAAAGGGTGAGGTTTACAAATGTAAGCCACGTAACCACACCAATTGGACATGTTAATCAAGCTTCACAAAGAAGTGAGATATTAGTGTCAAAGTGGTATCGAAACGACACAAAAAAATTAAGTGACACTCTTCAAGATTTTGGACAATGTTTGAAGTCAAACCAAATCAAGGTTTATTGAGGATGTGTTAAAATATACGTGAGATAATGCCACAATGTAGATACTTAGATCATGTTTATGAAAAACATGACACAAGTATCTTAATTATGTCGATATAATGTGAAAAAGGTAACTCGTCAAAGGGAGATCAAATATTAATTAATCCTAATTATGATGATTATCTTGAAATCAAGATCAAGTGGCCATCAAATATATAAGGACGCATCGCGCACTTTAGATGTTTAACCACTCACCCACAAACATGGATGAGCATAAACAAACAAAAAGTGGTGAACACTATCTATGACAACACTCTGAAAGATACCTTTTATTGTCCCAAATGGGAAACAAGAATGCAAAGGTATAGATCAAAAGATCAAAAAGAAACTAAACACCACTTAGGTAGAGCTTCGCCTCGTCTAAAGGTGAGAAAGAAGATGAGTGACACGTCGTCTAATTTCGTGATGAAAGATACACTTAGATCTAACTTAAGTGGACTCTTTGCCTTGTTCGAAAAACAAGGTTCTTAATCAAAATAAGTTATCACTTTGTGATGGCCTAGATGTGATAAAGGACTAGCAAAGTGGGCATAAAGACAAAATGGCCTCCCTAATAAGATCTCTCAACTAGGTGTTACAAAGTTGTCTTAAGCGAGCACAATTTACCCAAAAAGTCGTAATGACTAATTTGGGAGTATCTCGGCTTTACTTTACCCCCTTTAAGAATAATGGGAAATAAATGCATCCACGTGTACTCTCACTGGGGTCACCATACGAACAACCAGTAACTCTAACTCATAAGGCATACTAGTCAAGTGAGTAAGTGAGGCGCTTCATGTTTCATCCATGAGGTTACACAATGGTGGACTACTTTAGGTTTCCTGAAACCACCCCCATTGTTGTAGTTTAAGGCATTATGCCAAAGGGGTTATGTTCTAGTTGATCGGATAGGGATGTACCCTTTTCTAAAACCTGCAATACAGTGTTTTGAATATGGTGTGTTTTTATCTTACTTAACTTAATGTGGTTTTAAGTAGTACACCATTTGGCAACCTGTATGAAAACACGTATTAGAAGGTTTTTGTCTTGTTTTTGGTTTTGACGTCTTTCTTTGACATGTAATTTTGGTCCTACATACCAAGGTTAGTAATTTTCCAAAATGTCATATAAAGGAGATAAGATGTTGTTTTTGATTTCCCAGATCATCCTAAGACACAAGGAAAGAGCATACGCAACAAGGCATCTCACTCAAATTTGTAATAAATGGAAAATTCCTAAGTACAATGCAAAAATGAGTTCCTTTTAACCAACTTTGAAAGCTAAATAAACCATTTTGTAAGTATTAAGAAAGTGGTCAAATGTTTCTGATTCCCAAGATCACTGTTGTCAAAATTTCACCCCCCCAGGGTAAATTTTGATAACATGCATCAGAGTTTTATAGTTCCAGGCAAGTAGGTTGATCCAGGAAAAATTGTGAAAATTGGCCAAGTCCTGCTCAAGGTCGCCTTTGGGACGTGTGGGACAGAAAGACGCGGATCGACCGAAAAGCCTCCAGGCGGACCGCTAAGCATTTGGGACAATCGGGCGGAAAGCACGCGGGGCGCGAGAAGCCAATCCGGCCGAAAGAGGAAAAGAAAATTGACTAATCTGGCTTTGAGAGGGACAGATTCGGGACAAGAGTACGCGAAGGACCCGAACCGGCCGGTTCGGCCGAAATGGGAACAAATTGTCCAAAGCAAATGGGACATTTGGGCCGCGAAGCCGCGAACCGGGCGAAAAGGTCGAAAAGGTCAAGGCAGTCCAAACAAAGTGGGACAAGTGGGACAAAGGTACGCGAACCAGCCGGTTCAGCCGAAATCAGCACAAGGAGCACAAGGAAAAATGGGACGAAGGGACGCGCGGGACGCGGATCGCCGAAGGAGCCGAAAGCCAATCAAGCAGCGCCACGTGTCATCGGCCGAATCGGGACAAGGAAGCCCATTTCGGGCGGATCGGAGGTTTATGTCCCAAATGGTTTGGGACATCCGGGACAAAAAGACGTGAAGGGCGCGAAAGAGCCGGCAGGCCGAGGACCAATCAACGCATGACACGTGTCACAAGGGAAAAGGTCAAAAAGTCAAAGGGCGAGTTTTCGAGCACTGATCCGAACCAATGAAATAGCGCCACGTGTCCCAAGGGCCCACAAGGAAATTTCAAAAGAAATCCCACCAAAAGGTAGAGGAGAGAGAATCACGTGACCAATCAATGCGTGCCACGTGTCATCCAGGTGGCGAAGCGCGGGAAAATATTTCAAAATCCGTTTTGGTCTGTTCCGTGCCCTAAATCTTCAGATCGCCATATCTTTTGATCCAGAGCTCGGATTTGCACGTTCTTTATATCAACGGAAAGCTTGTGAGATGCTCTACATGATTCTGGGATCAATCTCGAGTTTTGGTGTAGTCTGAGAGAGAGAAAATTGAGAAACAGCTCTGACGCGTGATAATGGCCAGAAGTGACGTTCAACAACCTGTTTTAATGCTAATGGGTCGCATTCTTCTTCAGCACGGCCAGAAGTGACATTTCAGCGGCCAAATTAATGCAAATGGGTCGCATTCTCCTCCAAATCAGTCAAAGATGGTAGGATATGGGTTGGTAAGGTCCTCCATGCTGATTTAATGCATCGCAATCAATGAGGAATGGGCTTGCACGTTTTCCCACATTTCTGTCCCCTGGGCTCGACCCATGCAATGTAAAAAGCCAGATTTGGCTCAAAAATAAAAGGTGGTTCATTCTTTTCTGCTCTGCCCTCCCTTCTTTTCTTCTCTAGGGTTGAAAATGGAGTTCGAGCCTCCTCCCTTGCTCTGTAATGGCGTTTTTGCCTCTTATTAATGGAATGATGTTCGGTGTAAAACTTCTGGAGCAACAAAACGTGTTTTGTGATGCATCTGTCCATCCTTCCTCATTTTTGCTTGTTCTCTTCTTGCCTCTCTTCATTGCAGGTATTTGTGCATGTTTGAATGTTCATTGCAGGCCTGGAGCTGTGTTCATGGAGTTTTGGGACATTTTCTGTGTGAAATCTATCCTTGGGCCTGTGATGCATCTGTCCATCCTTCCCATTGCTCACCTCTCTTTGTCCCATGGCAGTTTTGATAGATGTCCAACATTCTCCTTCTCTCGGTGTATCACCGTTTTTAGTGTAGGCTTTTGTTGTTTTTCCTTCTCTCTCTCTCTCTGTCTCCTTGGCATGGTTAGATTAGGATTAGATTAGCTTGCCTGCACTGGAATAGCTTGTGGCAGGTAGTTTAGGAGCAGGAACCAGCCTTCTCTGGAGATTCCTCTCTCGGTTTCACAAGTCCCACGCTTGGAGAGAGGTTTCCATGTTGTGCAATCACACTGGATGCCTGAGTGATCAACCTAGAAGCCTGGATCTCGCATCCGGGGTGCGGTGATTTTGCATCAATAGTTTTGGCACGCCGGTGGGACCTTAGAGGTCTTTCACTTCATCTTTTGTAGGTTGGTGTGTTCCTGTGAAGATTTCAGCCTTTGGAGGCACTTGCAAACACATCTGGTGACTCCATCTGATCAGCAACCCATTTCTCTGAGCTTGCAGACCCGTTTCCATCCATTTTCATCCATCTTTCTTTCCATCCCTTTCATTCTTTTCCATTCCATGAAGTTGTGCAATCATGACTTCATTTCCATCATGGAATTCACATCAACAACAAGCAGTATATTCCACCTCCAACACGTTTTACAAATCCTCAGCATTTTGAGCAGATTCAAGATCGCAGCATGCATACTCATATATGAGCAGCAGTGCAAAGTCAGTTTGGCTATGGAGCTTTCCAAGAGCAAGAGTATGCATACAATGAAGACCATCAGATCCAAGATGCTGGTCTGTTGGAGAAAATCCAAAAGATGGAGGTGGGGATGGTGCAGTCCAGGGCTCAAGCACAAATGAAAGCTTTTGGAATCGGTTGTGGAGCACCCTGTCCATGGGTGGGACCTTTTCCAAGGCATTACAGCCCTCAGGAGAAGCTTGACTTCATGATTGCAACGCTGCCTTTGCTTGCAAAGTGGATTGAAGAAATAGAGGTGTATGAGAGGAGTATTCAACAACCTTGTCAACGGGTAAGCACACCTTCTCATGCCTTTTCTTTTCCTCTTTCCCAATCTATTTCATTTCAGCAGTGTCAAGTTTCAAACCCTCCATCTGCTGTCCCAAGTGTTGAATCCATCCCTCCATCCCCTAGTCTTCCACCCCATCTTAATTCTTCTTTCCTTTTCCCTTCCAAACAGTCATCCCCTCCACAAGAGCTAACAGAAACACCCCCTCCTCCAAAGAAACAAGAGGTTTCACCTCCTCCACCACCACAAAAAAATGTAAAATCGGTTGAGTTTCAACCCATTCCTCCTCTTGCATTCCCAAATCCATGTTGGGAGGATGAAAATCAGAATGCCAGTCAAGGAAAACAACAGCAAAAAGAGAGGCCAAACAAAGATGAAGAAATTCAAAGTCTGAAGAGTTGGGCTCTTAGATTTGGGATGACAAAGATCCCCTTGATGGTTAAGCCTACAGAAGAGGCTAGGGTTGGAGAACAAATGGTGGTCAGGACTGATTTTGTTGCAGCAGAAGAAGAAGATCTTGCAGCCCCAACTTGTCCTCTAGAGCAGCAGAATGAAGAGTTTGACTTGACAAACTTCATGCTAGAGGAAGAGTTTTATCAAGAGCAAGATTCTCTTCAAGTAGTAGAGGAAGGAGAAGCTGCTCCAAATCCAAAAGAAGAGGAGCACAATCTAGCTGTGGAGGAGAAAAGTGCAGATCCAAGGGCTTTGAGCACAAAGCAGGCTACAGGAGAACCTTCAGTTCTTCTTTCCACTTCATCTCTCTCAAGTTCTAGTACTGAAGAGGAGTTTGATCTCTCAAACTCAATATTGGAGAGTGAAGGAAACCATGGTGGTCAAGTTGCAGATCAAGAGGACACCATGGAGGAAGTTGAAAACGAGCAGCAGGACAGCAATGAGGTAGTTTACCTGTCAGATTTGGAGGACTGTTTTGATGGAGAAGAGCCGGTTGAGTTTTCACCATTCTCTCTTTCATCATCCACATCCCAAACACAAGACTCGCTGCCATGAAGGAGAACATTCATTTGCAGCAGCCTGCATCTTATAGCAGCTCTTTGGAATCAAAATTGGAAGATTCTAATCTTCCATGTTCTTCATCGGAGGAAGAGAAAGGACAGAAGAATTCCACCATTTCTTCCACATCATCCATTCAGAGGGTCTACAAGAAGACTCCATTCTTGGAGTTGAAAATCGAGATATGGGCATATCAAACGGATCGACCTTGCCCAATCAGGTATTTGGCTTCACTGGAGCCAAAGGAGAAGCCACAACCGGTCATGCTTGCTTCAGAGCATGAGGATGAGCTACAAAGTACCAAGGATCAGCTGCCATACCTCTCCAATCCAAATGCAGAACAACTAAAAGAGGTATTGGATTTGTTTTCAGTTGATACCTTGATGATTTGGATAGAAGACCAGCTTCTTGTTGATTTTCCATCCATCCAAACAGCCATGATCAGTGCCAAATCAATTGCATGGCTGCCAATTTTGAAGAAAGGAAGCTATTTCTCACAACCTGGGCCACAGGGTTTGTTTAGCTTGCCTTTGCTTCCAGTTAGAGTAGAGTAGCTAGGTTTGCTTTCAGCAGAAGAAGTGCTTGTGCACACTCTGCATGTTCCATTTGGGGCATGTATGATTTTCAGTTTTGTACATAGTTTTTGGTGTTGCTGGTTTTGCTCTTGCACAGTTCTTTTCAGTGGCCTTTTGGTGAGAACAACTCCATGTCCGGTGGGTTTCAAGTGGCTCAGAGGGAAGTTTTCAAAGTTCAGATCAGTTTTCAGGCTTGCTTATGACTCCATGCCCAATGGATTGCTTCAGGCAACTGGTCTTTTCATCTAGCAGGCAGATGACCCCGCTGAGTCGCCAAAACTGTTATCCAAAATTTCACCCCCAGGGTAAATTTTGATAACATGCATCAGAGTTTTACAGTTCCAGGCAAGTAGGTTGATCTAGAAAAAATCATGAAAATTGGCCAAGTCCTGCTCAAGGTCGCCTTTGGGACGTGTGGGACAGAAAGACGCATGGATCGGCCGAAAAGCCTCCAGGTGGCCCGCTAAGCATTTGGGACAATCGGGCCAGAAGTACGCGGCGGGCGCGAGAAGCCGATCCGGCCGAAAGAGGAAAAGAAAATCGACTAACTGCTGAGAGGGACAGTTCGGGACAAGAGTACGCGAAGGACCCGAACCGGCCGGTTCGGCCGAAATGGGAACAAATGGTCCGAAAGCAAATGGGACATTTGGGCCGCGAGTACGCGAACCGGCCGAACCGGGCGAAAAAGGTCAAGGCAGTCCGAAACAAAGTGGGACAAATGGGACAAAAAGACGCGAACCGGCCGGTTCGGCCGAAATCAGCACAAGGAGCACAAGGAAAAATGGGACGAAGGGACGCGCGGGACGCGGATCGCCGAAGGAGCCGAAAGCCAATCAAGCAGCGCCACGTGTCATCGGCCGAATCGGGACAAGGAAGCCCATTTCGGGCGGATCGGAGGTTTATGTCCCAAACGGTTTGGGACATCCGGGACAAAAAGACGCGAAGGGCGCGAAAGAGCCGGCAGGCCGAGGACCAATCAACGCATGACACGTGTCACAAGGGGAAAGGTCAAAAAGTCAAAGGGTGAGTTTTCGAGCACTGATCCGAACCAATGAAATAGCGCCACGTGTCCCAGCTAGGGCCCACAAGGAAATTTCAAAAGAAAGCCCACCGAAAGGCAGAGGAGAGAGAATCACGCGACCAATCAATGCGTGCCACGTGTCATCCAGGTGGCGAAGCGCGGGAAATATTTCAAAATCCGTTTTGGTCTGTTCCGTGCCCTAAATCTTCAGATCGCCATATCTTTTGATCCAGAGCTCAGATTTGCACGTTCTTTATATCAATGGAAATCTTGTGAGATGCTCTACATGATTTTGAGATCAATCTCAAGTTTTGGTGTAGTCTGGAGAGAGAAAATTGAGAAATGGCTCTGACGCGTGATAATGGCCAGAGGCGACGTTCAACAACCTGTTTTAATGCTAATGGGTCGCATTCTTCTTCAGCACGGCCAGAAGTGACATTTCAACTGGCCCAATTAATGCAAATGGGTCGCATTCTCCTCCAAATCAGTCAAAGATGGCAGGATATGGGTTGGTAAGGTCCTCCATGCTGATTTAATGCATTGGCATTCAATGAGGAATGGGCTTGCACGTTTTCCCACATTTCTGTCCCCTGGGCTCGACCCATGCAATGTAAAAAGCTAGATTTGGCTCAAAAATAAAAGGTTGTTCATCTTTCCTGCTCTGCCCTCCCTTCTTTTCTTCTCTAGGGTTGAAAATGGAGTTCGAGCCTCCTCCCTTGCTCTGTAATGGCGTTTTTGCCTCTTATTAATGGAATGATGTTCTGTGTAAACTTCTGGAGCAACAAAACGTGTTTTGTGATGCATCTGTCCATCCTTCCTCATTTTTGCTTGTTCTCTTCTTGCCTCTCTTCATTGTAGGTATTTGTGCATGTTTGAATGTTCATTGCAGGTCTGGAGCTGTGTTCATGGAGTTTTGGGACATTTTCTGTGTGAAATCTATCCTTGGGCTTGTGATGCATCTGTCCATCCTTCCCATTGCTCACCTCTCTTTGTCCCATGGCAGTTTTGATAGATGTCCAACATTCTCCTTCTCTGGTGTATCACCGTTTTAGTGTAGGCTTTTGCTGTTTTTCCCTTCTCTCTCTCTCTCTATCTCCTTGGCATGGTTAGATTAGGATTAGATTAGCTTGCCTGCACTGGAATAGCTTGTGGCAGGTAGTTTAGGAGCAGAACCAGCCTTCTCGGAGATTCCTCTCTCGGTTTCACAAGTCCCACGCTGGAGAGAGGTTTCCATGTTGTGCAATCACACCGGATGCCCGAGTGATCAACCTAGAAGCCTCGATCTGCGCATCGTGGGTCTTTGTGATTTATAAATCCAATTTTTGCACTTTTTTAACAATTTTTAGTAATTTGCATTTTTGGAGGTCTCCAGGGGCATTTTGGGATTTTTGTGATAGAAGTTAGTATACTTCCGACACCTATTCAAACTCTGAAAATGGGTTAACGAGTCAAAAGATATGATCAAAACAAGGAGCACTAAAAATAAAATGAATGAATTTGGACTACACAGAGACACATGTGCATCCAGAATGACACCTATGCGCTGACCAATGCATACGCTCCCAAGTAGATAGGTATGCAGGAAAGATAAAAATGCAAATTCAACGAGAATGAAATAGGACACTTGTGCGCCCAAAATGACACATACGCGTCCTAACCAACGGATACACTGTAAAAAAAAAAATTAGTGAAATCTACTGATTACTTAAAAACACAAATGCATCTAGACAAATAGAGATGTTTGCGAATCAACGTGGACACCTAGGGTTTAACGGAGACGCGTCGAGCATAAAAAAAAATTCAAATTTTCATATAGTCAAGCTATTTATGCATACGCGGCCAGAGAGGTGGATACGTGACCCAAATGACAAAGATGCATGCACATCCTGTAGAGACAAAATTTGTAAATGATGAGGACTGTCAGAAAGGTACGCACCTGTCCGATGGTGACGCTAGGGTTTCAATGTGTACATGCCCCTTGTTAACACCTACGTGCACCCTGTGAAAAACCTGCAAAACTCATGGATTTTCAAATTTTCAAGAGCAAACAGGTTAGTTGTTAGTCAAAGTGTCCTATTTCTATATCAAACCCACAAAATACATGCAAATGAAGGTCATTTATCTAGTGTTAGAAATAGAAATGAGGAAATAACAAGTGATTTGACCCAAAAACTTGAAAATGAACTTTGAAGAACTCAAAAGACCTCCATTAATGGAGGATGGACATAAGTGTCCCACAGGTGTACCAAATGTGTTCAATGAAAAGTTACAAAAGCCATGGATCTGGGGTAAGAATCTCTAAAGAAACATCAAAGGCTTTTAACAATATGATCAATGGACCATGTGATAAGAAATGAGCAAGGTTTTCTTCTTTGCAAACATTAATTTGAAGTAAACATGCAAACTAAACAAAAGAAGTTAACCTCTATTCTTTAAAAGCTTTAAATAATGAACCTAAAAGGATCTAAGCATTGAGTTATGTGTTTAAGAGAAAAATATTTCCCCATTAATAGCTTGAGGCTAATGGATCTTCCCTTTTGCTCCATTATTATGCTACAAAATACAAAAGGAAATGTTATTAGCTCAATGGAATAAAATGAAATACAATCTAAAGCCTAAACAAAATACTATAATCTGTGCTAGGAAGAAGAGAGAATTCTTAGAAAATGAGGGAGGGGATATAGCCCTATTTATAGTTTTCTATTTGGGAAAATGGGAGATTTGGGTGCATGTGGGACAAATGCTAAAGTCCAAAAAGCACTTTTAGCAAGTCTAAGTGAGGTTTGACTATGTTTAGGGTAATTAACCTAGGTTAGACTAATTAATCTCTCTTAGAGAGTAATTAGGGTTTGGGAAGGCCTAATCAATCCAACGAAGTGGATTGATCTTCCAGAAGAGCTAATAGAAGCAAACTAGAAGGGAATAAGAAGCTAATGTAGTTAGAACGAGGCTATGATAGCCTGTTTAAGTGGTTTATAAGAGGAAATACGACCAAAAGGATGTCATGAGAAGGGAGTTAGATAGGTCTAACTAGCGGTGTGCCATCAATTTGCAAAGGGAAGAATAGGGAGTGCAATATTAGGAGTAATAGTGCATTGATCAAACTATAGGTGTCTACACCACCCATGTCGAGACTTGAACCTGGTTGGTTTCTACGATACCAAATTTAAATAACCATTACACGAAAGCCTCAAGGCATTATCGAAATCCACACATGAGAATCATAACAAGTTTCCACTTATTGCGGGTCATTACTGTTTGTGTTAAGGTTGTGTGAACAAGAGACACATATAGAAAAACATATGTCCAAAGAAGTGAAGCACACAAAAAGTGGCATAACTTTTTTTTGAGAAATTCCAAGACTAAACAAGTAGAAGTCAAAATTGTATAGAAGAAGGAAAGATCACACATAGTTGTATATTCCTACACCGTGAGTACTTTCTAGTTATAGTCTCAAAATGAAGCTTCTTCACTCTCAAATCAGTCTCGTTTCCTTATCTGTGCATCTTGATATCCTCTATTCCATTCTATATAACTAAATCTTCATAGCCTTTTATGCATTTGAGCTATCATTCTATCACTTAACATTGTTGTAAGTATAAATGTGTTGTTTTGATTGTACATGGTTAATTATTTTAGATTAACCTCTTGTAATGAACCCTTACATCCTATTATTTTTCACATCACATTTCAAATTATATATTTAATGTGTAAACACACATATATTATTTTGTAAGGATCCTTCGCAATAGTGTTGCACATAAGTATTGCATGACATCAGATATACACATAATTCTCATGGATAGATTAATGCAAAGTATGAGAAAAATATCCAACATACACTTCAAAATGACATATAACACATGACCAAACACTCTTTCGTTCAATTATCAAAATCCATGTATGCATTTTCTCTCATACATTTTTTCAAACATTTGATATATTTTAAGAGCTCCAAATGTCACTAATGAAGAGGAATCATTCCAATATGTTTATTCCTATTTCATGCATGTAAAAATGCCACCTCAAATATGGATTTATATTATGGAATGGTTACACCACTTTCTCCAAACACATACCAAAAACATCATGTTTTCCCTAATTTTTGACTTCTTGTATTTTCTCCTTGATATTCTCATAACATTATCCCTTCTTTACATATTATTATTGTTAAGTCCATCCCATAAAATTCTCCAACCATCGAATACAAACATCCAACTTCAATATTTTTGGCCCCCTTAATTATTTTTGGGTTTATTTTCTCTTGCTTGAAAGTATTGACCTACTTTTATTTTACAAGATGCAACAAAATATGTATAAATAGCTACAAAACATCTATAATTAGAACCAAAATTTTGATCTTGAAATATGATATTTTTTTATTTTTATCGGTGACGTAATACCATATGTGTTCCTAGGATGCTCCTCCATCCATGCTAGAATCTAAATATGGATTTAGATTCTAGAGTGGTTGTATTGCTCACTCCAACCCTCACATAACAAAAATGTCTCATTTTTCCCTTGGTTTTGAATTTTTTTCTCCTTGTCATTCCCATCAAGATATCTCTTCTATGCATCTTTATATTGTTAGGGGTAAGTGCACAAAGTTGGGGGGCCAAAAAGAAGAAAAAAACCTAAAAAAAAGCAAAACACGTACGCATTCTATTATAACACGATCATGTTTTAAATTGTCAAGTTTACGATTTACTAAGGCATAATGTGTATATGTTATAACGCATACGCATTACATAATTCATATGTGTTATAACGTGTACGCATTATTCCTACTATAAAGAAAAAAAGAGGCTCGAGCCTCTATCATTTTATCTCCCTCAAACACGAGTTTCAGAACCGTGCCCTCGCATTTTTTCATCCAAATAGATCTCAAGCTCAAAGGATTGTTTATATATCACCAGGAAGATATGAATCAACGATGGCACCACGGAGAAGAGGTAAGCACAATTCTTTTCTCAAAATTGCATTAAAATATGATAATTATAGATTAAAATTTGAATTGAATACATATTTTTTATTGTTACAGTTAGAGGTCGAGGGAATCAACCACAACCAAACCTTGCTATTCCTGTCATCCCTCCCAACACTCCCATAATTTATCAACATCCCCTAGGTAGTCAAGAAGATTTATCTTCCAACATAGTTGAAAACAAAATTGAAATTTAGAATTTAATCAAAACAATGAGGGATTCACAATCTACAAACCCCCACCACACCTCTCTTGATAACACATTAGAGGCACTACTTGTTCAAGTTGGCTAAAACGGGAAAATTGATTGTTGGAAAACTTTGTAGGGTTTATTATTCCAACAAATTTTCATATGTGGATGTAAAAAAAGAAATTTCAAAAGACCTCATATGCACCTTATTCATGGACCCCCACACTAATTTTCCTATTCCGTTGTCATGTAAACGGTTTCCCATCCATTGGTGTAATAATAATTTGATTAAAAATAATTTTTGGGACTGATGGTGGATGGTGTTTGATTTTCCACCTTGTAATAACAACGAGGTGCCACTATACTTTTTGAGGAAACTCTATTGCGAGTTTATCCTCAATAAGATCCCAAATTATTTTGATTTTCGAGATTTCCAGGGATGAGGAAAAGGATTTGCACAAGATCGACCAGGTGCACAACATGCACCTATTCAAAGCAGGTAGATTCCCCGCACAGAAGCCCCTCACCCTGAGATTGTCCCTCAAGTAGTGAAGGAGACAGTAGAGATTGATACACTCCATGCGCTTTAGGGGCTATCTATGACCCTTGTTCGACATACAAGGGAGATTTCTGAGCTAGATGCTCATAGAGGTTTACAAAGTATTCCCTCAGGGAGTACTAGCATGAGTCCAAATCTTTTCTTTTCATGTGGTAGCATATGTTTAGGGCCGGGGAGAACGATACTTTCATGCATACTGATTTTGGTACACCTGGTGCTAGGGGTGCAAACGATAATGTCACTATGTCAAATGTCCTTTTGAGTGAGACATTTGGATTACATTCATCGGTGTCACCTTCGTAGGTAAATTTTTATGTTTTGTTATGTGTGTTACAAAAAGTTTAGATTACTTGATTTACTTATATATGTTAAATTTTTGAAATAATTGTATTTGTACATGTATATGCATTGATATTATAGCACACGGGAGGTGCATCTTCATCCCGACCATAGGCGGTGAGCACCATGCATACACATACATTCACAAAGGTAATTTAGAATGTTAATTATGTAAAAATTTCACATACATGTGTGTGTGTGTGTGTATTTGCATGTATGTATGTATGTATGTATGTATGTATGTATGTATTAGTTTTTGAAGTCAAAATATATGTATGTTCTTTTATGTCCATCTAACTCATGTGATATACATGTTTGATAAATATGTTGACTTCACTAGAAACCCATATATATATATATATATATATATATATATATATATATATATATATATATAAATATATATATTGAAGTCAAATATATGTATGTTCTTGTATGTCCATCTAACTCACGTGATATACATGTTTGATAAATATGTTGACTTCACTAGACACCCCACCATCTCTGCAACAAGTAGATAAAGGTGTTTCCGCTGCGATTTCATCTACGCAGCAACTCACTGAGGTATTCAAACAACACGTAAATTTTGTTAAATTTCTCATGTAATTCATATTATGTTAAATTACATGTTAGTAATGTCTTTCATTGTAGAATTATTAAATTATGTTAATAATGTCCTTCATTATGTATATGTAGGAGTTTCTGTGACAGGTAGTAGCCCTGTTCATTTGATTCATAGGCGTGACGGGGTAAAAACAATAGTTCTATATTGATAAAATTAGTTAAAATATTGTCATTATGTACATACATGTACTTAGTTCTATTTTCGCTAATTTTGATGTTAGATTTTCTGATCTTATGTGTATGTAGGGAACTTCAACCCCCTCTATTTTGACTTTGAGGGCACGAGACTCCATCATCTCGTCATCTTTATACCCCCTTTAAATCGTAGGAGCTCCGATGACTCATCTGAGCGTGAGATGCAAATTCGACGTGATCGACAACTTGCGGTAAGTTTGTGTATTTATGTAAATATTTTCATTCTAGCATGGTCTTAAATACATGTTGAAAACATATATAAATTAAATTTTGACAAAAAAACATTGTTTGCATTTACAGGCTCATCTATAGGCGAGTATTCAGCGAAAAGAGGACTCGAAGCATGGGCTTGGATGATCCAAAGTCATCTCATAGATCTCCATCTTCGTCTAAGGGAGGTCCTTCTTCGATCAAGGCCAAGAGAGATATAGATTTTAATGAGTAAGAAATATATATGTCTTACATGACATTGTTTTTGTATGCCTATGTGCATGGCATTGTATGTACGCCTATATGGCATTTGAAATTGATGGTGTATGACCTATTTGGGAATTTTTGTATTTATTATGAACATTAAAATACTATTTGGAACTTGATAATTTTGTATGAGACCTTACATTTCTAAGATTATTTTTGCATGAAACTAATATGATGTGCACTTGACAATATTTAAGACATTATGGATTATTTTTTCATTTATTGGTGATGTACATGTACTAGCATTTTCAATGTATAATATGCATCAAACTTTGGAAATCAATATTTATATAATGTATGTATATAAAGAGTTACCTAATCTAAGTAATTATTCATTCAATTTATCAATGTGTATATGTGTATTTACCTTACTTGTGCTTCTTCTTGCTCATGGTCTCTTTGTATTGGTTCCTATCTTATCATGCACTTACTACATTCTTCTATGCTTCTTAGTCTTCTCCCCTATTAAAACACCCGAGATTCATCACAATTTGATGTCTTTCATCTGTTGATATTTTGAGAATGTCTCTCCATATACATTACTCCAATGCTTGAGAATGTCTCCAAATGCAATGACATTCTGATTCAGACACTCAATGATTCTTGATTGTCTAATCTTGTCCAATTCGTGTTATTACCTTTAAATCTATAGGCATTTCAAGTTATTTGGAAATCACATCACACCCTTCACTAGGCTTGATGACTACCCCTATCCTTTTGAAGGTGCTTTTGAAAACATCCATGGGTTTATCATAACATAAATTATCAATGAATGGAAGGTCACTAAGTCGTAGGCTAGCTGACTCCCATCAAGAACTAAACAAGAAAGATTTACTAGGTGATTGATAACTCCCGTGTGTTCTTAGACATACCCCTATCAAATTCATTCTTAAGCCAATCTAGTCATTCAGGGCTCTTAAGGGACTACGCCTGACGAGGTAGCCTGAAAGCACAGGTAACGTAGGGAACCAAAACAAAGCCTCTAATAGCATTCATCTAGCCACCCCGATGTGTTGGCGTAGTTGGTTTGGTCCCACGAGCTTCCATTTGCAAACTACAACGTCTGGGAGCCCTACACTGACTCAGACTGCAATATTTCGTGCATTTGTAAACAATAGGACAGTGAGAGAACCAAATGGAGATGGAGAAAATTAGGAGAGGATTTTGTAGAGGGCTTCAACATGGAGGTTTTGGATCTGACGAGACATCTCTAGGTGCCACGGAGTCTAAGAAATCACATGTCGAAGATATAACATGTTTTGGTCTCAGGGCTCTTAAGAGACTACGCCAACGAGGTAGCCCGAAAGCACGGGGAGCATAGGGAACAAAAACAAATCCTCCACTAGCATTCACCTAGCCACCCCAACATGTTTGCGTAGTTGGTTCGGTCCCACAAGCTACCGTTTGCAAAATACAACATCTAGCAACCTTACACTAACTCAGACTACACTATTTCGCGTGTTTGCAAAACAATAGGATAGTGAGAGAACCAAATGGAGATGGATAAAACCATGATAGGATTTTGTAGAGGGCCCCGACATGGAGGTCTCAGATCGACAAGACGTATCTAGGTGTGACAGAGTCCAATAAATCACCCGTTGAAGATATAGCATGTTTGGGCCTCAGGGCTCTTAAGGGACTACACCCGGACGAGGTAGCCCGAAAGCACGGGGAGCGTAGGGAACCAAAACAAAGACTCCAATAGTGTTCACCAAGCAATCTGGATGTGTTGGCCCAAATGGTTTGGTCCCACAAGCTACCATTTGCAAAATATAGCGTCTAATAGCCTTACACTGACTCAGACTGCACTATTTCGCATGTTTGCAAACAATAGGACAACGAGAGAACCAGATGGATATGGATAAAACCGTGAGAGGCTTTCATAGGGCCCTGAAAAATTTCCATGTTAGTATTGAAGAGCTTCAAACTTTCATTGAACGACTATAGAAATCTAACCTAAATAGTCAGAGTAATAGACTAAATCAGCATTCTATTTCTCACATATAAAATGAATTTCTTCCTTCAAAAAATAAACTATGGGTGAATGCTCAATCAAAAAATAAATTACAATTCTAAACGAGTTTTAGGCTCAATTATCAATACTTCATTGCATTTTTTCTTGTCCAGTATGTTGCTTTTGGAACTACCTAGTTTGATTTGTGAAGTTGAAGCAGCTGGGATTAATAAAAATAATCAACTTGGCATGTTGTCCTTAAGATTATCCATGATTCTATCGACAACATCACATAGATCTTCCATTCCAATTAAGTTGTGATCCTTCCATGCTTCCCATTTTTCCTTTTCTTCTACTCATATCTTCTCTTTAAGTTCTTCCAGATGTTTTTGGGTAATCAAATTGACTCTTTATGAATTTCAGGAGGCATTTCTTCTTAAATCATAGTGACATCTTCACCTAATTGTTTTTCTTCACAATGTTCATTGT
Source organism: Taxus wallichiana var. yunnanensis (assembly GCA_018340775.1). NCBI lineage: Eukaryota > Viridiplantae > Streptophyta > Pinopsida > Cupressales > Taxaceae > Taxus > Taxus wallichiana. Next base: position 692,511,182 of record CM031239.1, read on the forward strand.
CATCTAAAGTTGAAGATTGAAAATTTATATGGCCTTTGGCTTCTTTTTGGGCACAAACAACCTTTTGTAATGTCCAAAAAAATTCAGGCTCTTCATTCTCTGTTTGATTGAAGATATTCATTCTTTCAAAATGAACAGTTGGAACATTGGTAGTCTCCCTAAAAATCTAAGTTCATAGTCTACATAGTTACATCCTGTGGAAAAATCATTGAACATTGGTGGTTTCCTCCACACGTGCTTTAAGGGCTACCTCATCTAGGGCATAGTCCAAAACACACTATATCTTCAATGGTGATTTCTTGGACTCCGTGGCACCTAGAGACGTCTCGTCAGATCCAAGACCTCCATGTTAGGGCCCTCTATGAAAGTATCTCGTGGTTTTCTCCATCTCCAGTCATTTCTCTCGTTGTCCTACTATTTTTAAACGCACTAAATATTGCGATGCTGAGTCGGTGTACGGCTTCCGGACACTATAGTTTGCAAATGAAAGCTCGTGGGACCGAACCAACTACACCAAAACGTCAGGGTGGCTAGGTGAATGCTAGTGGAGTCTCTATTTTGGCTCCCTACGCTACCCGTGCTTTCAGGATACCTCATCCGAGCGTAGTCCCTTAAGATCCCTGAGGCTAAAACATGTTATATCTTCGACGGGTGATTTCTCGGACTCTGTGGCACCTAGATATGTATCGTCAGATATGATACCTCCATTTCGAGGCCCTTTACAAAAGTCTCTCATGGTTTTCTCCATCTCCATTTGGTTCTCTCATTGTCCTACTGTTTGCAAACACATGAAATACTATAGTCTGCATTAGTGTAAGATTGTCTATTGCCAATCACCTGAATAATATAGGTGGTTCATACAATATATGTGGTGAAATGATAATTTTACAATATATGTGGTGAAATGATAATTTATGTTTGTTTTTCCTTTCTAATATTTAATTTCTCTTAGCTTCACTTGGCTTCGAGAATAATAAATTCTCTCTATCGACAATGCCAACCACATGAAGGTGTATCTTTTTGGCACCACTAACCTTTATATACATGTTAGAAAGCAATTAAATAGAATTTTAAATCATACAAAATTTAAACAAAATCATTTAAGTAAATATTCAAATTAAATTCATGAAGAACATTCCTTTGCAAATTCAATCCAATGAACTACAAGGATCAACTCTATTCTTGACAAATGAGCAAGAATTGCTTCATGATCTGATTCAGGAACCTTCCAAAAATTCTTGTTTGATGGCCAACCTCAATATTTGATTAATTTAATATTTGTTGCAAGGACCAAATGTGAATAGTGAAGTATCTTCTGATGTACTTTGTAGTCTTCAAACAACCAAATGTTTGATTTTTTGATAGGATATCATCGAAGCCAAGTTCCAGTGACTACCACTAACCCAGTGGGATACTCAAGGTCTTCACCATCAATAACTGTGGAAGTCAATTTTTTCCCTCTACACAATGAGACAAGAAGTAGTCTATTCCCTCTTCATTAAATTCCATCACAATAACTGCAAAAACATGCCCTATGTATAACAAAGTAAAAATATTCAATCAATTTAAAAATACATTAAGAGTTTACCATTTAATAATTTATAAATCTAAACATGGCATGTACATATATGTATGTACCTTATTGCACTAAATCAAAGACTTGGTCAAAGTTAGGTGATGTTTTCACTTGATCTGAAGACCTATAAGTTGTAATGCTCGTGGAACTTGATGTGTGTCAAGTGGAATGAGAGGTATATAAGTCCATTCATCCACCTTTGTTGTGACTCACATTCATTCCATGCAAAATCAATGCATGATATACAAAAACATGTCATGTACCTAGTATAAACAGTCCAAGCATTTGCATCTGAACTATGAAATGAGTGAATATCACTTGATCTTGCAACTTTCATAAAATCTTCAAAGTTTTCCTGATGTTGTTCCTCTATCAACCAAAACTATCTACGAACCATTGATCTCTCTTGAGATTCATGGCCCATATTCTTAACACACCAATCAACAATGTTTTTTACATCTATAAATTTAGCACCATCCTTGAACTTTAACTCTTCTCTTGCAAGTGCTCTTTTCACACATGCTCCTACACCATCATGCTCTCCTTTTCCATGCCCTACCTCAGTAAAACTCCAAATATGTTGTAAATTTGTTTCTTTGTGCATCCTTCTTATCCAATAAAAATTTATGCATTCTTGAATTATGATGTGTAGTTATCATCGATGAAATGTAATGTTGATCGAAACTAATGTTCCTCTCATTCAAGTTCGCATAAAACACCTGGAAACACCCTTGTACATATTCTATAGAATGTGTTTGATCATCACTGATGTAGAAATAATACTCTCTTAATATTTTTCGATCTTTCTCAGTGCTTTCAAGAGAGTGCATGAATGTTATATGCACGAAAATAGAAACTTGCACTGAGTTATAATATTGAGACTGAACCTCCATTTATGGCTACAATGTGTAATTCTCTGCAAAGTCAACTACTGAAACAATAGTACCAAGTGGGAATGTGTCCTTGCTTAACTTGAATTGTTCATCCAACCATTGAGCTCTATGTGTGTGCCTTGCATACTCATAAAAATTTCCTCTATGAATTTGACCATATATTTCGATACAGTGTAATTATTTTCTAACAAGCTCACACCTCTTAGATTATTTTCCATATTTTAATTGATATGCCACCGATTTATATTTGGTGAAATCAACCAATTATTTTCCTATTGAATATGTACTCTCCTCATGGATACAACTTTTCAGATTTGGCAAGCCACCGCATACATTACACATTCCATCCAAACATGCTTTGTTATAAACAAATTGTCTTTTTGATTTTTCACAAAATATTGTCAAAATAAATTCCCTTGAAGATTTTGTGGGACATTTAATCCACACTCCTGCAACATGATGTCAGTATGCAAAACACAACATATTTGACAAAAAACATCATAATGCATTGAAAATTCAACATGATGCCTGCAACAACAAGTGGTACGTGAGTGATTGATTTTCACATAAAAGGGTTTATTCATTTCAAATAATCTTTGGCTAATGTTAATTTGTGTATTTTCATTCTTAAACTTAGAGAACAATTGTGTTTGAGTCATATTTAAGAAATGTTTTGCACACAATTCACGATTACGAGAACCTATTCTTCTTTTTACTGTATCTCTTATATTCGGTGACACCCTTGTGTTCTCATTCCAAAATTTTACAATTAATTCTTTTAGAATATCAGATGTATTCTTGTCTTTTCATGGAAGTCTTCTAGGTAAAGTACAATAGTTAGTGTTATTGGTGACTCAAGACGTTTACATCTCTCTATTGCTTTCATTAGGGTTTTTCTATTTAGCTTCAAAGAATTGCTTGTTTTTCTAATCAAGCACTTATTAACTATTTTATCACTTACTAAACAATTAGTAAGTGCATGCGATGTATCATTACTATATTTGGTGTGTCTTTTGACACCTATAGTTTGGTATGCTTTATGTATGTTTTTAACAATTGACGCATTTTGATCAATTACATTAGATATTCTTAACCCCTGGTTCTTCATTATAGGTCTCATCTTAATTAATTTCATCAATGTAACAAATAATTGACATCTTTGTGTGTCATTTAAATTCTCAAAGTAATTATCCCAAATTCCACTAGCTTTTCTTCTCGCATTTCTTTTAGGTCATTTTGTTAGCCATTGGTTTTATAATGTTTTCATCAATTTCAATTAAGTGAATTGGTTTTCTTTTGCAAAATGAAAGGAGGTGTTCTTAGAGTTGAAGATTCGTTTACAAGGTCAGTTTCTTTATTCGGTGTTTTCATACAAATTTAGGGGGTTAACATTTGGATTCTCGGGTGAGGGTTCAACAATTGGATTCATATCAATTTCTTCATCCATACCAACATTATCATTCAATTCAATATCATTATTCGTTACAAAATCATTATTCTCTACATTTTTATTATGTATTTCATCCCCATTTTCTAATACATTAGCTACATTTGATATAGCGGATGTACCTTTCCCTGCTCAAAGTTTTTGCATTCTCTTCAATTTCTTTATTCTCTTCTCTTCCAATTGCTCCGGTGTCTTGTTCTTGACTTTCCTCTTGTCCTTAGCTTGACGTTTATTGCCCATGATTAGAAAAAATAAACTAGTGGTGTAGGGGAAAAAATGAACTGTTAAACAATCGTGCAAGAATGTAGAGAAAATTGCAGACAAAACAGAATGTTTGCAGAATTCCGTGAAAGAGATGAAAGGGACGTTGGGGGGCCACAATATATAAAAAAATAAAAATGCGTATGCATTATAACATGTACGCGTTTTGTATTTTCTCTATTTCCAAGCCATGCCTCAAGGCTTGGGATCTGGTTTGGATCCCCAAGCCTGAGGCATGGACTCTGAAAACACAACAAACAATGTGTTTTTGCAAGAAAATGTAAAAATTCCACTTCCTCTATGATAAATCAAAATAAAACAATTGATCCATTTTTTTAAAATATATACCATGACGTAGAGCAGAGTTTCTTCTTTCTAAAAATATAATTTTTCAAATTTTTGACTAATATAAGGTTTCCATATTATTTATTTTCTAATTATGCCTTTTTATAGCTATTTTTTGAAGTGTAAATATGTCTATCTTTCATCGTGTATCTTTTTTTGGGTGATCAAAATTTTTAAAAATTATACTAGCACAAACTAGGCATAATTCTATACATATTCAAAAAAAAATCTAATTTTTGATATTTTTTGAGGTAGTTAGGGGGGGGGGGGCACGGTCGGAGCTCTATTATTTTTCAAAACATAAAATTTATGTACTAGAAAAATCATAAATAAAAAAATATTCGCTATAAAAATCTAAAAAAATGGATCCCAAACTAGATGCTCCTAGCTATCTTTCTACTAAAGGGTTTTCAAAAATACTAAATGGTGCTCAAAAAATGGTGGGGGAATGAAAGTCACTCTATTATGTTTTTAACAAAACAAGGAGCATATGTTGGTATTTTAGTTGTTTGACCTACTTAAACTTATCCGTTTTCAATAAAATTTAGTAGCTTAGAAACTAGACTCAAAATTCTACGATTCATATTCCTACAACATCTTCCAATTTTGAGTGTAACTATTTTGAAAAAATCATACAAGTTGAATTTTTTTAAAAAAATGCGTCCACTTAAGACCCCCTTTTGGCCCCCAACTTGGTGCACTTACCCTAAGTACATCCCATAAACTTTCCCAACCACCGAATATACAAACATCAAACTTCAATATATCTTTTTCCCCTCTCTTGATTATTTTTGGGTTAATTTTATCTTGTTTTAAACTCTTTACCTACTACTCCTCATTTTGTAAGATACAAAACAAAATGAATAAATAGAAATATAATTATGACATTGAAAAATGATCTATTTTAATTTTTATTGGTGATACCATACATGTACTTGGGGTGCTCCTCCATACGTGCTAAGATTGCATTATGCAAAATTTGGTGCAATATACTAGAGTATCAATTACAAGATATCTCACTTTATTTTATTACACGATTTCCTCCCTAGTCATTATTACAAAGAATGTAAGAGCACATTAATACATAATTGTAGAGGATGAATTGTAATTTGTGTCATTACAAAAGTGAAGAACAATCGCTTCATAATTATTCCCAATCATTATGCTTTCATCTATCATTTGATTAAAATAAAATGTGATATAATAGCCTAATCTAATGTAGGTTTGCATAAAGTAAATAAATGAGTAATAAATTAAATGAAATACACCTAAGAAACTAAGCAATAAAAATGTAAAACCCTAATGTGCAAAGAGAATTAGAAGAGCCTTAGTTGATTCAGAGATGTCTTGAGAGTGTGCCACAATAGAGATGGGTTGAATAGGAATGGGAGACCGTCACACTGGAGCTTGAGAAAATGCAAATATGAGTGATTTGGTTAGACTGGGGCACTGGAAAAGGGATTAGGGCACTTGGGGTGCCACGGTCTATAATCTGGGCACCACTTACGTGTGGGAAGTCTGGAAGCCAATTTCACATTACCACCGGATGGTGTGAAGCCTTCGCTACTTTTCATGTGTATGTCACACTTAGATCAATGATGTCACTATAAACCTTCAAGAAAGGAATCACTGCAAAACCCCGGGAAAAGCATCAAAACACTAAAAATAAAGATGAATATTAAGGGTTAGATTTTCCTCAAATTCCACAATGGTGGTCTTACAGTTGATTGTTAGACTACATCTCAAACCCAATGTATTTTTATGTGTGTGTGTGGAATTGTGCCCTAGGTTGCTCTTGTGTGTGTCACACTTGAAGTAGCGAGTAAGTAGCTAGATGTAGAATGTAAATAGTGTGTACATAGAATAGAATAAACTCCCCTCCTATGAAGTGTTTAATGTAGATAACCAGTCTTTGTCCCTTGTGATGGAGTTAGATGGATGTAAATGGAGCAATAGAAGCCTTAATGGATGTAACCTTGAGGAGGTGATAGCTAATGCTTAGTGATTGGTCCCTTATTATCACATAACTTTATATTTATATGATTCCTTCTCTTGAATTTTGTAATTAACCCTGAAAAGGATGACTACAAAAAGATAAGATGCTTTAATGGCTAAAAGGACCCAAAAAGTGAGAGTAAAGTGTAAAGAGGATAGGGCGACCCGAGGGGATGAGGGCACTGGCGCTAACATTTTAGCTGGGTGCTCCACCTAGAAAAGGTAAAACTAAAGTATGAAATGACAGACTGAGCATATAAAGGTGAAAGACCAAAAGTAACAACATAAATCAACAAAATATGGCCAAAGACATGGGTTACTTATTAATTTTCATACTTAGGAACCATATAAATAGTAGTATGTGATTGATACTAGATATTTACCCAAAGTGTGTGATTTTGTGCTTACATTTTCCCCCACTTTATGTTGGTGAGCGAAAAGCTCGGTAACATAAAGTAGATAGATATTCATACCATATATCCATGTAGATTAATGTAGAAAGCAAGTCGAGTGACTAGATAAAGCGTGGAGTAATAACAAAATATATGGAGCATGGAGACTAAAGTTGTAAAAGTGTAAAAAGGTGATGAGAGTGAACCTATGTTATAAATGAGTGAGTAAATACTAATGTATGTGATGTACCTACATGTTAGTTTCAATGTGTGTGATGTTTTGATTGATGTTGATTGCTTGCTTCCCATACCAACGAACATGTAAAAGAGAAGATGATCAAGTAGTTAAATATGCATGTATATCTATAAAAATGTGTGTAAAAATGCATGTATATATGTAAAAATGTGTAATGAAAGTATGAAAATGAAAAAGGAACATGTGCACCTGATCCGTGATGAAAAAAATAGTGTAGAAAGGGTCCTTTCAATGAAGTGAAAGTTTTTGGGCAATCTCACCCTTTGGAAAAGAAGTGTAGGGAAGAAAGTCTAGTTTATCCTCCAACCTATAATTTCTTACCAAAACTGAAGAGATCTTTGTATTATCTAGTTTTTTGGGTGATCTTATGCCACAATGAAGTAGTGTCAAGAGGAAGGTCTGGTTTATCCTCTAACATGTAATTGTTCCACTGGAATGCTAAGGATGATCTTCCCTATAAAATTCATTGTGTATGGAGTTTTGTAGACTGTGCCGAACCCACTCGATGTGTAACTAAGGACCTAAGTATGATTCTAAGCCCTAAACTATGTTGAACTATATTAGTATTATGTTGTGTATACCATGTATAGGGTGACTGATTCACCCAAATGATGTCCCCTCTTTGGGGGGTACATGTGCGTCATCAGTGCGAGAATGTGGCCCCAAAGAAAGGACCAACAATTGAATCTAAAACACTACCCTAAGGGGAATGTGCTTGGTAGAAACCAAGGCACATGTTAAAAAATAGTTGGGAGACAATTTTTAGTACAAGAAAAGAGATACATGCATGTATAATATAATGTGTAAGCTACATAGACAATGTAGAAGTTAGGTGAAGATGATAATGTAAACACACAAGAAGATAATGTAAACCATGAAAATCAACTGTAAACATGGTACACCACTCAAAATGTCACAAGACACTTAAGGTCGTAGCATCTACAAACAAACAAGTATGCATATAATACAAAGAGAAAAGCCCGTGTATAATGGCAAAAGAGACAAGAAAGTAAAAACTTTGTAACAGATAACCATGGTAGTAAATAATCCTACAAAACAAATGTTGCACATGAAGCACCCATTAGCATGTTAGAAAGATAAAATATATGTCAAAAGTGTGTATAATCTGATAATGAAAAGTTCTAAGTACAAAATGAAATAATAGAACCTGTAGTGTACAAAAGTGAATGCCTCCAGGAGCCATTATGGGAATGGTACTAGGTATTATGCCAAGCATCAATTATGCGTGTAATGGACCTCTGTAATCATAAATCACAACTAGAAAGCAAGTGAACGTGTATGTGTGTATGATAAAGATAATGGCATACAAGTTATCTATCTAGCATGTGTAAAAAGATGAACATGTATAAGAAAATGTAAGAAAAGTAAACGCAACAAGATATGCAGCATGTTGTGGATGGATGGAATGGAATGCAAAGTGAATGATAGGAGTCACGTGCCCCCCGAGTGAATGGAAGTGTATGTAGTGAGGTTCATTTGTTTTTTCCCCTCAACAATCAAAAATGAGTTCCTTAAAAGAGAGTGTGTCATCGGGAAATGGTCGAACTATGTGTTGTGTGTAGTGTGATGTGATGAATGTGTAAAGATGACATTCCACATAGAAAAGAATCATACATGATGATGTAGCCTAAACGTATATTATGACAAGATGATTGGAGTGATGATGTAGCTTATGGTGTATATCACTACAAGATGAGTAGAAGGAGTGATGATTTATCCTAAATCATATACCACTAAATGATGCAAGTAGAAGTGATGATGTAGCCTATGGCGTATATCACTAATCTAGGAATGTTGTATGAGAAAAGGATTGAATGATGAACACGTGAATGTGGGAAGGTCCATTTGTCATGTATACCCTCAACAGATCCCATATGGGCGTGAGACTAGAATGTGTCATCGGGTAGGGAGCGCAGTGCGTAAAAGTAGATGAGTAGAATATGTGTAGTAGGTGTAGTGTAATGTGCAATGTATAAGATGTAATGTAAGATGTGTAGATGATATAGGTGTAAAATATGTTTGACACATAATAGATGTAGGATGTAAGATGTAATATGATGTGTATATACAAACATGTAGGATGTGTAATGTGTATTGTGTAGTGTCTATCATGTAGTGTGTGAGGTTCGTGTGTATAGGATGCCCTCAACAGTGAAGTGTAAACCGAAGCACCGAGTGTGTCATCAAGAAATTAGGTGATAAAATTCATCTACCGAGAGATTAAGTAGTCGTGGAGTGATGGAAGAAATGTTAGAACCATCGGCGGTGGTAAAATTTGAAATGTGCCATCACCATTAGTAGAAAAAGTTTCTTTTACAAAATGAATTGGAAATGAAAGTGGAGTAGGATGTAGAGGAATATTAAATGGTGGTAGCTTTGGTGGTATTGATGATGTTGTAAATGACTTGATAAGAGAAGATGGACTAATTTTGAGAGGTGCTTGCGTATTTGGACTTTAATAATGCAATATAGTCTTGAGAGGAGGAGGTGTTATATTGATTTTGAGAGGCGGTTGCTTAGGCGGTGCTTGAATTTCCATAGAACGACCATTAGAAGTGATGGCATGGTGCTCATTAGACATATATGATTCAGTTTAAGAACCCATTGAGATGTAGCATTTGTAGATGGGCATGCAACAAAATGTTGTGCAACAAATGAGATAAAGCCCTAATGCTCAAGATGTTTGATTCTTCATTGTAAAGCATAACAATCATTGTCATTATGTCCATTGATTCAATGATAATTACAATATGGACGACCTTGATATTTTTCTAGCTGATAAGGAGGATAGTAATGAGTAGGCGGTAAAGTGATCAATTGATGACTAAGGAGCTCAGTAAGAATGTCATGTTTCTTAGTATTGCGATCAAAGGTGAGAGGATCTGGTAATGGTATGACTTGAGGCTCATTGATATGAGCACATGTAGTAGACATAGAATGAAGATGAGATGTAGAAAGAAAACAAACATGATCCTGAGAAGCATCCTTAAGATGTTGGATTTCAGATTTGAGAGATGTAATCATGGATTCCATAGCCTTAAATTTGTTGTGAAATAAATAATGCAAATCTTGAATTGACTCCAACATGGGTTGATTATATAGAGGATCACGAAGACTAGGGTCATCAAATAAACGATCAAAAATAACACTTACTTGATGCGAAGGTGTATCTCGGGAAGATACATGGTGTCTAGGGATTTTTAAGAAAAACTTGGAAATTAGGATGCATTTGAATTAAATCAGACAAAGAAATTTGAGGAATATTAGGAGCCATGATAAATAAGATGATATGCCAAAGAAGGATCTGAAATATCGATCATGAGTGGGGTTCACCAAAATGATTAAAACAATATGTAAAATAATAGCCTAATCTAATGCAAGTTTGCAGTAAATAAATGAGTAGTAAAATAACTAAAATACACCCAAGCAACTAAGCAATAAAAATGTAAAACCCTAATGTGCAAAGAGAGTTGGAAGAGCCTTAGCTGATTTGGAGATGTCATGGGGATTATGTGCCACAGTGGAGGAAATTTGAATAAGAATGCGAGACGGTCACACAGAGCCTAAGAAAATGTAAATCCAAGTGATTTTTCGAACTAGGGCACTGGAAAAGGGATTAAGGTGTTTAGGGCTCCTGGTCTACAATATAGGGTGTCATGGCCTATGCGGTAAATCCGAAAGCCAATTTAACACTACATCTCAGACTCAATGTAGTTTTGTGTGTGTGTAGAATTATGCCCTAGGTTTCTCTTGTGTGTGTCGCACTTGAAGTAGTGAGCAAGTAACTAGATGTAGAATGTAAATAATGTGTGCATGGAATAAAATAAACTCCCCTCCTATGAAGTGTGATGCATGTAACTTGACCTTTGTCCCTGTGATGGATGAAAATGGAGCAATAGAAGCCTTAATGGACGTGACCTTGGGTGGTGATAGCTAGTGTTTAGTGTTTGGTCTCTTATTATGATCACATAACTTTATATTTACATGATTCCTTTTCTCAAATTTCGTAATTAAACTCAAAAATGTTGACTACCAAAAAGATAAGAACTTCAAATGACTAGAAAGGACCTACAAAGTTAGAGTAAAGTGTAAAGAGGACAAGGGCACCCAGAGGGGACGAGGGCGCCTAGCGCTAGCATCCTAGCTAGGCGCTCTAGTCCAAAAAAGGTAAAACTAAAGTATGAAAAGACAAACTAGGCCTATAAAGGTGTAAGACCGAAAGTAGCAACAGAAAGCAACAAAAGATGGCCAAAGACATGGGTTAATTATTACTTTTCTTACTTAGGAACCATATGAATAGTAGTATGTGATCGAGACTAGATATTTACCCAAAGTGCGTGATTTTGTGTCTACATCATTAATGCCATTATGTTGATGTGTGAAATAGTAATAACACTAGATATGTGCGACACCAACAAAGAGGTGTTCGAATGTCATGGTATACCCATTTGTACTTGAGATGATGTTGATGATGCCGGTGAAAACATGCTAAAGCATAAATCTATGTCATGTTTTTTCTTATTTCATTAGTTTACCCAATAAGCACTAATATAATCCTAGAATGTTGGATAAATGACCATTGGAGCAGGTCGTTGTTCTTCTAAGAGGATCTCCTTCATAAGATATGGTTTTTTTGTGATTTTCGATAATTGTGACCAAAAAGCGCAAAAGTTAACAAAAACGAAAATAGAGAAAAATAATAAGGGAGATAGATGAAATCATATACACGTGTGAATAAATAAACACGTAGTTAATCCCCAAGTGTATGAAAGTAAACAATACGAATATTGACAAGTTAATGTTGGAATCTTGCATTCAATGAAGGAAAGAAATATAGACATACATTTGACATAAGAAAAGTTATATTGACAAGGAAATTCCAACACAAATTGTTATGCAAATCTCCTTGTATAATTTCTCATTGAACATAAACACCGGGTTTCCTATATTTCTTCCTCTCCAGAAAAAATTCTAGCAATACCAAAACTACTCTCCATGATTACAAATTGTATTTATAACATGAGAAAGTAACCAATTCTTGATCGACTTTCCGCATTATTTTACATTTATAATTTATTCAAAAATAACCTACAAAATGCAAATACAGAAATTTATTTAAATTACTTTTAATTTTCAAAAAAATAACTTGACATTAGAACCAATTCCTTAAGAAGTATTGCCTTTCTCAATGGTTACTCGAAACTAGCTTTACTCTTTTCTACACATTTGTTCTCTTGCATCTCCTCCATTTTCACCACCACGAAACATGGTGAATCCTCTATAGAACTGCCACCTTGTTGCCAGCACAACTTCCCGGGAAACATGTATTTTTGTTCTTTAAGCGCTGAGCATATTTTTGAGCGTTATGTGACCTTAGGAACGCCATGGTTTTGATGTTTAGAGCGCATTTTCTTTCCCTACGAACCATACTTTACCTGCTTCGTTGAGAGCGTTTTTTGGGAATTATGAAACACTAATAAAACCTAATCTAAGCACAAACACATTATTACCCTATAATAATACATTTTTTCAACTAATCTCGGGAAATTAGTACTACAATAGTGCAGGATGACATCTCTGTAAAATAATGAACGATAACATCTATCTTCAATAGTGTACGAGGTAATTTAATATGTTGTCAATTACTGTTTACAATGACAAGAACAATTTTAATCTCCAAAACTTTGCAGAGAAGATTGACTGGTTATGCCACCCGTTAAAGGACAGCTGAAACATAGTAAGTGTATGTTAATTTCTCCTTATAAAATATATTTCTAAATAGAAAATAATGTGCTTCTGTAATGTATTTACCAAATCAATTCAGCATTACAAGCCAGTTTGGGGAATTTCATAGAAAACTAATAAATAATTGAAAAATCAAATTATTACGATTATTGTCTTTTGATACTAGTTGCTTAACTAAAGGAGAATTTTGATAAAGATATATATTTACTCAGCAATTATAATCAATTAGTATAGATATCTTAAATACATCTATCTAAAATGCGTTGAGAGATATCAATCATAAGACATCTATCTAGCTATACAAGTATACTATAAGTATACCAAAAAAGTATGTGATTAAAATAAATATAATAAAATGCGTATATTATAATAAATGTATTAATATGAAATACATCAATAAATATCAACGTTCTTCAGTTTGAATTTTTACATACGTCTTTAATTAACAACTTCATTAAATTCACTATTAATTTACAATTGATTTGTGGCAAATGGAATAATTTAGCTATGTCATTATCAAAAATATCTATTAAAAAAAGACACAAACATTACTACATGGTCAATATATTACTATTTTTTGATTGACTTCTCCAAGAAATAAAGAAACAAAATTATTTAAATGATAGTCCGATAAAAGTGAAATTTATAAATGAACTGCCACATGACGGTCAAACGAACGTCAAATTTAATCTCTAAAATAAAAATGAACAACACACTCCATTAAACCTTCCTGTCATTGTAGGATGCCTCTTGACATTACTCCATAAACACATGGGGCAAGATACCAATATCTATGTAAAACTGGGGGTCTTTTTTTTTTTTTTTTTGTTTAATATTTCCCTTGAAATTTCGCAGAACAGTATTATTAATGCGATAAAAACGTCTGGAAAATATTTTACAGTTAAAAACATGTGAATTGTATAAACGAACGTCAAATTTAAACTATACAAAAGACAAATGGCTAGCTGCAAACTGCAACGGGAAGATGTTCTTTCCTGTATTTTATAATATTTGAAGTTGAGAAGCCGAATATGCAAAATTAAGTGCAGTGATATTAGTTATTTGGGCTTTCGATTATGGAGTGAAATTAAGACACATCCACAGACTGTTCTCATATTCCTCTGTTTTGGTCTGAGTTTGGTTGGGATTATATTTTTGCAGTGGTGAATGAGATTGAGAGCAGAGAAAGTGAAAGCACTCAGATCATGCCTTCCCATTTTAATGCTCTCCACACGGCAGCTGCAAAGAAAAGAAAAAGAATTCAAAAAATTCAACTTGTTAACATATGTGAAATTTAAGTAGAGCGGATTGTGAGTGTTAACTCTCTCTCTACGCTGAATATCTATCTAAAATTTTTTGGATTCATTTTCTTTTCTTTGCAGCAGCAGTGTCCAGAGCATGAAAATAGGGAGACATAATGATCTGAGTGCTTTCTCCTTCATCTTCTCTGCTCTCAATCTCATCCACCGCTGCAAAAATATAATCCCAACCAAACACAGGCCAAAACTGAGAATATGAACACAATCCAAACCATGCAATATAACTGGACAGCAAAGCGGTGGACTTTATAATTTTACTCCATGATTGAAAGCACAAATGCAATCCATGGCATGTGATAATTGCCCAAGTCAAACAAGACAAAAATTAATAATAGAATAGGAATATCTTCACGTAAGGCGGCTTGTCCCTTCTCACTTGAAACATTTTGTCACGAGTGAAATGGTTCAGGTAGCAAGTGGAATATATATGAAACACATGCATCCTTACTGTTCAATGTTTTGGGCACTAGTTTCACTTGTGTCGGTTTGATTATTGTGGAATATTACAAACGGTTATAAAATGATATTGATATCAACATTATTTCTCATGAGTATCATATGACAAAGCATAATTTGAAATTGTACACCATATTATTTTCATTTCAATATTCATTTCCACATCATCTTTCAAGGAAGTTTGAAATTATAAAATATTAGTATTAGATAGTTTTTAAATATAATATATATGTGAAATATGAAATATATCTCTTAAATATATTTATATGGAATATATGTTTTTTAATTTTTCTTTTTTTTAAGATTTTTCACTTATTGTATTGATTAATTAATAATTTTATTTTTGAAGTAAGAAGTGGTATCGGTCTAGTTATAGCATTTTTTTGCATTCTAAAAATTATTTTTGGAAGGAAAAAGAACTCCAAATTCCACTATACTTCTCCAAATAAAAACTAAAAACATCTTGGATAAGCTCTTTCCTAAGCTATTTTCACATGGTCTCAAGGATTATGCCCCATAATGGTTCTATGACCTCCCTCTTCAATCAATCAACGCTTTCAATTATTTGGCCAATCACTTTTTAACCCATTTTGCAATCAATATTTGTGAGAAAGTCTCTTACGCTCAAATGTCAAAACTTAAGCAAGAATCTAATGAGATTGTTAGTGTCTCACGTGTGATTTAACCTTGAATAAATAAACATGTGTTGGGTTAATGTGTTCTTATTTATTCATAGGATTAAGGGTTAATAACATGTAATATATTAAGATTATTAATTAGAAATCAATGTGCATATATCAAAATATATTAGTATTAGCAATTAATAAGATGGAATATTACAAACAATTGTTAAAAACAACAAAAAACAAGCAAGAGAGTAATGTTAGCTAATTAAAGACTTAGGAAACTGATTTAGTAGTGTTGTATGATCTGTACAACATGGAAATAATGTACAAGTTCTTCATCTCTAAATTTAAGAGTGCAAGCGATCATAGACGAAACAATTTTGGATGTATGGAAGTATCACATGGTTTGGTACCTAGTGAATGATTATGTATGGCTACGCACTAATGTTCTGCAACTTTTTGTGTCCTTGCAACCGACTATGATGTCTTGCACTCTAAAACCCTAGGCATTGTACTTATGAGTAAACCTATGTATGATGTGAAATAATTTCAAAACCTAACCACAAGTAGTAGACCCCTGTAAAAATGTTAATATTTGGGTTGCATTGCCATTAGTATTACACTTTGCCTACATTTACAATACTTTGTAGAGTCCTCAAACTAAATACACTACTCCACCTAGCATGTGATACATATAGACGTAAATAGATTTAACAATTTGATCACTTGATAATACAATAATGGCTTGACGTGCTTTTCTTGACTTGGTATGTATGGTATCTATCTTGGAAGCGTGACTATAAAACATGGTTGAGTGTGCTTCAAACCTTTGTATGGATTTCTCTTAAAATTTGCTTATGTTTTTCATGATTTGGAAGATCTTTGAGTGTTTTAGGAATGATTTACATTTAAGAGAGCTAGGTGGTTGCTAGGTGAGATAAATGTGAGAGTTAGACTTGCTTTTGTAGGCTTTCGTAGGTAATGGCTTGTATCAAATTGAAAAAGTGATCATTGGGTGGTTGGGGATGAAAATATTAGTTTCGGACCAACCGTTGGAAGATTCGAGTCCCATATAGGTAGGTATTGGGATTTTGTAAAGTTCTACGAATTTTGCATGGGGAAAATATACTATTTTGGATTGGTGTAAGTAGTTGAATGGGTGTGAGTAGTAGGAATAAGGAAGAAATCCATGCAATAAGGATACGGATGTCTACTTAAGTTTGGTATGTGCGCATAAGTCCTAATCTTGGGATAAAGCCAGCAATGTCATTTCTAAATGATAAATTGTCAAATTCGAGTGTCTCTGTGATATGTGTAATGATACAAGATCATGATTACTAAGATGTACATAATTTACTAGCAAATAATGAGCTTTAGGATCTATTCACAAAGATTTTACTAGCTCTATATAAGAATATGTCATGGTTTCAAAAAATTATCTTTTGATGAGCTATATCATATCGTTAAGGAAGAAGAGGTCAAGCTTATAGTATTGAATACGCTTAAATATATGTCTAATGTATAATCTATGCAAAATACTAAGTTTGAGGAAAAAATTTGTTTTTAAAGTCAAATCTAAAGAAAAAATAATTTGTTGTAACCCAAAATGAAATAATAAGTGTGTGGTACTTATTATACATTGGATTGGGGTTAGAAACAAAAACTATATATTTATATTCATTTATTTTAAGATTTGTTCAATTTTTTTCCTATTCCACCTGTCGGTAGTGCATGTGTGGATTCTAGGAAACATGTGTCACACCACAACACACCCAACATGGATTTTGAGTGGACATATCACATAAGAGGTTTCACCTTGTGTTCTCATTATAAGCATAAAAGGGAATTGGTTCCCATCGAGTTTTGGTTGCATCATGATGGATTTAGAGATGAAATACTCACATATAACTAATCAACTCTCATATACACATGCAATATGTAACTAATTACCGCATAACCCATAATGCACAATGAGATATATAATTACTTTGTATTAATAGATTTACTTTTGAATAGTAATAACAACAGTTCTCATATTTTTGAGCAATAACCATAGTAGTAATAATCATTCAACTAGCCCACAATTGTCATCGGTTCGATTAACTAACCACAATTACCATTCAGCCTAGAATTAATGGCACCACGTATATAAAGCGGTGGGGAATTTACCTTCACCATCTTATGACATTAAATATGCAACCCACTTATAATGGCTTAAACTTATTATCCTTTATTCTTGGGATCTTTGCATTTGTATTCACTTTTATGTTTGTTTTGGATTACACAACATTCACTAGTCATACACATTGGTTTGATATACTTTTGTAACCTTCATATCATTGTTTAGCACTTCTTGGTCCACTCCATCTCTCTTTCTTGCATGCCCCTCTTCTCTTGCACTATATTGGGTGATTCCAATATGATCTCAAGGATCCTAGGTCTTAGACTTCATTTTCTTTAATTGATGTATGGGTCTCGCGTGATCTCTATATTTACACACGATCCTATGTCTCATGTGTGACATTCCTCTGCATCATCTAGTTATTATATGAACCACATTTTATCCTTCTTCCCAAATATTATGTGTGTCATATTTTGATGCCTTTTCCATTCTATGCATGAGCTAGATATTGACACTTCTACCCTTCTTAAATGAATACCACAAATGTCAACTCCTTTCATGTTCCTCAAGCATGTACTCTCTAAACCACTAAATGCTTGTCAAGTATTGAGCTGAAATTCTTTATGCTTTTCCATAAATATACATAGTCAAATTTTAGCTTCAAAATTACCCCACATTAATGTGATTTCCCACTTTTGCATAACCCTTTCATTGTCTCTAACTCAAAATTTTAGGGGCCTCCTTGTGCGGTTGACCCTTAAAACCTTTCCACTTTTTCATCACAACTTGTATCTTGTTTTCTTATTCCATCCACCTACACACACAAACCTTTAAATGCTTTGAAATCATTATGAGGATCCTTTTATTTTTCTTTCATTGCACTTATCATTTCCCAAAATTTGTTCCAACCTCTCAAGCTATCTCTCTTCATCAACTTTCTTCTTTGGACCTCGGCGAGGTGTAGTTTAAGTTCATCCTTTTACGCGGTTATAACCTTTCCCATCTCATCTACATCTTGTAATCATTTTGTTCGAATAACCTTGCATGGTATGACTATTACATCCAAGATATTTTAATTTTGTTTCTCAGGGTGTATGCACACTTTGATGATTATTTATTGTCATGTAACTCTCAATAATACTCGTTCCATGATGGTGTTATTTCCAGTCGGTATGGATTATAACCCTTAACATGCCTACAACTTGCCATCAAGAATGGTCTGAGACCTTTCAACTCATCCTACTAATATTGTTTTTCCTATGCACCCCCATTATCTATTCTCTCCTAAATAATAAGACATCAGATAAGACTTCTAATTATCCTATTCCAATAGCTTGGTTAAGACTCACTCCATATTTTAAGTTTGGATCCTCCTTGAGAATATAATGACATGATCTCAGAACCTTCAAATCTCATTTGTGTTCTTTTCTCTATCTCGGCTCTTTCTCCAAACTCCTTCATGTTATTAAGGATAATTGTTTTTGTATGTGTGTCATGTCATTCATAAAACTTTGTCTTGTGACTTTGATGGCCATCTTCACTAACACATCCCTAGCATGCATCTCTTTCCTATGGTAAGGATCAATAAAGGTTATATTTTTCCTTCGATATTCTCACGGTAAGGCTCACACACTAACAATCTGAACCTAAAAGTGATTGTTATATGTATAAACATACAAAGAGAAGGATACTTCTCTCTATGTCCTAACTATCACACTTCCAAGTTACATCACCTCCAAAAGGTATAAGTCTTCATATTTATTTCTCCTCAATATCGGGAATGTATAATAAGTTTATCATCATCATCTTCATGTGTAGGATCCTTTGTATCATCTTCACCTTTATTTTCCTCATCCCTAATTCAATAACCTTAGGGCCTCTATATGTAGGTGAAATTTTTATGACTCTAGTTTCTTTCAAACATTGTCCTCGTGTTTCTTCCACCTCATTACATACAAGGTTTTCTTATTTAGTGGTTAGCTTTGGTGGACTCTTTTATTTTTTCTCATTCTCCTATTCTTCATGTTCTCCTTTATTTGGGCATTTTCTAGATTCTTACTCATGTTCTCACTTAGGATTTTCTCCTCCTCTCCATGAGTAGGAGTGAAAATAATATTTAGCTTCTCTTTAGTAGTGGTACATGTTTATTCAAGCACTCATATGCATGTGGAGTTCCTTGCACCATCATGTGTTTGATGTATTTTCTATCATTTCCTCTCTTAACTAGTTTCTTTCTTTTAATTCTCCTCTTCACCTTCAATGATTGGAGGAAGACTTTATTCCTCTTTTTCTTTCTTGAATACTTTTGTTTCATAGACTTTCTCTGTGAATCTCACAACATCTCATCCTCCTTAATGTATTTCTCTCTTTATTAAGTCTTATTATTCGGTTCAAGAAATTAAATATTTTATAAACAAACTTTTTACCACAATTATATTTTTGTAGGTCTCACTAATGTCTAATTCATTCCTTTCAACATAGGTTTTTAATGAATAAACATATGTGGCACTCAAGAAATGAATAGTTGCATCAATGTAATCCACATCAATATTAACCATCATACAATTTCCTATTATGTTTTATGGAGTCCAAACATATATATATTTATAAACCCATATGAAAATTTTTTAGGAAAAGACATGTTTTGGTCAATCAATAAAATTTGTGCAAGTGAATAATATTGTATCACAAAAAAATCTTGATCTTTCAAGAGATTGAGAAAAATCTTGGGACGTGTCATTCATCCCAAAATGTTTCCATAAATTTTTAATCCAATTCTCAATCTTATCCAGGTTGCATCTCTTATACATTTAGTGCAAAAATGTCGCAATTTGTGTCAAATTCACATAATTTTGTGTTTCATTTTTTTCAATTTTAATGCAATTACGATGTGAATATTTTGGTTCAATTGTGATTAAAAAGTCACACAAAATGTAACACAATTTATGCCACCTCTATGCCACATAATCCCTAACTTCAAAAATAAAAAGGAAAGGCCCATTCATATCCTTTTTAATTTTTAGGTACATGTGCTTAACCAAAACGTCAATAAAGATAGTGTGATATAAACATGTCGGGGTTGAATGCATAGGAGGAAAATTAGGAAAATAAGGGAATGATAAAGGAAAAACATTGTGTATGGAATAAGAAGATAATGGAAGAAGAATGGTATGGATAAAATAGCTATACACATCCTTTCACAGGTGTAACACCTCTTAATTGCGCTTCTCAACTAGGAAATTTTTTTACTTCATGCTTCACTCGATTTAAATATCCATTAATTAAATCCAAAGCATAAATCTGAAATTTAATCCATCGGATAACTATCATAAATCGTGTGCAAGTGCATGAGATTCTAAATATCCTACTTGATCCCCCTCAAACACTCTTTATGAGCCAATACACAAGTGTTTTTTTGTCAAACTGCACCCGTGTCTCAAATTTGGAAGAACTGAGTTGTTTGTGACAATAATGGAACTGTCCCCAAGTTATGGGACCTTGCGCGCTTAGGACGGTTCTCTGGAGAAGATCGGTTCCTCTATCTATTTCTACTGCTACTGCTTACTCCTAATGTTGAAAGGGAAAACTATGCTAACAATGCCGAGGACTAGGGATAGAAGGATAACATGGAAGGAAACCCACATTAAAAGGTGATAGCACCATAAAGGAGGGATGAACACTATACATTGCAGTGAAAATGAAGGGAAATGCGTGAAAGAAGGCTAGGCACGTGTAACACAACTTAAAACATATTTACTAGATCAGTTTCATGGAACACAACTAAATAAGGAGTTGTAAGGGACATAGAATGGCACAACAAGCACACAATGCAAAAGAAAAGGCAAGAAGAAGGAAAGCAAACACGTTATGACATAGAATATTCACAAAAGCGATGCTTCTATTACTTCTAGGAATGCACAGAGTTTATTCTGATGTTGAGATAGGTCGATATCCATACGCAAGAGCAAGATCTAGAGGTCTGACTCAAAATACATAAGATATGAAGTCCTTAGTCAAGTGCATAAGGATCCAAAGTATCCAAAATTAAAAATGAGCCCAGCTCTTACATTTATAGATGAATCCATGGAAGAAGAAGAGAAGGAGGGAAAATCTGAATTTGAAATGCAACCACCAACAAGAAACATTCAATGCCTACAAATCCACCTAAGAATATATCAAATGCACTTCCCCAGGTCTGTTTGGCATGTTGAAGAAGGAAGGAGGGAGAATCAGATCAAATTGGGTGGTTGGAGCAATTAGATCTACCCATTAATGCTCAAAAAGATGTTTTCCCATTTCTCACCTACCAGATCCACCAAGAATTTGAATTTGAATATTTAGCATTGTATCCCATGTTAGTATCTATTGATTGAGACTAGGTGTGCGCCGATCGGAGCTCTGTAGAAAAATATATGGCTGTCAGAAGTTTGTTAGAGTCAGTTGTGCACGCAAGACATGTGGCATGCATGGATTGGCTGAAAGGATGGCGAACTATGTAAATGTTCCTCTCGTTTCTGCCACGTGTCACTCATTGATTCGTTACATGGATTCGGTTCCCTCTTAGTGCGCTTTTGACTGGTCACATGTGGCACACTCCGGCATGTCGAATGACATGGCATGGAAAGGTGTAGAGGAGGGGTATAGGTATGCACGTGGAAGAACAAGGTGCGGAAATAAGATAGAAGGAGGCGCGTGTAATGCACGCGAGGAAATGAGGCAAACTACTAAGCGGAGAATGCATGGTCAAGTCACATCTATAACAAGATGATGTGTGTGGCACGCAAGAAGGCTAGGGACTTGGCTGATTGAAGAAAGTGTGAGGCATGCACATAGGGTAAAATAGTTGATAGGAAGAAGGAGGATGCACAAAGGATGCGCAAGGAAGGAGTGGAACAAGGAGGAAAAGGAAAATGAAATGGGAAAAGGGGAAGAATGCGGGAAATGTAACCATGAGATGTGCCAAGTGAACTTGAGCGCGTGTAACCTTATAATGAAGAGCTCAGAGCCAAAAGATGTATACAAGTTGTCAAAATAACTAGGAGAGTTATTTGGATAATAGTATCATTTGGTTTCCTTTTTCAAGTATTGAAAATCAAGTAATGTTTTCTAAGTGCATACCTGGAACTCAATCATTGAATCCCATCAAGCATCGACATCTTAGATCCTTGGTGAATTCGAGACAATGTAATCAGCAACTTACACTACTTTGGCCAAATTTTCAAAGACATGTATGTCATGCTTGGTTTTGTGATGGCACATTCATCGTTAGGAACTTTTCCTTCACCTAGTTCAGTTATATAGATTATTTTCCATCTTATTATGTTCATATTTAACAACTTAATCATTCATTTATGTCCATTCCTATTTACTAGGTTCATTTAGTTTATTAAGACAAATAAAGGAGTTATGATTAGTTACAAGTTGCGTATAAGGTATAAATTCAGATTGGTCTACAAGGGTAAGTGTCACTATGTCATCTTAGGATGAATATGGGATAGTAAGCGTCTTCGGGATAGTAAGCGTCTTCATAATTATTTGCATTATTATGAGTCCACTTCCTTTCACATTGTCATCATAAGATGACATCGGGTACATAACCGTGCAGTATAATTTGCATTCATACCTATAACAATACTTGAATATTAAACACTATGACCATCACAATTAGAGGAACTTGACGGGATAACTCGTCATAACAACTATACCATAATAGCTAAATAATGACCTAATTCATTAAATGGGTACTACGTAATAGTGGCCACAACGCGTTGGCTCACCGAGATCCACTAATTGAAACATTGTATCTTATTTATTTAAGGTAATTTAATTAAACTACGACATGTCAAATCCTAGGTATCGTAATACTTTCATCACAATTATATTCAAACCTAGGGTCCCAAGTTACAAAATTCATTAAATCAATTTCATGTTTGAATCATTCTAATATGTTAATCTTTCATATTAGTTGCAGATTAAATTCACCTTCTTTGTATTTAAATAAGTAGATCATAATTCATATAAACCAAACATATGTGATTTTAATTACACATATACCCTTTAGTATTTATTTACCGAGTTCATTTAATTAGTACAAAATTTTATTCATAATCCACCTAAACCATTAATAATAATGCAAATATGCATGTATCATCCTTAAATACATCATTTTTATTCACTTAATAATAAGTATTCTTAATCCATGTAAGTTTCAATCATATGATCAATTGAGATAAAGAAGCCTTTCATATAAATTAAAGATGCAAATCAATACTTAATCATATGAATAAAACATCTTATTTATTTCCTTTCGAACATTACAAAGCAGAATACGCTAATTTAGCCTCACAATCTATAAAATGGTACATCAATATTTCACTCAATTACAAATTCACTATGCAATACAATGTAGCTTTAATCAATCAAATTGAACAACTAATTTCTTTCAACATCATTCACCTTGTAGACTTAAAGTACTCCATCTGCAAAATGTTAGCAATGGTCAGTTCAAAAGAACTGGCATGATAAGACCTATTTCCCCCTTAATAGTTTATGCCATTTAGTATTTACATAAATGAAATGTTGCATTAATTTAAATCACATAAATGACCTACTAGGACACAAAATCATAGTTGTAACATATACAAATAAACACTTTGCATACACATTATTGTTCACTTCCTTCAAATCTATTTACTCAAGAATAGTAATACAACTAAGCTGGTTACATAACAGTTTACCAACAATCATTCCTTCATGACATACAATAGTGAGGGTAATAGTTATTTTGACACTATATAATCACAAATATCTTATACTAGTATCAAATAGTATTTAATCTCCCAATTATATGCATGTACCAAATAGTCTTTAGTCACTTAATTAACTACAAGTGTCGTATGGTATTTAATCTCTCAATGAAATACAAACATCAAATAGTATTTAATCACTCCATGAATTTCAAGTATAAAATAGTATTTTTAATCGTTGAATTAAATACCACCCACTAATGAGTAAATATATCTTGGATATCCTTAAGATTAACTTCATATCACATCCTCATATATTTAGAACATATTTATCTCTTGTTATGATGATATTGATATGTTATTATTATTTAGCCAACATTTTTGTGTTGGTCAAAGGTTCTTGAATGGTCTTGATGAAAGATAGAAAACATAATTTAGTCGTGTTGACTATAACGCTAACATGAATAAGGAACTACTATACTATTCAATGTTTGTCAAGCAAGGTACGTAGCACATCATGAGGTCTATAGTGATGAGAAAAGTGTAATGGCTCTCATGAAATAGGTGCAGAAGTCTAAGGTGTATCTGACGCAAAGAAGGAGATGAAGGACACTTATGCAACGAAGAATATTAAACTTGTTTGCGAGGTAGAAGATATGGAGACCAGGATAGGGAACTCAATAGATGGGAGTGGATAAGAACTAGATGATGCAGCAACATCAATAATAGGAGGAGGATCTATAACATGTGTAGCAACGAGATCTTGTTCTAGATTGATGACCTTATAGCATAAGAGTATGAATGAATCACATGTGTCATATTGCAATCGTTTTTTTAAAGCGGGAATCAAACCATGAAAAAATATGAATTGCTTCTCAAAGTTAATGGGCTGGAAGATTAACTGATGCATGTAAGCATTGAATTGCAAAATGTAATCATTGATAGGTTCGAGCTTTTTTCTTTAGCGTAAACCGAGGTAGATGATCATATGTGACTCTAGGGTCATTATTGAGTGTGAATGGACAAATAAAAGCTTCTTCCGTATCATAATAGGTACTAATAGATCCAAAGGGTAGATGTGTGTACCATTGGAGAGCATCATCTGTAAGACTATGGAAAAATGCTTTAAGAAACAATCAATCATTAGAGTATGAAGCCATAGCTAGATGGTAATGTTTGAGATGTAGATGAGGATCACCAGTACCATCAAAACATGTAAATGTAGGCATAATGAAATCCTTAAGGAATGTTGAATTGTGAATATTTTTTGGAATAGGATTGTCATGCAAATAATTATTATCAATAGATACATAATAGGCCTTACTTTCTAGTGTGAGAGATTGGACTTGAGATTTTAAGTGGTCAAAAGTGTGCATGAGTGATAGGATGTCATGTGAAGTAATACTAGAGGATAGAAATAGTGTATTTAGTGGTTGAAATTTTCTATTATGAGTGATCATAGGAATGTCAAGAGGAGACATAGAAGATGTTGATGCTAAGGGCACACTAGATATGGGTGCGGAAGAAGTAATATGTAGTGAATAACATGGAACATCAATAGAAGTAGTATAACTAACATCGGATATATCATTAGGATATAATGTATAGAAGGGGATGAATCATGCATGTTATTAGAGACAATCTCAGAAGAAGATGAAAACAGAGCGGGGATTCACACTCAACAAGTATGCAAAGAAGTAGAATCATGACTATCAGGTGTCTCATCAAAATCAAACAAATATTCAGATGCAAGGATTTAATTAAGTGTATCATCAACATATAATGAAGGAGGAGGAGAACTAGTATGCGATGCATCATGAGAAACATTTTTAGAAATGGAAGGAGTATGAGATGTAGCTATAGAATCATCTGAACTAGTATGAGAAATAGAATCATGCACATGTTTATTGTCTTCTTATTTGTTAGCTAAAGTATTATCATCAAGATTAAGCATAAAAATAATAATAGCATCATCTAAGTTCTCATTAGAAATAACATAAGGAGGAGGGTGGTTGCTGAATAACAAGGTATACAACGAGAAAATCTTGTCGGATCATAAACAATGCTAATGGTAGAATGATCAAATCTAGTAGGCACATTGCATTCATGAGTTAAGAGTTTTCTTTCAATATCATCGAATAATAACATCACGATCTGAGTGGTGAGTTCAGCTATGGTTTTTTCATCATAGATAGGATTGATACTCACATGAGGCATGACTAGCCGAGAAGGAGAAGAGTTATCCTTAGCCATTAGGGTTTTAGTGGATCCTAGGGGATAATTTATAATCTACAAGTTCACCAAAATAATTCAATAAAATATTAGTACTCTATTAATATCCAAATTCAAATATCTGTTATAAATGATATACAATGGAATATAAATGTTAAACAATTTATTTAATTTTAACTATGAAAGGAAATGAGAGGTGTTAATTTACTATTATCCAAAATGAGCCCCCTACTTATTTTGACTAACTTTCCTTCTTTCTTTCTTTCCTTGTGCTTCAATATCAAATTTTACACATTAAAAAGACTCAAAAATTTTCTGGAAATAGCTCCATTAGATAGATAATTTTCTCACCTTTCCAAAAAGGTAAAATTTTCCTCCTAACTCCTTGTAAATTTGAGTTATGGCCCGATGGAGTTTTTGGGAAATTTCCTAGGGCTGTGGCAATGAAATGGTGCCACATGGTGGCAGAGGTTGGGGCAGTAGAGCGAAGTTGAAAAATTCACCAAAGTGGGCAAAGGGTTCAAAGGAAAAAACCGGCCCTGAGGGAGGATGGAGAAATTTGCAAAGGCCCGCCGAGCAATGGGGATGCGACATGTGTCAGTCGATGGCGGAAGTCGAGGGTGGCGAAAGGATTTGGTGAAATTTTCCAAAGTGGTAAAAGTGCCAGGGTGAGAAATTGGAGTGCACCTCCACTGGAACTAGAGAGTGACACGTGTCACCGGGAGAGCAGAGCATGGGGAAATCTTGGGAAATTTTCCCAATGTGAAATCAGAGGAAAAAGGTGAGGTTTGAGCCCATGTTTCCATCAGTGAATGGGAAGGTGCCATGTGGAAAAGGAGTAGTGGGGCGCGGGGAATTTTGGGAATTTTTCACAAACTGAAAAAAGGGAAAAAATTCAAATTTTGGCCCGCGAACCCATTTTGCCCTAATTTTCCCAGTTTTGCCCTAAATCTTCAGAGGGCCATATCTTTTGATCCAGAACTCGGATTTTTGCGTTTTTATGTCATTGGAAATATGTTGAAATTATCCACATGATGGACTATTCAATTTTGTTTTTTGGTGGATTTTGGTGGGAGAAAAATGAGAAAACATCTCTGGCATGCAAAAATATAGAATTGACATTCAACCACCAAAATTAATGAAGTATGGGTCATTTTTTTATCTGCAGGGTAGTGTACTTTGGCATATGGGTTTTTCCATGAAGCCCATCACTTTGCAGGTGAAATTGAAGGGATTTGATTGGTAGTTGAGCTCATAAACCATTTTTCCCATTTTTGCTTTCCCTCCTTCTGCTTCACCATTAAAAGCCAATTTTGGCTCATTTGTAAAGGGTTGGATGTTTTGTTCTTACGAGACTCCCCTCTTCCCCTTGGCATGTGAATTCAAGGAGTTTCAGACCTTCCATGGAACTGTGACACATTTTTTTCCTTTCTTCCAATGTAATGCATTGTATCAAATTTGGGAATGGTAATGCATGTTTTGTGAATGATCTTCCAATCCTCTCATGTGTTTATTATTGTTTTCTAGTCTTTCATTACATTCTGACAATCTGTGTATGCTTGGTGTTACATCTCTATGATTTGTGTTTATTTACAAGACATGAAGTTCATCACTCCTTTGGTGTATCACCATTTTTACTTAGTTTTGTTTCCTTTTGCATCCTTTATCTCCGTATCCTTGGAATTTAGAGTAGGATTTAGCATTAAACCTCTATAAAATTCATGCATACAGCTAAACAGAGGAGTAAGAACCATCTTTCTCTAGAGAAGTTTCTCATCTGGCAGGTTCTCACACCTTGGAGAAAATTCAATGTTGTGCAATCACACTAAATGACCCCATTTCGAACTTGTTATCTCATTTTTAGTGATTCCAGCTAAAATTGAGATAACCATAGAAAAATTTTGACAAAACCTCCTAAGAATTCCCTTTGAAGGATATTTTCATGTTTTTAGGTTTCCATTGCATGTAAACATGTCTTTTACATTGTTCATGTTAAGTGTCTTCCGAAACCCGAAACCCGATTACATGCCAGTGTATCGGGTTTTCGGAACCCAGGAGCATCGGAACATACCTTACAAAAACAATATGTTACATGTCTCTTGCTTCCCGAAACCCGAAACCCGAAATGATCCTTTGTATCAGGTTTTCGGAACCTGAAAGCATCCAAACATGTCAAAAACATGTTACATGTTGCTTGGTTCCCAAAACACGATTTGTTAAGAAATCCTTTGTTTCGGGTTTTTAGAAGTGCCAAGCATGATGACATGGCATTAATGTCGAGTTTTCGGTTAGTTGGCACACATGTCGAAGGAGGTGTAATAAATGTTAGGGTTTTATAAATAGCCCTATTTTACATGTCATTTCTACCTGACATATTTTTGCTACGTGGATTTTTCATACATGCTCCATCGACCTCCAAACCCGACTAAACTTCTTGATCAATTTCGTGATTCATCTTCGATCATTTTTCAAATTTCTTGAAGGTATTTTTCTCTTCTTATCATTTTGTGATCTTTGGGTTTATTTTTGAAGTGTTCTTTTGGCATTTTCCTCTTTGATTTTTCTTGCCTCCGGGTTTAGGGTTTAGGGTTGTTTTCTTCATTTTCTGTTGAATTTCCATGAAACCCCTTGTTTGAAAACTCATCTTGGGTGTTTTCTTATTTTCTTCCATGGGTATATTCTTGTAATTTTTGAGAATAATCTATAAAACCTAACTTACAAGCTTGGAGGAAATTTTACCTATTCTGACATCCCAGAAACCCAACGCCTTTGTTTCAGGTTTTACAGGGTGTCCGACATGGTTTGACTTCTGCAGTGTATCGGGTTTTGCAAAGTGCTCAGCATCATCCGACTTCCACTTGTGTCGGGTTTTTCAGATTGTTTGACATCTTCCAACTTCCGCAGTGTGTCGGGTTATGAGGTGCTCAACATCTCTTGATTTCTACCTTTGTGTCGGGTTTCACAAAGTGTCTGACACAACTTGGTTTCCAATATACTCTATAGTGTGTCAGGTTTCACGAAGTGTCCGACAGGTCTCAAATCCCAGTTAGTGTGGTGGAGTGCGTGGGGTTGCTCGTGCCAAGCTTCCAAGTCGATTGTTCAAATAGGAGTTATCTAGGCATTCTTTCTTTAGGACTTCTCATGTCGGATCCTGGATCATCTAAGGATAAGTCAGACATGTCAGGAAAGATGAAATACAAGTACCGGAAAATGGAATCCCCCTCCTACATAGATTGCAATTACGACATCCAAGATACGAAGCTTGGTAACATTGACATGGAAGACTTTTGGAATAGAACCAAGGATTCTTCTTAGAGTCCCTGGATGAAGTCAATAACCAACAGTGGCCTCCCTCTTACAGCAGGATTCCCAATGTCTGCTCAATGCCCTAAGTTCATTTTGGCTGTGCTTCCAATTATGACTCAAATTCTCGCTCAATGAAAAATCAAGCAGGAGAAGTCATAGTGAAGTTGGACGGGGGTTACTTTGATGACCTCTTAAGATTACCCAACTTTCAGGAATATGTCGATGTAGATATTAAGTCAGCACAGAAATCCTAGGACAAAGATCAAGAAGACTACATCAGGCATGTGAATAAAAAGTTCTTGATCAAGGCCAAGCCAGCTGTCTCTAGGTTTCCCAAGTTTGTCCCCAGGAGTGATTTCATCCTTGAAATCAGTGACATCATCACCCTGTTGAGTCGAGTATTTGGACTCCCTGAGTCAAGAGACTTCCAAGGGTGGATGTATCAATTCATGGTCATTATAAAGAAGAACGAACAAGGGATCGATTGGAGCATTCTTATAAGTGATGAGATTGATTCCTAGATGAAGACAGATCTTGACTACTAGCAAATTCTATATGTCGTCATATGTCACCTATACAGCCGGTGACATTAGAAATTATCTAGGGTTAGATGAAAAATGAGATAGGGTAACAAAACACATATAACGGTACTTCCCTCAGCTGACAATGAAGGGTTCTGAGGATCAATTCAGAAGAGTGAATGATGCTTTCTTTTATGAAAATATCTACAGGATGAACCCTGATCTAAGGAAAATAAGAGTCTTTGACGAAGCATGGGCCAAAGTATCAAAATGGGGTTGTATCTTCTTGTAGTTCAAGAAGTTCACATACCTTCGGGTGGTCATGTACCTAGGTGATCCTTTCTAATTTCCTAGATTCCCAGGTGATAAGTTGATCCTAATGGAGTTGGTAAGACAATTGTTGGATTTCCACAAATTCCAACAAAGAAAACACAAGGTTGTCATATCCTTCCCTATTTCCATCAAAAGGTACACATGCTCGACGGTGGTTAAACCTAAGAACGTGGTGCATGAGCTTCAAGACAAGTTGAAGAAGCACATGAAGCACAAAGATGGATTTGATTTCGAGGAGTCCTTAAATTGTATGGGACTTTATATCTACATGTGCCCAACATAGAAGATATTTGGGTTGATCTTCGGGATGAAGTTACCATCCAAAGAAAGGACAATAGCAAGTTAAAAATTGAAGAGATCCATATGCTAGATTTATCGACATCCCGAGAAGGCACTAAGGACAATGAGAGTGACCTTGATGCCTCTATGATGGGTTGAGCGAAGACCAATATGTATTCCGGCTATTGATTGGTCCATTACTAAGAAAGTATCTATCACGGGAAGAGCTGCTCAAATTCTTGCCCGTACTTAAGGCATGGCTCATTTCTTGGGGAATGAGTTATCAAGATGGGACTTTTTCAAAACTAAATACTTTGGAAGTGGGACCCTCAAGGAAAAAGGAAAAGTATCGAACCCTTCCAAGAGGCCAATAAAGGTTAATTTTGTCAAAAAGGGAGAAGATCAAGTAACTACACCAGTGACCACCCTCCCATAAACAATTGATGTTCTTGATTCACCTCCACAACCAGAATAAGGAAATCCTCCTTCAGGAGAAGAGATTGTTCAACCTTCCATTCCTCTTTTAGTTGACATTCATCAGAGGTAAGTCTTCCTCTTATCTCTCAAGCTCTAATTTTGGAATCCTTGCCTCCTCCCATTCAACCTTCCTTGCCTCAGATTTCTTCACCAAGTTCCTCAGCCATGGCTAGTATCTTCTTTGGCCTCTCACCTCTCCCCACTGGACCCTAGTTAACCATGGACATGCCTCCTCCTTCTGCACCTTCATTCCTTGAATCCATTACCACAGACGCTACACTTGCAGTGGTCACCACTCCACAAGCTAACCTTCCTCCACCTGAGGATGTGACCGTAACACCTACAATGGGAGCAACTTCTTCCAATACGCCTCAATGGTTAATAGATCAGACTCAAGGAAGAGGAAGGTGGTATTTCCATTACCAACCTTTGATTTAAGTTACCTCAAGGTCACTCCTACCAAGTCAAACAAGAAACCCAAAATAGTTTCAAGGATTTCAATGGATGCCTCAGGGCATAAATTTGTAGAAATTGCTACTCCTACGGCTGATAAAACTAAGGATGATATAATGGTCACAGATTATCAAATCACAAGGGTGGCTCTAGGGAAAGTAACATCGGAGGGAGAAAAATAGGATGCACAAGATGCCATGAATGTGTTGTGCCAAAATTTAAAGGAAACTAAGTCAAACTGAGATGAGTCAAAAGAGAAAGTATAGTAGCTGATAAAAGTACTACTCAAGCTCTCAAAGCCTCCTGAGTCAACACCATCATCCTCTACTCCTATCAGGTTTGATTTCTCATTGGTACCCATGATCGAGAAGATTAATGAGAAGGGGAGAATGGTCGATGAATGGATCAAAGGCTTCTCCTGCGAGGAAAAGAAGTCATCGAGGACACTATGGAAGTCTACAAATCCTTAAAGGATATAAAGAAGGATGGAGAGAAAATGGATGATGAATTTTCAGCAGAGGTCAGGAACCTAGAGTTAAATTTTGAAGCTCTCCAAACATTGAAATAGGTTCCATCCTGCATCTTGGTCAAAAAAGGCATAATTCCACATGGGAAAAACATTTTCAACTAACCAAAGCCATTAGATTCAAAATAAATATTCTTAATGAAGCTTACGAGAAAATTGAGGGAATCTAGAGATCAATTAGTCGATGACACAAATGACATAGAAGAAGAGCTAGTCAAGATCTGTGCTAAGGTGTTGAGTGAAAGATCACGTATTACTGCATGTTGATTATACATACAATAAAATCCAAGAATCAATTCATCATGAACCAACTTATGGATTCAGCCTAGAAATTATTGTGAGTTTGTGAAAATTGAACATTATTTGGAAACCCTGAGGAAACTCAACAAGAAACTAAAAAAGCTTCTGAAACGCTAGCGATACTCAAGAAACATGTAAAGTTCTAAGTGATCATTCCTTTGCGCCAAATGAGAATGAGATGTAGGGTATAATCCAAAATTTCCAAGAATTTTTGGACAAGCGAGGCTTTGTTGGAGGAAGACAAAGATGATGAAGCAGTATTTTCACGCCTTGTTAGCATAAGCTTACACACATGAAGAAGGAGTCTTACGAACCCATGTGGGACTTCATAGCCAAATTCAACAAGCTGATCTATAAGATTCTAGACCTAGCTATTCCTACTCTTGAAAATCAGAAGTGTTTCTTCATCAATACTCAACCTCCTGATGTGAGCTTCTTGTTGAGAAGATCTGTTATCCCCGATTTGGCCACCGCTCAAGCTACAGCCACCAAAATAGAAGATGATCTTATTCTGGCCGGAAAGATCAGAAGAGAATCATCTAAGCCTAAAAATCAAAGTTCTTCTTAGAGTACTACTAATCCAATGATTCAAAAGATGGCCAATGACTTGATCACTTTAAAGAAGCAAATGTCTCAACAAGAAACCAACATTCCTTATCGAGATATTCCTAGACGGAATTTCAACAATGCCAACGGTGCTCCCACAAGAGATAGGAATCAATTGATCGCTTCTCCCACCAGGCTGGCCATTAAAGCTCCTCCTATCAGCATAGCATTTGAAATAATTG
This sequence comes from Taxus wallichiana var. yunnanensis, assembly GCA_018340775.1. Taxonomy (NCBI): domain Eukaryota; kingdom Viridiplantae; phylum Streptophyta; class Pinopsida; order Cupressales; family Taxaceae; genus Taxus; species Taxus wallichiana. The sequence continues at coordinate 692,544,597 of CM031239.1, forward strand.
AGGAGGATGAGGAACCAGAAGATCACGAATCTCATGAAGCCTTCGAAGCTTCGGGATATGCTGATGAGTCTTTCGACGATTCAGCTGGTGACTCCAGCATTGGTTATTTGGAATATGAGAAAGATGAAGATGAGCATGATGGAAAATCATTTGTAGTTTTCACTCGATCCCAATCTCAGAACCCCGAAATTTAGTTGAAATCTCCAAGGATAAAAGTAAGGAAGCTCCTGTAGTTATGGCGAAAAGAGGATCTCCCATCTCAACACAAACTGAAAAGGAGATAATGAAAAAGGTAACTTCACCTTCCAACTCTCTTTCTCCTACTTTGAGGCCCGTACCATTTGAGACCAATGTAACCAGAATTGAGCCCTCCATCATTCCTTCATATACCACTTTTGACATCATTGATCACATAAAGAAAACCAAAATCCAAATGTCGGAAGCCAAATACCTTCAGTCCAACCCTGAGCAATTTGAGAAACTTGCCAAATTCATTAGAAGCAAGGTTGTTATTCCTTCATCTTCAAAAGGCATTTTCCTAGCCCCACTCAGCCTTTACCTCAGAGTAATATGACCTCTGCCACTTCTTTAGGAAATATTGAACCATTTTATTTGTCTTTACTTATAAACGGTTTCAAACTCAACAATTACATAATTGACTCAGGAGCCTCTGATAACGTTATGCCTGTAAAAGTAGCTCATGCCCTTGGACTCACACTAACTAAATCTTATGGACGATGTTACTCCATGGAAACTAAACAAGTCCCCTTGATTGGCCAAATCAAGGATGCACAATTGCATTTGTTGCATTTCCAGAAAAGAGAGTAAAAATGACTATCCTAGTTGTTGATATCCCGGCTGCTTATGGGATTCTTTTGGGAAGAGGATTTTGCAAAGATGTTGGAGGAGAAATCAACATGGATTGGACCAAAGCTAAAATTCCAGTAAATGGATTTCCTCATGTTCTTCACCCCAAAGCACAAGTAAAGTACCTAGTTACTAAATCAAATGACCCTAAGGCTCAAATTCTCTTTGAAGATGCAGGCTTGGGTAATTATTTCTTGACATCTGAGGTGCCCTATGTAGAAGTGAAAGAAGAAGATCCTAACGCTGTTTGGACCCTTGAGTTTGGAAGTGTTGACTCTTTGGTTCGAGTGCTTGGCGTAATTCTTATATCTCGGATTTTGAGATCTTTCCCTTGCTCTCAAGTTGCAGTTTGATAATACGAATAACACAGCTGAATATGAAGCTTTATTATTAGGATTAGAAATGGCAAGATAAAAAGGAATTTGAAATCTCAAAATACGAGGAGATCCGAGAGTTGATTGTAAATCAGGTAAAGAAAATTTATCGGGTAAAAATGACCGTCTAAAACATTACAGAAACAAGGTTTGGGACAGCATTGAATGCTTGACGCTTTTTCCATTAAAGTAGTCTTAAGAGATTTTAATGATAAAGATGATTCCTTAGCTGTTTCTACATCTCTTCTTCTTCCTCACCCACAGTTCAAACAGGACACATATACCATTGAGATTGTGTATCATCCAAGTGTTCCGGATAACTTCGGCCCATTGGCAAGTGTTTAATGATGACTAATAGGTATTGTCTTTTCTGGAGAAAGCTGATAATTTTAGTGAGCTTTATTTTGAAGGATCAGAATCGGATTTTTGTGATTCCGTTTCAAATTCATATCAAGAAATTGATGGTGAATTCATCCGGCTTAGAGGAAATAATATTCCAAAAGGATTATTTTCTCTAGAAGGTTTGTTTGACAAGCATGATGGGTTCATTTAGGGTAAAAGGAAAGCTGAAGGTGCTTCCTTCTCAGAGGTAGATCAAGTTAACCTAGGCTCCGTTGATCAACTACATATGGTAAACATTGGTAAATGCTATTCTCTGGAGGAAAAAGAAAGATTCTCTTCACTCTTGAAGAGATATATGGACGTCCTAGCATGGTCATATGCGGATCTAAAGTCTTTCAAGCCCAAGGATGTGCAACATAACATTCCTTTAAAGCCTGAAGTTAAACCCTACAAGTAGAAGCAGAGACATTATAACCCAAAGATCTCAGGGACTATTCTTACGAAATTTAGAAAATGTTAGACGCAAGGATTATCTTTTCGATCCATCATTCCACCTAGGTTGTGAACATTGTTCCTGTGAGAAAGAAGAATGGTGAAATCCGGATTTGTGTTGACTTCCAGAATCTCAACCAGTCTTCATTAAAGGACAATTATTTGTTTCCCATCATGGACCAGGTATTACAAACTATCACTAGAGCAGAAATGTTATCCATGCTTGATGGATTTTAGGGTATAATCAGGTTGAGGTAGCTGTTGAAGATCAACATAAAACAACATTCACCACTCCATGGGGAACCTTTTCTTATAGGAGAATGCCTTTTGGTTTGATTAATGCCAAAGCCACATTTCAAAGGGCTATGGACTTAGCTTTCAGAGATTTAATGGGCAAGGTCATAGTTGTGTATTTGGATGACTTGACGGTCTTCTCTAAAAAGTGAAGTGATCATTATGATCACTGGAGCAGTACTCTTAAGGTGCTAGGCATCATGGGATTTCATTAAATCCTAAAAATTCCATGTTTGGAGTGACAGAAGGAAAGTTGTTGGGTCATATTGTGACTAGAGAAGGAACCAAGATCGACCCAAAGAGGGTGAAGGCCATTCAAAGTCTTACCCTACCCATAAGTAAAACTGGGGTGCACTCCTTTTTCGGGAAGGCTAATTTCCTAAGAATATTTGTACCTAATTTTGCAGATAAAACCAAGGATATTCTTGGAATGATGAAGGATAAAACTCCATTTTGATGGAGCACTGAAGGGAAGCTTGCGTTTGAAGAATTCAAATAGGAAATTACTCATGCTTCTATTACAGTATGCCCAGGACTTGAGAAATATTTCATCATGTACGGCTACGCCACGCACATCTGATATCGGCCATCCTGATGTAAGAAAACGAAGAAGGAATTGAAGCTCCCATTTCTTTCATGAGCTTCCCACTAAAGGAACATGAATTAAAGATGTCGCAGATTGAAAAGCATGCTTATGTAGTGGTGAGAGCAGTGAAACATTTCAGGTATTATGTCTTGAGTTCCCACACTCTCGTTTTGGTTCCTAATACTACTGATTAAATCCATTCGACCTAACAAGAGTTGGGTAGTCAATGGGGTAATTGGATAGCCAAAGTCTAGGAGTATGACTTGGACATTAGACCTACCAAGTTGGTGCGAGGCGAGAGGCACATGCGATTAATCATAAAAAAATCTTTGAGACAGAGTGCGAAAAAGCGAAGGTACTTCTTTAGAAGTGCCCAAAGTGATTTTTAAGTAAACATGACTGATGAATGGTACGTAGATATCAATTTATTTTTAACCTATGGTGAGTGTCCCCTGCATTTAAGGCATAAGGAAAAGAGAAACAGTTAAACTCATTTCAAGATACATTCTGTGGGATAATGGTATATACAAGAAAGGTATTGATGGTGTATTCTGTCGCTGTGTTGACAAGTCTCAGCAGATAAGGTTGCTAGAGTCCTTCCACAATCTAGCATGCGGAGGAAATTTCTCTTCTTCTGTAATGGCTTACAAGATCTTATGGGCAGGTATTATTGGCCTACTCTCTTTCGAGATTCAGCTGAATGGGTGGCCAAGTGTGAAGCTTGTCAACATTTCATTGGTTGTCCTAAGCTGACAGCTCTTCCCTTAAAGCCCGTGGTGATTGAAGAACCTTTTCACCAATGGGAATTGATTTCATTGGAGTATTAAACCATGGCTCTAGTGCCATTCATAATTATGTCCTCACCACCACAGACTATTTCACCAAGTGGGTGGAAGCTGCTCCAATCAAACAAGCTACCTCCAGAAGCTGTTTGTAATTTTCTCAAAGAAAATATAATTGTTAGATTCGAGTGTGCCTCACAAGATTGTTGCTGACAACACCTCCAATTTCTCATCCCATGAGTTGAAAAAAAAATTTATGGATTTGGGTTCACGTTGGCTCATTCATCCGATTACTACCCTCAAGGCAATGGTGAAATTTGAATCAAGCAACAAAAACACTGGTGACAATAATCGGAAAGTTGGTTGATGAGAATAAGAGGAGATGGCACAAAGCATTATATGATGCATTGTGGGCGGTCGAATTAATCCTAAACGAGCTATTAGAATGTCCCCATTCTAGGTGTTGTATGGAATTGACGCTGAGATACCTATCTCTATAGAATTACCAACCTTACAGTTGGCTAAAGCAATTGAGGATGAAAATTTTCAAAGTTCTATTGAGAAAAGGATAATGTACCTAGCTAGGATAGAAGAAGAACGAGAGCAAGGTGGTGGATCACATCATAGACCATCAGATCAAATTCAAAAGAATATTTGACAAGAAATCAAAGCAACATGATTTCCAGGTCGGAGATCTAGTACTTCTCTGGGACAAGAGAAGAGAACAGAAAGGGATGCATGGCAAGTTTGACTCCTTATGGAAAGGTCCTTTCAAAATACATCAGCTGAATGGTGAAAATAGCTTCTGTCTATCATACCTTGATGGAGAGTTTTTCCCTCTACCTTTGAGTGGCCAACATTTGAAGATGTTCCACTAGTAATGCAAGATGCTCTCTTGCATTGTATCATAATTTATTTTCTATTGTGTATTTGTTTTCTTTCTTTCTTTCCTTGTTTGTTTTTGGTTTTCTTATTCAAACTCCGTAGCCCAATGGATAAAGATTTTGATATGAGTTCTCTTCCTTTGATGTCTCAAATAAATTCCCCAACTGGAGCCAGTTGTTATCTCGTTTTTAGTGATTCTAGCTAAAATTGAGATAACCATAAAACTTTTGACAAAACCTCCTAAGAATTCCCTTTGAAGAATATTTTTGGGTTTTCGGGTTTCCATTGCATGCAAACATGTATTTTACATGCTTCGTGTCAAGTGCCTTCCAAAACCTGAAACCTAATTACATTCCGTGTATCAGGTTTTGGACCCCGGGAGCATCGAAACATACCTTACAAAAAAACATGTTACATGTTGCTTGCTTCCCGAAACCGGAACTTGAAATGATCATTTGTGTCAAGTTTTCAAAACCGAAAGCATCAAACATGTTAAAAACATGTTACATGTTGCTTAGTTCCCGAAACACGATTTGTTAAGAAATCCTTTATTTGAGTTTTGAAGTATCGAGCATGATGACATGGCATTAATGCTAAGTTGTTGGTTAGTTGGCACACGTGTTGAAGGAGGTGTAATAAATGCTAGGGTTTTATAAATAGCCCAATTTTACACGTCATTTCTACCTGACATATTTTTGCTGCGTGGATTTTTCGTACATGTTCCATCAACCTCCAAACCCACTGAACTTCTCGATTGATTTCGTGATTCATTTTTGATCATTTTTCAAATATATCGAAGGCATTTTCTCTTCTTATCATTTTGTGATCTTTGGGTTTATTTTTGAAGTGTTCTTTCGGCGTTTTTCGTCTTTGATTTTTCTTGCCCCTGGGTTTAGGGTTTAGGGTTGTTTTCTTAATTTTCTGTTGAATTTCCATGAAACCCCTTTGTTTAAAAACTAATCCTAGGTGTTTTATTATTTTCATCCATGGGTATATTCTTGTAATTTTTGAGAATAATCTATAAAACCTAACTTACAAGCTTGGAGGAAATTTTACCTATTCTGACATCCCAGAAACCCGACGCCTTTGTTTCAGGTTTTACAGGTGTCCACACAGTTTGACTTCCATGGTGTATCAAGATTTGCAAAGTACTCGGCATCATCGACTTCCATTTGTGTCGGGTTTTGATTTTTGACATCTTCCAACTTCCGCAGTGTGTCGGGTTCCACAAGGTGCTCAACATCTCCTGATTTCCACCTTTGTGTCGGGTTTCATGAAGTGTCTGACACTGACCTAGTTTCTGATATACTCTGTAGTGTGTCGGGTTTCATGAAGTGTTCGACAGGTCTCAAAGTTTGGTTAGTGTGGCGGAGTGCGTGGGGTTACTCAAAGCCAATCTTCCAAGTCTGATTTTTCAAACATGAGTTGTCTAGGCATTCTTTCTTCAAGAATTCTCATGTCAGATCCAGGATCATCTAAGGATAAGCTAGACAGGTTAGGAAAGATGAAATACAAGTACCAAAAAATGGAATCCCCATCCTACATGGGTGTAATTATGGCATCAAGATACGGAGCTTGGTAACATTGACATGGAAGACTTTTAGAAAAGAACCAAGGATTCTGCTTAAATTGATGGATGAAGTCAATAACCAACGGTGGCCTCCCTCTTGCAGTAGGATTCCCAATGTCTGCTCAATGCCCTAAGTTTATTTTGGCTTTTGTGCTTCAAATTATGACTCGATTCTTGCTCGGTGAAAAATCAAGCGGGATAAGTCATAGTGAAGTTGGGACGGGGGTTACTTTGATAACCTCTTAAGATTACCCAACTTTACTGAGAATATGTTGATGTAGATCTTAAGTCATCACAAAAATCCTGGGACAAATATCAAGAAGACTACATTAGGCATGTGAATAAAAAGTTCTTGATCAAGGCCAAGCCATTTGTCTCTAGGTTTCCCAAGTTTGTCCCCAGGAGTGATTTCATCCTTGAAATTAGTGACATCATCACCCTATTGAGTTGAGTATTTGGACTCCCTGAGTCAAGAGACTTCCAAGGGTGGATGTATCAATTCATGGTCATTATAAAGAAGAATGAACAAGGGATCGATTGGAGTTTTTCTTATAAGTGATGAGATTGATTCCTAGATGAAGATAGTCTTGACTCTTTGGAAAACTCTTTATGTTGTCATATGTCACCTATGTAGTAGGCTGGCATGAGAAATTATCAATGGTTGGATGCAAAACGAGATAGGGTAACATAACACATATATCAGTACTTCCCTCGGTGATAATGAAGGGTTACGAGGATCAATCGGAAGAGTGAAAATATCTATAGGATGAACCCCGATCTAAGGAAAGAAGAGTCTCACGACAAAGCATGGGCAAAGTGTCAAAATGGGGTTATATATTCTTACAATTCAATAAGTTTGCATACCTTCGGGTGGTCATGTATCCAGGTGATCCTTTCGATTTCCCAGATTCTCGGGTGATAAGCTTATTCTAATGGAGTTGGTAAGACAATTGTTGGATTTCCACAAATTCCAACAAAGTAAACACAACGCTCCCATATCCTTCCCTATTTCCATCGAAAGGAACACGTGCTCGATAGTGGTTAAACCTAAGAACGTGGTGCATGAGCTTTAGGACAAGTTAAAGAAGTGCATGAAGTACGAGAGATGGATTTGATTTTGAGGAATCCTTAAATTGTATGGAACTTTATATCTACATGTGCCCAACATAGAATATATTTGGGTTGATCTTGAGGATTAAGTTGCCATCGAAGAAGAAAGGACAATAGTGGGTTGACAATTGAAGAGATCCAAATGCTAGATTTATCGACATCCCGAGAAGGCACTAAGGACAACAAGAGTTTCCTTGACGCCTCGTATGATGGGTTGAACAAAGACCAATATGTATTCCTGGCCATTGATTGGTCCATTACTGAGAAAGCTTCTATCACTAGAAGAGATGCTCAAATTCTTGCCTATACTAAGGCGTGGCTCATTTCTTGGGGAATGAGTTATAAAGAAAGGAGTTTTTCAAAACTAGATAATTTGGAAGTGGGACCCTCCAAGGGAAAAAAGGAAAAGGATAAGAACCCTTCCAAGAGGCCAATAAAGGTTAAGTTTGTTAGAAAGGGAGAAGATCAAGTAACTACACCAGTGGCCACTCTCCCACAAACAGTTGAGGTTCTTGATTCACCTCCACAACCAGAACAAGGAAATCCTCCTTCAGGAGAAGAGATTGTTCAACCTTCCATTCCTCTTTTGGTTGATAATTCATCAGAGGTAAGTCTTCCTCTTATCTCTCAAGCTCTAATTTTGGAATCCTTGCCTCCTCCCATTCAGCCTTCCTTGCCTTAGATTTCTTCACCAAGTTCCTCAGCCATGGCTAGTATCTTCTCTGGCCTCTCACCTCTCCCCATTGGACCCTAGTTAACCATGGACATGCCTCCTCCTTCTGCACCTTCATTCCTTGAATCCATTACCACAGACACTACACTTGCAGTGTTCACCGCTCCACAAGCTAACCTTCCTTCACCTGAGGATGTGACCGTAACACCTACAATGGGAGCAACTTCTTCCAATATGCCTCAATAGTTTATAGATCAAACTCCGAGGAAGAGGAAGGTGGTAGTTCCATTACCAACCTTTGATTTCAGTTCCCTCAAGGTCACTCCTACCTAGTCAAACAAGAAACTCAAAATAGTTTCAAGGATTTCAATGGATGCCTCAGGGCATAAATTTGTAGAAATTGCTACTCCTGTGGCTAATAAAACTAAGGATGATTTAATGGTCACAGATTATCAAATCACAAGGGTGGCTCTAGGGAAGGTAACATTGGAGGAGACGTGCGAGATGCACAAGATGCCATGAATGTGTTGTCTTTAAAATTTAAAGGAAACTAAGTAAAGCTGAGATGAGTTAAAGAGAAACTACAACATGGTGTGAAGTACTACTCAAGCTCTCAAAGCCTCCTAAGTCAACACCATCACCCTCTACTCCTATCGAGTTCGATTTTTTCATTGGTACCCATGATCGAGAAGATTAATGAGAAGGGGATAATGGTAAATGAATGGATCAAAGGCTTCTCCTGCGAGGAAAGAAGTCATCGAGGACACTATGGAAGTCTACAAATCCTTAGAGGATATAAAGAAGGATGGGGAGAAAATGGATGATGAATTTTCAGCGGAGGTCGGGAACCTAGAGTTAACTTTTGAAGCTCTCAAACGTTGAAATAGGTTCCATCTCGCATCTTGGTCAAATATGGCATCATTCCACATGGGGACAAACATTTTCAACTAACCAAAGCCATTAGATTCGAGAATAAAATTCTCAATGAAGCTTACGAGAAAATTGAGGGAATCAGAGATCAATTGGTCGATGAAGCGAATGACATAGAAGAAGAGCTAGTCAAGATCTGTGCTAAGGTGTTGGAGTGCAAGCTCGGGTATCTACGCCTATTGATGATCTTTACAAGCGAGATCAAGAATCAATTCATCATGAACCACTTATGGAGTCGGCCTAGAAATCATTGACAGGTTTGTGAAAATTGAACATTCTTTGGAAACCTTGAGGAAACTCAACAAGAAACTGAAAAAAGCTTCCTGAAAACACTAGAAATACTTAGGAAACATGTGAAGTTCTAAGTGATCATTCCACTGCGCCTGATGAAAATGAGATACATGATATAATCCGAAAGTTCCAAGAATTTTGAGACAAGCAGGATTTGTTGGAGGAAGACAAAGATGATGAAACAGAATAGGCACAATGTTGCATGTCATTTCAATCCTGAAATTGACATGTATTTTTCATTTTTGTTTCATCACATAGGAAGCAAATTTTGACTTGGTCTCCTACGTGAGAGTCAAGCAAAGTAGGAATCTCATTAAAAAGACTATTTTCTAGGATTTATCCTATTTTCTCTCAACTCCTTTTATTATAAATAAGGGACGCTTATGCATTCAAGAGGTTGAGATTTTTGGAATATTGAGATCTATTATGAAGAAGAAAGACTTTGTGTTTTCTTTTAATCATTTGAGGAATAGGAATATTGGCATAGCAACTGATTAACACGATGAGATCCCTCTCCACCATCAGTTTGAGCTTTTGGTGTGACAGAAGTCATTTCGTATCGAGAACCAGAGGCGAGATAAGGGTGCAACCCCCGGAGTAGTGTGGCGATGGGTGACCTCCCGGGAAATTCCCAGTGTCACTACCTCCTAATGTTGTTGGGCCTGATTGGGTGTATACCCAGCTCCATCGTGCAGGAGGGTGTTGGCATAGCAGCTGAATAACACAATGAGATCCCTCTCCACCATAAGTTCAAGCTTTTGGTGTGACAACAAATCGTTTGGTATCAGAGCCAGGTAGTTAAGCGCGCCAGCCCTAGAGTACTGCTGGGATGGGTGACCTCTCAAGAAATTCCCAGTGTCACTGACCCCAGAGTAGTGTTGGGATGGGTGACCTCTCAGGAAATTCTTGGTGTCACTGCCTCCTAATGTTGTTAGGCCTTATTGGGTAGCTTTGATACCAAATGATTTACCGTCACACCACAAGTTTGAGATTTTTGTGTGATGACAAGTCATGTAGCTCTGATACCATGAAAAGAGTTTATGAGAATCGAATCAAAAATGAGACACCATGAAGTAGTTGCACTCAATGGAATCGTGATAGCTCAAGTGATAACAATAAAGAATAATTGATCGGTAATGGAAGAACTTGCTCAATAGAAACAAAGCTTGCATAGAGGGACAGACAACGAAGTGTCTTAGCATTCTCATAAATGAATAGTAAAGGGGTACATATAGGGTGCTAAGTAACCTAGTGTAAGACACACATGAAACCCTAAACCTAACCCATGTGAGATGACCTTCCAATATGAGAGGAGGACACATAGGATAACTCACTGATAACAATGAGCGATCTATTTTACAAACTTTGTGTTATGAGATGTATCTTTCTTAAGATATTGTTCTTATGTTCATAATCTTAAGCTATTCTTTGTTTAGCATCTTGATTGTTCTAATCATTTCAAACATTACATTTGTTATCTAAAGCTCGTATGATTATTTCGTGCTCTGTGTTTACTCAAAAGAAAATGCATTCCTCTCATTTCCTTTCCATTGTGTTTCTTCCATAATAGTAATTTTTGTTCCAATCCATTTCATTTCAAAAGAGCAATATCTTCACCTATTATGGATATGGATTTTGGGACTCTATCCCAACCCCAATGGTTAGATTAGTGTGAATATTGTACATATTATTTTTGTTGTGTTTTAGATTAGTAATAAACATGCAGCCTCACCTATCTTTGAAGAGGGATTTAATCCCATGTACTATGGTTGAACCTCATATTTTAGCGTGACAAAATATCCAACCAACAAAATGTAGATCCGGAGGTCATTTAGGGGGTTTGTAGATTTGCACTAATAGTTTTGGCATGCCGGTGGGACCTTAAAGGTATTCAACTCCATTACAACAAATTTGATGTGCAATTATTGTAAGTTTCTTACTCAAAAGAGCCTTGATTTACACATCGGTGACTCCAAAAGGATAGAATAAACTAGTTTCAGTGAGTCAAGATTGAAGATTCATGAGAATGATCCATACATGGTCAAGGGCCAAAGAAGAGGATTATCGAGTATCTGCAATTATCCCCGAGAAAGAAGAGAAAGGGAAGAAGGATTTAATGGTCTCCATCTGCACCAAAAATAACTCTATCTACTCCCCCACGTAGTATACCTTTCACCCAATCAACAATGGTTCTCGGGATAATCATAATGACACAACCCAATTCTTATGTTAACTTTACTAGCAACAACCCACTTGCTCTCAATGCACAAAACCAGTTTCGATTGCAGCATTAAATAACATCCCATACTTTCTTGGGGAAAATCATACCACTCACTGGTGATCATGTCAAAGACATTGCTAATGTTTGTGCAATCCATGAGATTGTTGAGATGTAAATTTCTGTCAAATTATGGCATCTTCATTCAAAGGAAAGTCTTGCAATGGTTCGGGAGCTTTGAGGAAGGCTCTATCCAAAATTGGAACCGGTTGTGCATAGCTATCCACAACTAGTTTGGAGAAAGGGGACAACTTGTCTCTATTAGAGAAACTGACAAGTATCAAGAGAGCTCCCAATGAGCGGCTAACAAACTTCAATTTCAGATTTCAAAGAACATGGGATAGAATCCCATTGACAAAGTGAGACCAATGACTCAAGGTGCTTTCTTATACTTTCTCAAGGCTTTAAATTCTAACATTTCTATGTTAATCCAAGTAGTAAACTTGCACCTAGGCCTCCTATGCCCTTATATCCAGACTTGGAAATCCCAAGTACTAGTCAAGCACCTACTTTAGCTCCTATTCCAACTCCTAGAAATAAGATTTCAATTGAAACTTCTACTTCATCCTCTAGTGCCTCCAATGAAATTCAAGAAGTCATGAAACAATTACAAAATTTAGGGAATGAGCTGGTTACACTTAAGAGGCAGCAAGCCCAAAGTTTTAGACCTTCTTATCAGTCTCAAACTCAGCCTAATAGGAAACCATATCAACCTAATAGGCCACCCAATCCAGCTACAAATCAAAATCAAGTAAGGCCTCCTATCAATGGATCCATTTCAGCCATATAACCCCAATGTTGCATCTACCTCTAAAGCCTTAGTGCCGGTGCAAAATAATATAGCTCAAGAGTATGATTGGTTTTCCCATGGAATGAACCTCATGACTAGTCTATGTGCATCAATGATGCTTTGAACCAAGCTTTGATGGTGACAACAACTGGCGTAGAGAGTAAGGTGAGTCAAGAAACAAACCAACAACAAGGGACATCTCAACAAGATACAACTCCAAATGAGACTACACTTGTGATTTGGCAGGCTGAAGATTTTTGTGGTATGAATCAAACACCTGCTCAGATTGTAGCAGCTAACACATGGTCAAAGAAGAGGAATATTGGTGAAGGGAAGTCATTAGCTCTAGGTTATCCACAACCTTCCATCACTCCACAAGGTGTTGGCAAGAAAAATGTAGTTCCAAATGTGCAAGGACAGACCAAGCCACCTTCTAGACCAGCTCAAATACGATTATTGCAGTCCATGTACAAGAGAAGAATGTGTAGACTAAGGGTCAAAAAGGGATGTTTCAACCCCATTTATCATCATTGAAAAATTAAGAAGACAAATTTGAACATATCTATGTAGGAGTCACTATCCATCCCAGGCCAAAGGGATCTACTACAAGCTGCCATGAAGAATTGGTAAACCTCAAATCAGCCAGCTCATATGCAAGAGAAAGTACTCACAAATGCCACTTAGCACTGGAGGGCATCATGGAGGACAGCAAGGTAAAATTTTGAATCCCCTTCCATTCTATGTTTCATTTGATCATTGGGAATAAACTAGTACATAATTATAGGATTGATTAAGGGCAAGTAGTTTCGTGATACCCAAGAAAATAGCTGATCATCTGGGCCTTCAATATGAAGTCATATCCAAAGGGGTGGTGCAATTATATGGGACAGCAAGTAACAAGAGTTCGAGTAATTAAATATTTGAGCCTTACTTTGCATGCATGCCGCAATGTCACTATTTTGCAAGATGTGTCAATGATATAATTGCCACCCCTCTTTGCCATATGTTTGTCGAGGATTTCATAGCTAAAATTAGAATCTACTTATCTCGTTGATTGGTCACACATGTTTTTTAGGACAAGGTATGGAGCCAAGGCCACAATCAGGTCGAAACTATTGCAAAATTTCACATTGAGTCTCATACTCTAAGCCCAATTAATGCCGATTGTTCAAAGCATTCGATCAAGAGGATTATCCAAGCACACATGAAGGTGACACAAAAGTTGGAAGCATTCTAGATTTGACCCTTGATGAATGGGAAAGAAACATATATGTTTTGATCCCTACAAGGAAATAGAGGAATCGAACTAGGATTCTATTACATGCATGAAGAAAATCAGCCTCTTCCTAACATCACCAAGCCAGACCATAAAGATGACAATGAGGTATGGCGGTTGTTATTTGATGGATCAAGAAGTAGACAAGGTGCGGGGAGGAGGAGCATGTGCTTGTTTCACCTTAATGTGTTAAGTATTATTAAGCTTTTATATTTATGTTTGCATGTTCTAATAACATTGCTGAATATGAAGCTTTGATACATGGATTGCATTGGTCAAGAAAGAGAGGTATAAAAAACTTACAAGTCTTTAGTGATAGTGAGCTGATTGTTAATCAATTTAAAGGACAACATGCTACCAAAAATGACCTGCTCAAGAGTTATAAGAATAGGGTGTGGGACCTCATTGAGGATTTTGAGGGCTTTGGCATCAACTCCATCCTTAGGAAAGAGAACCAAGCTGTTGATAGGCTTGCAGCAGTTGGAGCAAATTTTGATGTTGTGGAGAGTATCAAAAGAGATAAAATGTAGCCAAACATCCATGTGATTGTGAGGCCATAAGTGCGCAGACAATAATGTATGTTGGCAAGTCTTTGTGAGTGACCAGTAAATCATCAATTTATTGCAAGAAGAAGTGAGTTCTCACCAAAAATTAGGAAAAGTTAAAACAGTAGTATGATGATCAAGTGGTATGCTAATAACCAAAAAAATACCAAAAGGACTTGTGACTTTGGAGTCTATCTTTAATCCTAATGATCAATTTAGGAAGGAGAAAGTCAATATCCAACTCAAGGGAGAAGATTCAGAGCCTATCTTAATTAGAGAAGGCAAGTCACTTCAAATTCGTAAAGTGGCAACCAAGCAAGAAAAGTATGAATTCATCTAACTTTTCCAAGAGTCCCTGGATGTATTTTCTTGGAGCTATGAAGACTTGAGAGGTTTCAATCCCAAGCTAGCTCAACACACAATTGAACTAGATCTAAGTTCTAAGCCCATCAGGAAAAAACAAAGACCAGTCAATCCACACATTGAGCCTCTTATGAAGAAGGAATTGAATAAGTTAATAAAGGAAAGTATCATATTCCCCATCAAGCATTCAAGCTAGGTTGCACAATTGGTTCTAGTTAGAAAGAAGAGTGGAGAAATCAGGTTGTGTGTAGACTTTAGAGATGTGAATAGAGCATCCCTTAAGGATCACTACCAACTTCCTTCTATGGAGCATATTTTGTAGGTTGTTACTAGCTTTGAGAGGTTTTCTTTGTAAGATGGTTATTCGAGGGTATAATCGGATCATGGTAAAGGGAGATGATTAGTTCCAAACAGCCTTCTCCACCAAATGGGAACCTATGCATATAGAAAAATGCTATTTGGGTTGTCTAACGCTGGAGCCACTTTTCAAAAGGAAATGGATATGGCGTTTAAGGGATTGATCAAAAAAAAATAGTACGGATATACCTAGATGATATTATTGTATTTTCTAAAAGTGTAGTAGATCATCTCTTTCATTTGAGACAAGTGTTTCAAATATGTAGAAAATTTGGGGTATCCTTGAATCCCAAAAAATGTATTTTCTAGCTCATGAAGGCAATGTCCTAGGCCACATCATTTCGAAAGAGGGATTAGCAATTGATCCAGAGAGGGTTGAAGTAATAAAAGCACTACCATTGCCAAGACATAAGAAGGCTCTTCAAAGTTTCTTGGGAAGAATCAATTTTGTTTGAAGGTTTGTTCCAAACTTTGTAGCCCTTGTGAAGCCAATAACTTTGTATGGCATTCAAATAGATAGCTGAAGGTAAGGCAAGTTTTGAGGCAATAATAGAATCTATCTCACAAGATCCAACTCTCATTAACCCAGATTTCTACAAAGATTTCATCCTTTATGCATTTGGCGGTGATGATACAATTTCTAAAATTTTAGTACGGCGCAGAACGAAGAAAATGCAGAGTAGCCAATTTCCTTCTTTAGCCAAATCTTGGAGGACTATGAAGTAAGGTATTCCTTAATTGAGAAGCATCTTTTCATAGTGATTAGGAGCTTGAATAAATTTAAGCATCTAGTTTCAAACAACAAGGTTCAACTATTGGTTTCTCATGTGGGAGTTAAAGACTTCCTCCTAAACAAAGATCTAAATGAAAAATGTTGAGAGGGTCGATTACTCATGTCATGGAGTATGACATTGAGATCAAAGTCACCAAGCTGGTCTAAGGAAAGGGATTGTGTGAGCAATTGGCCTTGAGCCAATCAATTGAAGTAAGCAAAGAGAAGAATGTTGTTTTGGTGGTGCAAGACAGCCAAGAACAAAGAAATGTTCAAGAAGAAAATGGTGGTATGCTCACTCCTTGCTGGACCCAAGACATAATGCACTTCTTACAAATAGGCCTATGCCCTCCAAGATGAACAAAGCCAAAATAAGACACTTCAGATTGTAGGCTATTATGTATGCACTTGTTGAAGGTGTCTTGTTCAAAAAGGATATCAATGGAGTATTTCGAGGTGCATTGAGACAAATCAGATTGAGAGAATGTTAGAAGAATTCCATGGTGGATCAGCTTAGGGTCATTTTTCTCCAAGAGTGAAAGCTCTCAATATCATGAAGTCTAGATATTATTGGCCCAAGGTGTTTACTAATTGTTATGCATGGATCAAGAGGTGAAAGAATTGTGCATTCTTCACGGGAAAAGAGAGATTAACAAGCACTTCCATCACACCTAATCTCGGTTGACCAGCCATTCATGCAATGGGGTTTGGACTTCGTTGGAGTCATTAATCCAAACTCAAGAAAAGGGCACAAATGGATTCTAACAGCAATAGACTACTTCACCAAATGGGTGAGGTGGTGGCACTCAAAGAGCAAATGAATCTTTCATTCTAGACTTTTATTAGGGGATAGCAACTAGGTTTGGCATACCTGCCACTATAATATCAGATAATGCATTGGCATTCATAGGATCAAAGGTAACTGAATGGGTTGTTAGAAATGGGATCTACCTTAGCACTTCATCAAATTATTACCCCCAAGGTAATGGCCAAGTGAGTCTACAAACAAGAATCTATTAAGGATCATCAAGTGGACTCTTGATAAAAATCAGATGACTTGTAAAACTAAGCTCAAATAAGCTCTATGGGCTGATAGGATAACTCCCAAAAGATCCATAGATTACTCTTCATTCAGAATGTTTATGGGAAAGAGGAAGTCTTTCCTATGTCACTTGAGTTTCCAATATTGGAACTCATGAAGAAATTAGAATTGTTGGAGTTTGAGCCCATGGAGGTTAGATATGCAAAATTGATGGAACTCCTAGAAATCAAAGAGCATGCAGCCAGGATAATGGAGAAGGATCAAGCTTGATAGAAAAGCTAAGGCTAGAAATTTCCAAGTTGGAGATTTAGTGTTGAAATGGGATGTAGACTGAGCAAAGCCATGAAGGCATTCAAAATTTGATGCCATTTGGAGTGGCCCCTACATGGTCACAAAATGCAAGGACAATAATACCTTCTAATTGTCTACATTGGATGGTGAACAACTACTGATTCCATTAATGGAATCCATCTAAAGCATTGCTACTAGAAGGAAACTTATCACCTTGTACATATTAGCTTAGGTTTATTTCATTCCTCCAAGTGCTTGTGCACATTGTTTGTTGTAGCTTAGATTTAGTTTTCCCTAAGTGCTTTGGCACAAGTTTTGTTGCCCCAAGGATGCATCTTTTACAGATCATGTTCCAAATCAAGTAATTTTCTACTCTCACAATCTTCATTCTAGAGATTTTCTATGAGTTGAGAGTAACAAGCAAGTTAAGTTCATGACTCCATTTCCCAATGGATTGCTTCAGGTAGCTGATCATTCATCTAGCAGGTAGATGACCCCTGAGAGTCACCAAAATTGTTATCCAAAATAAGCCCCCTGCTTATTTTGGCTAATTTTCCTTCTTTCTTTCCTTGTGCTTCAATATCAAATTTTACACATTTCAAAGACTCAATTTTTTTCTAGAAATAGCTCCATCAGATAGATAATTTTCTCACCTTTCCAGAAAGGTAAAATTTTCCTCCTAACTCCTTGTAAATTTCAAGTTATGGCTCGGAAATTTTTTTGGGGAAATTTTCCTAGGTAGGCCTGCGGCCAATGAAATGGTGCCACGTGGCGGCGGAGGTCGGGCAGCAGAGCGAAGTTGAAAAATTCACCAAAGTGGGCATAGGGTTCAAAGGAAAAAACTAGCCCACGGGGGAGGATAGAGAAATTTACAAAGGCCCACCGAGCAATGGGGATGAGACACATTTCTAATCGATGGCGGAAGTCATGGGCGGCGGAAGGATTTGGCGAAATTTTCCAAAGTGGTAAAAATTGATGTTATCCAAAATAAGCCCCTTGCTTATTTTGACTTTCTTTCATTCCTTCCTTCCTTGTGTCTCAGTCAAATTTTTCACTTTTTAGGCACTCAAAATTATTTGGAAATGGCTTCATCAGATAGAGAATTTTCTCACCTTTCCAGAAAGGTAAAATTTTCCTTCTAACTCCTTGTATTTTGCAAGTTATGGCTCGGTGGAGTTTTTGAGGGAATTTTCCCTGGGAAGGTCTACCACCAATGGGAATGTGCCATGTGGCGGTGGAATGGCGGGTCAATGGAGGTAAGTTAGAAAAATTTCCAAAGGGCTCGGCGGGGGCACAAAGAAAATTTTGGCCCAAAGCCCCACAAACCAATAGGAGGCCACCATGTGTCCATAAGGCGGTGGGAGTCGGAAGGGCGGAGAAAATGTTGGATTTTTGCCAAAATAGTAGTAGGTGCAAGGGAAAAATTTGGCCCACAGGCCCGCCATTGAGGAAATGAAATTTTTGATTTGAACCCCTCGGACTAATAAGAAGATATCATGTGTCCTATTCGCGAGAGAGGTCGGGGCGGGCGGAGAATTTGGAAATTTTGCCAAAGTGGTCGAAAGTGCAAAGGAAGAACTTAGAGCGCATGCCCGCAGCAAATAGGAGGGTGACACGTATCCCAGAGTAGCGGGGCCACAGAGGAATTTTGGAATTTTTTCCAAAATTCAAAAAAGGTAAAATGGCCATTTGAAGTCATGGACCAATGAGGAGGTGCCACGTGGCAGCGAAGTGGCGGGGCGTGGAACTTTTTGGGGATTTTTTCCCAAATTCAAAAAAGGGGAAAAATTTTAGGTTTCAGCCCACCGACCCGAATTTTTCCCAGTTTTGCCCTAAATATTTAGAGGGGCATATCTTTTGATCCAGAGCTTAGTTTTCTCAATTTTGTTGTCATTGGAAATCTATTGAAGTCCTCTACACGATGGAATCTTCAATTTTGTTTTTGATGGAGTTTAGTGAGAGAAAAATGAGGAAAACAATTTTGACATGGGGAAAAGAGTAGAACCGACATTCAACCACCATTTTTAATGCAGTATGGCTTCCATTCTTCTCTAGCATGGTTAAAAATCTTGGGGAATGAAATTTTAAGGGTACCCATGCTATTTTGATGGATTTTGTCATTGGTTGAATGATTCCTTTCATTTTTCCCGCATTTCTCCTCCCTAAGCTTTGGTTTTCATTGTTAAAAGCCAGATTTGGCTCATTTTGTAAAGGTTTGGACATTTTTATGTTTTGCAGGCTCCCTCCTTCACCCTGGCAAATGAATTTGTGGAATATCAAACCTTTTTAGGACTATAACACATTTTTACCTTCTTGTTGTTGTAATGCCTTGTATTTAAAAAAGGAAATGGCAATGCAAACTTTGTGAATGGATTTTCAATCCTTTTTGTGTTGTTTTCTCTATCCTGATCCTTCATTACAATTTTAGCAATTTGTGCAAGATTTGTGTTGCATTTTATAATCTGTGTCAATTTGCAAAAATAGATGTTCACCACTCCTTTGGTGTATCACCTTGTTAGTTTAGTTTTATCTTCTTTTCTCTCTTCTATCCTTGTCTCCTTGGTAGAATTAGAGTAGGATTTTGAGTTAAACCTCTATAAATTTCATGTATACATATGATCAGAGGAGTAGAGGAACTAGCCTTTAATCTGGAGATTTTTTTCCCATTTTTGCAAGTCCCACACTTGGGGAAAAGATTCCATGTTGTGCAATCACACTGGATGCCCATTATCAAACTAGAAATCTGAGAAAACATCCAGGGGTGCTGTTGATTTGCACTAACAATTTTGGCATGCCCAGTGGGACCTTAGAGGTCTTCATCTTCATTACAACAAAGTTGATGTGCATTTGTTGTAAGTTTTTACTTAAAGAGAGCCCTGATTTGCACATCTGGTGACTCCAAAGAGAAAAAATCAACTTGTTTGAGTAGTTCAAGTCGAAGTTTCATGAGAAGGATCTAAACAAGGTCAAGGGCCGAGAGAGGATGTATTTTCGAGTATCTATAGTTAGCCCCACGAGGAAGAGAGAGGGGAAGAAGAATTCAAAGGTCTCCATCCCCACCAAACAGAACTTTGTCAACTCCTCCACACAGTCGACCCTTCACCCAATCAACAAGGGTTCTCGAGCCAATCGAGAATGGCACAACATAACCCTTATATAAAATTCACTGGAAGTAGCCCACTTGCTCTCAATACACAAAATCCAGTTCCAGTTGCAGCATTGAAGAACATCCCATACTTTACTAGGGAAAATCAGCCCACTCCTTGTGATCATGTCAAAGACATTGCTAATGTTTTTGCAATCCATGAAATTGTTGAGATGTGAATTACTATCAAATTGTTAGCATCTTCATTCAAAGGGAAATCCTTGCAATGGTTCAGGAGTCTTGGGGTATGCTTTATTCAAAATTGGAACGAGTTGTGCATAGTTCTCCATGAGTAGTTTGGAGAAAAGGGAGATAATTTTTCTCTATTGGAACCACTAACAACTATCAAGAGCGCCCCCAATGAGTAGCTAATAGACTTCAACTTCATATTTCAAAGGACATGGGATAGAATCCCAGTGACAGTATGGCCAACAGCTAAAGGTGCTTTCTTCTACTATCTCGAGATCTTTAAATTTGATATTTCTATGTTAATATAATCCATGGTAGGTGCAAATATACCTACAACTTATAACATTGCCATCGGGGCTGAGAATTGTTTGATCCAAGCTAGTAAAGCTGGTGCCTAGGCCTCCCATGCCCTTATCTCCAAACTTGGAAAACCCAAGCACTAGTCAAGCACCTACTTTAGCTCCTATTCACACTCCTAGATATCAAAGTTCAAATGAAACCTCTACTTCATCCTCTAGTGCCTCAAATGAACTTCAAGAAGTCATGAAACAATTACAAAATTTAGGCAATGAGTTGGTTACACTCAAGAGGCAGCAAGACCAAAGTTTTAGACCTTCTTATCAATCTCAAAATCAGCCTAATAGGCCACCCAATCCAGCTGCAAATTAAAATCAAGTAAGGCCTCTTGCCAATAGACCATTTTAGCCCTATAAACCCAATGTTGCATCTACCTCTAAAGCCTTAGTGCTAGTACAAAATAATAGAGATCAAAAGTATGATTGGTGTTTCCCATGCAATGAACCTCATAACCAGTCTATGTGCTTTAATGGTGCTTTGAACCAAGACTTGATGGTGACAACAAATGGAATAGAGAGTGAGGTGAGTCAAGAAATAAACCAACAACAAGGAACATCTCAGCAAAATACATCTCCAAATGAGACTTCACTTGTGAACTGGCAAGCTAAAGATTTTTGTGGTATGAATCAAACAATTTCTCAGAATGTAGCAGCTAACACATGGTCAAAGAAGATGAATATTGGTGAAGGGTAGTCATTAACTCCAGGTTATCCACAATCTTCCATATATAGCCCAAGCCACCTTCTAGACCATCTCAAATGCCAGCTATTACAGCCCATTTACAAGAAAAGAATGTGCAGGCTAAGGGGTAGGAAAGAGATGTTTCATCCCCATTTAGCATCATTGAACAAATGAAGAAGACAAATGTGAATATATATGTGTGGGAATCACTATCCATCCCAGCCAAAGGGATCTACTACAAGCTGCCATGAAGAATTGGTCAACTTCAAATCAGCAAGCTCGGATGCAAGAGAAGGTACTCACAAATGCTGCTTAACCTAAGGGGAAGCTTGGGGGATAGAAAGGTAAAGTTTTGAAGCCCCCTTCATTCTATGTTTCATTGATCATTGGGGATAAACTAGTACACAATTGTCTTATTGATTCTAGGAAATTAGCTATGTGATGCCCAAGCCAATAGTGATCATCTAGGCCTCCAATATGAATTCATATCCAAAGGGGTGGTGCAACTAGATGGGATAGAAGTAACAACATGGGGGTAATTAAATATTTGAGCCTCGTTTGCATGCATGCATGCATGCCCCAATGTCACTGTTTTGCAAGATGTGTTAGTGATAGATTTACCACCACTTTTTGCCCTATGTTTTTCAAGGGATTTCACAGCTACAATTAGAGGCTATTTATCTACTGATTGGTCACACATGTTGTTTTGGACCAGATATGGAACCAAGGCCATAATCATGTTTGAACCTATTGCAAACATTCACATTGGGCCTCATACTCCAAGCCCAATCAATGCCAACTATTCAACATTTGATCAAGAGGATTATCTAGGCACAGATGAAGCTGACACCAAAGTTGGAAGCATCCTAGATTTGACTCTTGATGAATGGGAAAGCAAGGTACATGATTTTGATCCCTATAATGAAATAGAAGAATCTGAACTAGGAGTTTATTGCATGCATGAAAAAATCAACCTATTCCTAGCATTACCAAGCCAGACCATAAAGATGACAATGAGGTATGGCAGTTGTTCTTTGATGGATCAAGAAGTAGACAAGGTGTAGGGGGGAGCTATGCTTGTTTCACCTCAAGGCATTAAGTATTATTTAACTTTTATATTTCAGTTTGCATGTTCTAACAACACTGTTGAATATGAAGCTTTGATACAAGGATTGCATTGGTCAAGAAAGAGAGGTATAAAAAACTTACAAGTCTTTGGTGACAGTGAGTTGATTGTTAATCAAGTTAAAGGACAACATGCTGCCAAAAATGACCTACTCAAGAGTTATAAGAATAGGGTGTGGGACCTCATTGAGGATTTTGAAGGATTTGGCATCAACTCCATCCCTAGGAAAGAAAACCAAGTTGTTGATAGGCTTGCAGTAGTTAGGGCAGCCTTTGATGTTGTGGAGAGTATCAAGGAGGATAAAGTGTAGCCAAACATTCATGTGATTGTAAGGCCATCGTGTCCAGACAATAATGTAAGTTGGAAAGTGTTTGAAAGTGACCAACAAATCATCAATTTCTTGCAAGAAGAAGCTGAGTTCTCAGCCAAAAATCAGGAAAAGTTAGAACAGCAGTATGGTGATCAAGTGGTACACTGAGAACCAACAAGCTGCCAAAAATACTTGTCACTTTGGAGTCCATCTTTAATTCTAATGATCAATGTAGGAAGGAGAAAGAAAACATCCAAGTCAAGGGGGAAGATTCAAAGTGCCCATCTCGGTAGGAGAAGGTAAATCACTTTAGATTGGTAAAGTCGTAACCAAGCAAGAAAGGTATGAGTTCATACAACTTTGTCAAGAGTTCCCGGATGTATTTTCTTGGAGCTATAAAGACTTGAGGGTTTCAATCCCAAGCTAGCTCAACACACAATTGAATTAGATCCAAGTGCTAAACTCATCGGGAAAAAAAAAAACCTTTGGTCAATCCACACATGGAGCCTCTCATGAAGAAGGAATTGAATAAGTTAATAGAGGAAGTATCATATTTCCCATCAAGCATTCAAGTTGGGTAGAAAACTTGGTTCCAGTTAGAAAGAAGAGTGGAGAAATTAGATTTTTGTAAACTTTAGAGATTTGAATAGAGCATCCCTCAAGGATCATTACCCACTTCTTTCTATGGAGCAGATTTTTCAAGTTTTTCTTTGGATGTGAGAGGTTTTCATTGCTAGATGGTTATTTAGGGTATAATCAGATCATGGTAAAGAAGGATGATCAATTCAAAACAACCTTCACCACCAAATGGGGAACCTATGCGTATAGGAAAATTTCATTTGGGCTATCTAACGTCGGAGCTACCTTCTAAAGGGCAATGGATATGGCATTCAAGGGATTGATCAACAAAATAGTGCTGATATACCTAGATGATATTACTATATTTTCTAAAAGTGTAGCTAGATCATCTATTTCATTTGAGACAAGTGTTCCAAATATTTAGAAGATTTGGGGTATCCTTGAATCCCAAAAATATATTTTCCTAGCTCATGAAGGAAAGTTCCTAGGCCACATTGTTTCCAAAGATGGATTAACAATTCATCTAGAGAGGGTTGAAGCAATAAAAGCATTGTCATTACCAAGTCATAAGAAGGCCCTTCAAATTTTCTTGGGAAGAATCAATTTTGTTCGAAGGTTTATTCCAAACTTTATAGCCCTTGTCAAGCCAATAACTATGATGTTGAAGAAAAGTATGGCTTTCAAATGGACAGCTGAAGGTAAGGCAAGTTTTGAGGCAATCAAAGAGGCTATCTCACAAGATCCAACTCTCATTAACCCATATTTCTCTAAGGACCTTATCCTTTATGCATTTTGCGGTGATGATACAATTTCTACAATTTTAGTACAGCAGAACAAAGAAAATGTAGAGCAACCAATTACCTTCTTTAGCCAAAGCTTGGAGGACTATGAGGTGAGGTATTCCTTCATTGAGAAGCATGTTCTTGTAGTGATTAGGAGCTTGAAGAAATTTAAGCATCTAGTTTCAAACAACAAGGTTCAACTGTTGGTTTCTCATATTAGAGTTAAAGACTTCCTCCTCAACAAAGACCTAAATGAAAAACATGTAGGGTGGATTACTCGTGTCATGGAGTATGACATTGAGATCAAAGTCACCAAGCTGGTCCGAGGAAAGGGATTATGTGAGTAGCTGGTCTTGAGAAAATCAATGGAAGCAAGCAATGGGAAGGATGTTGTTTTGGCATTGCAAGACAACCAAGAAAAAAGAGGTGTTCAAGAAGAGAATGGTGGTATGCTCACTCCTTGTTGGACCCAAGACATAATGCACTTCTTACAAATAGGCCTATGCCCTCCAAAGATGAAAAAAACCAAGAGAAGACACTTCAGATTGCAGGCTATTCCATATGCACTTGTTGATGGTGTCTTGTTCAAAAGGGATATAAATGGAGTGCTACTAAGATGCATTGGGACAAATCAAATTAAGAGAATGTTAGAAGAGTTCCATGGCGGATCAGCTGGGGGACATTTTGCTCCCAGAATGATAGCCCACAAGATTATGAAGGCTGGCTATTATTGGCCCAATGTGTTTAGTGATTGTTATGCATGGATCAAAAGGTGCAAAAATTGTGCATTCTTCATAGGCAAGGAAAGATTAGCAACCCTTCCATTGCACCCAATCTCAGTTGACCATCCATTCATGCAATGGGTTTTGGACTTCATTAGAGTCATTAACCCAAACTCAAGCCAAGGACACAAGTAGATTCTAATAGCAACAGACTACTTCACCAAACGGACCGAGGCGGTGGCACTCAAAGATTCAAATGAATCTTGCATTCTAGACTTCTATGAGGGGATAGTAACAGATTTGGTGTACCCGCCACTATAATATCAGATAATGCATTGGCATTCATAGGATCAAAGGTAACTGAATGGGCTATTAAGAATGGGATCTATCTGAGCACTTCATCAAATTACTACCCTCAAGGTAATGGCCAAGATGAGTCTACCAATAATAACCTATTAAAGATCATCAAGAGGAATCTTGATGAAAATCAGAGGACTTGGCACACTAAACTTAAATCAGCCTTATGGGCTGATAGGATAACTCCTAAGAGATCCACCGGTAACTCTCCATTCAGAATTGTTTATGGAAGAGAGGCAATCTTGCCTATGTCACTTGAGTTGCCAACATTGGAACTCATGAAGCAGTTGGAATTGTTAGAGTTTGAACCCATGGAGGTTAGATATGTAGAATTGATGGAACTCCAAGAAATTAGAGTGTGTGTGGCCTAAACAATGGAGAAGGACCAAGCCTTAATTAAGAGAACCTTTGATAGGAAAGCTAAGGCTAGAACCTTCCAAGTTGGAGATTTAGTGTTGAAATGGGATGTAGACCGAGAAAAGCCAGGAAGGCATTCAAAGTTTGATGCCATTTGGAGTGGCCCCTACATGGTCACAAAATGTAAGAACAATAATTCCTTCTAATTATCTACATTGGATGGTGAAGAACTCGCATATTCCAATTAATGGAATCCTTCTAAAGAATTGCTACTAGAAGGGAAAATCTTCACCTTGTATATATTAGCTTAGATTTTCATTCATCCAAGTGCTTGTGCACATTGTGTTGTTGTAGCTTAGTTTCACTTTTGCGAAGTGCTTTGGCACAAGCTTTGTTGTCCCAAGGATGCATCTTTGCATGCCATGTTTGAGATCAAATGATGTTCTACTCTCACAATCTTCTTTCTAGAAATTTTCTAATGAGTTGAGACTACCAAGTAGTTAAGTTGATGACTCCATTGCCAAATGGATTGCTTTGAGCGAGATGACCCCTCTGAGTCACCAAAATTGTTATCCAAAATAAGCCCCTTGCTTATTTTGACTTTCTTTCATTCCTTCCTTCCTTGTGTCTCAATCAAATTTTTCACTTTTTAGGCACTCAAAATTATCTAGAAATGGCTTCATCAGATAGAGAATTTTCTCACCTTTCCAGAAAGGTAAAATTTTCCTTCTAACTCCTTATATTTTGCAAGTTATGGCTCGGTGGAGTTTTTGAGGGAAATTTTCCTTGGGAAGGTCCACCACCAATGGGAATGTGCCACATGGCAACGGAATGGCTGGTCGTGAAGGTAATTTAGAAAATTTTCCAAATTTCTCGGTGGGGTACAAAGAAAAATTTTGGCCCGAAGCCCCGCGAACCAATAGGAGGTTTCCACGTGTCCATAAGACCACTAGGAGTCGGAAGGGCGGAGAAAATGTTGGCTTTTGCCAAAATAATAGTAGGCGCAAGGGAAAAATTTGGCCCGTAGGCCCGCCATTGAGGAAATGAAATTTTTATTTGAACCCCATGGACTAATAAAAGATGCCATGTGTCCTGTTCACAGTGGAGGTTGGGGATGCGGGGAGAATTTGGAAATTTTTCCAAAGTGGTTAGAAGCACAAAGGAAGAACTTAGAGCACATGCCCGCAGTGAATAGGAGGGTGACATGTGTCCCGGAGTGGCGAGGGCATAAAGGAATTTTGGATTTTTTTCCAAAATTCAAAAAGGTGTAAACTGGTCATTTGAACCCGTGGACCAATGGGAATGCGCCATGTGGCAGTGGAGCGGTGGGGCACGGAGATTTTTGGGGAATTTTTCCCAAATTCAAAAAAGGGAAAAATTTTAGGTCTCAGCCCACCGACCGATTTTTGCCCCTATTTTTCCCTAAATCTTCAGAGGGGCATATCTTTCGATCAGAGCTCAATTTTTCTCAATTTTGGTGTCATTGGAAATCTATTGAAGTCCTCTACATGATAGAATCTTAAATTTTGTTTTTGATGGAGTTTAGTGAGCGAGAAATGAGGAAAATGCTTTTGGCATGGGGAAAAGAGTAGAACCAACATTCAACCACCGTTTTTAATGCAGTATGGCTTCTATTCTTCTCCAACATGGTTGAAAATCTTGGGGAATGAAATTTTAAGGGTACCCATGCTATTTTTATGGATTTGGTCAATGGTTGAATGATTCCTTTCATTTTTCCCATGTTTCTCCTTCCTGAGCTTGGGTTTTCATTGTTAAAAGCCAGATTTGGCTCATTTTGTAAAGGGTTGGACATTTTTATGTTTTGTAGGCTCCCTCCTTCACCCTGACAAGTGAATTTGTGGAATATCAGAACTTTTAGGACTATAACATGTTTTTACCTTCTTGTTATTGTAATGCACTGTATTTAAAAATGGAAATGACAATGCAAGCTCTGTGAATGAATTTTCAATCCTTTCTTGTGTTGTTTGCTCTATCTTGATCCTTCATTACAATTTTAGCAATTTGTGCATGATTTGTGTTGCATTTTATAATCTGTGTCAATTTGTAGAAATAGATGTTCACCACTCCTTTGGTGTATCACCTTGTTAGTTTAGTTTTATCTTCTTTTCTCTCTTCTATCCTTGTCTCCTTGGTAAAATTAGAGTAGGATTTTGAGTTAAACCTCTACAAATTTCATGTATACATATGATCAGAGGAGTAGAGGAACCAGCCTTTAATCTAGAGATTTTTTTCCCATTTTTGCAAGTCCCACACTTGGGTCATCATTGAATTCTTTTCTTATGCAAAATCCATATATAAAACAACATACTTGGTAGTATAGTAAATAGTAGTAAGTGCATGATTTTGTGTCTACACACATCAATCTACATTGTTACATCTAGATACATCCTACTATCAAGTGCACTTGCACAAGGGCATCCTAGGGAAAGATTCTTACACACACTCACCGAGAACTATATGGAGTCGAGATGTAGTGCAACACTTGGTTATAATTTCACTCTGTCAAGTGACCACCATGGTTAGTCTTGTTATCTCATTTTTGTGTTTACACCAAAAAAAAAAAGAGATAACCCTAAGAAATTTTTGAGCTGGTTTCCTAAGAATTCCCTTTCAGAGAGATAATCGGGTTTTCGGGTTTCAATAGCAAGACAACATGTGTTTTGGATGCTTCATGTTGTATGTTCCCCGAAACCTAAAACCCGCATCAAGTAAGTCTTTCGAGTTTTGGGTCCACCAAGCATCGGAACATGCCTTGTTCAAAACATGCTTCATGTCGCATGTCTTCGATTCCGAAACCCAATTTGCTCCTTTGTTTCAAGTTTTGGAACCATCAAGCATCATGCTTCATGTCACTTGCTTCCCACAACCCAAAACCCGAATTGCTCGAAACCCTTTGTGTCGGGTTCTCGGACTCCCAAGCATGCTGACATGGCATTAATGCTGAGTTTTCAGGTAGTTGACATGTGTCAACTAAAGTGTATTAAATGTGAAATTTCTTATAAATACTCAGATTTCCACGTCATTTTTACCAGACATACTTTTTACCTCGTGGATTTTCGTGCATGCATCTTCGACCCAGAAACCCAACTCGCCTCTGTGCTTGATTGCGTTGCTCATTTTTTATCATTTTTCATTCTGATTGAAGGTATTTCCCTTTATTCTTTGTTTGTGATATTTGTGGAATAATTGTTTAATGATTCTTCTAAGTTTCTATCTTTTTCTTGTTGGGGTTATTGGGGTTTTATTTATTCCATTTTGAGGTTGTTTTCCAATCAAGTTTGTGTTTTAGGGTTCACCCTTGGAATGCTCACTTTGTTTTATTCCTTGGAATATGTCATTGTAATTAAAAATGTATCAGGAATATCAACAATGGAGAAGAATTTGCATGTTTCAACCTAACAATTACCCGATTCCCTCTTTTCGGGTTTCACAGGGTGCTTTGCAGTTTTCAAAACCACAGTGTATCGGGAAATTTAAGGTGTCGGACACTTCAAACATTCCGGCATCCTCCAAAGATAGCAGGATTTCTAATCTTTCCGACATCTCTAGTGTGTCAGACATTTCAAACTTTCCGACATCTCCAGTGTGTCGGACATTTCAAACTTTCCGACATCTCCAGTGTGTCGGGTTTTCCAAAGTGTTCGACACCTTCTGATCTCCGATACTCTCCATTGTTTCGAGCCTCTGAGATTGCTGAGTAGGTCCTCAAACCCGAAGTGTCTAAAAATCAGAAGCAATCAGTTCATTCCTCCTTTGAAATTCCTCATGTCAGACCCTGGTTCATCACAAGATAAGACTGAAAAATCAGGGAGGATGAAGTACAAATTTAGGAAGGTGGAGTCTCCCTCCTACATTGATTGCAATTACGACATCCTGGGATACAGAACTCGAAACATAGATATGGAAGATTTTTGGAATAGAGTCAAGAGTTCTTCCCAAACTCCATGGATGAAATCAATAGTTGGCAGTGGTCTACCTCTTACAGCAGGTTTCCCCATGTCTGCTCAGTGCCCCGAGTTCATCTTGGCCTGTGCTTCAAACTATGACTCTGCTTCTCATTCTGTGAAAAATTAGGCGGGAGAGGTCGTAATCAAGTTGGACGGAGGTTACTTCGATGATCTTCTCAAGCTACCTAACTTTGAGGAGTATGGAGATGTAGATCTCAAGTCAGCCCAAAAAGCTTGGGACAATGATCAGGAGGATTGTATCAAACACGTGAACAAGAAGTTCCTAATCAAAGCCAAGCCGATTGTTTCAGGTTCCCAAGACTTGTTCCTAGAAGTGATTTCATTCAGGAAATCAATGATATCATTACTCTGTTGAGTCGGGTTTTGGTTTCCCGAATCAAATGTTTTCCAAGGATGGATGTACCAATTCATGATCATTATTAAGAAGAATCAACAGGGGATTGATTGGGGTACTCTTATCAGTAATGAGATAGATTCTCAGATGACAACAGTCTTGTCTACTGGGAAGTTTTATATGTCCTCATATGTCACCTATGTAGCGGTCGGCATGAGGAACTATCCTAGATTGGACACAAAGGGGAACAAGGCAGTGGAGCATGTTTATCGGTATTTTCCTCAGCTAACAAGAAAAGGGTCTGAAGACCAATTCAGAAGGGTAAACGATGCCTTCTTTTACGAGAACATCTGCAGGTTAAACCCCAAACTGAGGAAAATGAGAGTCTCTGATGAGGCATGGGCTGAAGTTTCAAAATGGGGTTGTGTCTTCTTGCAATTCAAGAAGTTCACATATCTTCGAGTAGTCATGTACCTAGGGGATCCTTTCCATTTGCCCAGATATCTAGGGGACAAACTAATCTTGATGCAGTTGGTCAGGAAATTATTGGATTTTCACAAATTCCAATAGAGTAAACACAAGGCCGTTGTATCTTTCCCGATTACTATTGGAAGGTATACGTGTTCAATGGTGGTGAAAGCCAAGAATGTCATACATGAGCTTCAAGATAAGTTGAAAAATCACATGAATCCGAGATGGGTTTGACTTTCGAGGAGTCCTTAAGTCATATGGAACTTTGTACCCGCACATGTCAAGCACGAGAAGACATCTAAATTGATTTATGTGATGAGCTTGCTGTCCAAAGAAAAGATCATAGCAGGTTGAAACTTGCAGAGATTCAG
Organism: Taxus wallichiana var. yunnanensis; assembly: GCA_018340775.1. Taxonomy (NCBI): domain Eukaryota; kingdom Viridiplantae; phylum Streptophyta; class Pinopsida; order Cupressales; family Taxaceae; genus Taxus; species Taxus wallichiana. The sequence continues at coordinate 692,575,277 of CM031239.1, forward strand.
ACACTCAATCTTTGACATACCAGAAGGTATTGGTGATAATGAAAGTGTTCTGGATCCTTCCTATGATGGATTGAATGAAGATCAATATGTTTTCCCACCTATTGATTGGTCTATCGGTGAAAAAGCCTCCATTACAGATAGATCGGCCCTAATTCTTGCACGCACCAAGGCATGGCTCACCTCTTGGGGAATGAGTTTCAAAGAAGATAATTTTTCAAAGTTGGTTGCTGCAGAGGCGGGGCCCTCCAAAAAGGAAAAGGACAAAATCTCTTCTAAGGGACCTATAAAGGTCAAGTTTGTCAAGAAGAGAAGAGAACAAGAAACCCCTTCAACTGTTACTCCAGTTGAAACAGTGAATGTGCCAGAATCACCAACACCACCAGAAATAGGAGAAATTTCTTTGGAAAGAGAAGTGAGCTAGCCCCTAGTTTCACCATTTGTTGACTACCCAACTGAAGTGACCTTATCTCTTGCATCCCAGGCTTTGGCATCAGGATCTATGCTTCCTACTTCACAACCACTTCTACCCCCTCTTTCCCCTTCCACTTCATTAGTCATGGCCAACATTTTCTCTGGACTCTCACCCCTCTCTGTTGGGACCAAAGTAACTACTAGGTATGCCTCCCCCTACACCCCTTTTCACTGAATCTGCTACCACATTGGTAACTGTCCCCACTCCACCAGTGGATCTCCCTCCCCCGAAAGTATGATACCAACTTCTACAACAATGGAAACTCCCTCTGGCATGCCTCAATGGTTACTTGAGAAAACTCGAGGAAAAGGAAGGTGGTTGTACCCATACCAGCCTTTGATTTTAGTTCACTCAAGGCTTCTACTGCTAAATCAGCCAAGAAACCCAAAATAGTTTCAAGGGTTTTAGTGGACGCTTCGAGGACATAAGTTTGTAGAGATCGCCACTCCTGCGATTGACAAAACCAAAGAGGACATAACGGCCTCTGACTATCAGATAACCAGGGTGGCTCTAGGAGAAGTGACAATGAAGGAGCACAACAGGATGCACGAGATGCTATGAATGTGCTATGCCAGAAATTGAAGGAGACAAAAGACAGCAGGGATAAGCTTAAAGAAAAGGTGGAGCAGTTGACTGAGGTATTGCTTAAGCTCTCAAAACCCCTTGAGTCCGTACCATCATCCTCTGATCCTATTGGGTTTGACTTCTCATCAGTGCCTGTAATTGAAAAGATTAATGAAAAAGGGAGGGTGGTCGATGAATGGACCCAAAGGCTGCTCCAATAGGGGAAAGAAGTGATTCAAGACACCGTAGAAGTTTATCAATCTTTGGGGAATATACAGAGTGATGGGGAAAAGATGGATGATGATTTATCTCAAGAGATCGGACACCTTGATTTGACTTTCGAAGCTCTCCAGGTACTGAAGAAAATCCCATCATGCATCTTGGTAGAAGAAGGCATCATCCCACATGCGGATAAGCATTTCTAGCTGACCAAAGCCATCAAGTTCAGGGTAAAGATTCTCAATGAAGCTTGTGGTAAATTGAGAGAATCAAGAGATCAATTGATTGATGGCAAGAGTGACCTAGAAGAAGAACTGCTGAAAATCTATGCAAAAGTGTCAGGTGGAAACTCGGGCATCCTACTAGCTGATGATCTTTTCAAACAAATCCAAGAATCAATTCAGCATGAACCAACTCACAGATTTGGCATTGAAATCATTGACAGGTTTGTAAAGGTTGAACATTCTTTGGAGGCCCTGAGAAAACTCAACAAAATATTGAGAAAGCTTCCTGGTAATGCCAGTGACACTCATGAAACATGTGAAGTCTTGAGTGATCATTCCACTACACCTGATGAAAATGAGATGCAAGGTATAATCCGGAAGTTCCAAGAATTTCAGAACAAACAGGCTCAGTTAGAAGAAGAGAAAGATGAGGAAGAAAAAGATGACGATTCAGACTAAGTCTTGATGCGACATGTCATTTCAATCTTGAAATTGACATGTCTTTTTCATTTCTGTTTCGTCACATAGGAATCATATTTTGACTTGGTCTCCTATGTGAGAGTCAAGCAAAATAGGACTCTTGTTAAAAGACTGTTTTATAGGGTTTGTCCTATTTTCTCTCAACTATTTTTATTATAAATAAGGGATGTACGTACATTCAAGAGGTTGAGATTTTTGGAATATTGAGAACTATTGTGAAGAAGAAAAACTTTGTGTTTTCTTTTAATCATTTGAGGAATAGAAGCTGATGCTATTTTGCAAACTTTGTGTTGTGAGATGTATCTTTCTTAAGATATTGTTCTTATGTTCATAATCTTAAGCTATTCTTTGTTTAGCATCTTGATGATTCTAATCATTTCAAACATTACATTTGTTATCTAAAGCTCGTATGATTATTTCATGCTCTGTGTTTACTCGAAAGAAAATACGTTCCTCTCATTTCCTTTCCATTGTGTTTTTTCCATAATAATAATTTCGACCCAGTCCATTTATAAAAACAACATCTTCACATAGTGTGGATATGGATTTCAGGATTCTATCCCAACCCCAATGGTTAGATTAGTGTGAATATTGTACGCATTATTTCTATTGTGTTTTAGATTAGTAATAAAAGCAGCAGCCTCACCTATCTTTGAGGAGGGATTTAATCCCATGTATTGTGGTTGAACCTCATATTTTGACTTGACAAAATATCCAACCAACAAGTCTAACTCCCCATATTACATATTTATTTTTTGTATTTAATGCAAATTTGTGGGTTTTTCAGGTGAACATCTATTTTACAAGTTACATGTACACTCAGTGACCAAAGTGCAACATACAAATGGCCAACAACAAATATTAACAACACTTTCACGACACTACGAAATCAGATTCTGATCTCTTGCATAGTCATGGGTTCCCAGTAGAGGTATCTAATACCGTGTTCCCTCACCCGATCCACGCACCCTTGTCCAACTTTATCCAATAGTTCCAGATTTCACAATGCATAGTTACGATGATCTTTCCTTTTTATTCATCACCGTCCCAGATCCATATCAGTTCTAGGAAAGCACAAATCAACTAAGTCATTTTCTCTCTCTTACACTTAGGGTTTCATATTTTATTATCTTATTTCTTGTGTCAAATTATATCTAGTAGTTGTATATCATAGTTTACATTCAATTACTCTGCAATTAGGGTTTAGCATAAAATTTTATTTTTGTTAAATCGAGAACCTAAACAATTCCTAAAACCATTCTTTTGAGTATGAATGAACTTTGATGAAATAACATGTTCTTGAGTAATAAATGGGCATATACAGATGGTATTATTCTAATACATCCTATTCAAGCTTATTACTTGAAGAGAGGAAGTGCCTTTGAGTTCTAGTTCTAATGATCCAAAATTGGTTTCTTGGGACATTGAAGAAGGCCTATGAATACTCTTGAAAACAAAATTCTCCATACCTTCAATGAAAAGAGTGGGTGTTCATGAAGTAAAATTCCCCTTTGAATTTTTTATGTAGAGGTTGGTCATGAAAATGAGTTTCAACATGTAAGTTTCAAAGTGGAGCAAGATTGGGTCTTGAAGCTTAAAACGTAGCCTGAGTAGTCCTTGGAAAAACAAGCTTGGTTGATCCCTTGTCCTGAGATGAAGAAATGCATGGACCTGATAAGTTATTAAATACATAAAAATTTCCATGAATTTTTATGTATTTAATAAGGAGTGTTTGATTGCATGATCAAGTTTACTTTGTGGAGGTGAAAATTTTGAGTTTTAAATCCTATTTGTCCTTGTCCAAAATAACCTCCTCATTGCATGAATGGAGATGATTTAAGTGCTTCATTGCTCTTGAATATGAACATCAAGTAGTACATGACCTTCTCCAAGGTTTAAAATGATTTTTACATGCATATTTAATTGGAAATGATTATATTTCATGACATTTTCTTTAGAGCTTTTAGAACTGTGTACCCTACTGAAATGAGGAGATAGAATGAAGTGACATTGTCTTATTTGATGGTCTCCAAGTCCATATTGTTGCACTAGTCCTCTTTAAGAGTATTTTAACTCATCTTTGATTGCATGACCTGATATTAATGGTGGCTCCATACATCATTGTTCAAGACTGGTTCTTTGAAGTATTTGCTCCTAATTATGAACATGAGTCTAATTGTAGTTTTGATCTTGAAATGACGAGATAAGAAGCATAAAAGGGGATAGAGATCAAGGAGGTGGTTTAAGTAACTTAATTTCATGCTCTAAACAGTTGTTAAATTATTTCTTTTGTTAAAAATGAGGTGCATACGTTGGAGAATATGACACAGGGTTCCATAACCATTACAAATGCATGTGTCAGTTATGAAAGAGATTTGTTAAAAGGTGTCATAGGTGGAAGAGGAGTTACAAATGTGATGATTGACCTTCCTTTTCACAATATTCCTCATGAAAAGTTAGAATAAGTCACTCCATGTAAGCGACATAAGTGGTGATGTCATTCTCATATTGAGACTAAATTAGGTGATGTTATTTTCACTCCTTTGTACGGTCCATGTGTTAGTAGGTGAAAGGTTGATGTAAGATGAAGTGCCTTGTACTCTAAGAGATTCGTTATTGAGAAAAGAGCAAGCCATGCATGAATACTAAGTGAAGTTTTATGCAAGAATGTGTATGGGATTTTGGTTGATAACCATATTTTGAAGGAGCAAAAGAGACATGTAAAGCAAAGAAAAATACAAGGTGCATGTAATTCCTTCATAACTACAATTTTGCATCAATATGAACACTTGATATAATGAGTTCTTAAGAGGATAATTCAAGGGGAGAATCATGAAAATAATGTGTGTATGAGAGAAGGTTTGTTTAATAATTTTTGCAACAGATGTAGAGAGTGGAATGAGAAGATATAGGATCTAATTTGGTGGTCACAACTTATTATGTAAGACAACAAATTAAGATTGATAAAAACATTATAGAAGGATAAGTGGTGGCTTATCAAATAGAGAGTTGAAGCCTCTTAGTAACTTTTATCTTATAGAATAGTTACGTAGAATCTTGATTGGAAATTTGGGATTTCTTGCTTCCAAGAAAGTAGTGGCTTTGAAGGACAAGTGATAGCTTAACTAAATTTTGGAGTTGTAGCTTCATGTTGAGTGGATGTTCAACAGTGAAATCTTTGTAACCTTTACTGGACAATTTTTCAAAGTAAGTTCATTGGTTTCAGTGGGTTTTTCTCCCTAGAAGGGTTTTTCACATTAAAACATGTCTCTCTATGTGTTCTTCTTGATTGTTAGTGAATGGTGTTTCGGTTTCGATGAGCATTGTTGTTATTACTCGCACTTTAATTATATTATATTTTTCCTTCCTAGGTGGTGTCTGTGGATTTTTTCAACAAAGGTAATAAAGTGGGAGTTTTCCTCAATACATTCTTAATAATGGAATTAACTAAATAATAACTAACTGTAATTATAAAATGAAATGCATTGAAAGAAAAATAATATTAAAGACAAAATTTAAAGGTACAAAAAACAATTCAATGTTGGAATCTTAAATAAATGTGTGATAGAAAGGAAACAATAATAAAATATCCCTTCTCATTGGGGAGGAGTGGCCCTTGTCTCTTCCCTTCGATCAGGTTTAGTGTTCAAAGTTACACAACAAATTTTTCCCCTAAATCTACAATTTTATTGAATTGAAAGAGTTTTATTTTACAATCATAAACTAATTGAACCGAACTTGAATCTTAATACATTATCTCTCTTATACAAGAGTAGTCCTAGTTCCTCTAGGAGAGAACTAGTTTATTTGCAATTAATATCATCTACTTAATTGGATGTTGACTAAAACAATGACTAACTATTTTAATAATTATAGTATTGCACCAATGATTCCTATGATGGTTTGTAATTAACTCCTATGATGACTCAACATATGCTCTTTCAAATAGATTGTTAATACCCATAAAAGAGTTCATTCATCCATATTTGAAGAAACAATTACAAGATAAAGATATCAAGAACATGCACAACATTTCCTTCTAAAACATAACAAAGTATTAATGGGTAAGTGCACCAAGTTGTGGGGCCAAAAGGGGGTCTTAAGTGGACGCATTTTTTTGAAAAAAAAAATTCAACTTGTATGAGTTTTTTGAAATAGTTACGCTCAAAATTGGAAGATGTTGTAGAAATATGAATCATAGAATTTTGAGTCTAGTTTCTAATCTACTAAATTTTATTGAAAACGGCTAAGTTTAAGTGGGTCAAACAACTAAAATACCAACAAATACTCTTGTTTTTGTTAAAAAGCATAATAGAGTGACTTTCTTGCCCCCACCATTTTTAACACAATTTAGTATTTTCAAAACCCTTTGGTAGAAAGATAGCTAGGAGACTCTAGTTTGGGCTCCATTTTTTTAGATTTTTTAGCAAATATTTTTTTATTTATGATTTTTCTAGTACATAAATTTTATGTTTTGAAAAATAACGGAGCTCTAACCATGCCCCCCCTAACTACCTCAAAAATATCAAAAATTCGAAAAACAAATTTGAATATGTATAGAATTATGCCTAGTTTGGACTCGTATAATTTTTTTAAATTTTGATCACCCAAAAAAATATACACCATGAAAGATAGACATATTTACACTTCAAAAAATAGCTATAAAAAGGCATAGTTAGAAAATAAATAATATGGAAACCTTATATTAGTCAGAAAATTTGAAAAATTATATTTTTAGAAATAAGAGACTCTGCTCTACGTCGTGGTATATTTTTTTAAAAATGGATCGATTATTTTATTTTGATTTATCATAAAGGAAGTGGTATTTTTACATTTGCTTGTAAAAACACATTGTTTGTTGTGTTTGTGCAAGTCCATGCCTCGGGCTTGGGGATCCAAACCGGATCCAAAGCCTTGAGGCATGACTTGGGAAAAGAGAAAACACAAAACATGTATGCGTTATGTGCAGTATAAAAATTATGCATGATTTTCACATGCTTCTATTTACATAAATAAATGTTTAAGTATAAGTTTTTCATTTATTATTATTTTAATAAATGAATAACTTATAATTTAAATTTATTTATGTAAATATAAGAAATTAGGGTCACTCTGCACCTTATGGAATTATTCTCACAACTCCATGAGTCATGGTTTAGGAGATATTTTTTAAAGTATAATTTGGTCAGTACATAGGTAATTTTTCAAGATTTCAGCATTTAGCCTAAATATTTTAGCATTTAACTTCTACAATCGAAACCCTAAACCATAGGCCATAAACCTAAACACTAAATTATAAACCTTGAGCCCTAAACCCTAAACCCTAAACCTTTAACCATGATCCCTAGACCTAAAACCTAAACCCTAAACCTTAAACATTTAGCCCTTACCCATGAGCCCTAAACCCTAAGCCTTAAGCCCTAAACCCTAATCCATAAGCCCTAAACCCTAAACCCTAAACCATGAACCATGAGCCCTAAATGCTAAACCCTAAACCCTAAACCATAAAAAATAAATCCTAAACCCTAAACCCGACCCTTAAACACCAAAGCCTAAACCACAAACCCTAAGCCTTGAACCCTACACCCTTATCTCTGAGCCCTAAAATCTAAACCCTAAACCCTATACCATATACCCTAAGCCCTAAGCCCTAAAACCTAAACCCTAAACCTTGAGCCCTAAACCATAAACCCTAAACCTTAATCCCTAAACATTAAATCCTAAACCATAAACCCTAAACCTTAATCCCTAAACATTAAATCCTAAACCCTAAACCATAAACCATAAACCATAAACCCTAAAACCTGAACCATAAACCATAAACCCTTATCCCTAAACACTAAATCCTTAACCCTAAACCCTAAACCCTAAATCCTTAACCTCGATCCGTAAACCCTAACCATAAACACTAAACCCTAAACCCTAAACCTAAAACCTAAATCCTAAACCATAACCCTGAACCTTGAACCTGAACCCTAAAACCTAAACCCTAAACCTTAAACCCTGAACCATGAGCCCTAAACCCTAAACCCTAAACCCCAAACCATATTTCATCAATATTTCCTAGTCTTGTGCCTAGAACCATCATTTAGTCTACTTATAGAACTACCTTGTTTATGAGAGGTGGGACAAGTAACTAAATGGATATGACATCTACCTTGTGCCTTGTAATGCATATATTACACATCTCTTCCAAACTTGTTTCTCCCACATATACTTTGACTCTTGAATGTAAATTTATTCATACTACGAAACAAATTTTACATTTCTCATATTTCTATGTATGGTATTATGCAAGCCATGATGACCCATTGGAAGTTGGAAAAATAACCATCACAAGAACAAAATTAATCTTAAAGGAAACAAAAGAAACATAGAGAATATATCAATGTAGAGGTGTAGGATCATAATTGAATTTCTTGTAGTATCCTCTCCTCCAGAGAAAGATAAAGTTTAAGTGTTCTACTGGAATGGATAGTAAATTTGACAGAACTTCCTAAAGTGTTCAAAATAAGCATATAAATAGGGGAATGGCTAAGAACACTAAGGGGTTATCAATCACCTAGTAAATATTTCTTGTTTAGTTCTAAATGGGAGTTACCTAGCCTACGAATTAGTGACCTTCCATTCATTGATAATTCCTTATATGATAAACACATGGATGTTTTCAAAATAACAACAGATGAAAAACATCAAATTTTTATTACTCTCTTTGAATGGTCTGCCTACAAATTCAATGAACCCTGAACTCTGTGACCTAAACCCTTAACCCTCAACCATGAGACCTAAACCCTAAACTATAAACCCTAAACCCTAAAACAAAAATAATAAATCCTAAACCATAAACACCAAATACTAAACCCTAAACCCTTGACCCTAGACCCTAAAACCTGAGCCCTAAGCCCTAAACCCTAAATACTAAATCCAAAGCCCAAGGTTCTAACCCTGAACCTTAAACTAGTAAATCGAACCCCCGAACCTTAAGCCATAAACCATGAACCATGAACCCTAAACCCTAATCCCTACACCATAAACCCTAAACCTTAAGCCTTGAACCCAACACCCTAATCTTTGAGCCCTAAAACCTTAACCTTAAACCCTAAATCTAGATCCCTGATCTCTAACCCCTAAACCTTAAACCCATAACCAACCCCTAAATCTTAAACCCGTAACTTTAAACCCCAAACCCTAAGTTGTAAATCTTAAACCATGTACCCTAACACCTAAACCCTAAATTCTGAGCCCTGAGCCCTAAACCGTAAACCCTAAACCTTAAGGCCTAAATGTTAAATCCTAAAGGTCCCTAAACACTAAACCCTAAAAACTAAATCATAAACCCTAAACCCTTACCCCTAAACCCTAAACTCTAAACCCCAAGTAGTAAATCCTAAACTCTAAATCTTAATCCCTAAACCCTAAATCCTAAACCCTAAGCCCTAAACACTAAACCCTAAACCCTGAACTTTGTGACCTAAACCTGTAACCCTAAACCTTGATCCTTAAACCCTAAAACCTGAACCCTTTTCCCTAAACCCTAAACCCTGACCTTTAAACCTTAAACCCTAACTCATAACTCGTAAACCCTAAACCGTAAACCCTAAATCCTCAACCCTAAACCTTAAACCCTGAGCCCTAAACCCTAAACCTTATACCATAAACCCTAAGCCCTAAACCCTAAACTCTAAGCCCTAAATCCTAAACCTAAACCCTAAAACCTAAAACCTAAAACCTAAACCCTGACCCCTAAACCCTAAACCTTGAGCCCTAAACCCTAAACCCTAATCCCTGAACCCTAGGCCTTAAGCCATAAGCCCTAAGCCAAAACCCTAAACCCTAAACCCTAAACCCTAAAAACTAAACCCTAAGCCCTAAACCCTGAACCCTCAACTCTCAACCCTAAACCCTAAACCCTTAACCCCGATCCCTAAACCCTAAACCCTAAACCCTTTGCCCTAAACCCTGAACCTTGACCTTTAAACCTTAAACCCTAACTCCTAAACCCTGAACCGTAAACCCTAAATCCTCAACCCTAAACCTTAAACCCTAACTCCTAAACCCTAAACCGTAAACCCTAAATCCTCAACCCTAAACCCTAAAAACTAAACCCTGAACCCTCAACTCTCAACCCTAAACCCTAAACCCTCAACCCTAATCCCTAAACCCTAAACCTTGAACCTTGAGCCATAAACCCTAAACCCTCAACCTTGACCCCTAAACCCTAAACCTTGAACCTTGAGCCCTTAACCCGAACCATAAACCCTTAACCCTGAACCATAAACCCAAAACTCTAAACCTAAACCATAAACCCTAAACCATGAACCCTAAGCCCTGAGCCCTAAACCCTAAACCCTAAAATTTGAACTATGAGCCTTAAACACTAAACCTTAAACCCTAAACTCTAAACCTTGAGTCCTAAACCCTTAGCCCTAAACCCTAAACCCCGAGCCCTAAACTCTAAACCCTAAATCATAAACCCTCACCCAAAGGAAATTCCTAAAAAGATCATTCAGTGTGTTTCAGTGTGTAGGGAATAGTGTTTAAGGTGATCGATTGACTCATTTAGTTTTTATGAGAGACTACTTCCTTTGAAGGCCTAAAAAGGCATTTTTGGCCATTTTGTAATTAATTGAACACCCTTCAAAACAAGCTATAATGAGCTAGTCATGTCATCGAGTTATCAAGGACCATTATTTCTGAAGTATTAAGGCATATTTTGTCTTCATAAGAGACATATTAGTAAAAACATGTATTAGAATCATGAATTTGATTCCATGAAAGTATGCTTTTAGAACTAGGAAAGGTGAGGGGATGATATTTATATAGAGCACCATGTTTCTAAGAATGAGAAATCATCTTAGTTCACCGATGTAATTCACTTGGTACTATTCATAAGCTATAACTCATTCAACACCTAGTAGTGTTATCACACCTCAAGGAGGAGGCAAATTACAATCACCTCATTTTGGCCATAAGACGGGAATCCCATTTAGAGAACAATCCTCTATCTACAAAGTGATGATATCTTTTTAGTAAGAAGTAGACAAACATCATAGAGTTAATTCATGGTCACTAAAGTGAATTATGGACCAAATTTAAAAATTTGTACCAATTCAAGCAGTGGTAGGGCCAAAATCCATTTTATAAGGTCAAAAAACCTAAAAAATGACTATATGTTTTCCCAAAACAAAGACCAACTACAATATGTATGCCCTGAAATTTTTAGGCCATTTGCTAAAATCTTGAAAATGAGTAAAATCTTGACAAGATTAGATTTTGAAAAACTATCTTCTAGATTATAACTGTTGGAGCTACGAGACCACTTCCATAAGGTGCTGATTTACCCTAATTTCTTATATTTACTAAATAAATTTAAAGTATACTTAAACATTTATTTTTGTAAGTATAACCCACCAAAACACATATGCATGGTCCATACTACACAAAACCCGTACCCATTTTGTAACGCATACGTGTTATGCTTCAGTGATTCTCGAGCCAAACAAATTAAAACGTGAGTGTGTTTTGCTTTTTTCAAATTCTTGTCCACTTTTTGGCCCCCAACTTTGTGCACTTACCCTAATTACAAACTACTAATATTATACATCGTGTAAAATTATACAAAGTTACCTATACACCTAAGAATTAACACGTGATTCCAAACGCACTCAACCTCCCAAGGTTGTGCCGAGATATTTGAAACGTGTAGGATTGTGAACACACATGTAGCTATAGAAGAATCAGGGAATAGGAATGGGTAGTATGAGTTCCTATGAGCTAAGTTAGGCAAAGGGGAATTAGAGGATATGTACGGGTAGTGTAAGTTCCATATTGTTTGATTGTTTGGTTTGATTAAATGATAAACTACGTTGAAAGTTCATTTTAAATAAATAAATAAAGTAAATCCAACATAAATAAAAGACAAGTGTGTTTAATATTTTAATTAACCAAATTCATTCCCAATTAATTAAATAAAACGAAATGAAATACCATCTATTCTATTTGTTTGAACAATAAATGAATTAAAAGAAACTAATCAAACAACTAAAAAAATTGTATTTTTCAAAATTTATAAAATAAATAAATAAATTGTTCTACGAGATAAAGGAATCTAATTCAAATAAAACACTACTAATTCAATTGAAATCTTCTGCTTCTACAATTCTACCAACTCAAAACAAATGCATTATTTTTATTCTAACAAATACAAATTAATTAAAGCCTCAAAGAATTCAAGTACAACCCCAACCTAGTTACTACTGTACTGTGGTAGCTTCCCAAAGATGAGATGTTTTTTTTCTCCTCATCTTTGTATCTCCATCCAAAGATGAAGTCTAATTGATTTGGGAATGCACAAATGGTTTATGGTAGAAAGGAAAACAAAATATCGGTTGTGGCTGGATTGGTGTAAGAAATAACTGAAATTAAATGGTAGGAAAGAATAGAGCAAAGATCTGGTTGTCTGTGTGGTTCCTCTCAAAATTTCAGCAACATAACTTAACCTCAAGAATATGAAAAATCTAACTCATCATACGAGTAAAAATTTGGCTTTTATAAAATCTGGGAAAGAAGAAGTCAATTACATGTGTCGATGAAGAAGTGAAAAATCAGAAAAATTATAGGTAGTCAACATTATAAAAATATCCAAAGAGGAAGATAAAATCAACACAATTCCAATGAGTCCAAAAATAGGAAAAATGGTTGAGAAATGAGTGAGAAAATCACTCCCAAAATCCACACGTGTGTCAAAAAATGTGTTGTTATCCAAAATGTGTCCCCCTGCTCATTTTGTGGCTAACTCCTCTCATTCTTCCCTCTCTTATGCCTCAGTCACAAAATTTTGCTTTTCAAGCACTCAAAACCTTCTGGAAATGGCACCATTGGATAGAGCTCTTTCTCAGCTTTCCAAAAAGGTAAAGTTTTCCTCCTAACTCCATGTATTTTTCAAGTTATGGCTCGGTGGAGTTTTTGTGGGAAAATTTCCCCTAGAAGGCCCACAGCCAATTAGAACTCGTCACGTGTCCAGGCCAAAAATATCAAAGCGACCCGATTTGGCCCTGTTTTGCCCTAAAACTTCAAATCACCATATATTTTGATCTAGAGCTCGGTTTTTCACGTTCTTTATATCAATGGAAAGTTGGTGAAATTCTCTACAAGATTCAGGGTTAATTTTGCATTTTGGTGGATTTTGAGAGAGAAAATCAAAAACACTTCTGGCACGTGGTAATGGCCAGAAATGACGTTTCAACAACCAGTTTTAATGCAAAATGGGTCGCATTCTTCTTCAGCATGGCCAAAAATGTCAGGGCATGGGTCTGTAAGGATGCCCATGCTATTTTAATGCATCTTCATTCAATGGGGAATGGCTTCCATGTTTTTACACGTTTTCTCTCTCCTGGGCTCGACCCATGCATTGTAAAAGCCAGATTTGGCTCATTTTTTGAGGGGGAACATTTTTTTGGATAGCAAGCTTCTTCTTTCACCTTCAACAAGTGATTTTTGCAAGTATCAGACCTTCTTCATGATTGTAATAGGTTTCTACCTCTTTGATGTTGCAAATGCAAGGATTTTGACAGTGAAAAATGACAGTGCAGACTCTGTGATCAATTTTCAGTCCTTTGTTTGTATTGTCTTGCTTCATTTCAGACCTCTAATTGCATCTTATCAGCCTGTGTATGATGTTTCATGTTGCATTTCATGAAATTGTGTCAATTTACATGAACAAGAAGTGTTCACCACTCCTTTGGTGTATCACCTATTAGTTTAGTTTCAATTTTTGCACTTTCTATCTCTGTCTCCTTGGAATTTAGAGTAGGATTAGGATTCAAACCTCTGCAATTGTGCAAATAACATATCTAATCAGAGGAGTTTGAGGAACCAGCCTCTAATCTAGAGATTCCTCTCTCATTTTACAAGTCCCACACTTGGAGAGAGGTTTCAATGTTGTGCAATCACATTGGATGCCTGAAACATCAACTTAGAAACCTGATTTGCATCCAGGGGTGCTGCTGATTTGCAACAACAGTTTTGGCATGCAGTGGGACCTTAGAGGTCTTCCATTTTATCTTTGACAGGTTGGTGTGTTCCTGTTAAGGATTCAGCCTTTTGGAGGCACTTTCAAAAGCACATCTGGTGACTCCATCTGGTAAACAACTCATTCTCTAAGTTGCAGACCTGTTTTCCATTCATTTCCATCCATTCTTCTTTCCATCATTTTCATTCTTTTCCATTCCATGAAGTTGTGCAATCATGACTTCATTTCCATCATGGAATTCACATTTACAACAGCAGTATATCACACCTCCAACATGTTTTACAAATCCTCCAAATCAGCATTTTGATCAAATTCAAAATCAGCATGTCTACCCATATGAGCAGCAGTGCCAAAGTCAGTTTGGTTGTGAAGCACATCAAGAACAAGGGTACGCATGCAATGAAGACAATCAAATGGAAGATGCAGATTTTGTGGAAAAAATCCAAAAGATGGAGGCAAAGATGGTGCAATCAAGAGCAGCAGCTCAAATGAAGGCTTTCAGAATTAGTTGCAGGACTCCTTGTCCATGGGGAGGCCCTTTTCCAAGACACTTCAGCCCTCAGGAGAAGCTGGACTTTATGATGAAGATGTTGCCCCAACTTGCACAATGGACAGCAGAAATAGAGGCCTATACACTTGGTGTTGAACAACCTTGTCAATGGGTAAGTTCTACACCATCATCTGGTTTTCTCTTCCCATTACTCAAGCAGCATCATCTCATTTGGAATTTCAAATTCTAAATCTAGTCAATGCTGCCCCAGGAGTTAATTCCATTTCGCCATCCCCTAGTCTTCCACCACATCTCAATTCTTCTTTCCCCTTTCCTTCCAAACAGTCATCCCCTCCACAAGAGCTAATGGAAATACCCTCTCCTCCAAAGAAACAAGAGTTTCTACCTCCTCCACCACCACAAAAAATTTCCAAATCAATTGAGTTACAATCCACTTCTCCTCTTGCATTCCCAAATCCATGTTGGGAGGATAAAAATCAGAATGCCAGTCAAGGAAAACAACAACAAAAAGAGAAGCCAAACAAAGATGAAGAAATTCAAAGTCTGAAGAGTTGGGCTCTTAAATTTGGGATGAAAAAGATCCCCTTGATGGTTAAGCCTTCAGAAGAGGTTGGAGTTGGAGAACAAGTAGTGGTTAGGACTAATTTTGTGACAGCAGAAGAAGAGCAAAAAAGAAGAAGTAGACCAGCAGTTAGTTTGCTCAGAAAGTAGTGTCCATGTTGGCACTCTATTTGAAGGGAATGCCGATTCAATTCAAGTTACACAATCAGCCATGGAGGAAGAAAGCTCAGAAGAAGATCTTGCAGTCCCAACTTGTCCTCTAGAGCAGCAGATTGAAGAGTTTGACTTGACAAACTTCATGCTAGGAGAAGAGTTCTATCAAGAGCAAGATTGCCTTCAAGTAGTAGAGGAGGGAGAAGCCACTCCAAATGTGAAAGAAGAGGAGCACATTCTAGTTGTGAAGAAGAAAAGTGTAGATCCAAGGGCTTTGAACACAAGGCAGGCTACAGGAGAACCTTCAGTTCTTCTTTCTACTTCATCCCTCTCGTGTTCTAGTGCTGAAGAAGAGTTTGATCTCTCAAACTCAATGTTGGAGGATGAAAGAAACCATGATGATCAAGTTACAGATCAAGAGGATACCATGGAGGAAGTTGAGCATTTGCAGTAGGACAACAATGAGGTAGTTTATCTGTCAGATTTGGAGGACTGTTTTGATGAAGAAGAACCGGTTGAGTTTCCACCATTCTCTCTTTCATCTTCCACGTCCCAAATACTTGAGCCTGCTGTCATGAAGGAGAGCATTCATTTGCAGCAGCCTGCATCTTATAGCAGCTCTTTGGAACTAAGATTGGAAGATTTTAATCTTTCATGTTCTTCATTGGAAGAGGAGAAAGGGCAGAAAGGTTCTACCATTGCTTCCACATCACCCACCCAAGAAGGTCTACAAGAAGACTCCATTTTTGGAGTTGAAAATCAGAGCTATGGGCATATCAAACGGATCATACCTTGCCCAATCAGGTATTTGGCTTTATTGGAGCCAAAGGAGAAGTCACAACCAGTCATGCTTGCTTCTAAGCATGAGGATGAGCTACAAAGAACCAAGGATCAGTTGTCATACCTCTCCAATCCAAATGCAGAACAACTAAAAGAGGTATTGAATTTGCCTTCAGTTGATACCTTGATGATTTGGGTGGAAGACCAGCTTCTTATTGATTTTCCATTCATCTAATCAGCCATGTTCAATGCCAAATTAGTTGCATGGTTGCCAATTTTGAAGAAAGGAAGCTATTTTGCACAACCAGTTGCAGGGTTTGTTTAGCTCACCTTTGTTTCCATTAGGGTAGAGTAGGTAGGTTTGCTTTCAGTAAAAGAAGTGCTTGTGCACACTCTACATGTTCCATTTGGAGCATGTATGATTTTCAGTTTTGTACATAGTTTTTGTGGTGCTGGTTTTGCTCTTGCACAGTCCATTTCAGTGGGTTTCCAAGTGGCTCAGAGAGGAGGTTTTCAAAGTTCAGATCAGTTTGTAGGCTATAACTCATGACTCCATGCCCAATGGATGCTTCAGGCAACTGGTAACTTCATCCAGCAGGCAGATGACCCCTCTGAGTCACCAAAATTGTTATCCAAAATGTGCCCCCTACTCATTTTGTGGCTAACTCCTCTCATTCTTCCCTCTCTTGTGCCTCAGTCACAAAATTTTGCTTTTCAGGCACTCAAAACCTTCTGGAAATGGCACCATTGGATAGAGCTCTTTCTCAGCTTTCCAGAAAGGTAAAGTTTTCCTCCTAACTCCATGTATTTTTCAAGTTATGGCTCGGTGGAGTTTTTGTGGGAAATTTTCCCCTAGAAGGCCCATAGCCAATCAGAACTTGCCACGTGTCTAGGCCAAAAATATCAAAGCGACCCGATTTGGCCCTGTTTTGCCTAAAACTTCAAATCGCCATATCTTTCGATCCAGAGCTCAATTTTTCACGTTCTTTATATCAATGGAAAGCTGGTGAAATTATCTACAAGATTCTGGGGTTAATTTTGCATTTTGGTGGAGTTTGGAGAGAGAAAATCAAAAATGCTTCTGGCACGTGGTAATGGCCAGAAATGACGTTTCAACAACCAGTTTTAATGTAAAATGGGTCACATTCTTCTTCAGCATGGCCAAAAATGTCAGGGCATGGGTCTGTAAGGACACCCATGCTATTTTAATGCATCTTCATTCAATGGGGAATGGCTTCCATTTTTACACATTTTCTCTCTCCTGGGCTCGACCCATGCATTGTAAAAACCAGATTTGGCTCATTTTTGAGGGGGAACATTTTTTTGGATAGCAAGCTTCTTCTTTCACCTTCAACAAGTGATTTTTGCAAGTATCAGACCTTCTTCATGATTGTAACAGGTTTCTACCTCTTTGATGTTGCAAATGCAAGGATTTTGACAGTGAAAAATGACAGTGCAGACTCTGTGATCAATTTTCAGTCCTTTGTTTGTATTGTCTTGCTTCATTTCAGACCTCTAATTGCATCTTATCAGCCTGTGTATGATGTTTCATGTTGCATTTCATGAAATTGTGTCAATTTTCATGAACAAGAAGTGTTCACCACTCCTTTGGTGTATCACCTATTAGTTTAGTTTCAATTTTTGCACTTTCTATCTCTGTCTCCTTGGAATTTAGAGTAGGATTAGGATTCAAACCTCTACAATTGTGCAAATAACAGATCTGATCAGAGGAGTTTGAGGAACCAGCCTCTAATCTGGAGATTCCTCTCTCATTTTACAAGTCCCACACTTGGAGAGAGGTTTCAATGTTGTGCAATCACACTGGATGCCTGAAACATCAACTTAGAAACCTGATTTGCATCCAGGGGTGCTGCTGATTTGCAACAACATGTGTTTTTAATTCTTTGATTTTAAGTGAAAGGACCACCGGTGAACACAGAGGGGTAGTTACATAACTGCTAGGGTGGTTGTGTAACCTTTATGGAAGTTACGTAATCACGGTTAATTACACAACCACTGGGGTGGTTGCTTGCAATCGCTACTCGGAGACAAAGAAAAAGATAAAAAGCGGTCTTACAAGAAAAATTAAAGTTTGCAGACAAAACAAAAGGGTTGATTTGAGTCAAAGGAGGGATGCAAAGAATAGGGGAAGGATATGGACCTCATTTTTACCTTGGAATAATTTTTTATCATCATTGGAGATTTTACCATTCCAACAATATAGCACCATGCAATTTTTGGTGCATACGAAGAATAAAGGGTTTCACATAGTTTTACACATGACACAATAGGGGTTATTCACTCCCCTGAGAATTAACATTTAGTAGGTCCTCCTACCGCTATTGATTGTTCCACAATCCTTGTAATTATACTCCTTGGCAAATGTTTCTGAGTTTCATCCAATCCAGTATTACAAAACCCAAAGAAATCAATAAATGTATTCCTCTAAGTGTTGTAACTTCCTTCCAGTTGATCATCTGTAGAATCCCAACGTGGTACTAGTGTAATGACCAATGGAGGCCTATACCGCATCCCAATCCAATTCTCCTGCAGCTCTAGAATTATTTTGCAAAGGTCTTTGGCCCTTTTTAGTGACTAGTAGAGGTTGGTGGTTGAAATCGCCTCTTTTTTATTGTAATGTTTTGCAAGAAGTTGATAGCTTACTTGGCATACTTGGAAATTTACATTGAACATTGAGAGTACTTTCTCCCTAAAATTTCTAACACAAGTTCTCAGGATATCTCTATACCAGTCCACCAATCATAAACGGTAGTATAATTGAGACCAAAATCATTAAAGAACCGAATATGGCTTAGAAGATCATGCCTCATTAAGAGGCCTATATTATATTCTTATTGAACAAATGTTTCCCTCTATTCCCTCCATTCTGACTAGTGCTTTAGAGTAGAGATAAATGCTCTTAGTTGTACTTCACCCACATAGAAATTTATGGGGATCTCAATCTTCTCAGGAAGAATAAATTTGTGAACATAAAATTCACATAGAAGGTTTTTTCAACATCACTTCCTGATGCATAAGCACCAACAAATTACCTATCATCATCAAACTCAATATCTTGCATAGCATGGGCTCTAGAGATCTGTCATTTTAAAAATTGTTCTTTCAAAAATAATGCATAAAAATTGGAAGGGGTCTGCATAAAATAACTTGATCATATAACCGAGAAAAAATAAGAACATTCTCTTTAAGTAGTTTATTTTCTTCCTTCAAATCCTTATTCTCATCAGCAAGAATCGCTATGATCCTATAACATTCTTCCATCCATTTAACCATTCCCTTCAAGATAATAATTTGGGGAAAACAAAGCATGTCGGATTTATTTACTCTTCGGTGACCACATGCTATGTTTCCTACCTAATTTTTACAAAACTACAAGGGATGCATTCAGCTCATTAATTTTTTTCCTTAAGGGAGTTGATTTTGTGTTGTTGTTATCCACTTTTACCCCTAGGAAAAAATGGACAACATGGGATGATAAGACCCAAACATCGACATAGCCTCAAGGGTGAATCGAGTTTTACATTTTATTTCCAAGTTTATGGAGCACTTTCAGTAATTTTGGGAAGTTTGAATCATTCGAGACATTTTTCCTCTTCTCGGGTTTCATAGGATTAAATCCCAATTGGAAAGAAAGGATGGGATCCAGTAGGCCTCACATTCGGCCATAAACGGGTAAAAATGGGAAGAGTGGAAATTTCAACCTTAGGGTGCCCTATTACATCCCATGGCCTTTGGCACTAAGAAAATCTAGAAAAAATCTAAAAAATCGGGAAAAGTTAAAAATTGTCCAAAAATGGCTAGAGCTCACAAAAGCGACTTTTTTGGCCGAGCTACTTAGTGAGTTAAAATGCAGCTTGGCAAGCTAGTTGAATGTAGTGAGCTATGTAGGAAAGAATAGCTTGCTCAAGAAATCTGATTTAGGGATTTCAAGGCATCGCGGTGGCCAAGTTAGTTGTTGGGTTGCCTTAGGATAACTATAAGAAGACCTCGGCGTAAAGGGCCGAAGTGCATAAGTCGGCGCCCAAGATTGCCTGCATTAGTGAAAGGATGAGTTGTCTCGCTAAGACAACTCGGTGATCCCATCCAAAAATTGGTTCAATTCTAAGGAAAGGTGATCATTACAAGGGGGCTCATGAGAAAAATTTCAATCTCGTTGGGTGAGTGAGTCGATGGTCGAGCAATACGGGAGCGAGTCAACTTGCCACGGTGAAAGGAAATGTAGGGTGTAGGGTCGAGCCCATAGGGATGAGTGTTTAGCTTGGTAGAGGTCTAAGATACTAGGAAATGGTGAGTATTTTTGTCGGGGTGAGATGATGTTAGAGTTTTAGGATTACCAATTTTGGGGATTCAATGTTCGAGAAAAGAGGAGAAAGAGGGTCATTTTGTGTGCAAGCAGGTGAGTTGTCAAAAACTCTAAGGTATAAAATTCAGTGACGCAGTTGATTTTTTCAATGGGGCATTGTTTATGGTGTCATATGCTTCATGGTTTGGAAGATTTCTATGGGTTGGGATGTCTAATGTAGGAAAAATTTTGAAGTCGAGGCGAAAATACCTCTCCAAGTAAGTGGACTTTGGGGATTTAGAGATTAAGACCAGCTGATTTTTTTGCGAGGGTGTGAAAACTCCAAAACTCTAAAGTGTAAAATCCTAAAATATCGATCTACTTGAAGAAGAAAGTTGTTTCAAGGATCACATTTTTTTAGGTTTTAGGAAGAGTTATGTGGTGAGTCACTTCAAAATTCAGGATCATAGGTTTGGAAAGTGGATGTAATGAAAGGAGGCGTGAAAAGTTTGAAACCCAATGGGTGAAAATTCTGACTTACCAAGCTATTGTAGGTTGAGTTCACTTCATATTTTGATCTACATTGGATGGCGAGCTTGTGGATTAGGGTAGTTGGCGATTTGTATTGAAAGGGCATGGAGCCATTTGGTGGGGGAGGTCAAGGAGTGACCCAAACTAAATTTGTCATAACTTTCTCTAAACCTATTATATTTCTAAAAATTATAGATGTTGGAAAGAGGATTCAAAGCCCTATCTAATGGAATGAATAAAATTTGGAAGTTGGTGAGTTAGGTAGGAGAAAATTAGATATGAAGTTCTAGGACAATATGGTCATACACAGTACCAAAAATGAAGAAAATGAAAGCATGGAGGCCCATTCCTCTTCCACAGGCCTAAGTATAATGGAGTATGGGATTTACAGATCATCCCATCCCTACTTCAATAAAAGGATTTTTTTTTTGGGTGGTTGACACAAATTTTGGGGATATCCTCTCTCTCTCTTCTCTTTCATTCTTCCTATATATTATAAGGAGGGGCATTTTTAAAGTTTCGGACATTTTTCATCTTCCCTCTCCATTATTTCTCAATTGTGGGATAATTTTTGAGTTTCAAGCCTACATTTTTGTACCTCTATGATAAAAAATCTTTCCTTTTTCCTCTATAATGAAGTATTGTGTAAAATCATTGGAGCAATAAAATCAATGACTTGTGATTGTTTTCTATCCTAGCTTGGTTTTGTTGCTTTATCTTACCTTTATTCATGCTTGTAGGTATATTGTGCATTTCATTGTTTCTATTACATGCTTAAATGTGGTTGTGCTTAATGGGAATGGTTCATTATATGTGTTATGATTTGTGATGTTGGCCCATCCTCCCATGCTCATATTTCTCCATTCTCATGCATTTTGAGAACTTTCTAACACCCCCCTTTTCTTGGTGCCATCACCTCTTAGTGTAGGATCTTTTATTTTCATGTTATTTCCTTCTCCTTGGTCCCTTAGAAATGATAGGATAGGATTAGATGGTATATTTTATTTCATTAGAGTAAGTTGTTGCACTTGTTTGGGAAAAGAAACAACTTTCTCTAGAGAGTTGTTTCAATTACAAGGTCCCACACCTTGAAAGCAACTCCATCTTATTAAATCACATTGATTGCCTCACACAAACACACACATGATATCAAATCGAGGGTGTTTTGATTGATGATAACAACCTGGCACACCCAGTGGGACCAAGAATTCATAACTTTCATAGATTTGGATGTATTTACAAGCTAAATCATAAGTTTAAGATTTCACAATACCAAACGGGACCTAATCCTTGTATTTTAGATTTGAGAGGTCGCATTGCATTTCCTACTTACGAAAATATATTTGGGATCTCACGTGTTCAAAACAAGTCCCGAGTTTGTTTCACAAAAAGTAGATCAAAGGTTGTAGATTACAAAGGTGATCTTACGTTCGAAAATTACATCTCGGAATTTGAAGGTTGAATTACATTTTAGAATTTGAAGGTTGCATTGGATTTCAGATTTGGAGGTTACACTACATGAGTGAGTTTTTTCCTATGTATTTCATGGATTCACAACTACAAAACAAGGTCCAACTTTCAAAATCAGGTTTTGGGCCCTTCAAATTTAATATTTCCATTTTATCAGGATTGGATGTGTGTCTTGGTAAAACCCTAGCCTTTAGAGGATCATTCTCAACACATCTAGTGAATCCTAGGATTAGAACTCGGTGGTTTTAGCATCTCATATTTCTCAAATTCATGAGAAGGATCCAAACTAGGTCAAGAACAAGAGAAGAAGGTATTTTTGAGTATTTATAGCTATCTCGCACATAGGGGAAGGATAGGAAGAAGGGTTCAAAGTCTCCATCTCCACCAAATAAAACCTTGTCAACACCTTCACCTGGTAGACCTTTCCTTCAATCAACTAGAGTTCTTAGGCCAATCGAATGACTCAAAAACCACCAAATCCTTTTGTCAATTTCATGGGAAGTAGTCCACTTTCCCTCAATGCATAGAATCATATTTTGGTGTCAAGTGTTAAAGAACATTCCCTACTTCTTTGGGAAGAATCACACAACCCTTATTGATCATATTCAATACATTTCAAATGTCTATGCCATACATGAGATTAATGAGATTGATGTTGCATTTAAATTGTTAGCTTCTTCTTTCAAGGGCAAGACCTTATATAGCGGTTTTGAAGCTTAGCAATAGGATTGATTAACAATTGGGATCAATTATGCGGGACTTTCTATAATATTTTGGAGAAAGAGTAGACAACTTTTCTCTTTTGGAGGAACTAACCACAATCAAAAGGGCTTCAAATGAATGGATGACTGATTTTAACTTCATATTCCAATGGACATGGGATAGGATTCTAATAGCCATGATACTAGTTGCCAAAGGTGTGTTCTTCTACTTCTTAAAATCTCTAAATTCTGACATAGCTATGATGATACAATTTATGGGAGGGATGACATTGTTGGGAGCCTATAACATAGCCATCGAGCAAAAATCAAGTCGGTGAACTTGCACCTAGGCCACCTATGCCTATTTATCTAGAAATGGGGAATCCTAGTTCTAGTCAAACTCCCACATTAGCTCCTATCCCGACCCCATTAAATTAGAGTTTCAATGAATTTTCTAATTCTTCTTATAGCACTTGAACTGATCTTTAAGAAGTGATGAAACGACTCAAGAAGTCTTTGAAGGAACAACAAATTTTTGTGAATGAGTTGGTATCACTTAAGAGGCAACATGCCCAAAATTTCAGACCATATCAGCCTCAATCCTAACCAAATAGGCCTCCATTTCATTCTAACAAACCTCCAACTCAAGATATAAATCAAAACTAGAACCAAAGACAACCTCAAGCTATCAGGACATTTCAGCCTTACAATCCTAATGCAACTTCTTCATCCAAAGCCTTAGTTCCAATCCATAAAAATTTGGCACATGAATATGAATGGTGCTTCCCTTGTGGTCAACCCCGCAATCAAGAAAATTTCTTCAATGGTGTTTTGAATTAGGCCCTAATGGTACAAATTGTTTATGTGACCCAAGAAACAAGAGAGGAAGAAAATCAGTAGTAGGAAAGTACTCAATAATCACCTCCAAGTGAGACTACACTGTGAACTAACAAACTAAGGATTTTTGTGGAATTAATCAGCCTCTTTCCCAAGGTGTAGCATTTAATAAAAGGTCTAAAAAAAGGAATATAGATGAGGGGAATTCATCAAGTTTAACTATTTCTCAGCCTCCTATCATAGCTTAGGGATTTAACAACTCAAAAGTATCCTTGAATCCACTAAATCGGCCTAAAGGGTCTATTATATCAGCCCATCTACCAATTCAGTGCAAGAAAAAGTTATGTTGAGAAAAGGGTAGTAGAAATATAGTCCACCTCCATTCAACATCATTGAACAAATGAATGAAACGCATGTAAGCATTTCTATGTGGGTATCATCAACCATCCTAGGACAATGGCATTTATTATAAGCAGCCATAGGAATTGGTCTTCTTCTAATGAGTCGTCCAAAACCAGGAAAATTTTCTCACCAATATATTACAGATAGAAGGATTTAAACCAAGAAAAAATATAAAACCTCCACCATTTTATGTTTCTTTGATTTTTGGGGATAGCTTAGTACACATTGCCTATGATTGGTGCAAAGTGAAAGTAGCTCGGTGATGCTTAATCAAATTGTGGATCAACTAGGTTTGAAATATGAACCGGTCTCTAAATGATTTGTGTAATTACATGAGCCATCAGTAGGAACCATTGGAGTGATTAAAGGGTTTAATATTACATTACATGCTTGTCCTAATGTCACAGTCTTAAAAGATGTATCAGTAATTGACCTACCACCACTTTTTTCTTTATGCTTTGTCAAGGGACTTCACGACTAAAATTGGCGGGTACCTATCCAATTATTTGTCTCACATGTTCTTTATGAAAAATTTTGGAGCCAAAGCAATAATCAAGTCGAGCCAATTGTAAACCTTCACATTGAGCCCCATGTGCCAAGCCCGATCAATGCCAATTACTTAGCTTTGACCAAGAAGATTGTCCAAGCACTCCAGAAATAGGCACCAAGGTTGGAGGCATTCCAGATTTAACATTAGATAAATGGGAAAAAAAGGCATGGATATGATCCATACAT
Source organism: Taxus wallichiana var. yunnanensis (assembly GCA_018340775.1). Lineage (NCBI taxonomy): Eukaryota > Viridiplantae > Streptophyta > Pinopsida > Cupressales > Taxaceae > Taxus > Taxus wallichiana. The sequence goes on from CM031239.1 coordinate 692,600,251, forward strand.
GGAGATGGAAGAATCTAAGTTGGGTATCTATTGCTTGCATGAAAAAAACCCACCCCTCCCTAGCATCACCAAACTAGATGGCAAAGATGACAATGAAGTCTGAGTTATTCTTTGACAGTTTAAGGAGAAAGCAAATGTCTTTGGAGGAGGAGAAATTTTCATATCTCCTTAAGGTAAAAAGTATTATTTAGCTTTCTACTTTTAATTCATTTGTTCTAATAATTTAGCTGAGTATATGAAGCTCTAATCCATGGGTTACTTTGGGTAAGGAAGAAAGGTATCAAGAATTTGTAGTTATTCGTAGAGATAGTGAACTGATTGTGAATCAAGTTAAAGGGAATAATTCTACTAAAAATGATCTCCTCAAGAGCTACAAGAACTTGGTATGTGATCTAATTGAATACTTTGAATCTTTTAACATTGATTCCATCTAAGGAAGAAAAAATGATATTGTGGAAAAGCTTGCAGCAATTGGAGCACCTTTGATGTTGTTGAGAGTATCAAGAGAGATCAAAATCAGCCTCATATCAAAGTGGTAGTAAGGCCACTATTCCGTGAAAAAAACACTAGCTAGAAAGTATTAAAAATGATTAGCAAATCATCAACTTCTTACAAGTAGAATTTGAATTCTCCTCAAGAAAACAGGAAAAATTGGATCAACATTATGGAGGCCAAGTGGTTTAGTTGAGGACAAACAAATTACCAAAAGGCTTAGTGACTCTAGAGTCAATCTTCAATCCTAATGACCAGTTTCAGAAAGAGAAGGAAAATATCCAGGTCAAAGGGGAAGATTAGAGCCCATTTCAGTTAGAGAGGGTAAAGTACTCCAAATTGGAAAAGTAAGTACTCATCAAGAAAAATCTAATTTCATACAACTTTGTCAAGATTTTTGGACACCTTTACTTGGAGTTACAAGGACTTAAGGGGATTTAATCCAAGGTTGGCACAACACACTATTGAACTGGATCTAGAAGCTAAGCCCATTAGACAGAAGCAAAGACTAGTCAACCCTCATATCAAGCCTCTCATGAAGAAGGAACTGAATAAGCTCATTAAGGCAAGCATTATCTTCCCAATCAAGCACTCTTCATGGGTTGCTAATTTGGTGCCAATCAGGAAAATAAATGGAGAAATCAGATTGTGTATGGAATTCTAAGACTTGAACAGGGATTCTCTCAAGGACCACTATCCACTTCCTTCCATGGAGAAAATATTGCAAGTGTTAGTTGTTTCAGAAAGGTTTTGGCAGCTAGATGGATATTGGGGATACAATAAAGTTATGGTGAAAGAGGAAGACCAATTCAAAATAGCCTTAACCACAAAATGGGGCACTTACACCTATAGGAAGATGCCATTCAGGTTGTCAATGCTGAGCTACATTATAGATGGATATGGACATGGTGTTCAAGGGGATGATAAACAAGATAGTTCTTTTGTACTTGGACGAAATCACTGTATTTTCCAAAAATGCTACAAATCACATTTTTCACCTCAGGAAATTGTTCCAAAGATACAGGAGATTTGGAGTGTTTCTAAATTTGAAGAAGTGTATATTCCTATCTCATGAAGGCAAGCTCTTAGGCCACATTGTGTCTAAAGAGGGGTTGACAATTGATCCAGAAAGAGTTAAAGCTATATGTGCTCTATCATTTCCAAGTCACAAAAGGGATCTCTAAAGTTTCTTGGGGAGAATCAAAAACTTTTGAAATTTCATTCTTGATTTTTCCACTCTTATTAAGCCATTAACAATGATGTTGAAGAATAACCTTGTATTCAAGTGGATAGTATAAGGAAAGGATATTTTTAAATCTATCAAGCATGTTATATCTCAATCTTTGAATCTCATCACCCCAGATTTCTCCAAAGAATTCATTCTCTATGCCTTTTGTGGCTCAGACACCATCTCAACCATCTTGGTCTAGCTAAATAAGGAAGGATTTGAACAACCCATTGCACTCTTCACTCAAAGATTGGAAGATTATTAGGTGAGGTATTCTTTTTATCGAGAAACATGTCCTCAATGTTATCGAAGTTTGAAGAATTCCATGCACTTGGTTTTAAAAAATATATCTAGTTACTAATGTCTCATGATGGAGTGAAGGAATTATTCCTAAACAAGGACTTGAACAAGAAAAGAAAAGGGTAGGTTAGATTACTCATGTCATGGAGTATGACATAGAAATCAAAGTTACCAAATTGGTCCATCGAAAAAGGCTTATGTGTGACAGCTAGCCTCTAATCAACATCCTAAGAAAAGTGATGAAGAAGAAGTTGTCTCGGTGCTAATAGATAATCAATAAAGAAGCGAGATGGTGTGCCCACTCCTTGTTAGACCTGGGATATGACATATTTTCTACAAATAGGTTTATGCCATCTAATGTTGAGAAAGGTAAAGATAATCTATTTTATACTCTAATTCATTTCGTATGTTCTCATTAATGGCATTTTTTTCAAGAAGGGCATGAATGGAGTTCTCCTTAGGTGTTTTCCAATAAATTAGGTTGATAAAGTGATATATGAGTTCCATGATAGAGAATCTAGAGGTCATTTTTCTCCATGGGTAACAACCCTCAAAATCATGAAGGATGGTTACTATTGGCCTACAATGTTGAATGACTGCTGTGCATGGATCAAAAAGTACAAAAAGTGTGCATTCTTCATAGGAAAGGAGAAACTAGCATCACTACCACTCTTCCCAATCTCAGTTGACCAACCATTTATACAATGGGGATTGGATTTCATTGAAATCATTAACCTAAACTCTAGCCAAGGCCACAAGTGGATCCTCACAAAAATGTACTATTTCACCAAGTGGACTGAGGCGGTAGCACTCAAGGAGGAAAATGAGTCTACTATACTAGACTTTTATGAAGGAATTATAACCAAATTCAGTGTCCTGGCCACTATTATATCATATAATGATCTAGCATTCCTTGGCACTAAAATCACTGAGTGGGATGTTAGGAACATAATATACTTGAGCACTTCCTCTAATTATTACCCCAGGGTAATGGAAAAGTTGAGTCCACAAAAAAACAAAAATTTGAGGATCATCATAAGGACTCGGATGAAAACCAAATGACATGGCATACCAATCTTAAATCATCCTTGTGGGATGATAAAATCACATCGAAGAGGTCTATTAACAAATATCCCTACAAGCTAGTCTATGGAAAGGAGGCTAGGCTTCCCATATCACTTGAATTACTAGCATTGGAAATCTTCAAACAGTTAGAACTATCTGAATTTGAGCCCATGGAATTCATGTATGTAGAACTCATGGAGTTGGAGGAGCTGAGAGAGCATGTAATGAAAATCATGAAAGAGGATCAAGCTTTGATCAAAATGAGCTTTGAAAAGAAGGTTAAAGCTATAATTTTCCAAGAGGGATACTTGGTTCTAAAATGGGATACTGACAGGGAAAATTTGGGCAAGCATTCCAAGTTTGATGCCATATGGAGTGGTCCTTATATGATCATGGGTTGCAAAGGTAGCAGTGATTTCCAACTACCCAAGTTGGATGGAAAAGAGTTTCTGATTCTAGTAAATGGAATCTATCTCAAGAATTGTTGCTAAAGTAAAATATCATCTTTTTACATATTAGTTTGGGATTTTTATAATTCCTCTAAGTACTTGTGCACACTATTTTGTTGTTAGGTTTTGTCTTCCTAAGTACCTCAAGCATAGGTTTTAATGCTTCTAGTGATCTCTTTTCAATGTTCAATATGCCTCCAAGAAAGGATGGTGTGGCAAGAAGCTCAAGGTTGCAAGAAATAGTTTCCACCCTCAAGAGGTTTCAAATGTAAAGCAACTAAAATCAAATTTAAGGACCAAATTCATTGTTTCATTCTCTATCCCTTCACACCAGTCATGGTTTGAGCTTCTTTGTGCCTCTTACAAAATAAATAAATCATCTCATGGGGAATTCTTCTTCAAAATTCATTCAAGGTCATCTTAGGTTTTGAGCAGAAGATCAACCTCAAATTTCCCTTTCTCATTCTTTAGATATTATTTAATTAAAAATATCATGACTTCATAAACAATTCCAGCTTTCGGTTATGTTTGGTAACATTCGGAATGAAGAAAAATAAGTTTTATTAGTAGATGTTAGTAAATAAGGGATAAAGTATGCTAAACAATCCCACACATAATCACAATAGTAGAAATTAATATGCAGAATAATATCATAGATCTCAAATAAAAGTGCTGAAAAAAAGAACGTAACATAGGGACGGTATTTAACGTGGTTCACCCAATTTGGGCTACATACACCAAGAATCACTTTCTTAGATTTTATTACAATCTACCTCTTATCTCAATACAATACTCAAATCTATTTGGAGCTATGCTCAACAAACTCTACATAATTAACACTAGAACTCACACACATCTGCAATGTTACATCAACCCTACCATATGCACAAAATCATATAAATAGGAAACTGCTTAAGTAGTTTTACAATACCATGGGTACCAAAACCATGGGACAAAACCACCCCATAAACCTATGGGTCAAAAATCCCACCCATATGAGAAGAGCACATTTCTCGATATATCAAGCACATTTTTTAGGCCAAAAAAATTTCTCAGAGCTACTGCCCCCAAACCCCCACTCGAGGCCCGACCCGGCCCCAAACTCCAGTGAGAAAATAGTGGATAGTGTATAGTATTTTATGAGACCAAAATATGTCTCATTATATCACCAAATAACACTCTTATTCTCTCTCTTAAAATCCAGCTTTCAAGTGAATTTAGATGTATTTTTAATAACGAATATCATATTTAAGGTAGAATATAGGGTTTATCTTATCATCTCTTTAGAAATTTATTTGCAATCTAATTTATAAGTGTGCTTTTCCATTTATGGAAGTGTGCTTTTTCAATTTATGAAGGTTTGGATTGTGTTTGAAGGATATGTTTTCCAAATATCTCTTTCTCTTATTATAGACAAGCATCGAGACACCATCCTGGATTGAAATTATTAATTAAGAGGATTGATGAAACTCATCGTATTCAACACTTCCACACTTAAAAAATAGGCTTTACAACATAACAATAGACCTAGGTGTTTCTCGAATTAGCAAATGTTCTTAACTCTACATTGCTTCACCCTTGTTGAGAAACCATCGGTTTATTTATGTTCTTGTCTTGACAAGGAATCGAGATATGGGCAAAAATTTCAAGTTCCCATTTTTTTAGTCTAAAACAGATCAAATTTGTAGAAAATAAATTTTCATAATCAAACAATTTTCCACTTATGCAAACTTTAATATTTTATTATAAATATTAGAAAATGCAAGCGACGGATAAACTGTAGGTTCAATGGCACTTCAGGTGGACTCTGGGGTCAATTTTCAAAGTTTGAATTAGTTTCAGGCTATCAATAGTGACTCCATTCCCAATGAATGCATTCAGGCAACTGGTCAATCTCATCAAGTAGTCCAATTTCCCCATGAGTCACCAAATTGTTATCCACGTTTACCCCTAGGCAAAAAAAGAAAATAGTGGATGATTGGACCTAGGAATCGAACAGGACCTCTAGGGGTGAATTTGAGGTTTACAGGTCATTTCCATGTTTAAGGAGCACTTGTAGTACTTTTGAGAAGTTTGGAATCATTTGAGACATTTTTTCCTCTTCTGGATTTCGGAGGATTAAAGCCCAATTAGATAGAAATGACTGGCACTAGCGGGCCCCACATTCGGCCAAAAATAGGTAAAAATGGGAAGAGAGGAAATTTCAACCTTAGGGTGCCCTATTACATCCACATGGCCTCTTACATTGAGAAAATATAGGAAATTTTTTAAAAATCAGAGAAAAGTTAAAAAAATGTCCAAAAATGCTCGCATGAGTTGTTTGGCAAGATAAAATGCAACTTGACAAATTTGGATGAATGTAGTGAGTTATACAGGGAAGAATAGATCACTCGAGCGAGTTGGTTTAGGGATGTCAAGACATCATGGCATCCAATTTATTTGGATGGTTTTGTTATGTGAACTCTACGAAGATCTTAGCGGAATGGGCGAAGCACGTAACTTGGCGCCGGCTCGGCATTAGTCAGGGTCAAGGTGAGGATGATTCGGCTTGCCGAGCCAACTCAGTAAGCCCATCGATGAAGTGGTGCGGGACAAAGGTAGATTTTTCGGTGCGGTGGGCTCACGGAATAAGGTCAAACTCATTAGGCGAGTTGAGTCAATGGTAGGGAAATTTGGGGGGTGAGGCAACTCGCCGAGGTGAAAGGAAACCTAGGGTATAGGGTCAAGCCTACAAGGAGGAGTTTTTATCTTGGTGGAGGTCGAAGCTGCTTTCGGGTGCGTGAGGATTTTTATTGGGGCAAGACCACGTCAGATTTTTAGGATCATCAAGTTCGGTGGATTTGGCAATTGGAAGAGTGTAAAAGAGGGACGTTTTACATGTAAGCAAGGTGAGTTGTTTGAAACTCTAAGGTGAAAAATTCCAATGACGCGGCGTGAGTTGGTCAACATTTTTTTGGGGGTCAACGAAGAATTTTTTCAGTGTCAGATGCTTTGGGGTTTGGAGGGTGCCACCGGGTTGGGATGTCTGATATAGGAAAAAGTCTGAAGTCTAAAGCGAACAGCTTGCCGAGTTGGCAGACTTTGAGGATTCAGACATTGGACTATTGAGTCATTTTCGATCCGGATGTCAATATAGAAAAAAGATAACCCCTAAAACTCCTAGTATCAACACGGTGTAGAAGATGACTCAGAGATAATTTCTTTGACTATTTTAACGTCAAAAATTGAGTCCGCATGTGTAAATGGTGGCTGGTCAAAGTTCGGGTCAACCCTGGTCAACAGGTCAACACATGGACCAATGACAAGATGACACGTGGTAGTTAGCAACAAGGAAAAATAAGGTTATTGATTTAGTTTGCAACCTCTGGTCTTTTTCAAGCATAAAATTTGTCTCATTGGAATAAGAGGCTCAACTTTTGTTACGGAAGGAGCACAGCCCTTTGTGAGAACTATTTTACTATCACCAACGTGGTGGGCCCTCAAAGCACCACGTGGCTTGCCACCACTATTCGAATTCACTCGATATACCTATCGAGGAGTGACAAGTGGGCTATGCCTTTTGATTTGCATTATAGGATTAATTTGAGCTCGACGAGATATATTTCTAGCTCGGTGGGGTGGTCAAATCCCCACCGAGGCCTATATTATCCTCAATGATTGAATTGATCACATTCTATATTGGTATGACTTATTTATTTATGATTCAGGTGTTATTTCCACATTGGAAGGAGTTAGGATTAATTCACATGGTGGTTCCACATATTACTCAAACAACCGATAACAATCCACAGTGATATGCCAACTCGTTCGTATGACTTGGCGGTTTAAACAATGCATATCCCATATAACTAGGCGCATCCACATTACAACTCGGTAAGATAACATCTTATCCATGCAACGACTGTGTGGGCACTTAGACAAACAACTCACCACATCACATCTCACCACGTATATGTGGCTGAACAAAAGGGTGGAAGGTGTGACCTAAGTCACATATTACATGGGTGGTCGAGCCCATTTTAAACCACAAGCCCACCATTCACACTTTGGACATGTGGGATGAACCCCACATAAAATAAAAATATTCCATGTCAAAATCATACGTGGGATTTGATCCCTCAATCTCTCCACTACAATCGAAGCATCCTCACCATCCCGCCTATATAGGCGGTTGTGATAAGGAATGGAGGATGTGGTGTATAACCTTATATTTCGGGCACTTTGGCCTATATAAGAGCCCCTCTCCCATTCTATACACATAATGGGAATGTGATGGGCTAAGATTTATTAAAACCATATTGGTGGCTATGAGATTAATATAGTTTCAAACTATATTATAGTCCTTGATTTAATTAAGGCCTAAGAGAAATGCAACGAAGGCATTATGTTTTTTTATAAAGGAGCTCGAGGAGAATATTAAGAGCTTCCAAGTTATTTCAATAGGCCTTATAATTTTTAAAAGATTTTTGTAATAAAGTCCTATTTAATATTTTAATAGGAAAATATTGGGGAGTTAAGTCCTATTATTTTAATAGGCAAATTGTAAAATTGGGAGTTATTGGAAACTCACCAATTGGCCCATAGCACCACACTTTTATTTGTAAATCCTGGAATTGTTGACCGGAGAGCCATAGGGTGTCTTTCAAACGTCGAAAGGTCAATCAAGTTCGAAGGATTATTGGGCACCATAATGGTGGAGAATGGACCGATTGATCATCAATGTTCTTCAAAAGGTTGGAGCACTTTATAGGCAAGTAAATTTCCATTAGGTTTTATTATAAGAAATAACATTGTACTTACAAATTTTGACTAGTGGAACGGTTTGATAAGAACCCGGAGACATAGGCTATTGCCGAACTCGTAATCAATGCGTAATGCAAAGTGTCATTTATATTCTTGCATTATTTTGGATTATTTTACTTAAAATGGAGTAAATTTTATCGGTAATTTTTAATAACCCTATAGGGTTCAAGGTCATAATATATATATATATATATATTAAAAAAATTGACCTAGAGTTTTAGATAAAATTTGTATTAGAGCGGTGATCATGTTTGTAAACTTGTTAATGTATCGAGAAAGTTTGGTATCATAATCAATTGATTTGACCATGTGATTGCTTCAGTTGTGCAGTAGTTCAGTGTGATTGAATAGGTACAGGTGCACCATGGGCAAGATGTCTAAATAGGTGAAGCTTGATGAAATTGAAGCTTATAATCACTAGATCCGAGAAGAGAACTCTCTACTACAGTCAATTTATTACTCATTAGAAGAGGAGAATGCTTGCTTGAAATCAAAATTGTAAACCAAGGATGAGATCTTGGAAATTCTACATTGTGGTGATAAAAATAAGGAAATTCCTTCAACTTTAGATGCAGATACCATGACAAATGATTGTATTGTAAGTTGTTTACCACGTGAATCTTCTTTCTCCCATTCGGTTACAGATTCAGGAAATGATGTCTTTGGTTTATTTTAAAATCATACTAGAGGCGTTGAATCCAAATTGTTATTTAAAATGGGATTTGATGGAAGAGGCCTTAGTAAAAATGGCCAAGGAATTGCTAACCCAATATAGGTCGAGGATCGTCCTCACTTTGAAAGTTTTGCTTTTCCTAGCGTGGGAATGGATATTGGAGATTTTTCTAAGAATTTTGACAGGAGACAAGATTATGAAAACAAAGATAATACCCCACTATTCCACTTACAAATACATTGTGGTAATAGAATAATCGAATTACATGGCTCATAGTCGGTCAAGGTATGACAATAAAGAATGAAAGTCGATCACTATGATCACTTTCTCATTGGAAGTAGGTCATATCAATCAAGATACAAATGCATTGTGGTAATGAAACTATGGCTTGCATTTGTAAGAGGCATGAAATTCCACCTCCACTCATTGGTAACAACTTGGAACTTCATTCTGTGTAGAGGAATTATGACCATGCAATAGAATGGTAGTTGAATACCATTGGCATCTAACAACAAGTTGGAACTTCAATCATTGTAGAAGCATTGTGGTTGTGTAGAGTGATACCGATAGTCTTTGTCAAGAGGAGGCTTTGTACCATGTAGAGGCAATAGCCATGCAGCGGGGTTGGAGTCACCATTTTTGAGCTCGTGAGAAATTAACAGTGGAATTTCCTTACCTATTCCATGTTTCACCTTTTTAGGGTGGAGGTTGGGTACAAATATATTGATCAGCTATTTCTCTGCGGTATCGAGTAACGGAAGCAACTAGCTAGCCCTTGCCATCGCTATAAGAAAGCGGTGAAGTTCTCGTTATTTCGTTGTTTTACATTACACAAATCTAACATGGTGAAATCATTCTCCATTTTAAATGATAGGTGATGTATAAAGTATTCAACTAGTTCGGGCCATGTATATCTAGATCCCTTAGGGATGTGTAAAAACCATTCTAACGTTTGACCTCCCAAACTTCGTGAGAAGAGGCGAATGAGATAATTATCACTATAGGTAACCACTTGACATGTCATATAAAATTTCTTAATATGGTCTTTGGGGTCACAATTTCCCTTTTATTTTTTTGAACTTTGGGCAATCAGAATGACATGGGAAAGGTACTTGTAACATGGCTCTATCAAAGGGATATGGGCATAACTCTTCAAATTGGTACTTTTTTATTTCTGTTTCACCTTCTTATAAATCTATAAGGGAATTTTTCATGGTTGACCACTCCGATTGAATATTTATTCTTACGTGGGTGGTGTAGACCTATACAAATGATTAAATCTAGTTGTATCCCCACCTTTATTTTTCGCATAAAAACCCTTGTAAAGTTCTTTACGTGCCTCTCAATGAGGAGTATTTTCTAGATCTCATGGTACAAATATTTTGGTTTAGCTTTTGGTATAGCTTTTTTAAACATTTATTTTTTTCCTTGTTTATGTGTGAAGCCAAACTTTCCAATTGGTGAGTGAGAGCTTGTACTTGTTCTTCTAAAGTTACCTCCTAAATGGGTACTTCTTTACAATTTTCATAAGGAGGAGGTTTCTCATGATGAGCATGCTCTTCATGGTCCTCACAATGAAATCTAACAGTAGGTATATGATAGTCTCCATCATTTTTGAAAGGTATCTCCTCATCATTTTTCGTCCAGTAGAGGTAGGACCTAGATTTAGGATGTCATTAATATTTCGAGAAGGACATTCTACTTCTTCATCTCCACGAACCATACCGAAAATGAGAGAAGGGTCAACCATAGAGGGTAACCTTGCTCCTAGCTCTACAACACGCATTAAGACCTCATGTTTGTTTTGGTATATATAATCGTCAAAGTGGGTGGGATTCAACTCAAAATTTTCTCGAGGAGAATTCTCCTCTCCACCACTATGATCAACCATGACATTGTCTTCTAAAAGTGGGTTTAACATGTCATCTCCAAAGGGACCTACCCCTAGTTTTTGATGCCCCATTCTTGTGGTAGGAGGCATAATGCAAAAGGTTTTACTAAGGTTGATTAAAATGGACCCTAGGTAAATTTCTGCAGTGTAACGATGTCAAGTCATCACAAATAATGTGGAATATCAAATGGTCATGAATCCAAAGGTCAATATGAACCCAAGGATATCAAATAATAAATAATAACACACACTAATGTAATATATGACAAGAAGTATCTAGGATAAGACAATGAAGTACAAGACTCAAATCTAGTCACAACAATAGTTTACTCCTATGTTTTTCCAAGATAGATTTTAAAGCAAATAATGATAATACAATATCACGAATTAGGACAAGTTTAAAATTAAAAATACCTAAATGCTAATAAAGTGTTGATGTCATCCTCCAACAAGGTATACTATAACCATTTCTAGACACCAACAAATTCCAAGTCTTTGAAAATGGAAATTATAAATGCGAGCGAGTAACAACACACACTATTTAGACACGTGAATCAAGCTTTGCAATGAAAGAAATAGTTTTAGTATCAAAATGATGTTATTGTGATGTGAACAACATAACGTCAACACTCTCAAAAACTCAAGGCAATGTTAGGATCAAAAACTAAGCCTAAGTATATAAATAAGTTATTATGCATATAATCAGCATAACAATATAATTTAAAGACTTAGACCAAGTTTCACAATGGAAACCAGGACATAAGTATCAAAATTGTATGGCTATAATGTGGGAAACGTAATAACTCAAAGGAATTCAATGATGATATCACCTAGCTATAATGATAACTAATATAAATATGGGTGTGAGATAAGGGCCTACTAGAACATGAAGACATACCATTCACACTTTCAACACTTGCATTTTGGCAATACAACCTAGTCATGCAAGTAGACTACAAAATTGGTGGACATGATAATTTCTAATGGTATCCATGTATGTAGTTCTTATTTTATCTTAAATCAGAAAAAGAAAAAAAAAGGTGTAAACCAAGTGGTAATGAAACAAACTAAGTGTAACTTTGTTAGAGTTTTTCCTTATCTTAGGAAAAGTGAAAAACTAGGACAAAGTAACACCTCGTAAGTCTCATGATGAATAACACGCAGTTTCAACTTAAATAGACTCTTGCCTTGTTTGAAATATTTTGACTCCAAAAAAATTTCACTTTGTGAGAGCTCTTTAAAACACAATGTCTAAGTCAAATTGGCTCCAAGCCACAAGTTTCCTATTAGTTCTCTCAACTAGGTGTCAGAAATTACCTCTGCGAGATCTGTTTGCCAAGAAAGTCGTAATGACTAGTCTTAGAGTATCCTAGGTTTACTTTAACCCCTTCAATAAAGTTAGTAATAAATGTATTTGGTTGTATTTTCATTGGGGTCACAATGGAGATAAATTTTACTCTAATCTTACCAAGGCATACTAATTAATTGGGTAGTGGAGCACTTTCCCATTTTGTTCATAAGACTCCCTCTTGCGTGAACTACTTTGGGGTTCCTAGGAGCATCCCTCTTGTTATTGTTGATGAAAATTTTATCTCTATAGTTGGTTTAATATTACAATAGGGAAAAATCAGATCAACCTCAAGTATGGTGGGGTTTCTAAGGTACCCACGAGGATGTGATGGGTGTTAGATTGTTGTGCTCCATGAAAAATGAATTAAGCTCATTTCTTGTGAATGAACACATGTAATCGAGACACTACACGAGACAAGATTAAAATAAATTATGGTAGATTTATTAGAAAAGCCAGTTCCTAGAATTAAATGGACTTCCTTGCAAGGATGTTATTCTACTTTTAAGAAATTAATCTGATAATGATAAAGTGAATTGATGACAAACCATAAAATGATTGGAGATGATATAACCAACAATGCAAAGGAAAAGGGACTGATGCGGTCAAGGTTATATAATTTGGTTTGATGGAGGTTCTAGATCCAAAGGGAGTCGAGGAATCACAATATGGCTCAAAGGAGCAAAGATGTGGACAGATATGCACTCACAAAGGCAAGCGGGATAATGTGTTTGATTTGGATAAATGATAAAATGTTGTAGATGGCTCAAGGGAGCTTGATGGGACTTGATGGATACTTGCAAAGGAGAATTATCAATCAGGATTGTGGTCTAGATGAAAAAATATAGGCTTACCCGATAAATAATCTAATAGGCGAAATCGTTGGTGATTAGACAAATCGTTGGTGATTACTAAAGAATATAGACAGGTTAATAAGAGTCAAGACAAAATTGATTCAAGTTATTAAATGATGAATGATTAATGAAATAATACAAAAGTAAGGTACTTACCTCATTCTAGTTGATGTATAAGACTAAGAATTGATGATATTACCAGACGAGAGGAGTCTGTAGACGTGTCAGAAGAAAGATGTAGATGATGCACTGAGTTGAGCTCCTGGATATGTCAATGGCCTCCAAGAGATGAACAAGAGACAAATTAATTAAAGAGGGATATAATACAGCAAGAATTCTCTTGTCGAAGGCCAAGCCCAAATGATTATCAGTTAACCTGGAAGAAGGCATGGAACTCATATTTATAGAGTTAATAGGAGAGAATCTCACGATGATTTAGGGAATCATCGCGATTTCGGACAATTCAAGTTTGGGAGGCATAAGAAGAGATAAATTTCTATTTTGAACTATAGTGTCATGGGATTTTGGGGATTATGGTGTGACAACTTAGAGAAGTTGAGATGTGTAGTTTGATAGGTTAAGATTGGGATTGGTTAGATGAGGAGTGATTTTTGTAGGTTCCCTAATTTAACTAGTCGTAACTAATGTGAAGTGGGGGTTGTAAATTTCATTTTTGACTTGTTTCTAATTTAGTTTGCACATGATTTTGAGTGGATAATGGTTGAGGAGGTTACTAAATATGATTGGATATGATTTAGTTTGATTTAGATATGATTTGATATGATTTAGATTAGATTTTAGGAAGATATGATTTGATCTTGATTTACTGATTTTAGGAAGAAGATATGATTTAATTTTGATTTATTTTGGATTTTATTATATTTATGTTGGATTTGATTAGTTTTTGGAAATATTCTCAGGTGGTTACATAGGATTTAGCAAGTGTAAGAAATATTTACAAGGTAAGTGTGAACGTGACTTAGGATTATGTAGGAAAGGATTATGTTATTTAATTTTAATTGATTAATGAAGGACATGGAGTGTAAGACTTAGGATTATAAGGTAAGTATTAATTAATTAATGGAGGTTATAGGTTTATAACCTAAGATATGAGATGTTGTGCTTGTGAATAAAGATGAAGAGTATGAAAGTAATATATTAATTAATGAGGGATGTGGATTTATGCAAGGTAAGTATGGTGATGATGTTGATGTTGATGTTTTAATAAATATAAGGGTGTAATGTGATAATGAAGGGGGCCCACCAAAATCCAAAACTAGAATTAGTGGTGCTAATTTTAGGTGTCTACAGTTATCTTAAGGCTTATGCCAAAGGGATTTTCTCCTAGTTCAAAGTGGATGAGTTGTGGCTCTTAACCGAAACCTACATATACAATGTTTTGAAAAGTGGTGTGTTTTCTTATCTTTTGGATTAATAAATTTGGTTTGGACCACCTTTGGTAACCTACAACACATGTGTATGTTATATTTTAGTTTGAAGAGAGTTCTCCTTTCTTTGGCAAGCGTTAATTCCTGCATATAAATAGTTATTAGTTATCCAAAAAGATCTACAATATCATAAAAAGAGGATTAAATGTTATTTTTGGTTCTCAAGATTATCCAAGGACACAAGAGAAGAGCATACACAACAAGAAACCCAACTAGATAACAATGAAAAAAATCTTGTAAATCAAATAACCACCATAATACTTTGTAAATCAAGGTTCATTCCCAATTAATCCAAGTTCTTTTTAGTGAAAAGATAAAGTTGTTTTTGTTCTCAAGATCACACAAGGTGTAAGAGAAGAGCATACACAAGCTTTAGCTTTGTTTGTTTATCAAATGAAAATATCTTAAACTAAAGGATCATACAAATGCCATATGAAAATTTCATTCCCTTAAGCATAAAAATGAATGATGAATTTTCCCCACTTACTCTAATGTTAGAAAAATAAGGTTTAGAGTTGCTTTATTGATTCTCAAGATCACATAAGGTGCAAGAGAAGAGCATACACAACCCTATCCCAAACTCATACAAAGCATGAAAACAAAATTAATTCATCAAATCCTAAGTAAATGTGTTATAAAACCTACTCTAAATTAGAAAACCTGTAATAACAAAAGCTAAAAACCCTAGAAAAATTACATGAGCATAAAGAAACAGCAATTGAAATTTTGAAGTTTGAGCCAAATTTACCTTAGAATGCGGAGAGAACCCCTTAGAATAGTAGCATGGCCCACGACAGCAATAAAGTGCACCTCAAACCACACGAGTGCATCCTTAATGACACCAGCGCACCTCTGTCAAAAATGCATAGTCGATTAACGTGATCTCGTATAGATAGGCATGAGTGCACACTTTGAAGCACCAGCATGACCAACACACAAAGGTAAAATTTTAAATGGAACACAAGTTCATCTAGCGAAGCGTGAGTGCAGCCCTAAGAGTATGAGTGTGGTCTTGAAGACGTAAACATGCCCCTTTCAACATGAGCATGGCCCCCGAAGACGTAAGTGTGCACCTTCTTGTAGGTGGTCAAAACATGGGTTTTAACAAGAAATTTTTGATAAAGCTCAAATATTTAACTTTCTAATGTAATTTTGAACTTTACCTCCTTAGATCCTACAAAAGAACATGAAAATAAAGCATCTACTACTAATCTAGTTTAAACAACTATCAAAATTTTAAATTAATCTACAAAACTTGAAATTTACTCTACAAAAGCTTGAAAAATAATCTAGAAAGCTTCAAAGATGAATGAATGCAATGGGGAAAGGTCCCCCTCAGGCGTGCCAAATGATAACTACTAAAAACTCTAGCAAAGCTAAATAACTAGACTAACACCACATAGTCTATTAACAAAGCTAGGAATTAAAAATAGTAACATCAATGATTAAATCTTATTGGAACACTTAAAAGAACTAACATGATATCAATCAATCTTAGCTAAAGCATGCCTACTTAGTATGAATTGCTAACTAACATAGACCTAAATAGATCTAAGAGAAATCAAATTATGGTTTATTGCTACTTCACAAATGGTGAGAGGATCTCTAACAATGGCTACAAGGCCATATTAGATATCCCTCTACTAACCAACATGAAGATTGGAGGCAAAGATTGAGCAAGCTAATCCAAAGAGGAAGTAAGGCTCTTAATCATATTTCTTATATGATATGCAATTCAAAGCATGGTGTAAAGTTTAAAGGTAGGTGCTTAGTCTTTTTATAGTTTTCTATTTGGGGAAAACTTGCATCTTGGTGTACATGTGGGACTAAAAGCACAAAGTAGATTAAGGTTTTTTAATCATGATTAGTGAATTAACAAGTGATTAGGATGTGAGGAGCCTTAATCAACCACTTAGGGTCAATTAAGAAGCTAGGATAAGCTTTTGAATCCTTATGAGATGTCTTGTAACACCTTTGATAGTTGTTATTTTCCTCCTTTGCATTTCAAGTGTTGACATGTGATTTTCCTTATAAAGATATGTTATTTTGATTGTTGGAGATCATGCTTGATATGGAAAAATCATTTATGTTCTTAAGATCCTTTGACTAAATTGGAATGGCTTCCTTGAATCCATTTTTCACTTCTTGTAGGTGAGTTGCAATCTGGTTTAAGAGTTGTAAACTTATCCATTAATTTGACTCATCCTTGGATCAATTTCAGTGATCTAAGGAATGTTTTAAATCTACTCTGTTGAACGAATGGTAAATTGACATTCCATGAATTAAGAGACATATTGACTGAACTTTTTTGTTACAAGTTCTTTGATTTTTCTGTGAGCATATTTCCATTCAGTTGTATGTTGTACTTGGGTCTTTAGAGATCAATCATGGTAGGACATTCTTTTGCGTAAATGAAATGTAGCCTATTTCACAGCATAGGAAGGATTCGGGATCTTAAAAATGAGTATCCTACATAATCCTAATCTAGGTAATAATATTTGCTGCCTAAGCTATGTCACTTAATAGAATTCTTATTCTAACCTAAAGCTTCCTATTCTACTTTGTTAGTTGATTGGCATCCTAACCTAAGCTCTATGTTAAAGGATATGGAAAGGTTACTAGGCTATTAAAATTAACCTAGAACCTAATACTATAAGGTTTTATGATGATCTAACCTAATGTCTAAAACTATTATGTTGTGAATTAATCTAACCTATGTGGAAACTACCTAAGGCTATGTGTTAAGACCTATGGTGGAAATTTTTTGTTTGGGTTATATCCTAAGGTATATATTATAAACTACCTAAGGTCTAACCTAAGCAATTTACTTTATCCTAAACTAATGGGTATGAAAGGAGAAATAGATGGTCGCATGCATTAAGGGCGATGGTTCCTATGGAATTTATGTTATTGAAAAGGTTTTGAATGCATAGTCTTTGCCGAGTTTTGGCGAGGGCTAGTGACTTAGCGGAGGCTTATGTGGAAGTGTCATTAAAATGGAATTTCATGTTAATTTTGATTTGGCATTCACCAGACTTGGAAGGTGGTGGCAAGGATAGGTGGGAAAATTTGAATTAATAAAACTTATTGTTTTCAATTTTCGTGCACAAACCATCTTAGAAGGCATGCAAGGGTTTTCTCAGGTTTGTTTCACTTTGCATGTTTTGTGATTTTTTTCTCTGCATGCTCTCTAGTTTTTTCGAACCAGATAGATTAAAGCGCACTTAATGGCTATTTTTGAAGTCTTAGACCTATTTTCAGTTCATGGGATGTATAAGAGGCATTGTGAAAAAATAATGTGGTTGTTTGATCTTTTGTGGAGAAGAGGAGAAGTTGTGAGCTCGGCTGGAGGTCCCCTTCGATTTAGCGAGAAGAACTATCAAGCATGATAGGCTCTCATCTTTAAAATATATTAATTTCTTCTAAATGTTTCATTAAAACAAGTCTACTCTTTTGAGATTCTTGGCTTGCATGTTTTATCTAGTTACTTGCTTGCTGGGTTTTATAATCTCTGTTATCTTGGATATGAATCCATGGCAAAAATAATGTTGGTTTGGAAACTTTCTTTGTGTTAGTTTAATAATGAAACATGCATGTGAAGCTTGTTTTAGTAGCTCTGCTTTCCATTTTTGAAATTTGTATTCAAGGTTGTTGTGTTGGAACTGACCTTCGTTGCAATATGTGGATTCTGAACTATATGGGAACCTTGAGTTCCATTTGAGCTTGTATTTGGGCTTTGTGTTTTGATATGAACTTATGCTAGAGCTTCTTGTTGTTCTGAACCAGTGTTTGGAATCCTAGGTAGCTCTAGAATATTGTTTGAAGTTCGTATATGGCTCTGTACTCATATTTTATTACTTGTGTTTTCTACGATCTGTTATTTGAGGTTCGTATTTTACACTACACTCGTATTTTGTTACTTATATAGTTTTGAACTCTTGTTTAAAGCTCGTGTTTAATTTTGAGCTGATATTAGGGATTCTTGTTTAAAATATAAACTGGAATGGGAACTTCATGTTTCCCTAAACCTATGTTTAGAGACTTGTGTAGCTTTGAATTGTTATTGGAAGTTCGTATTTTATACTTCCCTCATATTTAAATACTTGTGTAATTCTGAAATTTTGTTGAGACTTTGTGTTCGACTCTGTTCGGTATTTTGAGTTGGATTTTACTTGTATTAAAAGTTTAAAACTTATAAATCTTTTGTTGAACTATTTCTCAAAGAAAACTGGGAGAATAGTTGGCTAAGTTATTGGGTAGACTCTTTGAGATCTTAACTGAAAATGTCTTTGTTTGATGGATGGATTTGGTATTTCTTTTTTGAGAACTGTTCATCTTTTCTCATATGGCTATGGCATTTTATCGGGGGTGTTATTTTCCCCTCTATTTTGTGGAAACCCACATCTTCAGATCTTTTAAAATAAGTTATGGGTTTTGTTTAAAAGAAGAGTTTATTACTTTAGTACTCTTAATTGTTATGGAGGGATTACTTGTCTCTGTTCAGATTATTTTTGTATTATAGTACTTATTAAATCGAGAACTAATTACTCTTTTGTAATGCAATATTGAAACCTGATAATGGGATTTCAGTCCTTGAGTTTGTTGATACTTCTGAACATGTTTAGCTTATTGATCGGTTTTTTTCTATCTCTTGTTGATAATGTGTCTTTGTAAAAGAAAGGAAAGTGATTTCTTTGGAACGTAATGTTTTTTGAGGACTGTTATGCATATTTCATTCTAAGATTGGAATTGAAACTCATGTTTATTGAAGGTAAAGAATTGTAAGGAAAATGGCAATGTGCTTTCTTCTTACTGTGAATTGATTTTGTTCTCTCTTCTGGGAACTAGCTTATGAATTTCTAAGTATGAATTAAAAGAGGGAATTCATTTGTTAGCACAATTAAATGAATTATTGATTGGATCATTTTCTAATGAAGATCCCTTTCTTTCTAATGTTGGGATAAGTTCATTGGTTGAACTTTTCTATTTTGATTCTCTTATGAAATGGAGATTTCTTTAAGATTTGTTTGGTATTCATTCAAATCATTTGTTGAAATGATGTAGGAAGAGATTAGATGTTTGAGTTTTTTTGAATAAAAAATGTAAGATCGTTTAGCGGATTTGTTTGTTTAACAAAGCTTTGCTTTGTTTGGTTTGAGATGAGTAAGTTTTGTCTCTTGCACTCTATCTTTTTATGGATCCTCCTTAGATGGACTCGAGTGGAGATTAACTCCTGTATGAGTCTACTTTGATTTGTGAACATTGGTTTTAGATATTTAAATGTTAACTTATAACATGTGGAAGTAGATTTAGACTTGCAAGTAGACTGTTTGATTCTCTATTCCTTCTTGGATTGAAATGGGATTCTATTTTGATGAATATCTTAAATGTTGAATTTTAAGGTAGTTGTCCTTTAAATGAAACCATTAATTCATGTTATGAATTTGTTTTTGTTTTTGGATGTTTTGTGTTTGGGCATGGTTTGTAATAGTTCTTCTTCTTATTTTGCTTAAGAGTTAGATGAATCATCCTAATGAGAACCATGCGTTGTAAACCCTTCTTTTGGCTTAAAGCAAAGATAAAGGTTGTATTCTATTATGATAGAATTGGGAACAATGAGATGTTATGATCTGTTGTTTTCTTAAGGATAATTGATAGGATCAATTAAACTTTATTTTTTGTAAGACAAATATAGTGGATTATATTCTATTCTTCTCTTGGAAGTGAATTCAATTGGTTAAATGTACTTCTTTTCCATTTGATTTTTCTTATATTGATATTTATGATGTAATAATTATCTCATTAAAGTAGAGTTGTTTTAATGGAACAATTATTGGAATGCACTTCGTTTTAAGGCTTAGTGCTTATCATGCTCAGTTCATTGAATTGACCCGTGCTAGAAATTTTTGCAGATGGACTTCGTAAGTGATAAAAGAAGGCAAAACTTATATGATGCATTGGCTGATTTAAATCTGATTCCTTGTGAAGAATTCGATTCATTCTAGAGACTGTATTGAAAAAGGAAAAGTAGTATTCTTTTTTAATGAAGACAGTTGATATGTAGTATACCTAAATGCATAAGTCTTGTAAATGTATAAGTTATAAAGATAAATTGAAAGTTGAGAGTTTAGTTGTATTAGTTGTGTAAATTATTTTGTACTTGTATGGAAGAGATGGATTCTATCTTGTCCATATTCTTCATATTATTTATATGTTAATTGGTTATCTTTTAATAAGTTGGATAGAGGGATTTAGTTCAATTTCCCTATTGTGATGTAGCCTGTTAAGTTACAGAATATGATATTCATTATCTAAACTATATAACATAGTAATGTAATGTGTGATGAACATACATTAAGAAATGTGGATATTGGGTAGGATACACCCTAACACTTAAACCGTAGAGAAAGAATCTTTCCCTTTCTTAATGGAATATAAACAAAAAGGTGTACAAGTATGACTACAATTTATTAGAC
This sequence comes from Taxus wallichiana var. yunnanensis, assembly GCA_018340775.1. NCBI lineage: Eukaryota > Viridiplantae > Streptophyta > Pinopsida > Cupressales > Taxaceae > Taxus > Taxus wallichiana. Next base: position 692,621,278 of record CM031239.1, read on the forward strand.
TTCATTTTGTATGAAGTATACTTTATAACCTTTCCAAAAAGTTATTGTACTTTTTAAATAAGACATTATAACATTGTACGATTACGGTTAATTGACAGTTTAACTATGTGATCAAATATTAAAAGTGACCATGAAAATAATGAAGTTCTTAATGGGATAAATGAGGCAAATTTAGGAAAGAACTTATTGAGCGTTGGATTAGGGATTGGTAGTGTTGTTGTAATCAAGAATTAATTCAAACTAACAATGTATTAACAATCTCCTTGGGGTATGTACATCTTGATGAGGTAGTTTTTGTAGGATGTTGGCACACGCCAACTGCAGGGTTGTAATTTTGAGAAGGCTTGGGTCTTCTCGAGAATACAGCGTTGTAGTTGACATGTGGCATCACCCTTCCGCATTGATCATCTAGATCTACACACATCTGGAACTCGGACTTGAACCTAGTTTCTCTCTAGGTCTAGATAGGAGCATATTTAGGATAGGAATTAGCTTCCAAAGGCTCAGGGTACATTTGCACATTCGGATGACTTAGGTCAAACGAGTATGCCCATCTACCCTAAGCCTTTGTGAGCATCTTCCTATAATAGATTATGTTTCTATCTAGGGCTAGGGTAAAACTTGGAACAAGTGGACTGACGGTAGTCAGTAAAGACCAATCATTGAGGAGTGAGGTGAAGGACGTATTCCAACATGACGAGTATGTTGTCTAGGAATAGTGACATACACAGTATGTTATAAATCTTTGGCCAAAGTATCACAAACTACTGGTTGCATTGTCCTGGGTCACCAAGTTTAAAACAACATGATATCAGAGGAATAATGGTAACATATATTGAGATATGTTCTTTAAACAGATCACTCAGTACCCGATGTAGGGTAGGATGACAAAGTATACAAAGTATACAATATGTATTCAATACATAAGATAACAAAAATAGATCGGTGAATCATCGAGTCATTACAGCTGCATATGTTTATCTATTGAATTTGATTGGCATGGAATGTTTGTTCTAAATATTGCTTTATTTAGAACATTGAACATTATAAAAATAATCTCTTGATTCTAAAGTCTTAAAATGAGAATGTTACATGTCTTGGAGGGAAATGGGGTGATTTTAAATGGTTGGAAGAGGGATTTGAGCCAATAATAGGGTTTATTGACCAAAACAAGGGTAAAATAGGCTTAATTAGCTAATAATCGCTAATTATTTGTTTGGAAGAGGATTTTGACTTACTGATGTGTCGTAAATTGGCATCCTGAATGTGAAAGAGGCTAGGTAATCAAAAAGTGTTGTTAATTAACCAAAATGGTAAGAAACATTAGTTAATTAGCATAAATCACTAATTATAATGGAAATGGTAAGAATGAGAGTGATTAGTGTGCTTTTGGAAATAATATTGCAAAAGTGGAATTTAGGTGTCTCTGATGTGTAGCAAATGGATTTGCAATAGAGTATATTGATAATGTTTTAGAATATTCTCTAATTATAATTACTATATTCCTTGTCCTATAATTGATAAGGGTGGCATTTGTGGCTAACCAAGGATGTCCTAGGATTATAGGGTATCCAATATTTCTTTTCTTCATTTTTATGATCATAAATTCTACCGAATAGTCCCAATATTCAATAGTGATTGTGACATCCTCTATAATTCCCTTTAGCTTATTTATAGACCAATATGTCATTTGTAAGATTATGGAGGTTTATTTTAGTTCAGTAAGTGATAGTGTGGACATAGCATATGTGGTCATAACATTGATAATAGTTCCTAGGTCAATTAGGACATTAGGAATCTGGAAATCTCCTATGCAAACTGTAATGATAGGACTTCTAGGGTCTCCATATTTAGAAGGGGTCATATTCCCTTCCAAAAATACCATCAAGCTTCCCATCAACATGGATGTTTTTAGGTTGGTTCTTTCTTCTTCATGGAGTCTTAAAATAGATCTCTTTGATAGTTTTGTTTAATTCAAGAATTTCCTTAAGATCTTACAACATGGGAATGTCAATACTCAATTTCCTCATTCCCTGAATTAATTCTAACTCTGGTTGTTCAGGAACTACAGTGTTGTGTTTTCCAAGAGTTTGGATGGAAAAGGAATGTCAATGTTTGGTTGAGGAGATTCCTCAACAACAGGACTAGGTTGTGTTTCTTATATCTTTTATGTATCTTTAGGTATTTCTTCTATCACTGGGGATGAAGATTTTGAGTTAATCTTCCTTAAGCGCAACAAGATATTCTTACACTCCATAGAATTGACTATGGTATTATTATACGATTATATTGTGTACATTAGGTTACCTTTCCTCACATTTTTAGGATTTACTACGAGTTTGTGATGGTATTTGTGGTTAGGTTGAGTTGGTCGGATGGGGCAACATTTGTAGGTCCAATCAAGCAAGGCTTGTTGACCTTGGGATCTACTTTGATTATAATAATACTACCCATATCCTTGAGGTACATTCCACTTTGTTGTTAGTATTGAGTATTAAACTATTGAAATAGTAGAATGTTTAAATATGGAGCCCAAGGTTATTGATAATAATTTGGTGGGGAGTTTCATTGTGGGCTCCACTCTATGGGGCTTATTGAGCCCAAGTTTGGGGATATGTCCATGGTGCACTCCATTTATTTGGGACCCATTGTGATTTTAGCATGTATTACTGATTTTGGTTAGATTGAAAATTTCCTCCTTGCCTCTAAGCCATATAATTCAACTCAAATTTTTCTTGTGTGGTACATTTTAAATGGTTCTTGACGAGGAAGCATCCCAGTGTTTTGTGGCATGCTTGAGTTCACAATGAAGAAAAAAATTGTCTTGTCTAAGGGGTAGTCTTTAAGTCCATGTTTGTCTCTACATTTTACGTAGTAGATGAACAAAGGCTCTGTATTTTTGGCTCTCTCTATCCATAGTTATATTGAGTTGAACCAAGAGGTATGTTCCCAAATTTTCGACTTCCCTTAGTTTAGATAGATCGTCATTGGTCATTTTTCCTTTATGTTTACGAAAGTTGGGGTGAATTTGGGAGTAGTTCCTACAGAGGTCAATGATTTCGTAAATTCTAGTTTTTCATGTCTCCCTTTCCCATAAGATTGAAGGCTTCCTATGTTTCTTCATCCAATCCTTTAAGGAATAAAGTTTTGAGCGATTAATATCTGGCCAGTCTCACACCTCCTATGAAGGAAGAATAACCGATCAATATAATCTTCCACACTCTCATCTTCCTTTTTTGAATTCTAAAAATTTCTTCCTTCCTATCCGGACTCTGTAATAGTCTTGATACTTGTCCAAGAAAATTGTTTCCATATCCTCCCAACTATGGATGGAGTTAGGGTTTAATCCCATAAACCATCTCATAGTTGTATCTTTTAAAGTGGAGGGAAATAACTTGAGCTTCTAGGAATCGGAAGTGTAATCATAATTTTGGCACAGGACCTTGAATTCAAAAAGGAATTTGTTAGGGTATTCTAATACTAATCCCCAAAATGTTGGTAAGATTGAGGGGGATATATTTTTCATATGAGCCTAATCATTAGGATCAATTGTATGGGATAGGTAAATATTCTTCCAACTAGAGGGTTTCCATTTTCTACACCATTGGGGTTATCTACTTCATCATCCATCCTTCCTTGGTTAGCAAGTTGTTCCACATGTTGGTTTTGAGGGGGTTTTGAAAATTTATCCTAATGAATCTACCTCTATGGTCTCTAGGTCTAAACATAAAATCCTATCATACTGAGGATAGTTCCCTAACCATCAATGCTTAACTTGGTTGTTTGTGTTCCACATACTCCAAAACATAGAGGATTCTTGTTGTCACTACAAGGTCTTCTATACTTCTTAAGAAAAAGAGTTATGGAAATAAAATTTTTGAATGGAAACTTACCAGACCATCAGGCAAACACTTCTAGCTAGCACCTTAACCTTTGATAACACCTTGAAATCCTTAGAAATGACACCAAAAAGTGACAATAATTATTGATACTCACACTTTAATTATATTATATTTATCAATCCAAGGTGGTGTCCATGGTTTTTTGCAACAAAGGGAGTAGTAGGAATTTTCCTCAGCACATTCTTAATAATAGAATTAACTAAATAATAACTAACTGCAATTATAAAATGAAATTCATTGAAAGCAAAAAATATTTTAGACATAATTTAAAGGTATGAAAAATAATTCAATGTTGGAATCTTAAATAAATGTGTGATAGAAAGGAAACAACAGTAAAATCTCCCTTCTCATTGGGGAGGAGTGACCCTTGTTGCTTCCCTTCGATCAGAGTTTAGCGTCCAAAGTTACACAACAAAGTTTTCCCCTGAATCTGTAATTTTATTAAATTGAAAGATTTTCATTTTACAATCATAAACTAATTGAACCGAACTTAAATCTTAATACATTAGCTCTCTTATACAAGAGTATTCCTAGTTCCTCTAGGAGAGAACTAGTTTATTTGTAATTAATATCATCTACTTAACTGGATGTTGACTAAAACAATGACTAACTATTTTAAGAATTATAGTAGTGGAAGGAGTCTTCTATGTAACGTTTTTAAGCGTGAAGGAGGCCCGAAATTGACTCCTTTGAGGGAGTCAATTAGCGTTGGAAGATATTTTAGATCTTAGATTGATTCCATAGAATCATGGTGATCATAAATCCATAAGTGTATGTCTTCATCACATTTCCAAGAAACTGGAGTTAAACTAGGGATGATTGGACCTCATAATCTGCATGAAGGTAGGTTGAGACAGTGGCACATGTTTCATGCTCATGTCATTGTGCTTCCAACTATATCAACTTATAGTTCAGCCATCTGAGCTACTCATCTCCTCTGTGTAAGTTCCTTCTTTCAAGGAAATCTGAATTAATGATCTGGATGAGTTCTACACTCCAAGGTGAGTCATGTGCTAATGCAAAGGTGATTCTTGTGATATACGATGAGTTCAATGCCATTACAAAGAACGAGTCCTACACTAATTTTTAATTAACTCCTATGATGACTCAACATATGCTTTTCCAAATAGATTTTTAATACCCATAAAAGAGTTCATTTAGCCATATTTGAAGAAACAATAACAAGATAAAGATAACAAGAATATGCACAACATTTCCTTCCAAAATATAACAAAGTATTAATTATAAACCACCAATATTATACATCATGCAAAATGATACTAAGGTAACACAGGGTTTCACATAGGTTTACACATGACAAAATAGGGGTTCATCGGTTTCATCATAACAAATCAAAGTAAATTTAATTGTCTTTCAAATTTTGAATTAGCATTGATTCACCCCCTCTCTCGGTGCTTAAAACTTCCAACACATGGACCATGATATGAATAACACAAGCTCATATATACAAAAGTTATAACATTGTGATGTGAAGATCAGAGGAAAAGACACCTATCCATCAAAAAAGTGTGTCGGCCTTGGTGAGTGCCCCAACTAGAAAATCGGGGCCCACCTACCCATAAACGAGTGTTGAAGACTAGAGTTGCAAAACAATTTGTCTTCCATACCACATGTGTCACTTGTCACAATTTCATTGGTCCACTTGGTGGATGTACACACATCCATGTCACCTACGTGCAGTCTATTATTTTTTCTAGTTGGCAAAAAATATCAATGGGCTATATCTTCTACATATGGCCTTTATTTTTGGCATACAAGATTGCATTGAAAATATCTCAATCTTCTCTATGTAGTGTAACTAACTATGAAAGATTAGGAAGATCATAGATCAAATTTTCTCAATTAGGATCCTCTAAATCACCCCTCCCTACTGAGAAACTTTTGAATATCCAAAATTAATTTCAATTAGTAAAGAGGTGAGGGTACTTCTCCCTCACCTTTACAGTTTCCATCCATTTCACCTTGTTCACATGCATGCCCTACTGAACCAACATGACGATATTTAACATCACCCCTTCACAAGGTTCTAACCTTCTTTTACATGATGACAACTTCCTGTAACTCATCCAAATACTCAGGAGAAAAATCATCAACATAAGGTATAGAAACATTAACATCATGATCAATAGTCATAGGTGGTTCATACAACTTCAAATTTTCAACATTAACAATTGAATATATCTACATATAAGGAGGTAAATTCAACGAGAAAGTAGAATTGCCAATTTTTTCCAAGATTCAGAATGGACCATACCAAATTAGTTTCAATTTTTACCTTCACCTCTCAGTATTTATTTGTTGATGTGAATCCAAATTGAATCACTCACTTGTATTTTGTGATTAGTTATATATTTATCGTGACTAGATTTGTATTTTTCTTGAATTTTCTCTAGCTCCTCTCGAGAAAACCGATGAACTCCTGTTGTATTTTCTACATAAACATCTTAGCTTTTTCAATATCACTAAGTCCACTAATAAAAGTTATTTGTCTAAAAGAAAAATCTAATGGAGATTTAGGAAGATAATTGTAAACACAAAATTATGCACTTTACACATAATTTAGTCTAGTCTTATACTACTATTTAGAAGGTTCTTAAGTGTACAAAGTACTAATTAATCCCACCTTTTGGCCATCTTTATTTTACATTTTATTTCATAGTTCTCATGTATTTTTTAGCACTTATCTATCAATTTCACAACTGCCCCAACATTCTATCCCTAAATCAAGGTGCCCACCTATCTTTGGGGTGCCACTGAGTTATATGCAAATCCCCTTTCGCTCCTTTTTGGGTCATTTCTAGTTGTTGGTCATCTTTATCTTTTTCTCAATTGGCCTTGTCAAGATTAATTACAAAATTAAGCTTTAGAGCCCTATAAATATAAATCTATAAGACCATAATGAGGGTCCTAGGTCATAGCATTACACACTACTATCACTCCATCTAGAGTTGCATCCATTACATCACTTGCATCCACATAGTGCCATGCATCAAGGCTAGGATATCTACATCACACACACTTCATAAGGAGGGATTAAATGCTATTCCATGCACACATGATATTTACATTTTATATAGTTATTATTGATCGCTACTGCTATAAAGTGTGACTATCATGAGAGCACCTAGGTCATGACATGTGTACACACACACCATAACTACATTCGGGTCTAAAATGTAGTGCAGCATTCGATGATAAGACCACTAGTTTGGAGATAAGGTTAGTCGACCCATTCATTTAGATATTTTATTTTTTTAGGGTTTGATACTTCTGCTGGATTGCAGGTCATTTTCCGGCTCATCTGGAAGATCCATATGAAGACAGAAAGCACTCAAAGACAACTTACAACCATACCAAAACAATTTTTGGAGCATTTACGGTGATAAGAGCATCCAAATTATAGACCAAGGTGCCTCGGGAACCCCAGTACATTCCCAGGCACCCCAGTCATCTCATATCCTCTATATTTGTCCTTCGCATGATCCACGAGTGTTCATCTACACTTCTTGATTTCATTTCAGATCTACTGACAACTGCGCAACAATCACTTGTAATCAGCTAATTTATTTCTCTTCCCTCTCTTGCACATTTAGGGTTTTATTTTACTTAGAATAGATTTACTTGCATTTATTTCATATTGTTTTAGTCCATTTACTACAGCATTTTAGTCCTAATTAGATTAACATTAATACCCTAGTGTCTCCTTTTAGGACAACTAGATCATTATTTTTGTTAATCATTTTGGTGAACCGGCGTCTTTCACTCTTAGGATCCTTATTCTTATTATATCATGGATCAAACTTCTTTATATTATTTACTTAAGAGATATCCCACCAATCGGACTATTTTCCAACAATCCCTAGATACCAAGTATTTTGATGACAATACACCACCACACGAATTAAGTACTATGCTTCATTGTTTCTTTGTTAACCCTGACCTTGATGATCCTCCATCTAACCAACCCATCTTAGATTCAATTCAGGCCTTACATGAAAAAATTTCTATCAAGGAATCCACAATCATATCTCTTAGATATGAAGGTCAACAGTTCAAGGATTCTTCTCAATTGTATGCATCCTCTATGCAATCTATGGAATCAATGATCACATCTCTTAGATATGAGATCAAATAGCTTAAATATGATTCTCAATTGCATATATCCTCTATTCAATCTATGGAATCCACCATCACATCCCTTAGATTTGAAATTCAACATCTTAAGGATTCTTCACAATCACATGTTTGTGTTCCTTCTACATCTTATATGCAATCTATGTCCACTACATGTCATCTAGCTGAACCCCAAGACATGTCATACCATGCCACATGCAATCCTTACTCAACTTCTTAGTCGTAATTTGATCACCCTACCATCTACTCATTAGTATTCACCTTGTTGATTAGCAAAATATTCAGGTCATCCATATTGCAATTATCATCGAATCAATGGACATAATGCAAATTTTTTCCACACCATGTATCGCCTAATCCAAATTATTACTCGTAAAGGTATTATTTCATTCAATACACAACATCCACTTTCAAAGTTCACACCAACAAGGGCTCCTAAGTATCTTTCTCCTTTGATTTGTCTAGATCCACCTCAATAAGCTCCTACGGTTACTAGTGACTTTCCTCCTGATATTTCTAAGGAAGTTCTCAATGATTCTATTATTCATTACATAATTGATATGGACAGCCCCTCCCATGTGCATAGTGATCCTTCTCCTAGTTCAACAAGTGCTTCTCCTATTTTTGATATTACTTCTCCCCACTTACTAGGCATCACTATACCGCTTTTCATACACCTTCTTTGGTTAGTCAAGTGTCACCTAAGCCATCACTTATGGTTTCCCCAAGTCAACAATGTCAACCACCTATAAAAATTAGTTCACAAATGACTCATGTTAGGTCATTTACTGCCTTATCAAATAAACCTAAGTAACCTCCCTTGAGACTTAGTTCAACATGGCATCTTCTCAAATCTACACTCCAACCAATTAATTTTATTAAAGATATTAATCATTCTCCTAGTGTTTATGATACATTTTCATCTTCACCACCACCACCTAGTTCTACTACAAGCTTTGTCCAACAAGGTTCCACCACGCGTAAACTTGGCCTTTGGTAGGTGAATTTTATTACTCTACCTTCCTAATGACACACTCATATTCTTGGGGTTCTTATATGACTATTAAGGGGTATTTTACCATAAATACCCTCATTTCATCTTTTATTTTTCCATCACATCACCACCTATACATACACACATCTATAATACTCCATACGCATCATCAATTAAACAAAATCCATCATGTCTCATCACTCACATACATCATTTATTACATAGTACACATGTTATCATCCTCTTAGGGACGAGACGGTACACATTCCTCCCTCTTCTTTTGACATTATTATATAGTATTACCACACCCATGTTGTCTTTATCAATGGGCATATTATCCCATGTGTCATCACACCCTCGTTACCCGATGACGCACTCTTGTACTTGATTCACCTTTGAATCTGTTGAGGGATTACCATTACACTGAACCCCACACACTTCACTATAGGTTCTACATATTTATATTCTATTACATACATCGTGCATCTTACATCATCCTTTCTATACATATCCCACATCTTCCATTATCCTATACATACCTCATCTATTAGTCATTTCTATATCCTCTATCTCATCCCCACTACACTAGTCATCATTATATATGAGTCTAGTTTTATATTTCCTCCATATATTCCATATTTACGCTAGGTCACATTATCCATGGGTCTAGATTTACTTATCACCACTACATATTCTATCTACACCTCTATTTGTATCTTACATTACATGGTCTTGTTCGCATTGTGCATCTATCCATTATCTACATTCTACATGCTACACTAGATTCCATTGCATTCGGGTCTAGTTTTATCATTGCATATCCTATATACATCATACATTCAACATATTACATTAGGTTGCCTTTATATATGGGCCTAGCTCTACATTTCATTACTACATATCCTATTTCCATCTACACCTATAATCACATTTTATTATGCATTTGCACTGACCTATTCACCATTTTCTCACCTACACTACATTTTTTTCTACACTTTACACTCACCACCCTATGACACACTCTAGTTCCTCGATCCACACTCGAGTGCCAAGGGTTTACCAATAAAATGGACCTTACCTACATGCAACATATCATCATACCACATTCAACAGACTAGTGACCAACGCTCTAGGCTATATCATCACCACACTCATCATCACATCATGTAGTCGTATACACCTTAGGTTAAATCACCACTCTTTTAATCAATTTCCCATTATCCTCTTACACCTTATCATCACATATTATATTATCCTATTCTAATTCATTCTATTACGTCATCATTAATCCTAATCATCACTTAGTGGTATACACTTTAGGCTAAATCACCACCACATTCTTATTCATCACGTAGTGGTATACGCTCATCACTAAATCACCACCTTCTGTTATCCACCACATACTCATATATGCTTTATGCGCCCTCATCACCCATCTTGTAGTGACATACGCTATAGGCTAAATCATCACCTTCTTCTTCCATCATGTAGTGATATACGCTTAGGGATAAATCATCACTCACACCTCCCATAAGTTGTGGAATACACTTACATTATAGGGTTCATGCAAACCTTTTTGTATGACGCATTCCCATCCATTCACCTTATAGTGTTATACGCTTAGGGCTAAATCATCACTCTTCCATTCAACAAGTCATGGTATATGCTTAGGCTATAGGGTCCACGCACATCTTTCCATTCATCTCACCACCATACACTCATTCTGTAGTGATATATGCTTAGGGATAAATCATCACTCATTTATTCAACCAAGTCATGGTATATGCTTATGCTATAGGGTCCACACACATATTCTCCCCATGTCACATTTCTGCACCATCATGTATACACACTCATCACATCATACTAGATGACAACCAACACTACTCGACCATTTCTCGATAACACACTCTCATTTACACTTCATTCTTAGCTGCTAATGGGTCAAACAAAATAAACCTCATTACATCCTCTTTCATTCACTCAGGGAGAATGTTTCTCCTATCATTCCATTCCATCCATCCACAACATATTATATTGTCTTGGTGGCATTTACTCTTGCTTACTAGTGTTTTACATGCTCACTTTACTACACATGTTATTTTGCTTTGTTATATGTCATTATCATACACACATGTGCATTCATGTCTTTATCTAGTGTGATCACAAATACAGGACTCTAGATGTGGCATGGATGCTTGCCTTCTACCCTTCCTATCATTGGTTGTTGGGGGCATCCACATTTGTCTTTACAGGTGTTATTGTTTCATTTTGTACTTAGCATCTTATACTACTTGTTCATACACACTTTGACATATTGGTTATCACTCTAACATGCTAATGGGTGTTCCATGTGCAACACTTGTTTTTTACAGGATTACATGTTCCCATGACTACTTGTTGTTTCTACTTGTTTTCTTTGTTTTCCATTGTATGTAGGCTTTGCCATTTTCTTGTGTGCACACTTTTCTACTTTTTTTGGCCTTGATGGCCTTACTTGTCTTAAGACATTGTGAGTGATGTCCCATGTTTGAAACCTACTTTGTGTGGTTTATTTGTTTTCTTGTGTGATTACACTAATTTTTTTGGTAGTTTTTACATTGTCTGCATATTTTACACTTGTTTTATTATATGCATGTGTTTTCAAACTAACACTTGTATTGGCTAGCCATCCCCTTTTGTGTGTGCCTTAGTATCTACCAAGTGCTTCCCTTTCCCCCTACAGGGAAAATTTCTATAGGTCAAAGTATGGTTGGTCCTCTTTTGGGGCCACATTCTCCTTCAGGGTCATCGCATGTGCCCCCAAAGAGAGGGGGCATCATTGATGGTATTCTACTAATACAGTGTATTTACATCGGTTTAGACATAGTGAGTGAGTTCGAGACCCTATGAACTCTATACATAGCAGCCTTAATAGGACATGTAATCCTTGGCAATTTTGTGGAGTGGTTACAGGCTTGGGGTTATAATGGGTGTGCCTCTCTACACTTCTCCATCCAGTGGCATCGAGATCACCCAAAAACTAGGACAATACAAAGATATCTTCAACAAATTTTAGTAGAAGTAGTTAGAGTTGGAGGACACAGAGCATTTCCTCCCTACACTTCTTCAGCTAGGGTGGCGTGAGATCACCCAAAAACTCACGACAATACAAAATATCCTTCTACACCATTTTTATCAACATGGATCAGGTGCACATGTTCCATTTACACTTTTTCTAGTGTATTTTACATTTTCATACTTTACACATACATATTTTACACATCATTTTTAAATACATACATATTTGACTACTTGATCATTTTCTCCTTACAAGTCAATCGTATGAGAAACAAGCAGTCAAATTAGGGGCAACAACAATAGAATTATGAAAACACGTTGCAACGGTACTTTCCATACTAACCATGTAGGTACACTACACACCATAATATCTACACATGCATTTCTCCCTATGTTCACTCTCGTCATTTTTTTATACAATTTTTTCATCTTTAGAATCCACACTCCACATTTTTCTTTTTTCATTCCACGCTTGATTCTAGTCCATCGGCATGTCTTCTTCTACACTCTACATGGATATCAAGTACGCATCTCTATCTACTTTATGTTACCAAGTTTTTCGCTCACCAACATAAAGTGGGGCAAAATGTAGACACAAAATTATGCACTTTACACATTATTTAGCATGGTCTTATACTACTATTTAGAAGGTTTTCAAGTGTAAAAGTACTAACTAATCCAACCTTTTGGTCATCTTTATTTTACATTTTAGTTCGTAGTTCCCGTGAATTTTATAGTACTTATCTTTCCATTTTGCAACTGCCCAGACATTCTATCCCTAAATCAAGGCGTGACCTATCTTGGGGCACCACAGGGTGCCCCTGGTCCCACTCTGGGTGCCCCGATCTATGTAAATCCCTTTCGCTCCTTTGTATTTTCTACCAAATTTTTCACATCTGGAGATATTTCTAAGGACTTGTTCCATGTAAAACGTATGCATGAACTTGGAATTATGGTTGTAAGTGTAGAATATATTCGATGAATTCCCCCTTTTTGAGGTATGTGTGATAAACAGGTTGAGTGCGAGACTCAAAATAATAGATGTATTCCCATGCACTTTATGTATGAGAATGTGTTGGAGAATGTGGAATATTGAAGTGGTGGCCGCCTTTGAGAACATTTTACCACAAATGTTGTTTCTTATAGTGGAAATCATGGCATGTAAATAGATAAACAGTCATAACAACAAGAGAAACAATATTAGTGATAGAAACAAGAATAACATTAAGATTAGTAATACATATGTAATAGAACTAATATAAAGAAAAAATAACCATCCAGTGAGAAAATAGATTTCATAACATGTAGAGAAGAGTTAAAATAAGGCATATAGATGCAAACACAGGACATCCACGGTGTCACATGACAATCAAGGCACTTAGGACACATGCAAGTCTCAAGAGAATAAATTTCATGCAAGAGAGGCATAAAGCCACAAACATGGACCCATGGTGTCACAAGAAAAACAAAGCATTCAAGCCACATACAATGAAGTAGACAATTAGTATTCATAAACAACTAGCAAACAATAATTTCAAATAGTGATCAGTTATATATTTATCGTGTTTAGCTTTGTATTTTGCTTGAATTCTCTCTAGCTCCTCTCAAAAAAACTAATGGACTGTTGTATTTTCTACACAAACTTCTTAGCTTTTTCAATATTACTAGGTCCACTAACGGTAGTTCCTTGTCTAAAAATAAATCTAATGGAGATTTTAGAGGATAGTTGTAGACACAAAATTATGCACTTTACACATAATTTGGCTCAGTCTTATACTACTATTTAGAAGGTTCTCAAGTGTACAAAGTACTAATTAATCCCACCTTTTGGCCATCTTTATTTTACATTTTATTTCGTAGTTCCCATGTATTTTCCAGCACTTATCCATCCATTTCGCAACTTCCCCAACATTCTATCCCTAAATCAAGGTGTCCGACCTATCTTGGGGTGCCCCTGAAGTGCCCTAATTTACGTAAATCCCCTTTTGCTCCTTTTTGGGTCATTTCTAGTTGTTGGTCATCTTTATCTTTTTCTCAGTTGACCTTTTCAAGATTAATTATGAAATTAAGCTTGAGATCCCTATAAATATAAAGCTATAAGACCATAATGAGGGTCCTAGGTCATAGAATTACACACTACTATCACTACATATAGAGTTGTATCACTTGCATCTAGATAGTGTCATGCATCAAGGCTCGTAGATCTACATCATCACACACTTCATAGGGGGGATTCTATTCTATTCCATGCACACATGTTATTTACATTTTCTATAGTTATTATTGTTTGCTACTTCACAAAGTGTGATTGGCATGAGAGCACCTAGGGCACGACATGCACACACACACACCATAACTACATCTAATTCTGGAATGTAGTGTAACATTCAGTGATAATACCATTAGTTTGGCGGTGAGGTCGGTCGACCCATTCATTTTCATCTTTTATTTGTTTATGGTTTGATACTTCCTTACGCATTGTAGGTCAATTTCCAACTCATCTAGCACATCTAGCGTGACGGAAAAGAAGCACTCGAAGACAACTTAGGACCATACCAGAACCAATTTTTGAGAATTTACAATGATCGGAGAATCTAGATTATAGACCAGTCACCCTTAGGCACCCCAGTCATATCAGATCCTCCAAATCTATCCTTCGCAGGGTCCCTGAGTGTTCATCTACACTTCCTAATTTCATTTCTAGATTTGTGACAACCTATGATAGTCACTTCCAATTAGCTAAGCTATTTCTCTTCCCTCTCTTGCACATTTAGGGTTTTATTTCACTTAGAATAGTTTTACTTGCATTTATTTTATATTGTTTTAGTCCATTTACTACAGCATTTTAGTCCTCCTAATTAGATTAACATTAATACCCTAGTGTCTCCTTTTAGGATAACTAGATCATTATTTTTTTAATCAATAACCAAAAACAAGTCTCAAATGGAAACTTCATAGTAGAAGAATGAATTACAATATTATGGGCATGTTGCACATAATAGAAATGTTCATCCAACAATTTAGGATGTTTACCACAATAATACCTTAGCAAATGTACCACTCTACAATTTACAACCTCTATTTTACCATTATTCTATGGATGAAAAGCAAAGATTTTCTTTAGTTTGATTTCCATTAAATCCCATAAAGTAAACCAAAATTCCCAAGAAACATGGAATCTCAATCAAAAACTATAGAAGTGCGCAACCAAAATGAACCCATACAAACCTCTACAAAATCCATGGAAATACTTTCCCATGGATGTGTAGGGACATGAAGAGGAGTGTAAATTCCTAACTTCCTATTGCTAGGATTTCTCATGGCATAAAGTACACATCCTTTTATATACCTGGTTACATGTTCCTGCATTTTAGGCCAATAACAATACATCTATAAATGTGCAAACTGTTTTACCAACACCAAAATGACCAGATATAAGAGAAGTGTGAGCTTCCCTAATCATATGCACTCTTTCATCTGTGGAATGCAAAGTTTACTAGAATGATATAAGAGTCCATCATGCACATGATAATCCAATTCTCCTACTTTTTTCCACTCATCAAATATTCATACACTTCTTTAAAATCAGCATCATTAGCATATTGTTCTTTATAACTATCATGAACCAAAGAACTATGTTGTAAAAGAACATATGCAACAACAACTAGAGGTATAGATAGCATATCAGCAACCTTATTTTGTATACCTTTCTTATACTTTATTATGAGTTGTAACTAATGCAAGAATCCCATCCAACATAAGTGTCGATCCAGACAACGATCCAAGTGGCAATTATAGTGGAGTAACTTCAGGAACCATAACTTCTACATCGTAACTCCAATTGACTCTATTAAAAATGCAATGGAAAACTTGGAACACATAGAATATGATAGAAGGATGTGAACTATGTATGAAAATGTTTTACCCCTGAAATCTGCATCTAAAAGCCTCAAAATATAATTTTTTTAATATTATCTAAAAATAGTAAATTCACAAAATTATCACGTGTAATTCTTGGAAGATCAAATACCTCATCTCCCTTGATACTGGTGACCTTCCACATTCTTCTAGGTTCCTCTTCATATTTATAAAAATAGTATATAAGTATATGTAACCCACAAGGGAAGGACATACATCTCCTCATAAAGGTAGCTATTGTAATCACAGTCTTTGAGCAATATATACATCTCTTTTCAAAGATAATTTTAAGCATTATACATCTCTTCTTAGAGATAGCTTTAACGGTTTCATGTGGAACAATTTGTATTTTTTCCTTTAATTCTGAAACCCCCTTGAGTTTTGGATACGGTATTAGAGAAAAATTTTCTTAAGAGTGTATGATTTCAGGACAAGGTCGAGATATAAGAAGCTTGGGTGGTCAACACAAGATCCTTTGGAATACTTGATTGTTCATTGTAGGATACCTCAAATGGTGGACAACATCGGGACAAATGATCCTCTCAAGAAGATGGTGGATGAAGCTCTCAAGGAGCAAAAAGTTCAGATGTTACAACAATTCACCCAGATTCTTCAACAACTACAAATGGGAAATCCTACATCCTCCTCTACAATTCATCCCTTTAGTGCCCCGACACCCTTCAAGGTTCAAGTAAATTTTTATATTCCTATTTTTAGGGTAAAATAAATTTCGATGCAATATAAAATTGGTTAGACCAATTATCCTCCTATTTTTGTCGATAAATTCACTGATAAAAAAAGATAGCATTTTCTCTCTTGAAATCATCTCTTTTTGTCAAAAATTGTTGGGGAGTGTATAAGAACAGAATAAATGGAGACATGCTGAGCATTATAGAGGATCCACATGAATTTATTTTGTTTATACCATAAAGGAGGAATATTATCTTGTTGGATCCTATGACGATCTGTATATATGGTGACAAAGGTAAAGACCAATTGGTTTAAGACTATATTGATACTTTCCATTCTCTTTCTGCAAGATTGGGCATTCAAGACACAAAACAACACAAGATCCTCAAATATCACAGTGGCCTGTAATGGTACATATGAGAGGACATGGACCTCTTTCAATTCCATACCCTCGGTGAGGCATACAAGTTTGTGGTCAAGATTGAATAAAAGCATCGAAAGAGAAATAAAAATAACCAATCTCTGAAGGGGAAAAGTGATGAAGGCCAAACACAAAGTCAAGGTCGAGATAGAAGGATAAGATAGGGAAGTGAAGTGGTGTGACCTCCACAAGACTAATCAAAATTCCAAGGAAGAATGTCAAGCCATCAAGTCTTTTCTCGTTGAGTCATCATCTCCAACACCCACTACTCCACCGGCGACACACCTCAAGGTTAGAAATGAAGAAGATGAAATTATAGATGTTGAACCAGATGTGATCGTTGCCACCTCACAAGTCAAGAAGATGGATGAGAAGGAAATTTTATTTCACTCTAAGCTTTAGGTAAAGGGTAAGCCTCTACATTTTATCCTTGATAGTGGAAGTCAAAAGAATTTAATTTCTACGTTGATGTTTTGAAAAGTTTGAACCTTCTTGTAAAGCCACATCCACATCCATATATTCTCGGGTGGTTGAACCCAAAAAGAGATCTCCTAGTCACAAAACAGTGCCTCCTCCCATATACAATCAACCCTTCCAGGATGAATTTTTATGTGATGTTGCTCATGTGGGAGTTTTTGATGTGCTCTTGAGCCAACCATTCATGTGTGATAAACACATTATCTATGAGTCACGACCTTGAAGGGTCACCATTACCATTGGGAATCATCGTTATCGGATACCCAAGGTCATTCCCTCTAACTTTTTCCCTCCTTGGTGTCAAACAATGTAAGAATTTGGTGGAGAAAACAAATTAGTCCCTCATTTTGATGACTAAGCCAAAAACTACCTAGGAAATTGTTGCGGCCTCCTCAAACACACAATCAAGTATGAAAAAAGAAGCAGATTGACCAAATCATAATTGAGTATGATTATTTATCTTAGTACACTTTGTGTAAGAAGTCAACAATATTATACATGAAGTGAATGAAGAGCACAAAAATTCCATAATCAACACAAGTTGCAGATATAGAAACAACTTCCACACTTCAGGGGACCACTTGGTGCAATGGGGACCATTTCTTCTGAAGGAGGGATGAAGGATCCATACAATGACCCAGGTGGCAATTATAGTGTAGAAAATTCCATGAACCATAACTTCACGCATCGTAGTTCTAATTGACTCCATTCAAAATGCAACGGAAATTTTAGAACACGTAGAATATGATGGAAGGATTTGAACTTTTTTTGGTAAATTTTGACCCCAAAATCCACGTCGAAGACCTCATAATGTAATTTTTGTAATGTTGACTAAAAATAGTAAATTCACAAAATTATTACATGTGTCATTCTTAGAAGATCAAAACCTCATCTCACTTGAGACCGGTGACCTTCCAAATTCTTCTAGGTGTCTCTTCGTATTTATAAAAATAGTATATATGTAACCCACAAGGGAAGGGAATACCTCTCGCCACGAAGATAGATATTGTAACCATACTCTTTGACTAATATATACATGTAACACCACTTTAATTACGCTTCTCAACTAGGGAAAAAAATTCTACTAACTCATTTAATATAGTTTATGCCTTCAATGAATTTAACACACATCCATTAAATTCCAACACATAAGAGTTAGAAATTCCCTTAAGTTATCTTATGTTGAAATGAGTAGCATCATTTACAGCACCCGCTGAAATATATTAGCATTAGTTCATTATCTGAATGCCTTCAATGATTGATAGCTTCAAAGATCAATCCAAAGCATTAATTAATGTTTATAATCCAACTAGACAAGTTATGATAACCATGTGTGACTACAAGGGTTCAGATCCTACTCAATCCCCTCAATCACGCTTTTGAGATGATATATTAGTATATATTTTGGTTAAGCCTTATTACAGTGAGAGAACTTGTGATGTCTTCTTAGCATCCTTTGGAAAGATACTATTGCAACCATTGTTTGAATCTCGACATTGTAGAAAAGACTTGGTGAGCAGACAATACATCCAGCGATTACATGCAATATTATGGGCATAGTTATTTGGTGTTACTCTAGCAAGCGATTCCAAGACCGCACATAAGCCTATGGAACGTGTCTTCCCTTCACCTCACAACTGTTCCAGCTTATAATTATTAGGATTCTTTACCACTCTTAATTTATTGAGTTCACAATTAACCATTTTATTTTATTAACTTGTAGTAGTTATGTTCCACAAAGCCTTATGAAAGTATTTTGATCGACCCCCTCCTGGGAATACCTATGGGAAAGATGGCGGTTGCAAGATGACTTACATCACCACATACCGTCACCCTTCCTGCAGCCATTCCAAGTTGGCCCGGTCTAAATCTTTATTACATTGCCTTTTGACACATAACTTTGATCTTAATTAGTTCATAATTATATAATCAAGATGAGAAAGGTATGCTTAACCTTTTATGCATTATCTAATATCAACATAAAAAAATAATGAAACAACATTGCTATGACTATCTCTTCGTGTTTTCGTAACATTGGGTTGTTGATTTTATTAATAGGATTAATCATTAACCTATGATTAATCAAAGATTATATATCTTCTTTTACAATGTAATCAATTAGTTATAACGTGTTACCACTTAATACCTAGAAGTGTAAGTTGTTGCCTTTAATACAGCTAATTAGAATCTAATTAGTTCTTTATGTAACTAATTTGTATCACATAATTAGCTATACAACTAGACACCTCATTCAACCGTAGACACCTAAATTTGGTATCTCTACCCTTGTCTGCCTACGTGCACATATTTTTCTATGGTCCTATCTAGGTCCCCTTTAATTAAATCCATCCCCTTTAATATTTAATAAAATTCCCACTTATTATCCTATCATCATTTAATTCTTATTAATTTTTATTAATTCCCATTAATTAATTAATTAATTAATATCCATATCCCTAACTTTCCCTAATGGACTTGCTATTTAGGACGCTTTTATCCTAAATATAAATCCCTATGCTTTTTCTACCCATTCCTATCTTCTAACTACCCATGATTCATCCCTAAAAAACCTAATCCCACACATAAGCTTTAAAGCACTTTTTCCTCCTTAAAAACATGAAATCCCAACCTAAAGCACAAAAATCCACCCCATTGGGGAAACTTTCCTTATGTTCGGTAGTGACAACCCAGCCCAATCGTCATTGACCCTATAAAACTGAGTTGTTTCTTTCCATAATCATCATATGCATATAACTTTCTGAGCTTTCTTATTCTTGGTGAATTGAATCTCATGCATGAGAATTCCTACAATAGTTATAGACCTCCTTAGAACGTGCTTGCATCACTCACAATCATCCTTTATGAGATTATTATCATCTTTGTGTTGCTTTACTTCATTATTATCATATTATTGTTATTTTTCTCGTGTCTAACATTTTGCAGACTAGATCCTCTTCAAGCACTCAGAGCTCCATTATCAACCTTCTCTTCCAGTTTCTTTACTTAGAGGTTGCCTTTTCAACTTGTCTTTCTTTGGCCTTACTCCACTTCCGCTACAGTCGTCATCATCCCACCCTAGTCACCATCAACCAAGGTCCTGATTCTCAATCCATCCTCTTCTAATCCTTCCTTTTTACCATTTTCTATTTTATTTTCCCTCATATTTCTCATGTAGGTTGACTCCAACATAAAAAAAACTTTTGCGATTACCATATTTCGTCAAATCTTGCATGGTTTACATATTCACTTGTTGTTCGGATATTCACTCCCAAGTTTTCGTCAACCCAGACCAGGTATTATTTAATTTGCATCTATTCATATTAAATTAGTATCTAGATCAGATCTCAATTACTTTCAGATTCAGTAGTATCTCTGTTTCTACATGCAATCTACTTATTCATCCTTTACTTCACTTTTTCTTTAAAATGGGGGTTGACATCCATGAAAGGAAGGTCACACTTCTTGGAGTCGACTTTTCAGAAACCCTGCATATCCTATCTAATAATTATTCTATTTAGACACTCTTATTTGTAGGTTTACCAGCTATAGAAAAGATCACGTACTTGGCACCCGTTCATCCACTTCTATCACACTTCGAGGTACTATAAACCCTCCATATTTTGAGTTGTTAATTTCTTTTAGTAGCTAGCTTATTAATTTGAGTACGAACACGAAACTTGGACAACATTCTTAGCACGCCTAGTGGGACCACCCCTTAGGTGATCCCTTTTCATTTCTTTCTATTTTTCTCCTTCTATCTTCTACTAATACGGCAAAGGCAAGGGTTTGCTTCTTGCTAACTCATGTTGGTTTGGTTGTTGGATTTCTCTTCCTACTAAAGTTATGATAAAAAGGAAAATATCTCTCTAGGTATTCCCCATTCTTCCTTATTTTCTCCTTTTTTCATTATATCTCCCTTTCCTATGTGTTTCCTCATTGAAATATCACACTTAGATTTGATTTAAAAATAGTCTTTCTTTTATGCATCCTACTTTCTCACATATTTTAAGTACGGGTTAACTTGTTACATCTCACACTCTATCACACACAACATAAAACTCACCCATTTAAATCAACACATCTAAACATCATCTTGCCCAGTAGATTGATTGGGATTTCATCACCCAACAAGAAACCATGTGAGACTCCCTAACCAAAACAAACCTAAAAATAGATCTAGATTTCCTTCTCCTAGGTACCCGTTATCCATTCCCTTTTCTATTTTTCACATTTTCTTAATTAAAAAATAAGAATAAAAATTCTCTTCTTGATTTTTTTTATTTAAAGATGGAACCAAACTTTCCCCCAAATATTTCTACATGAACATCTACCATGATTGTTATCTCATCCTTATCTCCACCTAGTCCCATTCATGCTTTCCGACTCCTTAGATAATACCGACCCGGTAGATCCTATTCCATCCCCATTGCCTTATACCATTCTTGCTCCATCTGAAATCACCATACCTATCCCACCTATGACACTCCCATCCCTCATGTATCAGATCTTCTCATCCAGTCTCAACCATCTTATCATGTTCCTCCTTCCCAATATCATACACCCCCTCAACCAATACAATCTTCACCACTCCCCAACATTTTCAAACAACCCTTTCCTAACCCACCACCAATAAACTTGTTTTCATCAACCACATTGAAAAATATAACTCATTTTCAATTAACACCATACATCAAACACCTCCTTTTGTATCTACCCCACCTATCTCATCATCACCTACCCACATCCTTGATATTGTTCCTACGGCTCCTTCGAGAGCTATCCCCGTATCAAGCATATCCACCATTTCCTTACCTACCACCTTAGCTTTTGTCACCTCTATCATCTCTACATCTAGTCCCACTCTTACCATATCCACATTGGCTTCGACCGCATTTTGCACCCACCTCTTCATCCACACCTATCCTACATCAATTTATTATGACTACCCCATTTGTTTCGCATGAGAATGTTTCCATTCCTAGAATAGAGTTACTTCTATCCTTTCATTCTCTTGAGAAACAAATAAGAGTTAGGGCTAGGAGGAATACTGTTGAGTGTTGGGAGGGTGTGTGTGTCGCAGAGAGAGATCAGATTGATTGCGAAGAACTCCTTTTTTGTCTAGGAAGGACTACCGCAAGTAAGAATACAAGACCACCAGATTTTAGTTAGACAATCAATGAGGGAACTACCTTGGGCCCAAGAAATATTAGACTTCCTTTAAAAGGTGGTGGTTCCCCTTTAATACGAATTAACACAAATGATAATAAAGAAGTTATTACGAAATCACGATTTAGGTACCTCGTTACAAAGCAATAGAGACTAAACTACCAATAATAAAACGTCACGTTGTTTGTTTGGTCACTGGTCGTTGATACGTTTAGCTCGAGTTTTAGGGATAAACCAGACTGGATCTGAGGTTATTAGGAGACAAATAGGTGAGAGGAAAGTTTTGGGTATAAGTCACAGTGACCGATGCTGGTCACTGGATAACCGACCATGGTTAGAGAACCGTTGCCGTTAGGGGATAACCGACACCGGTAGGGTCAGTAATCTAGGTGCTTCTGGATGGAGGTTGGTTGCAAGATGATTGTGGGGTTTTTTTTAAGACTGGTGGATGGTGAGGGGATAAGTGAGATGACAGGAGGAAGACTCAGAGTGTGATAAAACCTGTCTTCTAGGTAAATCTATGGATGAAGGTTAAGTGCGGGGTCTTTGACAGTGGTAGATCTAGGAGTGAGCTTATAATTACTATTAATCAAAAGGCTCAAGAAATGGTGCTTAGAAACATACAAGACACTACTTACTCGTTCTTGATGAAAATTCAGGTCCAAGGAATGTGGTGGTGACAGTAAGGCTTAGTTGGGATGATCCGGTGTTGGAAAGTGAGCTGATGAAGCTATCCTCAGTCTTTTCCAATGCTTGAATAAGGGTGGCAGCGATCCAGTGGCTCAGTTGCAGTCTTTGGCTCGATGCTCTTCTCTGCAACCTCTTCTCTTTTCTTCACTTGTCTCTGTCTTGCAAATGAATTTCGGATCCTTTCAAATGAATTCTATCTCCTTTGTTTTTGGTCAGGGCGGTCATTTACGAGGAACCGATGGCGGATACGTGACCGATGGCAATCGAGTAGCAGAACCGATGTCGGTTAAGTCAAAGTGGGCTATTTTTAGTAAAATAGCCAACTTTCCCTCCTTTTCTCCTAAGGGATTAGTTGTGGGCTTGGTCAAGTCATTATTAGGTTGGTTTTGGTCTTTGGTGAGGAGTAATTAGTCATGGGTGTGGATGTAGACCAAGTTATAGGTCTTAATTAGATTAGTTTAGGGTTAGGGCTAGGTCATGATGAGGTGGCGAAATGAGGTGGCAGGTTTGGAGATGTGGATTTATTAATTATAAGGTAATTAATAAATAATTGTGCAAGGTTTAGGTGGTGAGGTTAGGTTACGAAATGAGATGCGGGGAAAAAGGTATCGTAAGACACAAATTTGGTGTCTACATTAGCCCCTTGTTGTCGTGTAGCTTGTCTTGTAAAGCTGCACTGACAATTAATAAGAAGTGATTGCCCCAGTTAAGGGTATAGGTAATCCCCAACAAATCTATCACAGATTGAGGCGACGTGAAATCAAGGATAGGGTTGATAAAGGGTGAATGGTGTTCAGATGATGGTAAGATGGTGGGGTAAGTGCAAGGAAGCAAACACACGTTGAAATGCAGTAGTGCGACCAGGGTACATGATTTGAAGAGCAAATAAGCAATACATAGGTAAAGGTCGATAGTTTATCCAAACAAGGTTGATATAATCCTGGTATCAAGGCATAGGAAGTAGCTCTAAGGGATATAACGGGTAAGGTATAGGAACGTTTAGGCATGTTTAGCAAGCACCAAATGGTTGGTTTGGTTGAGATAAATGTCATGGTCTCGGCCTAGGAAAAGGTGGTCAATTGATCAAGTCAGTATCCTAATCATGCTAAAACATGAACAGGTGAGCCAGATTGAACAAAAAGTTACATGATGGGTGGATAAAATTGTAATTTGTGGGTTTTGGGTGAGGTACTTAATTGGTGCGGCCTTGGGTCGGGCCGATTGATGAGTGAGGGCCTTGGGTTGGGTCTGATTGGTGGGGTGCGGCCTTGGGTCGGGCCAGATCGGGTGGTTGCGGCCTTGGGTCGAGGCCTGATTGGGTGGTTGCGGCCTTGGGTCGGGCCTAATGGTTGGTTATAGCCTTGGGGTGGGCCAAATGGTTGGTTGCGGCCATGGGTCGGGCCAAATGGTTGGTTACGGCCTTGGGTCGGGCCAAATGGTTGGTTGCGGCCTTGGGTCGGGCCTGATTGGTTGGTTGCGGCCTTGGGTTGGGCCAAATGGTTGGTTGCGGCCTTGGGTCGGGCCAAATGGTTGGTTGCGGCCTTGGGTCGGGCCAAATGGTTGGTTGCGGCCGTGGGTCGGGCCAATTGAAGTCAAAATAAGGCTAGTCAGCAAAGCCAGGGGTAGGTGATGCGGGAAAAAGTGGAGATTGGTGGATAAGGGTGGGAGTTAGGGGAAGGAAGTTGGTAACCGATATCGGTTATGTATGGTTGGTGGCGGCCTTGGGTCGGGCCAAATGGTTGGTTGCGGTGTGGGTCGGGCCAAATGGTTGGTTCGGCCATGGGTCGAGCCGATCAAGTCAAAATAACGCTAGTCGCAAAGAAAGCCGGGGTAGGTGATGTGGGAAAAAGTGGAGATTGGTGGATAAGGGTGGGAGTTAGGGAAGGAAGTTGGTAACCGATATCGGTTATGTGTGACCGATATCGGTTAGAAGACCGATACCGGTATTCTAGGGCGCGAAATAACTGGTATCGGTTATAGGTCAAAACCTATAAAAAGAAAAATATGGCATGTCATTGTCACTTTGTGAATTTGAGCACCCAATTTTAGCTGTCTGAGGTGTGAAGTGAGTTTGTTGAGTTTGTGGGCTGAGTTGGCACCAGTTAAGTGGAGGAGTGAGTGATTGGTAGACCCCAGCGAGCAGGAGGTAGAGTTTGATTGGTTGAGGACCCAGCTGAGGAGATTTGGAGCCATGGCACAGCCAGGAGGAGCAGGAGGTGTTAGACCAGCTAGACCACCGCCACCTATCCCACCATGACGACATGTAGTCGTACCGGTAGGCTCTGAACTCCTACCTATGTGAATTTAATGAGTTTAACTTAGATGTGGGTTTTGGGTAGGAATCTTAATTTTAATAAAATAATGAATGAATGGAAGTAATTTGTAAAATGGAGTGGGTAGGTAGGCTAGTTAGGTCAAAACGGCAGGGTGGGTAGGTTTTTAGGGTTTTCTTGTGGGTAAATAGGGAGAAATAGGTAAAAAGGTTTTGCGGGCCGTTTTGGGTTCGGCCCCGCAATTGGACAGTGACCGATGTCGGTCACTAGGCGACCGGCATCGGTCACAGAAAATAGTTTGTATACATTGTTTGGTTCTGAGCATCGGCATCGGGTCATAGGGTCACCAACATCGGCACATATAATTTACTTGGGGGACCGATGGCGGTCGAGGGTGACCGGTACCAAGCATGGGTAGGAGTTGTGGTTTTTGTTTGTTGTTAGAATTTTGTCGTGTTGTTTTGTTTGTTTGTTTGGGGGTGAAGGGGGAGGGGGTAGAGTTGATAGGAAACATGATTGGGGTGGGGGGAAATGGGGTTGTTGGGGGGCTGGTTTGGGTAGGATAGATTAGGTGTTGGGTATGAAGTAGGAGGTGCTAAAGTGGCGGGGTATAATTAGATGGCTAGAGTAGATCGGGGTGGTTGGTAGGGTGTGAGATAAGTAAAGGGGATATCGTAGATGTATAGGGTAAGATAGGTGGGTGTAGATGTGTGTTGTAGAGTCGGGTTGTGGTTGGGTGGGTAAGTGGGTATAGAGAGTTAAGGTAGTTGTTATTGTAAAGGGTAGGCCTGATGAAGTGGGTTGTTTTTGCAGG
Source organism: Taxus wallichiana var. yunnanensis (assembly GCA_018340775.1). Classification (NCBI taxonomy): domain Eukaryota; kingdom Viridiplantae; phylum Streptophyta; class Pinopsida; order Cupressales; family Taxaceae; genus Taxus; species Taxus wallichiana. The sequence continues at coordinate 692,647,838 of CM031239.1, forward strand.
CACGCCAGCAGCTCACGATGTGGGATCGGATGCCCCCTCTATTGAGGTGGATGCGGCCACATGTGTCCGCAGCGCAGTGGGCCATCATGTGAGAGGTTGGACTCGGCGGAGTCAGCGGTATAGGGCTATGGATAGGGACCATAGCCTGATGGTTTCCCTCATCGAGAGATGGGATCCGGCAACCAATGTCTTCCATCTCCCTACTGGAGAGATGACGATTACATTAGAGGATGTGTATCGCATCCTGAGACTGCCGATCGTAGGTGAGGTAGTGTTCCAGGTGGATGCGGAGACAGCGATGGATAGCATCTTGCATGTATTCGGGGATGTAGCCCCATTGATTACCTATCACAAAGTGTGAGCATTGCTTATGGCAACATGTATGCTGCACACACCGCAGGAGACATGGCTTCTTGCCGTGTTGATGATGATTGGTATCACCTGCTTCGCCCTCCCTGACTCAGAGGGAGGCCACTTCCCACGGGCTTTGATGGGAGTTTTGCACGAGATGGTAGAGGAGCATACATGCTATGCCTGGGCACCAGTGTATCTGGTGCAGCTATACAGAGAGCTGTGGGGTTATCACCGTATGAGGCGATTTGGTATTTGCTCGACATTTTTGTTACACTGCTGGGCGTACGAGCATATCATCTGTATATGACCAGATGGCTGCCCAGCTGAGCCGGGGCCATAGAGATAGTATATAGATATGGATTTCAGAGGTGGTTGGGGGTCATGGGCCAGCCATGAGCGGTGCTCGCAGGACGAGATGTGGCCTACTACCGTCATATGTTAGAGGGCTTGACCGCACTGGACATTATATGGAGGCCCTACAGAGGCCATCAGCCCCGAGGAGGAGCCCGAGCACGAGATCATGCGCCTGGATCCAAAGATAGTTTCTGGATAGCTGGACGGAGGCCAGGGAGTATGAGAGGATACCCCTAGAGAGGGTATGACGGCAGTTGGGCTTGCAACAGGATGAGCCACCTCCCTTCCCACAGTACCGGAGGGATGATGTAGAGGCACCACAGCACCGCACCGCACCTATTGACCAGTATTGGGTAGCAAAGAGACCGGAGAATGATACAGTGGATGATGTCGGAGTGATAGGTGCCTTTTTGGTTTGGTGGGCAGGTCAGAGAGTAGCTATGAGAGCACTGCATCGCATGCCCATTTGCAACTGTGATAGCGGAGAGGGACCGGCTCTTAGGATAGGTGCAGTTATTACAGGGCAGCCACTCGCACGAGCACACAGATTAGGGTGCTACAGGGGTAGTTAGCCTTGCAGCACTGAGCTCAAACACGGCACGCAGAGCACCGCAGTATAGCCATAGCATCGCCCACGAGCATAGGCACCGCCACGAGCACAAAGGGTGTGCGTGTAGGGCGGGGCCACTGCTATTAGGAGTCGGGGGACCGGCCCCAGCAGCCATGGTGGCACGGGCCTGCTATATGGAGGCAAGAGTGGAGGCCCGGTACTATCAGGATGTGCTCGATGGTACCGGGGCTGACTATCAACCATATGCGAAGGCACAAAGCCGAGACATCTTGGAGCTAGAGATCCCACGCCGCAGCCACACGGTGGGTGGGTCGGTGACAGGAGGAGGCGAGAGAGCCGCAAAGACCAGCAGGGGGAGGGGCCGAGGGTGGTGGATAGAGCTGAGACATCCTGGGAGCGGAGATGGGTTTTGACATTAGATATAGACACCTGGCTCGTGAACCGGTATGTATATAGAGGCCTGCGTGCCCACATATGATTTATTGATTCATTTTTGTTGTATATACCAGCCTGCGAGCCGAGTACATTTTGTATAGTTGATACCGGCCTACAAGCCGAGTATAATTTTGATATGAGAGACCGGCCTATGATTCGAGTCGAGATTTTGGACAGAGGCAGCGGCTGCGTGCCAATTTTTTATTTTTTAAATCACAGACGCCCCATGCAGGCAAGTTGTATATTTTGACATTGATATATATAGATGATGATTTTGATCCACATGGTGTGTATAATGATTGGGTTGATGTATATATTAAAATGTCTCATGTGTTTTGTCAATGGTTTTTGAAATTTAATGTATATAGATGATGAGTTGGATCCACATGGTGTGTATAATGATTGGGTTGATGTATATATTAAAATGTCTCATGTGTTTTGTCAATGGTTTTTGAAATTTAATGTATATAGATGATGTTGATGAAATTTTGATGATATGTATATGTGTTGATGGGATTCTGATGACAAATATTGATGACGATGTCGTTATGCAGGGAAAAGAGGCGGCGCCACCAAAAATTTGCAAAAACTAGAGAAAAGACCTAGGTTTAAGCAAAAGGAGACATGTGACCGATATCGGTTAGCTAACCGATGTCGGTAGACATATGACCGATACCGGTTAGGTAACCGATATCGGTTATGCTAAAACGAGCTTTTCTAAAAATAGAAAATCTTGGGAGGCAACTTAAGTTCTTATTTTTAGAGTCATGCAACAAGTTAAATATGAGGATGCGACGTTGTTTGACGACTGATACAGGTAATTACATGGGAGAATTGAGTGATAAGGAGAAAAGAGACAGGTAAAGTGATTGTGGGCTGAGATTAAGAAGGTAGAAAGGCAAGTTATATTGAAGAGGGTGGTGAACATGGCTGAACAAGGAGAAGCATCCAGCAGGCAGAGACGAGAGGGAAGACAGGTTCCACCTCAAGCTGCTGCCTCCCAAGAGGTAAAATTTTTGGTTGTAATTCAATTCTTGCATGTTTTATGGATAGGATGAGGGAAGGTAAGTGGGTAGAGATGAAAAAGAAAAGGTGATAGGCAAGGGTTTGGGATGGGGTGAGTGTTATGGGGTAGGTAAGCAGGGGTTTTGGGTATGTTTGTAGGTACAGAGAGGGGTAAATGAGTAAATAATTATCGTAGATGGTGTTTGTAAGCAGGCTGTATAGAATTGACAGTGACCGATATCGGTTATAGATAACCGATATCGCCATTCGTATGAAATTCCAGAATGTGAGAAAAAATATTTGGGGATTTGATTTATTGAATGGTTGTGTGTTGTTTTGATGTATGCAGGCGGAGGCAGGGCTGAGGATGAATGATAGTGTGCCAACTTTGTTGTCACGAGTCCAAGTGGATGTAACACCAGCTGAATGGGCATTGATAAACCATGTGGGGTTAAGTGGAATCTGCTATTATTCATGAATCACACGCAATCATGCTATGTTGTAGGCATTGATTGAGAGATGGAATCCAGAAAAGAATACCTTCTATCTGCCAATAGGGGAGATGACAATGACGTTGGAAGATGTGTTTATAATTTTCAGGCTCCCAATTACAGGAAGACCAGTGTATCAAGTGGGGCCTAGCGTAGCACAGAGGAGTGATAACAGTAGTATTTGGTTCAGCTACACGAGATTTGACACAACGAGGTTTGACATTCACTTATGGTATAATGTATGCAGCACACCCTGAGGCAACAAGGTTGGCAGTGGTATTAATGATAGCGGTGGGGTATTATGCATTACCGAGGGCAGATGGGGGAAGATTTCCAAAAGTATTGATGTGTATTATTTGGGAAATGATAGAAAGGAGCGTGACTTTCGCATGGGCACCCGCATATCTGGCGGAGCTATACAGGGGTTTATGGGCCTACAGGTGAAATCACAGGACGACACTAGATTGTGCATACTTATTACATTGTTGGGCCTATGAGCACATTGTGTGTGTGCGACCAATAGGCTGACCAATCCAGGGAGGAGAGACAGGAGTAGCAGAGGTTGGGATTCAGATGATGGGTCCAGACAGAGCAAGAGGTGAGATCCGAAACCGTGACAGATGACGTCGAGTATTATAGGCAGATGTGGGAGATGGTGACAATTGCGGATATTGTTGGAGGCCTTACGGGAACTATATGGTGACAGAGAACATAGCTGAGGATTTGAGGGGTGTAGAGTGATTGAGGTGGATCGCGGGGCACATGCTAGGTGAGTATGAGAGGATTCCTCTAGATCGCGTGCGGCAACAATTTGGATTTGTTCAAGATATACCCATGGCTTATAGACCATACATGAGGATTGATGCTGAGGCATCATTCTCACCTCCCGGCCGACACCTCCAGAAGGACCAGAAGAGATAGCAGTCGATCACAGGGTAATGGATGTGGGAGCAACAGAGGCTTATAGATTATGGTGGGTAGAAGAGCTACGAGGTGTACATGAGAGGGCCGATCGTCCTGACATAGCTGTGATTACAGCGGAGAGAGACCACCTGTAGGATTTGGTTCACCAGCTTCAAACACAGGTGAATGAGACAACGGGATTGTTAGAGGTTTCGCAGTTACGAGTGGAGAGACTAGAGGCAAGATTCCTCCACGCGAGAGGGTGTATTCATACGTTACAGGAGATATTGGCGGATCAGTGGGAGGAACTAATAGCAGTTTCACCTTTGAGGATGGAGAGGTCAGGTGAGTGGCGTCGACGATCATGATCACCACCTGATTCGGGAGGAGGCGCAAGGGTCTACGTGAATTTCATAGGGGTATAAGAATAAATAAGGATGTCGACCTGCGCGTCGATGATAGAGAAGATGTATTTGTTTAACATCTAAATAAAACTGAATATGTATGTTGATTTGAGTTATGATAATAATAAGAATGGTTGTGTTTTGAATGTTTGTTTGGAAAAAAGGATAAAGATGAATGTTATCAAATAGAAATACACAAAAATATTTATATTTACAACACATGATAGGTTATGGTAGGGGATGGTCAAGCTAACCTTGGGAGACCCCATGTCTCCTAAGTTTTGCCTACATAGCCCATTGCACAAAGCAAGGAGGGGCCTCAAACGATGTAGTTCTCCCTTAGGACCGGGAGACGTGAATTGTGCAATTGGTTATGGTTAGGAAATTTGTTGGTTGTTAAGAAAATGTTGATATTGGTAGGGTAATGTTGTTGGTGTTGGTAAGGTATTGGCGATGTTGGTGTAGGTATAGGTGAAGCGAAAGTTAGCTTACCCAAGTAGTAGGGAACTGTGTCCTGATTAAGGTCAACACATAATCCTAGATTCGAGTAAAAGAGGCAAAAGTGTCCCGTAGTTGAAAAGAGCTAAACAACCCACATATTAACGTAGGATGAGCTTGAATCCCTAGGTACCTTGCATATGCGAGAAGTCGATAAGTGAAAAGAGTTGTAGGTATCCGTACATATCCGAAGTCCCCCCGTTGCTTTAGTAATAGGTACGATGTTAGAAATCCATTGAGGATAGTCAATAGGTAAGATGAAGGAAACAGAAAGGAGTCGTTGAAGCTCTTCTTTGACCAAGAGGGCAATGCGTGGATGCATTTTTCTTAGTTTCGTTTAAGCGGTTTGAAATCGGGTTTCAGTGGTAATGTTAATGACAAAGCAATGTTCAAGGGAGCAAATCTATATATAACTTAGAGGTCTAGATGTCCATTTGGCATGAAGCCTCTAGTTTTGTAGGAAGTTTGACTCAAGAATATCCCATAAGTGTATAATTGAGAACATGTTATTTTGATACTTTTAAGTCATGGACTAGACTAAAAGGGGAAGGCATCTTTAAGAGGAGGTGATGACCAAACCACGTGAGCTTCATTCTATTTTGAGATGCATGAAACAAAGTGTATGAGGTGGTAAATGAGCTCAAGGGATGAGCACAAGGTAGATAAGAAGTGATATAACACTAAATTCAACAATAGAATGGCCAAAGATGCAAGGCATTAAAGGGTTGAGCTCAGGTTTACCATTAAGCGAAGCTAAAGCAGAATCGCTTGATCCATAAGTGTGAGTGATAATGTAAGGCCCAATCCAATTAGGAGAAAATTTTCCACGTTTGCTCTTTTCTAGTTTGGTTACATGTTGATTCTCTTTGAGGACAAGATCACCAACCTTAAAGGTACACTCATGAAGTCACTTATCATAAGCACGCTTGATGCGCTTTTGATAGATTTGAAGGTGGTCAAGAGCTGTAAGATGACGCTCGTCAAGAAGCTCCAATTGGGCTAACCACTCTTGGCGGAAATCATCATTGGTGAGAATATCCTGAAGAGATATTCTTAGGGAGGGTATTTGTATTTCAAGAGGCAAGACAGCCTCGGTACCATATACCAAATAAAATGGGGTGGCATTAGTGGAGGTACGAATGCTAGTCCGATAAGCCCAAAGGGCAAAGGGGATGTGATCAGGCCAATTTTTTCCAGAATCGTTAACGACTTTCATGAGAATTTTGGTCAGGGTTTTGTTAGAAGATTCAGCTTGACCATTTGCTTGTGGATAGTAAGGTGATGAGAAGCTAAGTTTGATACCAAAGTTGTCACAAAGGTTTTGTAATAACTTGTTTTTGAAATATTTTCCATTATCTGTTATCAGGCGATGAGGAACACCAAAATGAAAGATAATGTGATGGTTAATAAATTCTACGATTTTTTCTTTTTTGGTTGAAATGAGTGGAATGGCCTCAACCCATTTAGTGTAATATTCGGTTCTTTGTGATTATCCAATGGTGACGCGTTGCGAAGAGGGTGGGTGAATCTCACCAATAAGGTCTTGTTGGTCGTCAAATAGGACTTTTAAGAAGAGCAACAGTCAGGGGACAAGAAGTCCCTCCTCTTTAATGGGAGAGGTTCCCTTATTCAGAAACAAACTTATTTACAAATGTACAGGACATGATTTGTTGGTTAAACTTGGATATCACGAAAGTGTTTTCTATGAAGATCATCAATTACAAAAGGACTGAGGAAATGAGAGTGCGGGACAGAGCAGAAAGGCAACATGCAGAATTATAGATATCAGAGTAATTCTTTATGTATGCGAAGTCACAGTGAATTGAAAACAAGATCATTCGTATAGAACAAATAAGATGTAATTTAAAGACACAAAGTTCTGTAAATAACATCTGCCAGAACACAAAGTTTCTTGACGTAACACAGATTCATTAATCAAGGACACAAAGTTCCTTCTTGGTTATACAAGATCACCAATCGGCAAGACTAACAAACTGGAGACAAATGATCTTCACAGAGAAAATAAATGAAAACTCAGAGATAACGGAGATCAGATAGACAAAGAAAAGAAAGCCCTTCTGTATTGATTTCTTTATGATCTATTTACACTTTCAGAAAATACGCCAAGTTCTTCCTCCTACGTGGCGTAGAAATGCCATTATATAGATTACAAATCAGTTACCCTTCGTAACCGTTTCTTTAATCAAGAACCGTTAAGGACTGCCAACCGCAATACCTCAACCTATTACAAAGAAAACGGAAAAGAAAGGGAAGAGGAGAAAAGAACAAGGAGAAGAAGACAGGTGGCCAGTCGCTGAGAGGGACCCACTGACTTCAGAAACCGCTGTCAGAATCTCTCTAACGCCTCAGCTATGTCCCTGCCACGAGGTCTGACGTGCTGGCCGAAGGCTGCGTCCAAAATCCAAGACGTTCCTCTATCTCTTTATCAAACTCGACGTGAGTATGATAATCATTATTGGCTTCTTCAATGGCAGACTCGAGCGGCGAAATTTGTTCCTGTTCCTGAAACTTGATCTTCATACCAGTTTGAAAAAAACAACATATTCGGGTAGAGCGGAAAAAACCAAGTATGAATGGCTTTTGGTTCGCTAGGGACATGTGAGACGCGAATGCGCGAAACACGCGGCTCGGCCGGTTCGGGTGAAACAGGGAGAAGACGCACAAATGCATGTTGGGACACTCGGGACGAAAAATGTGCGAAAGACGCGGTTCGGGTGAATCGGCTGAAAATGGAACGACTTGCACTTTTTTACTTGGGCTATTTGGGACATGCAAGAGCGAAGTACGCGGTTCGGGAGTTTCGGCCGAAAAGGTTCCAACTTGCACTTTTTGACTTTGGGACAGTTGGGACGAAAACTTCCGACGGGCCCGAAAATGGAACAACTTCGGGGATTTCGGCCGATCGGGGAACAGAACGCACTTTCGTACTTGGGACAGGCAGGACAAAAATGTCTGACAGGCCTGAAATACATACAAAATGACCCGAAACACAGATTTTCTCAATTTTCACGACTTAGGCACTTTAGAGGAAAACACTCATAACTCAAAATTTTGAAATTTTACTTTCATTAGGGCAGGGAATTTTGAGTGGACAACAATTTGGCTCCTTCCTGGGGATGACTTGGTATAAATTCAAGGAATGAGGCAAGGTAAGAACTTAGAAAAACTCAGGGAAAGCGGACCAATGCCTTATCCATTGGGCCACAGAGTCAAAAAGAACACCAATCAGAGAGGGCAACACACCGAACAACAAAAGGAAAACACACCAAAAGCAGAGAAGCAAAAACACTGTACAGAATATACAAGGGACTCCCTAATCACCTAGGACTTGAACAACTTGAGATACTACCCACTATAAGGAAGTGGGAGAGAAGAACCATCCATGTAATCAAGATAAAAGGAATTCTCACCAGCAAAGTGTCTGATCTTGAAAGGTCCGAGCCACAGGGAATCAAACTTTCCATGGCTGCCACGAGGTTCATGCCTTTTATCCCATAGCAACACAGTGTCTCCAACTTGGAAATCTCTGAACCTGGCTTTCTTGTCAAACAGGACCTTAACCTTCTGCTGGTGAACAGATATCCTATCAGCAACCTCCAATCTGCCCTCATCCTGTCAGCTGTTTTGGGATTATACTGCCTCTGTTTCTGCTTAAAAGATTTAATTCCTGGTTTGAAAGGAATAGGATGCTGCATATCTTTTGGCTTGAAGGCTTTTAGATCCTCATAAGGATAAGCAAGAACATCCTTATACCTCTTTAGAAGATCAATTGCTTTTCTTCTTTCATCTGTTGTGCAACTTTTTCCAATATTCACTAGCTTGGGGTCAGTAGAACTCCCAATATCAATCTTATCATACTCAGCTGATTGTTGAGGCCCAGAAGAAGCTCTAGATTTCACATACCTGTCATGCTTATCAAATAGTTCCTCCAAACTCACCAGCCCTTTAGGAATCTTGTTTCCTTTGAGATTGATGCATCCATCTTGATCTGTTTCTTCTGCATGGGCGACTGTTTGGTCAAAGGGCACACTCTCACGAGGTAGGTTGTCACTTCCCTCAAAATACAGCTGTTCGAAATTACCCTTGAGTTCCAGGAAGGAAAGCAAATGTTGATCATTATTGAAAACTTGCCAGTTATTGGCATTATCAGGTACACTAGGCCGATGGACCATCTCAATGGTGAACTTATCCTGAGAAAAGTCAGGATGAGGAATCAGTAGTGATCCTGAGACTGCCAACGAATCAGCCCTGCTGTTCTTTTCCCTAGGTACTGCTTCAATAGAGAAAGCATCAAGGAACTCAATAGAATCCCAAACCTGATTCCGGTAATGCCTTAACCTTCCATTTTTTACTTGAAAAAGGTTTCTGACCTGCTTTACAATCAACTCTGCATCACCACGAGCCAGAAGATTCTTTATACCTTGTTCTTTGGCCACCTGCAATCCGAGAATGAGAGCCTCGTATTCTGCTGTGTTATTAGTATTCTCGAACTGCAACTTAAATGAAAAAGGATGAAGGACACCTTCCGGTGACACCAGTAGAACACCAGCTCCAGAACCAGCTGAGGAACAACTTCCATCAAATTCTAAAATCCAAATACCATTAGGATCTTTAGGTGACATTCTGGGAAGTTGGATTTCATCAGGGGACATAATCATGTAATTGCCATGACCCATATCCTCATAGAGTATTTGTGCTCTAGGATCATCTGTTTTCTGCACAATATACTCAGACTGCTTCTCGGGCAACAACTTCTTCATTTGTCCATTGACAGGCACGAGTGCATGCGACCAGTCCATTTGGATTTCTCCACCCACATCTTTGCAGAAGTTCCTACTTAGCAACATCCCGTATGAAGGAGGGATATCTGCTACTAGGATGGTAGCCAACACTTTCTTTTCAGGCAAGGCAGCAAAAGCCACTTGTGCATCTTTAATTCTCCCGACCAGGGGCACTTCTTTACTTTCCATGGAGTAACAGGATCCATAAGTGCGAGTGAGGGTCAGGCCTAAAGCATGAGCTACTTTAGCAGGCATTACGTTATCTGAAGCTCCAGAGTCTATGACACAATTACTGAGCTTATGGCCAGCTATTAGTAGTGTTACGTAAAATGGTTTAATTTTGTCACCAGGCGAGGTGACAGCAGCTACCAGACTGGGCTGTGGTGCAGAAGGAGGAGTAGGTAGAAGGCCTTTAGAAGTGGTCTTAGAGTTGGAATTAACAAAGTGGATCATTTTGGCAAAGGCTTTGGGATGGGTTTGATAGTACTCAGCTTCTGAGATTTGTACCTTGGTCTTTTTCAGGTGATCAACAATATCAAAGGATCCAGAAGTGGACGGGCCATCATCATTTGGAATTCTAGGCTTATCAACTTTAGGAGAAAAAGAAGAAGCAACTTTGGTAGCGGGATTGATAGGACTCACCTTCTGTGTAGACGAAGTAGGGATAGGAGATCCTCTTCTTGCAATTACAGGGATAGTTGCCGACTTCTGCTTGGATTTCTTAGGTGGCTGGGTCACCTTCTCCCTCTGCTTTGTCTGTTCTTGAGTCATGACAGCAAAAGATTCGTTGTTCATGTCTACTACCACTTCATCATAATCATCAATGCCCTCAGTGGTAAAGAAATTCACTCGAGATCCCTCAAGTTCCTCTGCCTCATCATCAAATTCTCTCGCAAACTCTTCACAAGCTTCATTACCTTCATCATCATCTAGTTCTTCCACCTCGTAGGTCGCATTGACAGGGACTCTAACAGGACGTCCTTCAAGTGCTAATCTTGTTTGAGAAGCAGGCAAACGATTCCTGGGCTGGAAATTTCTTCTTGGAACATCTGCATAAGGGGCATGCTGAGCCAATTGTTTCTTTATAGCAATAAGATCATTCGCAAGTTTCTGAACTAATGGATCGGTGTTAGGTCCAGGGGTGGAAGAGGAAGAAGCAGCGGACCTAGATTTGGGAGGGTCTCTTCTCAACTTCCCTGACATGATCAAGTCATCCTCGATACTAACAGCAAGAGTTTGATCCTCGACCAATGTTATGAGATTAGCCCTTCTTAGTGCATAACTAACCTTGGGCGTTTGAGCATTTAGGAAGAAACACTTTTGAATTTGATCAACAGGGCGAGTATTTACAGGAATTTTATTTATCAACTGTTGAATCGAGCCACAAACTCTCTCATGGGTTCTTGCGAATCTTTCTTTATCTGAGAAATTTGGGCAAGAAAAGCATGCACATCTTCCACACTTGAAACAATTCTCGAACCGGGTTCTCATGGTGTTCGATCGGTGATAGCGTTAGCGGAAGGTGGTAGAACCAATCAGCGAAAGACATTGTCTTGTAACGTCTCAACGAACAGCCTCACGGAGACGTCTTCATGTTCGACTCCCAGAACTCCACAGGCAACAATAAAAGCTGCGATGTGTTCATCAGGATGCACTTTGCCGTCACCTTTGAACTTGGGGAAGTTCTTTCTAGTTACCTCTAGGTAACTCATGCAAAGGCTGAGTAAGGGCCAGGGGCCCGACACGATGACCCCATGGTAATGGTGCCGCCATTCTTTGAAAAACAGCTTGGAGAGGAACTGTAACACCAGCAAGAATCAAAGCTTGAAGATTAGGGCTAGCTGGCTCTGAAGGAATACCACCCGCAGGACTTCTTTCTTGAACAGGTGGAGTGCTCGTCGAACGAGTTCTTCTATTTCTTGTGGAAGGAAGAGGAAAACCTGTTGCTCAAAAGTGGCGAGAGTCTTCAATACCAAGGTTCCTTCTCCTCGAGTAAAAGCGGAGTCGCGGATCAAAAGATGATCAAAAATTACTGAACTGGAATGTGATTTTCCCCAGCGGAGTCGCAGAAAACTGTTGGTCGTCAAATAGGACTTTTAAGAAGAGCAACAGTCAGGGGACAAGAAGTCCCTCCTCTTTAATGGGAGAGGTTCCCTTATTCAGAAACAAACTTATTTACAAATGTACAGGACATGATTTGTTGGTTAAACTTGGATATCACGAAAGTGTTTTCTATGAAGATCATCAATTACAAAAGGACTGAGGAAATGAGAGTGCGGGACAGAGCAGAAAGGCAACATGCAGAATTATAGATATCAGAGTAATTCTTTATGTATGCGAAGTCACAGTGAATTGAAAACAAGATCATTCGTATAGAACAAATAAGATGTAATTTAAAGACACAAAGTTCTCAATAAATAACATCCTGCGTAACACAAAGTTTCTTGACGTAACACAGATTCATTAATCAAGGACACAAAGTTCCTTCTTGGTTATACAAGATCACCAATCGGCAAGACTAACAAACTGGAGACAAATGATCTTCACAGAGAAAATAAATGAAAACTCAGAGATAACAGAGATCAGATAGACAAAGAAAAGAAAGCCCTTCGTATTGATTTCTTTATGATCTATTTACACTTTCAGAAAATACGCCAAGTTCTTCCTCCTACCTGTGGCGTAGAAATGCCGTTATATAGATTACAAATCAGTTACCCTTCGTAACCGTTTCTTTAATCAAGAACCGTTAAGGACTGCCAACCGCAATACCTCAACCTATTACAAAGAAAACGGAAAAGAAAGGGAAGAGGAGAAAAGAACAAGGAGAAGAAGACAGGTGGCCAGTCGCTGAGAGGGACCCACTGACTTCAGAAACCGCTGTCAGAATCTCTCTAACGCCTCAGCTATGTCCCTGCCACGAGGTCTGACGTGCTGGCCGAAGGCTGCGTCCAAAATCCAAGCGTTCCTCATCTCTTTATCAAACTCGCGTGAGTATGATAATCATTATTGGCTTCTTCAATGGCAGACTCGAGCGGCGAAATTTGTTCTGTTCCTGAAACTTGATCTTCATACCAGTTTGAAAAAAACAGCATATTCGGGTAGAGCGGAAAAAACCAAGTATGAATGGCTTTTGGTTCGCTAGGGACATGTGAGACGCGAATGCGTGAAACACGCGGCTCGGCCGGTTCAGTGAAACAGGGAGAAGACGCACAAATGCATGTTGGGACACTCGGGACGAAAAATGTGCGAAAGACGCGGTTCGGGTGAATCGGCCGAAAATGGAACAACTCGCACTTTTGGCTTCGGGACACTTGGAACAAAAATGTGCGAAGTGCGCGACTCGGGCGTTTCGGCCGAAAATGGAACAGAGCACACTTTTGTACTTGCGGCAAAGGCGGGACAAAATGTCCGACAGGCCGAAATACATACAAAATGACCGAAACACGATTTTCTCAATTTTCACGACTTAGGCACTTTAGAGGAAAACACTCATAACTCAAAATTTTGAAATTTTACTTTCATTAGGGCGGGGAATTTTGAGTGGACAATGAGTCTAAACCCCATTGGGAGAAAGGCCAAAGATCTTGTGTGACCTGTAGTGGATGGCTAGGAGTATGTTGAAGGTTGGCATGTTGTTGACACATAACACAACGCTTAACATATTCGTAGTAATCGTTATTAAGAGTAGGCCAATAATATCCTAGGCGAAGGATCCATTTGGCCATGGCAAGGCCACTAAAATGTCCACCACAAATACCATCATGGACTTGTTGGATGGTATAGGTAACCTCCGCGCCGGTTAGACATCGAAGGAGGATGCCATCAAAGCCACGTTTATAGAGGAGTCCCCCCATGACGACATAACGAGAAACACTTTTAAGAAAAGCACGTTTTCCGTTACTAGTAAGGTCAGGTGGGAGAACAGAGGTTGTAAGGTAGTCGTGAAATTGGTGATACCAAGTATCCTGCGAGTCAACGGAGACATTATTTATCATACCAACATCCGGGGCTGAGTAAGATGGGGCAAAGAGTTGTTAGACCAAGACAAATATGTCAGAGTCAGTTGGTGAGGTAGGAATTTGCGAGGCTAAGCAAGCCATAGTATCCACAAATTTATTAGTTGAGTGGGGAATGGTTTGGATAGAATAATGAGTAAATAAGGTCAAAAGTGAATCCACGTAATGTTTGTACTTTTTAAGTTCCTCATTTTTACATTGGTAGATGCCCGTAACTTGATTGAATACCAATTAAGAGTCACTAAAAATGTTAATAGACTTTACACCTAAGTGTAACGCAACCTAGAGACCCAAAACAAGGGCCTCGTATTCCATTGTATTATTAGTGTAGGGGAAATCAAGCGGAATGAAAGAGGCATAGGTTCAGCATCAAGAGGAATGAGAACAACGCCGGCCCCCCCTGCACTGGCATTTGGATCCATCGAAGAAGAGGGTCATTGGATACGACTCATCACTGAGTGAAAGAGTGGCAATGAGTTCGTCAGGAAAGTAAAATTGGTAAATTATTCCCCAGGTAAAGGGGCTTCCGCGAGTTGGTCTGCGATAGTTTGTCCTTTGATTGATTTCTGGTGTACAAACTCAAGGTCGAGGTCAGCGAGGAGCATAAGCCATCGGGTGATGTGTTGGTTTAGATGAGGTTTGGCATACATATAATGGATGGGGTCCGCGTTGGTGATGACAAAAGTTTTGTGATTCAAGAGGTAGTGTCAGAGTTTGGTGGCCACAAATGATAGGGCTAGGTACAACTTTTCTACATGTGTATACCTAGTCTCGTAATCCACCAGAGTATGACTTATGTAATAAACGGCTTGTTCTCGATACTCGGAGTCACAATGTGCGAGCATGACTCCTACAGCATGGTCGGTGGCGGAAAGGTAAAGGTAGAAAGGGCGATCGTCCTGAGGTGGGATAAGCACGGGTGGCTACAAGAGATAGGCTTTAAGAGCCTCAAAGGCATGGTGGCACTCTTCGCTCCATTGAAAGACAATATTCTTTTTAAGGAGATGATGGAAAGGTTGACATCGATCTGAGAGTTGTGAGATGAAACGCTGGATAGATTGGAATTTTCCCTGTAAACTACGCACTTGTTTGAGGTTAGTGGGTGGGGGCATTTCTAGGATAGCTTTGACTTTAGTTGGATTGACCTCGATGCCACGGAAAAAGACAATAAAACCAAGGAGTTTTTCCGAAAGGAAACCAAAGACACATTTCTTTGGTTGAAGACGAACATAGTATTGTAACAGGTGATCGAAAATAATGGTTAAAACATCGAGATGTTCACTGCAATGTTTAGATTTTCCAAGAAGATCATCAACATAATCCTCAAGGATAGTGTGCATAATGTCATGAAAAATGTAAGTCATAGCCTGCTAATAGGTCGCACCAGCATTCTTAAGGCCAAACGGCATGACACGATAGCAGAAGGTTCCCCAAGGAGTTATGAAGGTGGTTTTATGTTGATCACCGGGGCTACCAAAATTTGATTGTATCCCAAGAAGCCATCCATGAGGGAAAGCATCTCATGGCTCCGTGAGTGAGATCAACAAGTTGATCAATACTTGGGAGGAGAAGTCATCCTTTTGGAAAGTGAGGTTAAGGTCCCGAAACTGTACATATCCGAAGTCCCCCGTTGCTTTAGTGAATGTGTACGATGTTAGAAATCCATTGAGGATAGTCAATAGGTAAGATGAAGGAAACAGAAAGAGTCGTTGAAGCTCTTCTTTGACCAAGAGGGCAATGCGTGGATGTATTTTTCTCGGCTTTTGTTTAAGCTGGTTTGGAATCGGGTTTCGTGGTAATGTTATGGACAGCAATGTCAGGATCAATTCCTGGCATGTCAGCGTAGGACCAAGTGAAAGCTTGGTTGCGGCACAGAAAGGTAGTAAAGGTAGCTTGTTCTGATGCGTTAAGAGATTTTCCGATCTTCACAATGTGAGGATCATCCTCTGTGTGGATGTTGATTTCTATAGTTGACTCATTCAACATGGTTTGAGTGTCAGATGGTAAGGCACGTTGAATATAAGAGTCATCCGCACCAAGGTAAGTGAGGATGGAGTCATCATCCTGGCATTCAACAACATTAATTGAAGGTGAGTCCTCTTTAATCATGTTTGGATACAGAAGGGGAAGAGAAGATGGGTCTTCATTATCGCATTGATAAGTGAGAGGACCCAGGAAGATAGCGTTTATGAAAAAAAAAAGGTAGGAGGGATAGATTCAGGGTTTATCGACTCTGTGGGTGACGATGGCAAAATGGGTGATGATGGTTCGGAAGGAGTGACTTCGTCGTCTTCCTAGATACAATGGATATGCAGTGTCTTTGGTGTAGGTGGTTCTAGAGAATCCAAGACCACGACGATCTTTGTGTTTGTGTGTAGTTACAGGAATGATCATATGTCGGCCTTGTTCATAAAGACCGAAACCGAAGCCCTTCCAAGCATAAAGCGCATCAAGAAGGTGAGGCGGCGGACGATTAGTTAGATATTGAAAATCAGATTGGAAGGGAACCACACTAAGGGGAGATTCAGGGTGTGACAGAGGATGTATCGATACCCCCATATGTTAGGTTGGTGCGCAATTAGGTGGTCCGTAGGAGATTACTTCCCACACGACGGTCGTAGGTAGGATGCGCATGTAGCTGTTTGTACAGACGTGGGGTATGGAAAGTGCTAACATTATATAGGTGATACTCCCCCAGCATAAGGCATTGAAAAACATCTACTAAGGGATCTGAGGTTGGGATGTTGTCCATGGGGAAGGAAGCGGTATTTGCGGTGGTGGTTTCATTGGTTGAAGGTGTAGGTGTGGTTGAGGTGGATGGTTGAGGTGTGGTCAAAATAGATGGTTGGGTTGGATGAATGGGTGTCTTGACTGGTACAAGCACATCATTAGGGTGATATAACATATTGCAGGTTTTGAAGGGGGGAGGGTCAGCTTTTACGGTGTAGGACTTCCCCTCATACTCGAATTTTATGCATCTATGTAAGGTGGAGGGAACGCATCCCATAGCCTAGATCCAAGGGCGGCCTAACAACATGTTGTATTGGAATTCTCCCTCAAGGACATAGAAGAGTTCGGGTAAAGTACATGGCCCTACACAAATGTTAAGGATCACGGTGCCTAAGGTAGAAGTAATAGCATCGTTGAATGAATGCAACATGGTGGGGTTGGCACACATGTAGCTAGAAGGGATATTCATTTGTTGGAAGGATTTGGAAGAGATGATATTTAGGCTAGCGCCCCATCAATCATAACACGACGTACTCGGATGTCCCAGACGTAAGTTGAGATGAAAAGAGCAGGGGTCAAGATCTTCTGCACCAAAGTCAACAATTTCATCTTCGGAGAAACTGACAAGGTGAGGCTTCTGCATGCAGAGACGAAGTGGTAGTTTGTTTGGTGAGAGAAGCAACGTGGTTGGGTGTTAAGATAGAGGCAACGGGCAAGGTTTCGTTAGGTAAGACCTCTATACCTTGAAGGATCTCAATGAGAGCTTGTCGATGAGATTCAGATGTTTGAATGAGATCATACAGTGTCATTTTTACAAGTGATTTGTGAAGCTGTTTGATCATGGTACGATGGGAAACTCCATCAGAGACGAGGTAGACAGGTCCACGAATAACCACTTTAGGTGGTGGTGCGATCAGATGGCGGACGGAGAAAGAGAGGCCGCAGGTGTGCTTTCTTTAGCTTTCCCATTGGTTTTATGCCCTCGAGTAGCAATGCTAATCATGTTGATCTCGTGAACATGAGAGGAGGAAGATGGTAGGGACCAGTCATTGTCTTCGAGAGGTGGGGTTGCAATAATGATATTTCTTGGTGAGGTGAGGATAGGTGGTATAGGAGAGGGGATTGAAGCTAAAGGTTTCTCCCTTCGTAAGTTGTCTTTCTTAACCTTTCTATCCGAGAGAGGTGACTGACAAAGGATGGCTTTCAAAGCTTTGCATCCCTCTACATCATGTCCTGGTGTGCGGTGGTAAGTGCAGATTTTAGACTCATCATAACCTATAGGTCGAGGTTTAGATGGATCATAGGGTCTAAGTGGGGGTAGGGAAATGGTCGCATTCTCCACCAACATATCAAGGATCTTGGCGTAAGATCCTTTGAGTGGGTCAAAGTCAGAGGAAGATGAGGCTATTGATTGGGTGGGTTTTGGTAATGTTTGGGTATGGTTGGTTCAACAGGGTGGTGGCTTAGACAAGGGGTTTTGATAATTAGATTTAACTAAACGTGGCTTCTTCGGCGCAGAAGTTATGTTTAGCTAGTTAGATGACGTGGTAGCAGAAAACAACCACGAGAGAAAGAGGAGTGACAAAGCAAGAAAATCCTTTGATGATGGAGTTTGTTTAGGGTTGATAGGTGGATAGGATACTTGGGGTGACGGTGTTGATACACCCATGGATCTTTGTATGGGTGTAGAAGGCGCAGGTCATTTTAAAGAAAATGCAGGAGGTATGATGTATAGAGGCAAGGTGGAGGGGTGAGGTCCCAATATAGAAGGTAGGTGTGACGGTGAGGGTTTTAGTTGTGATAAAGGCATAGATTGGACTTGAGGAGATTGGGTTTGTCTCCTAGGTGGATGGACGGCTTTATTTTTGGATAAATCTAAGCATTTAGGTGGGTTTGTTAAGTTGGGTATTGGTGAAGTCCCAAGCATAGGGGGAGGTTTGGTTAGGTTAATAGAGGTGGATGAGGTATCTGGTAGAGATGAGGGGGGTGAGGATGAGGACATAGGCATTTTGAGCTTTTGTAAACACCTTGGGTATATGGTAGAGATGTCTAGCTCGGTCATTTGCATTTGAGTAGAGCATGGTGTACTCAAATGCTCCTATAGGATCTGTCTATCTTCCGAGGGGTGACAATCCTCATGTGTGAATAGGATCTTTTGTATGGAAGAGAGGTGGGTTTTGATTCCGGTCCACTGTGGGTGTGATACAGGGTAAATGAGGCACTATATCAATGGGCGTTAAGAGGTCAACCGGTCGCTGAAAATATTTAGGCGATGAAGAACTAATAGGTAGGAGGGCATGTTTGAGAGGATCCGTCATGATTAAAGAATTTGGTGATGTTGGTTCGAGAGGTGTCTCTTCTAAGGATGACAAAAAAAGTGGTGAGCCTTCCTCTTGTACAGCAAGAGTGGTAGAAGAAGATGTTTGGGAAATAGATAAGTAAGATAACATCCACTCACAGTCTTGCAGGGATGTGGTGTAAGAAGGCTCATCTATGAGAAAAGAACTCTTGGCGGTTAATTCCTTTATGGGTAAAGGAATGGTAAGGTTATCATTTTTTCTTGATGGGGGTGGAGGGGGTTTGGATCCCTGCGTTAGTGAAGAGGCTCGATTCAGAATTTCCTCGATCGGAGCTTTTGGTGGGGGTCAAAGACCACATGGATTTCATGAACACTCTCTTCGGCTAAGATATCTTGGTTTATGTTATTGTTAGATGAGTGGTTATGGAATGGTTTGTTGAAGATTTTCAAATTTCGGTTAGCAGGGCGTTAGGATTATCGAGGTTATATCCCCGCATCAACCATTTCCTGCACTATGTTTTTCAACATCTTGCAGTTTTCATGACTGTGTCCCTTCACACGATGGAAGTTACAGAAGTCATTTTCTTTGTACCAAGAAGGTATAGCGCGGGTGGAATCAAACCCAGAGTGAGGTTTAACAGGAGGTAAGGTGATAGCTCCTGCTTTGAGCAATTTTTCCAAAATGACACCATAAGTTTCTCCCAAGGGAGTGTAATTGATGGGCTCGGCTTTATACTTATAGGTGGTTTTTGGCGGGGTATTAGATGGTGCTTGGGATTTGACCATCACCGCGTGTACAGCTCCTTTTGATTTTGAAGCAGTCGATGTGTGAGAATTGGTGGTGTTGGGTTTGTTGGTGGAGTCTTGGGTTCAGAAATTAGGGTTTTTGTTGTGCAACCGCAATTTCTCTTCCTCTAAGGCTCGAATCTCTAGTTTTCGAGCCATAGTAAAGGCCTCATCAAAGGTGTGGAAAGTTTGAATTTGGAGGGTAGGAGAAATGTGCTTAGCGCAGGCCCGCGTAAAGAGTTCGATAAGTTCGGCCTGAGGCAAGGCATAAGTAAGTTGGTTGATAAGGCCCCGCCATCGTCTAACGAAATCTGCAATAGATTCATCTTCAAATTGTCGGATGGCATAGAGGTCGGTGATAGATACTTTCTTGGCAATGTTAATGGAGAAATGATCCAAGAAAGATTGGGCTAATTGGTTAAAAGAGAAGATTGAGTGCTAGGTTAAAGCATTGTACCACTCCAAGGCGGGTCCTGATAAGGACATGGGAAAGGTGCGGAGTAGTAAGGCATCGTCATGAGCAATCAGATAGCAGGCATGTCTAAATGATCGCAAGTGTTGTTGAGGATCCTCCTTACTATTAAAACGAGTAAATTTTGGTAATTCCCATTGAGGAGGATATGAATGAAGGGGGACAGAAGGATGAATAGGCTCCCGACAAACTTGCTCGTATGTCGAGGCGGCTTCCTAAAACAGAAGCCTCAGATTTTGCATCTTGTCCATCATTTGTTTGATTAAATCAGTGGTTGGATGAGATGATGGTGCGGTTGTCATAAACGGAGGAGGATTGGGCCAAGGGCCACCACTAGACAATGGTGGGGTTAAATGTTGATAAGGTATTGAGGATGAATATGTTGAGGTGACCGAATAGGGATGTCCTATATAAGATGTTGAAGTCACCGGATACGTGTGTGGAAATGAAAAGGTGGGTGGAGCTTGAGAAGGAAAGCTTGTGTGGATAGGTGGTAGAGAGCAAGTTATGAAAGGAGCAGTCTGCGAGAGAGACGAGGTAGGAGCAGTCGGTGGTAATGATATGTGGGGCCCCAGGTTAACCAAAGGAAAGCCAATCTATGCCGTATGAACCCCTGAAGCCACTGAGTTGGGAGACGGGGCTAAGGATGAAGAAGGCAAGGTGGAGTTATCAGGTGGGGAAGGAGCTAAGTGAGTAGCTATACTAATAGGCATACCAACAAGGAGTTGACCGTCGGGTGTATGGTCAAGGGTATGAGACAAATAGTACTGTACAGTGCTAGGATTAGCATCCAAAAATTTCACAAATTCCTTATCTCCTACAGGGATTTTGGGAACTTCACTGGTGTCCGTAGGATTCCCCATAGGATGTGAAGGGGGTGATTCAGGCAAAGGCACAAAACAGGCATGTGAAACCATGGTTGCAGCTTGTTTCCAAGTGATAACAACCATGGACAAGAGTAGATAGTCGGGATTCAATCTATCAGGGATAGAAACAGCCACAAAATGTTGGAATTGGTAGGTTGTTGGTTTGTCGGGAAGCAGAAAAGACAAGATAACCATATATCGGTCAGGTAACCAATGTCGGTCAGACTGTAGCCGACGTCGGTAAGTTAACCGATGTCGGTAGAATAGGACTGGTGTAAGAAGCTATAAGAAGTTGCTGATTTGGGGTTAACGATGCTTAGTATACCTACCAAACTGTTCTGAAGTGATTACTGAAATAGTGTATGACAGAGAAACAGAACTAAAAACAAGCAAGATGCACAGGAAAATCAAGAGACTAACCCTAGGATTAGTTTTAATTATTGTGGGCTTATGCCTTAGACGCAAGATGATGTCAATCCTAAACAAAATACCTAAGGGAGATGTCAATTTTGTTTTGGCTTATAAGGTTACCTCAATCGGGCGGAGGAATACCGCGGAAAAAAGGGGGGATGTTTGAGCTGTTGTGTTGATTATGATGTGATTCGGTATGTGTTGTGCAGTGAAAGTAAGATTAATTTCTTGTCAATACTGTGGATATCACCCCCATGTGTACGACCTGTTACTTAACCTATGTTCACTAGAATTGAAAACAGCAAGCAAGAATGTGATGCACGTGTTTTAAACCCAAATCGAAAATGATATTCGATGAAGCAAAGGAGATGACTTTCACTAATGCAAAGATGTGAAAGCAAGACAAATTCTTTTACCAAAATAACAAAATATCTTGTGAATATTTTAGAAGAAGAAAATAGCAAGGGTGCTCCCTATATGAAAGCAAGCAAGAAAGAAAGAAACCCAAGAAGGGTCCCCCAAAGTGCCAAAATGTTTCGCATGAGAATGTTTCCATTCCTAGAATAGAGTTGCTTCTATCCTTTCATTCTCTTGAGAAGCAGAGATAAGGGTTAGGGCTAGGAGGATCACTGTTGAGTGTTGGGAGGGTGTGTGCGTACCGTAGAGAGAGATCAGATCGATTCGAAGAACTCCTTTTTGTCTAGGAAGGACTGCTGCAAGTAAGAATATAAGACCACCAAATTTTAGTTAGACAATAAATGAGGGAAGCGCCTTGGGGCCTGGGAAATATTAGACTTCCTTTGAAGGTGGTGAGTTCCCCTTTTAATACGAATTAACACAAATGATAATAAAGAAGCTATTGCGAAATAACAATTTAGGTACCTCGTTACAAAGCAATAGAGACTAAACTACCAATAATAAAACATCACGTTGTTTTTTGGTCCTTTGGTCATTGATATGTTCAACTCGAGTTACAGGGATAAACCAGATTGGATCTGAGGTTGTTAGGAGACAAATAGGTGAGAGGAAGGTTTTGGGTATAAGTCATAGTGACCGATGCCGGTCACTAGATAACCGACCATCATGGTTAGAGAACAGTTACTGTAGGGGATAACCGACACCGGTAGGGTCAGTAATCTAGGTGCTTCTGGATGGAGGTTGGTTGCAGGATGATTGTGGGGTTTTTTTAAGACTGGTGGATGGTTGAGGGGAATAGTGAGATGACGGGGAAGACTCAGAGTGTGATAAAACTATCTTCTGGGCAATACAAGGATGTATGGATGAAGGTTAAGTGTAGGGTGCTGGCAGGTGGTAGATCTAGGAGTGAGCTTATAATTACTATCAATCAAAAGGCTCAAGAAATGGTGCTTAGAAACATACAAGACACTACTTACTCATTCTTGATGAAAATTCAGGTCCAAGGAATGTGGTGGTGACAGTAAGGCTTAGTTGGGATGATCCGG
This sequence comes from Taxus wallichiana var. yunnanensis, assembly GCA_018340775.1. Taxonomy (NCBI): domain Eukaryota; kingdom Viridiplantae; phylum Streptophyta; class Pinopsida; order Cupressales; family Taxaceae; genus Taxus; species Taxus wallichiana. Next base: position 692,670,698 of record CM031239.1, read on the forward strand.
TGTTGGAAAGTGAGCTGATGAAGCTATCCTCAGTCTTTTCCAATGCTTGAATAAGGGTGGCAATGATCCAGTGGCTCAGTTGCAGTCTTCGGCTCGATGCTCTTCTCTGCAACCTCTTCTCTTTTCTTCACTTGTCTCTGTCTTGCAAATGAATTTCGGATCCTTTCAAATGAATTCCAGCTCCTTTGTTTTTGGTTGGGGGCGGTCATTTACAGGGAACCGATGGCGGTCGAGTAGGAACCGATGTCGGTTAAGTCAAAGTGGGCTATTTTTAGTAAAATAGCCAAATTTCCCTCCTTTTCTCTGAGGTATTAGTTGTGGGCTTGGTCAAGTCATTATTAGGTTGGTTTTGGTGCGGGTGAGGAGTAATTAGTCATGGGTGTGGATGTAGACCAAGTTATAGGTCTTAATTAGGTTAGTTTAGGGTTAGGGCTAGGTCATGATGAGGTGGCGAAATGAGGTGGCAGGTTTGGAGATGTGGATTTATTAATTATAAGGTAATTAATAAATAATTGTGCAAGGTTTAGGTGGTGAGGTTAGGTTGCGAAATGAGATGCGGGGCATAGGGTGTCGTAAGACACAAATTTGGTGTCTACACCATTATCCGCATCTATCTTAAACACACCCTTTACTACATTTATATATATTATGCCAACAAATCCACCGGTGTATGTCTTGACATCATTATCACACATTTCTTTACCCATGGCCAAATCATGAATTTTACCCCACTCTTCCACACCTAATCTTGCCACATCCACTATTCCCACATCGACATCTACTATCAAACTAATCACAACTCCTCAATCCACAAGCATACCCACAATGCCTCTAAAAACACCTAAAACAAGCACCGAAGGCATTCATACCTCTTCCACAAAACTCCTCATTTCCACATCAAACAATACAAAACCTAACACATCTTCCTCTCACATATACTTCATTAACCACATGATCCAAACACCCCTTCTTCTATCCACACCTACACCTATCATCATGTAACACCTTGGACAAATTGTTATATTTCTCTTTGCATTACAAGTGTTGGCATGTGATTTTCTTGAATGAGGTGTGTTTCCTTGATTGTTGAAAATCATGCTTGTTATGGATAAATCATTTCTACTCTTGGATTCTTTAGAACGGAATGATATGGCTTGCAAGAATCCATTTTCACTTCTTATTGATAAGCTACAATCTAATTTTTAGAGTCACAAACGTATCTCTTTACTGACTCATCCTTGGATCAATTTCAGTGATCCAAGGAATGTTTTAAATCTTCTTAACAGACTAAATGGTAAATTGACATTCATTAGTTGAGAGACATAGCAGATTGAACTTTGTATGTTACAAATTCTTTGGGCTTGAGTGAATGTGTCTTCATTCGGTTGTATGTTGTGCTTGGGTCTTTGGGATTGATCTCTGTAGGACATTATTGGCGTAAACAAAAATAGTCTACTTCATGACTATGAAGGGGATCAGAATCCTAAAACTAAAGGACTATCCTAACGGTATCCTAAACTAGGTAAGAGCACCTACTTCCTAGCTACGTCTACTTAATTAGGGTTATAATCTAACCTAAGCTCTAGTGCTAAAGGAATAAGGGAGAAAGTTTGCTAAGGTGATATTAGGCTATATTAACCTAATGCCTAATACTATATGGAAGTAAATTTAATCTAACCTAAAGTGGGTATTACCTATGGCAATGTTTTAAGACCTAAGGTAATTAATTGTTAGACTAACCTAAGTTTTGGGGACATCTATCCTAAACTATTTAAAAGGGACCTAGGGTCACATGGCACTATGGTGACGGTTCCAATGGCTTTTATTTGATTTGATTGGGTTTAATGCATGAGGTCCGCCGTTTTGGCAAGGGCTAGTTAACTTTAGTGGGGCTTACATGGAGGCTTCACTAAGTAGGAATTACATGTTGGAGAGATTTGTAACTTTTATGGAATTACATGTTGATTTGGAAATTGCATTCACCAATTTTGGGAGGTGGTTGCAAGGAGAGATAAGTGCGAGAATTGGGAGTTATGGCATTTATGGATCTCTCGGTTTATGTGTTTAAACTATCTAGGAAAGAAGGGAGGTGGATTTGTGGGATGTTTTTGGTTTTGCATGCCTCACGAATTTTGCTCTTGTTGGTTGTCAAATAAGGACTTTATTGAAAACAACAGTCAAGGGACAGAAATTCCCTCCTCTTTAATGGGAGAGGTTCCCTTATTTAAAGGCAAAAACTTATTTACAAATGTACAATGTTTAGTTTTAAAGAGGAACTTTGATATCATGAAAGTGTTTGATATAACAGATCATCAATACAAAAGGATAGAAGAATTAAGGAATGGGAAAAGGTAGAATAACACTCTCAGGAAATATAGATAACAAAATAATTCCTTACACATGCTAGAATGGAATCATATAGAATAGAATCATTTGCATTAAAACCACAAGATGTTATTTCACAGACACAAAGTTCCAGAGATGACATCCACAAGAATACAAAGCTTCTTGAAGTAAAATAGATTAATGATTCAATAACTTTTAACAGATAGAAAGGAAAGAACAAGAACATATAGAAACAGAAAGAGATCTTCTTGTATTGATAGCTTTTTACTCCTTTACACTTTCAAAAATAACCAGAGTTCCAGCCCAGAAAATGGTGTAAAGAGCCCATTATATAGCTTACAAATTGGTTACACTTGGTAACCATTTCTTTTAACTAAAATATTAATTAAGGAAGTTCTCAACACAATGTCCTTAATTAGTTTACAATGAGCTCAATTCTAGGAAAAGAAGGAGAAAAGGAGAAACTAGGAGAGAAAACATCCGCTTATTGCTGAGGAGGGCCCACCGACTTGAGAATCCGTTGCCTGAATCTTTTTAATGCCTCAACTATCTCCCTACCTCGTGGGATTGATGTGTTGGTAGTGGCGTGAGACCAAGTGCCTAGACATTTCTCCATGTCCTTATCAAACTCGGTATGTTCCAGGTATTCTTTATTAGCCTCTTCAATGGTAGATTGAAGAGAGAAAATATCCTTTATCTTCTCTTTGGTAATCAATTCTTCTTTGAACAGGTCTTCTTTGAAAAATGTCCTAAACTGAGTTTTAATCTCTTGAAGAGAGAAAGGAACACCTAAAGTTTCATCATGAAGATGATAATGAATATCCTTAAAGGTAGATGCAACACAAGTCTTGAAATATTCTCCCTTCTGCCAACTGTTTCTCAATTCTCCCAAGGCTTCTTCCAGAAATTTTATTTTCCATTCAACACTAAACACCCATGACCCTAACAAGTTGTCCTTGGCATCATCAAAAATTTATTGGCCAACAATATCTTTTCATCAGCTTGTCCCATTAGGCGAAGATCTATGATGCAACTACTCCAAAGCTTCAGTTCTTTGTCCATAGTTCTAATAGAGGAGGAGAGTTTTTGTTGTAGGTTAGCCACCTTCTCATTGATTTTGAAGGCCTCTACAATGAAGTTCAAGCCTGCAATGGTCATTTCATCAACCATGGCTTCCATAGCCCTTCCATAAGTGGAATATCTATGTATATCCTTGATACTCTGAACCTCATCCTGACTGAGAATCATAGGAGGTGGAAGGGCAGCCAGTGGAGTAGGATCCAAAACCTTATCTTTAGCCAATAATGACTTGATGAAGTTGGAAAGAACTTGATTTTGTTCTTCCAACTGTTCTATAGTTTTTTTACCCTTTTCCACTCTCTCAATAACCTTGGTTACTATTTCTTGGAGGTTATTTACCTCACTCTCAGGAGTAGATTCTCCCATTGGAATTCTAGAAAGTTCAAGTCAGAGGCTAATAGATCTTGCTTTGCCTTATCAACCTTAGGATTTATAACCTCTAGAAATTGTTGGCTTTGAGAATCTCTCACTATTCTTGAAGATTTTTTAACTCTCTTTGCTAGAGGAGGATGATTAGTGCCTAATAAAGCTGTCTCGGCATCAAAATTTGGCCCTGTCAAATAGGATGAAGGTTTTCTCTTCCTGCTATCAACCAAGGGTTGCACCCATGTGAAAGTAGAAGAAGAAGAAGAAGGGAAAAGAGGACCAAGATCAAGTGAACCCATGGCACTTAAGGTATTCACCATTGTTGCTTCCAGTAAAGAGGTGAGGCATCTGGAGCTTCTTGTGCAGAGGAATCTGTGGTACTAGGCGGTTCAGTGCTAGGCACCTCCTTCTCATCTTCTACTATAACTTTTGAAGTTCCTGTAGGGTTAGGTACTTCACCATCATCACTTTAACTGAGAACAATAATGTTCTCGCCTTGAATTCAATCTGAATGCTCTAGAAGGGGTTCTTCCTCAATTGGCTCTTGTTTCACCTCTTTTATCTTCTTTCAATACACTTGAGTAGAAGAAGAGAGAGTAGATGATTGAGTTCTTTAATTGAGGAAGGAGGAGGGGTTTGTCTACAGATACCTCTGTTTTGGGTGTATGTGTTTCCTTTCTAGGTGTTGAAGTATCTCTGGAAGAATATCTGCTCTGATTCTTCTTAAGCTCTCGAACCTTTCTGTCAAACCAAAATTTGGTTCTTACAAGGACAGGGGTCAAAATCTCAACCAAGTCATCCTTCTCCTTCTTGTACCAATCCAGATCTTCCAAAGGATTATGTTTGATTGATGTCTCATATTCAAAATATTGTAAGTCTTCATCATCATCCTGGAACCCTTCAAGAATTTGATAGAGATTGAGCTCTTTAATCTGTTGAAGAGAGAGTCTACCATAGTGCCTCTGCCTTGCTTCAAAATCATCTGCACAATCAGCCCAATAGTCCTCAGTATGATGATAGTTTATCCTGAGGTTCTGATCAATGAACTTCTTCAAATCAAAGCAAGTCCTAGGTCTGAGGAAGTGGACAGTGAGGGGAGCAAGAGCCCTTTCTATATTTTGGGCATCCAAGGTTATTTTACATGTATAATTTCCCAAAGAAATAGGGAAGTGCAGACTAGAGATTTTCTTGTCCCTGCAGGTTCTATGCAATTTATCCAATTGCCTGCACACTTCAATTAGAGCCATCTTGTCATTACAAAACATGGGGAGCTTGAGAGGTGTGTTTTCATAACCAGCCAACCTGATATATGAAAACCTCCTGAATTGAATGAAGAAAGCTCCATACTTAGCTATCAGGTTCATGGCTTCATCAGAAAACCTCTTGGCAGTATCACCTTCTAAAAGCCTTACAATATACATGGTAAAGGCATCATTAACTCTTCTGAAATTGTGGTTGCTAGTTTCAAGGGTAAATTGAGGGTAGTATGCATAAATGGGCTCATCCTTCTGACCCTCCATGTATGTGAATCCGAACCATTGCTGGGATGCTGCTAGGGAATACATGAGATAAGAAGTCATATAGAACTTCTTAGTCTACTACACATTAGAAAATTGCTCAGTCAAATTCATGCAAATGATTTCTACCCAATTTATGTTCTGATTACCTTCACAAATGATGTTGATAAAAGGGCACATCTAGAAGTGAAATTCATTGGTAGAGGAAATCCCATGACACGAGCTAGCAAAATGATGAAATCAGCCACACTACTCATTATTGAAATCAATCCTAAATAACACCTTGGAAAATCGGGACGCTCCTTCTTAGGGTTCTTCACCATGATTTTTCTATTCTTGCTTATATTTTTCATTATCGTACTCAAATAGGGTCTGAGCTTGAGCTTGATTGAGAACGATGGAGTATTCAGTCTCTAGAATGCGTAGGGCAGCAGTAATGGTAGTAGCATCAGTTTGGCAATCAACTCCCCATGCACATTAGTCAATTCTTTGGTGTCCGAGTTAAAATGAGCTCCATAGGTGAGCACAGTGTCGGCACATTATACAAAGATAGGGAAACTAGCCGCATAAGCAAGTCCGCTGTCGTTGATCATTTGTGCCATGGGGGAAGGATTAGGGCAAGTCAATCTGTTCCAAAAATCCCCAAAATCTAGGTGTTAAACCTCACTATCCCGATATCGGGAACAGAGGTCTCAAGAGGTGATACATGTTCTTGGCCTTGGAATTTGATCTTCATGTTTGCAATGCACAAAGGAAAACCTTCAAGGGTCAAGTTTGCAATAAAAATGCAAAGGGAACAGGGAGCACAAGCAAATTACCTTAATTAGGGATTCGAACAAATGATGGCAAGTAAGCAATGTGTCAAATGCATAGAGGATAGTCCCTTTACATAGTCATTTAGGAGATAGAAGGTTATTAAATGCACATTAAATTCATATTACACTGACTCAAAAAGATAATAATCGGGAAGAGCAGAAAAAACTAGCTTGGATGGTCTTTAGTACATTTGGGACATGAGGGACACGAACACGCGATCGAGCCGACGCGGGCGATGCATGTAATGCGGGCCAAATGAGCACGGGTGGTCCAAAAACTTGGAAACATGAGGGATGTGAGGGACGTGAGGGGCGTGAGGATGCAAAGATATAATTCAGCCGATGCGCATGATCCGGGAAAAGCAGGGACAGAAGGCACAGATGCTTTTGGGACAGATGGGACAAAAGTACGCAACATACCCGATGCGGGTGATGCGGGCGATTGGGAATAGAGAGTCCAAGTGGACTTGGGACAAATGGGCCAAAAAGTTCTCACAGAACTAAAAGTTAAAGAATTTTGGGGAATGCGAGTTGATCGGGGAATGGAAGGCCCAGCAGAACTTGGGACATGAGGGACAAAAATGTCTAACAGACCTATAAATCACCAAAATAACCCCAAAAAACGTGAATTTTACTATCTCCTCAACTTTTCACTTCACTAGAACATCACTAATGAGTGTCAACTCAAAATTTTCAATTTTCTAACTTTTAAAAGAGGGGAAATTTTGAGAGGACAAAAGCTTTACATGGAGCTATCTGGTTCTTTGAACCAACAGTTCGACTTCTTCTTCTTAGTTATTTTTGTTTCTCTGGTCTATTTTTATCAAGGGAATGTATATGAGGCATTGGAAGGAAATTTGTTTGGTTGTTGATCTTTCATGGAGAAGAAAAAGAGTGGGAAGCTCAGTTGGAAGTCTCCTTTGAATTTACAGAAGCACTATCAGGCATGATAGGCCCTACCCATTAAGATTTCTTGCTTTCTTCTAAGTGATTCATTAGAACAACTCTGCTCTCATGAGATAAATATTTGCATGATTTGTCTGGTTATCTACTTGCATGTTTTTATGAATCTCTGTGGTTTTTGGAATGTAAATCCATTGCTTAGTAATGATGGTTTTGGGAAACTTTCTTTGTGCTAGTTTGATGGTGACATGCTTGCGAAAATTGTATTTGAAGCTTTGTAATTTAGTCTGAAACTTGTATGCAAGACTGGTGTTGTTTTGAACTAGCATTAGTTACTTTGTGTGGTTCTGAACCTTTATGGGAGTCTTATGTTTCATTCTGAACTATTATTTGGAACCTGTGTTTCATTTTTACTTGTATTGGAGCATTCAAGTTTTGCTAGGAGCTTGTATTTAAACTTCGTGTTATTCTGAGCTGAGTTGGAGCTTTGTGTAGTTCTAAAATTTTGCTCGAATCTTCATATTTGACACTATACTCATATTCAGTACTTGTGTATTCTGAACTTGTAGTCGAGTTGATGAGTTTTGTTTTGTACATGTACTCTAAGCTGAAAGTTTTATTCGTATTCAAGGGATTTGAGAATGATTGAACTCATTATGGACTGTCTACTCGAAAGGGTCTTGAGATATTTGTTTTGTTTTGAAGTAGACTGGTAATCTCTTTTGAGATCTTCTTCACGTAGCTTCTTGAGTGTGAATGGTTTTAGTACTTTTGTCTTTTAGACTGTACCACCTTCTTTGAACTTGACAGGGCGTGTGAATACAAAGTATATCCTATTCTTCTCTACCCTGAGTGAACCCATGTCCTATTGAAGGCTTGACTATTATATTAGAAGGATTAAAGGACTGGAATTATATCTTGTTATGGGTATTTGATGATTTATAGTTCGTTTGGAACAGTCGTTAACAATTTTAGAGGCTTCGAAAATGCAGTATTTACTCTCCTTCTTGTAATAGATGTCTGAAACAAATGCCTTCCTTGTCATAATATTTTTAAATGGAACTTGAGAGTCCTTGTTGTGATTCTATTTCAGTCATGTTGGAGGTAAGTTTGGGATAATACTTGTCTTAAACGTATATTGAGTTTTCTTACTCTCTTCAGTTCTTTTTAATTGATTTCTAGGTTTTTTTAAAAGATGGATTGAGTACCTTAGTGTACTGAATTTTGTATGAAAGGATATATTTTATCTTTGTTCAGATAGTTTTGTATTATTGTTCTTATTTGGATCACGAACTACTTACTTCTTTGTATTGAGTTGTTGAAGCCTTGTAATGGGATTTCAGTTCTTGAGTTCATGATTACTTCTAAACTTGTATATCTTTTATTGTTTGTGGATTTCTACTCCTTGATGGATTCATTGAATGAATCTCCAAGTTTTATAGAGAAAGGAACATGTTCTCTTGGGGACAGTATATTGTTTTAGGGACTGTACTGTGTACTTCATTCTAAGATTTGAATTTGAACTTGTGCTTGATGAATGGAAATAGGTAAACCAGTTTGTAAGATTTGTAATGGAAAATTAGAAGTGTGCTTTCTTTAACTATGTGTTCAGTTTTGTGTTCTCTTTTGGGAACTAGTTAAAGAATTTCTAAGTTTGAAATAGAAATGAGAATTCATTTCATAGTATAAATGAAATGAATTATGGATTGGACCTTTTCCAATGGATATCCCTTCTTACTATTTTTGGACGAGTTCATTTGACTGAACTTCTCTGTATTTGATTCTCTTATGAGATGGAAATTTCTTGTGGAATGTTTAGTCTACTTTTCTTAAGTCATTTGTTGTAATGTTTTGTAAAGAGATTAGCTGAGTCAGAATGTTGGAAAGAAAATAATATCATGCTTAGACCGACTGTTTTGCTTGATTGAGTCATACTCCATTTGGATTGATATTGGAAGGTTGTCTCTTTTTGCACTCTGTCTTATTATGAACCCTTCTTGGATGGACTAGATAAGAGATTAACTCGTGTGAGTCTAGCTTGGGTTGTGGAACGTTTGGTTTCATTTCTTGAATTATATCTTCTAACATGTGGAAGTTAGTTTAGACTTGTAGGAGGATTGTTTTGACTCTCTACCCCTACTTGGACTTATTTGGGATTCTTGTTAGATGTTTTTCCTTTAATGTTGAATCCTTTTATAGTTATCTTTGAACTGAGGTAGTTTGTGTGTTCTAAACTTGTTTTTGTCTTTCAGATGATTAGTGTATGGGGAATAAGTATGTATTGATTCTTCTTCTTTTGCTATATGGAAAGATGAAGCATCCTAATATGAGTTATGTTGTAATTAACTTCTTTTGTTGCTTAGAAAAGATAAATGTGTATTTCTATTCTTATAGAACTATGAAACAATTGGATGAAAAGACCTGTTGATTGTTTTTAAAGTAATTGATAGGATCAATTAAACCTTATGATATAATGCAGGTGTTGCAGATTATATTAAGTTATTTTCTTAAAAGTAAATTTAGACTCTTTTAATGTACTTATTTTCTAGATGTTATTACTTATGATTATATGTATGATATATTAATTGTTTCATTAAAGTAGATTTGTTTTAAAGGAACAATTAGTGGAATGCACTTCACTTTAATGCTTAGTGCTTATCATGCTCGGTTCATTAAGCGACCCATGCTAGCAATTTTGCGAGATGGATATCGTAAGTGATAAAAAGAAGGCAAGAACTTTTATGATGCATTGGCTTATTTAAGTTTGGATCTTCTGTAAAGAGTTTCGATTCATTCTTAAGTTGTATTGGAAAAGAAAAGTGATGTTCTTTTAAGATCCTTAATTTTGATTGACATGCAAAATGTCTGAAATGCATAGTCTTGAAAATGTATATTTATCTTCATGAATTGAAAGGTTTTGTGATGGACTCAAAATTATGATGTGAATTCTTTTGTACTTTTATGATGGAAATAATAGTGATATCTTTGCGTTATTCTTTATATCTGTTGTATATTATTGTTGTTATAAGATAATGAGTTCGATTAAGGAGATAGTATAATCTCCCTTATATTAATGAACTTGTTAAATTACAAAAGATGTCATTCTCTAACTACAAAACTATAGTTTAATAATGAAATATGCTTTGGACATATAATTAAACTATATAAGTAACAAATGATAAAACGGTTATGTTAAACCTAACATCTAACCATGTACAGGAAGACTCTTCCTCTCTCATGGAATGAAAATAGAAGGAAAAGTGATTATGATCTTTAATCTTATACTATGTTTATAAAGTAAAAACTAGATGAATCTAGGTGGATGACACACTTGATTTAGACAGCTAGGTTGCATTAAGAGTTAAACGTTTGATGTTTATTGTATTTCTTTGGGATAACTATTGGTTATGCCACGTTAATGAACATTAATGCAAACATGAATTAATGAAGTTATCCATATCTTATCAGGATAAGTATGGATAAAGAACTTAAGGAATGTTAGAATTAGGGTTAAAATCTAATTATTAATTAATGACCACTAAGGGGGTATGTACATCTTGATGAATCAGTTCTAACGGATGTTAGCACACACAAACTACAGGATTATACCCTCGAGAAGTCCTTGGACTTCTCAAGGATATAGTGTTGTAGTTAACATGTGGTAACACCCTTCCATATTTGTTCATCTAGATCTATGCACATCTGGACTTGAACTTCATTTCCCTCTAGGTCAAGTTAGTAGCATGTTTTTGATAGGTAGTAGCTCTTTATGACTTAGGGTACCTTGGCACATCCAGTTGACTTAGGTCAACTAAGTATGCCCATATACCCTAAGTCATTGTGAGTGTCTTCCTATAATAAATTATGTTTCTAACTGGGCTAGGGTCAAACAGGTAAGTGAGCGGCGGCGGTCAGTAAGACCATTCTAGATAACAGAGGAGTGAGGTGAAGGACGTATTCTAGAATGATGATTATGTCATCTAGGAATAGTAACATAAACATTATGTTGAAAATATTTGACAAAGTATCGCAAGCTATTGGTTGTGTTGTCCTATGTCACCTAGTTTAAAGCAACGTGATGTCAGATGGATATTGGTAACAAATATTCATATATGTTCTTTAAAAAGATCACTCAACACCCGAAATAGTGTAGGAGAACCAAGTATACGTAGTATACATTAAGTATTCTATGCTCGAGTTAACATGAGAGATCGGTTGGTAACCAAGTCATGGAATGAGAGATCGGTAGTATACCGAGTCATTACAGACTACATATGGTTATTTGTTATGAGATTGATTGGCATAGAATGTGTGTTCTAAATGATGTTTTATTTAGAGCAGAGAACATTATGGTTCAAAAAAAAATTCCCTTGTTTCTAAAGTCTTAAAATGGGAATGTTACACATAAATTCTACACCAACATCTACCTCACCCACTTCATCAAATGCAACTCCCCATCCACATCTATTCCACCATTACCCATCATACCATCCGTAGAATCAATCACAGTTCCTCTTTCGCACTTCTACCTACACCTACCACATCGACCATCATAACCACATCTCCTACATCATCATCTTCTCCTCCCACATCCTTTGAAGAATATTAGAGAGCACTACAACTTGTAGCAACCATAGGTGACCCTCTGTCTCATCTACACAACCAGACATTTCTTCACCTTCCTTAGACCAAATCATGCAAAAATTACTTCCCCATTAGGCCACACCATCACCTTCAGACCAATTATTCAAAATCATTGTCATCCCATCCAAGGGAACTCCTTCACAAAACAAATCCAAAAACCTTGGTACCCTTCTAGGGTAATCCCTTGTGTGCCCCAAAGAAAGATAGACATTCCTCCAGCCAAGACCAAACCTACATCATCCATCTTGGGGCCACATCCATCTATCCTAGGACCACCTCCTTCATCACAATCAATCAACCAATCCAAATCCAAACAATTTGACTCCCTCCTAGGACTAGCTCCTTCATCGAGAACACTCCCATCCACCAACCAGTCCAAATCAAAATCATCCAACCCTTCTTCTTCCAGGACACCAATCACTATCAAAACTGAAAACAAAACACCAAGATCTCGAAACAATCCACCCTCATCCTCGACATCCAAAAATATCCTAACACATATATCGAATCCTATGTGGAAGTCCTGCGACATCTACTCCAAATTTCTACCATCACACTTCCACCTATCAAGGATTTTAATCCAAACTGTCCTCAAGCCATTATGGTTCCACCCTCACCGCATTTGCACCTATCATCGTACCTCAGGTAATGACATTGAACAATGTAAGACCTTATGAAATGTCATCCATGATCTTATCGAGAGATAGGACCTTCTCGAGGACTCTCCTTCTCCATCTACCATCTCATCCATGATTGATTTGACTCCCATTTCCACCTCTCCATCTATAGGAGCCACTAGGCCTCCTCCTTCATCCACCACTTCTTCACATACCGCTCCTCTTAGTGAGGGTCCTCCCTCTTCATCGATACATTTTGCCTAGTTATATTGTTATGATGATCTTTGACCCTATACCTCATCTATATTTGACATCCCTTCCACATATCCTATCCCATTTCTTTCAACATCCATTAGCTCATCCACATCTCTCTCGCTAAGGGGAGCACCTTCCCCTTGTTGATTCTTCCTAATCATCTTATCCCTGCATCTTCTTTTACATTGGGGACTTCATTCTAGGATTTATTTTCTTATGGATTAGATCCTTTCCATACCTAACATTATCTTATCCTATCTAGCTCATCTCATCCGATCATATCAGCTAGTTTTTCTGTCATCTTCTCCTCCTAAGACCACCTTCGTGGCCATATTTGTGCTTCCCTTAGGAGCACCATGGCTCTATCTAAGGCCCACCCTTATGGCCATATAATCTCATCCTAAAATAACTTTAGTAACTATTACTCTTGTTTTCCCAAGAAAATGTGTATTTACTAAAGCTTCATGATCCTTATCGGACTTATCTCAACCTACCTAAACTTGAATTTATCGCGACCAAACCTTTACATCTATCTTCTTACCCAAAATCCCTTTTCATAGACAAGAGGGTCTCACCCTTATTAATCCTCAATATTCATAACAACATCACTCTATCATCACTACAACTGAATATTTCACTAAGTGGGTGGAATCAATTCCATCACTTCAACCAAATCTAGTCCAATCATTAACTTTATCTACCAAAGCACATCATTTTCCGCTTTAGCGTTCCTCAAAAACTCGTCACGGACAATGGAAAGTCCTTTAAAAACAAAGATCTTAAGAATATTTATGACTCATTTAACATCCAACTCATCTTCTCTTCTCCATAATATCCTCAAGCTAATGACCAAGCCAAAGCCACTAATAAAAATATTGAAACATTCTAGCAAAAATTGTTGATCGGTTTGGTCATGATTGGCACCTCCATTTCCCTTTCGCTTTGTGGTCTTATCGAACTAACATGCATACTTATATGAGGGCTACACCCATTTTTCTTGTGTACAGTTCCAAAGTCATGCTTCCTCTCAAAATTCAAATTTCATCTTTGTGCATGTCCCTTCGCGAATTCATCTCTGATGAATACTATCGCTAAGCACATCTAGCACAACTCGAGTTGTTAGATGAACGTCGCCTTCTCGCTCTTGAACACCATCATGTTTATCAAGAGTGCATCAAATGTTCTTACAACAAGCACATCAAAGAACACAAATTTAATGTCGGTGACCTCATTCTCAAAGAAAATCATAACGTCACTACTCTAGAAAGGATCCAACATGGAAATTTTTCCGATGGCGGATTGGACCATACATTATCAGGCATAAGTATGGGTGAAGCCTATTGATTAGCCTCCCTTTGATGGTAATCCGAAGTATAACCTCTTAACACATTGCACTATCGATTGTCTTCCAGTGAGCTCTTAGTCATATCCTTAGATCATCCCTCCATCATTAGCCTCTTCCATCTTTCATCATAGTGATTTGGAATTATGTGGTCATCTATCACTTTCCTAGATGTGACCTTAAATATGAGCACCATGGCTCTTCTCATAGCATATTCCTTATGGATAGGTTCTCCCATTTTGGTGAGAACTCTACGATCATTACATCCATCACCCTCTCATTCGCCTATTGGAACCATGCAAAGGGTCTAGGGGTGTCTCTTGTACATTCATTATCCCCTCCTAAGTGGTCTACTTAGCTATTCCCAGCTCTTCCCCATGTCAAAATCAAAATCAAAGGATGCTCCAATCAAAATTCAAAGCACTCAAAAATAGATTGCTCCCTCGAAGGAAAGATGTCCATGCAAAAAAAATCATCAATCAAAAGAAAATTCAAATCAAATAAATAGACTGATCCCTCGAACGATGGCTACTCATTTTATCATGGCATTAAAGGCTTCCCAATTGATCAGCCTTCCATTTTATTAGCATCCTCAGAAATCTTCCCACATTGATCATCTTTCTTTTATCGATGGTTACATTCTAGCACATGTTTTGGTCGCATGTGCCTTACGTTATTCGGATCCCCTTTGGTTTACCTCCAATGCAATTAGAGGCATATTTTTTCGTGTGTTTTGTGATACAACATAATGTCATTTGTGTACGTATAGGTCACCATTTTTGGTTGCATTCTTTCCTCAATCCTTTTTCATCTCTCTCATCCATGTTTAAACAAATTTTTCAATATCTCAATCACCTATCAATCTATCTATCTATCTTAAACACGTCAACATTTACTTATTTTAATCAATAATCACATCCACATCACACTCTATCCATTCATCTCATTACCATGCTCAAATTCAAAACTAACATGTAATTTTAATCCTCATTAATGATACAAAAAAATTCACATCATCAATCATCCATATTGATGCACTGGAATTTACTAGATAACACCCTAGTCACGTTGGCACATCACTCAGCCTAGACTAAGCACTCACCCAAAGCACGCAAAGGTACCAAGTCCCTCTTTAGGGTTGTTGTAGCAAGATGTTAGCGTGATGAAGGAAGAAACATATATGTCCATAATTAATCCACCATTCTACCATGCATGCTACATTCAGATCTATGAAAGAATGATCTTAAACAGTAATCATGATTGAATCAATAACATACACTACTCAATTACACATAGGAATGACACTTAGATTCAGCCAATATCTTCCATCTATTAATAAACACAGAATCTCCTTACAATAATGTCAATTTATACCAATGTGCTCATGGATCTGATAATCCAATCATATGTGCATACCTCTATACCTTCATACATCCATCACTCTCTGTGTGTATGTCTCTCTCTCTATTCATGCCCCACTACTATGTAATTATCATCATATATATATGGTGGGGACTTTCCCTTCACCACTTATCTATTCCATAAATAGGCCGCATGCTATTAATATCCATGCGCCATTTACAAGCATAACCACACATGCAAGTGTGTTATCTATAGACCTCTTGTAGTTAATTGAAGTGTTAATTCTATTCTTAGCTCATCTCCATGCAAAACACTTGATCCGATCCTCTAAAGATAGATAATGTGTGGTGTGCACGTCTCTGCATCATTGATGTGTTCTGCACGCCATCTTCTAAAAATAAGTCTTCATGCTCAAAATTGGCTAAGTCTGAATGCTAAACTTGCCCTCTATGTGCGGGTTCTTCCTATCCCTTTGTACCATTGATCATGGCTTTCTCTCCCGCGTGAAATTCTTGTGTGATCTTTAACAAGTATTCTCTTATCAACATTACCCCACAATAATATTAGTATCGTCCCAAAATGGTTATCTCCAAAAATTTAGGTAAAGAATAGAAGAATGGAAAGAATAAGAATGAAATAATTCTTCTTTCCTTTTGTTCCTATTGTATCTACCTTCTTAGGTGTCATTTTTACCTTGCAAACGTCTCCTCTTTAACTCTACAACTTACGAATCAAACCCTAGCTCAATTCAATTGTGCCCTAGGTGGAAACTTTGTGCCCTAGCTCCTCTATGTCTCCCTGCTTCACTCAAACCCTTCACCACCGGGGACACAAGCTTCTTTTCGCATAGATCTATTTATCACACTTGGTTTCACACCCTTCACACCTTAACCCAATCACTCGGCTCTTCACACTTAGCTCTTTCCTCAAATTCTCTTAGTCTGATGGTAAAAATGAATCCACATCCCATCCTTATATAATTTTTCAAATTTTGATGCATTTATTGCTCCTTCACCTACTAAATATCCCCTCATTCATTGACCAAATTCATTCGTTCCACACGGTACATCTTCACACCCTAATTATAACCTTCTAGCACACCTCCCTACCCTCTGGTCATAGACTTCTCTTCAGCGTGTGCCCTTGCACCCGAGTACCTCATCAATGTACCTTCTCTTGGTAGTTATCATGGCCTCTACTTACCTCACGTTATATTGTCCTTTCATTTATCTCCATCCTTGGTCACTTATGAGAAGAAATATTCTTTTGACTTAAAACACACCCGTAGTAGCTTATTCCTTTCTCCTTTCAATTCTCACAGCCTTTTACTTGGATAACTACAACCACCCCACACTAAAGGTATGTGCAATCCTCTGCGCATAAACATGTGTGATATAGTAATTAGCTTCATGCACATAAGCGCGCTTATTGCATGTAAAAAAAAACTAAATTGACAAAGCATAGCGATAATGAAAGAAATACATTAAGGAAATAAAGAATTGAAAACCTAATCTAAATGGCAATAATGCCTTATTATAAACACCAAAAAGACTTATTTATAGTAGGACTTGAGCATACTCTCCGTTAAAGTAATTTGGGTAGCCATGTTCCATCAATTACTTCTAACTAGAAAGCACCTAATTCAAGTATATAAGTGATGACATACGGCCCCAACCAATGTACTTTGAGCTTGCTGGATGGCGCAAGAACTTAGAGTCATAAAGAAGTACCATTTGTCCAATCCCAAACTTCTTATCCCTTATGTTTTGTCATGCCATGCTTTCTACCTAGATTTTTTGCTTCTAACTCCATTGTGTTATGGCTCATCTCTCATCTAGTGTATTCATCTTCTCAATACGCTCTTCTAAAGCTTCTTCATTAGCTAGACCTATAGTGCATGCAATGTTCAAAGAAGGTAACATAAATTCTATAGGGAGAATGGATTACGCACGAAATACCAACTGAAATGGTGTGGCTTTGTTCAATATCTTATAAGCTATTCTATATGCCCAAAGAACAAGCGACACTTTGTCATCCCAATCCTTTTCTTCCAACATCACAAATTTTTATCAAATGCTAGCTCAAAATCTTGTTAAAAGCCTCGGCAGTTCCATTTGCCTAAGGATGATAGGGTGTAGTTTTATGGTGTGCAACCATAAACTCATCTAATAGGATCCTGATTGTCTCATTCAAAAATTTTGTTCCCTATCACACTTTTCAAGCTTAAAGGACATTTATATCTTGTAAGAATATTCTCCCATAGAAACCTAGTTGTTGTACAGTCCTTTGCAGGTGCAACTTCTTCCCACTGTGTTAGATAATCTATGTAAGTAATGATATAGCGTGACCCAGTCCTGCATACAGCTGGTGAAATAGGTCCTACAAAGTCAATGGCCCATTTCTCAAACGGTTCAGCACTAGTAATTAGTCTCAAAGGCATCTCATCTCTTTGCCCTAGTTTTCCTAGGTGCTGACAATGATCACATGCCTTACAATATTCTTTGCAATATTTATATAATGTCTCCCACCATAATCTAGCAATTAGGATCTTCCGAGTAGTCACATCACCTACATAATGGCCTCCTGCAATACCACCATGGGCCTCTTCCATAATATCCTTGCACTCATGCTCTAATACACAATGTCATAATACTTCATCTCTGCCTAACTTGTAAAGGTCGTCATTGATTAACATAAATGGTGCCGTGCTATAGCAAGTTGTTTCTTTTCTAATTCCTTCATTCCTTTTGGTGCCATACCAGTTCATAGAAATACAGCAATGTCTTCTAATTCCATGGGCACACATTGTAACCTATATAACTATGCATCTGGCATGGTTTCTTCAATTGTCTATGCTTCCTCTCCTGAGTTGATTCTAGATAAATGGTCTGGTCCAGAATTACTTTTCCCTGGCTTCACCACAACTGTGAAGTCAAAATATTGAAATAGGAGTACCCATCTGCATATGTGCCCTTGTAAGATGGGCTTGTTTACTAAGTACTTCAATGCTATGTGATCTGTATAAAACACAAATGGTGTTGCTAACAAGTATTATCAAAACTTATACAATACATAGATCATTGACAAAGCTTCGCGCTCTGTAGTTGTATAATTTTGTTCAGCATGAGTCAGCTTCCTACTAGCAAAACAAATTGGATGATCTATAATACCTTCACCAAGTTGAGCTAACACAGCACTAATGGCCATGCCAGAGAGGCATCCAAATGCACATTAAATGGTTCATCCCATGAGGAACATGTAAAATGGGTGCGTACTAAGTTTCTATTTTAATATCTCAAATGCGCATTGCTATGTTTCTCCCCAACAAAATGTACCTTTCCCTTTTAGTAATTCTTCCAAGGGTGCAAAAATTTTGGCATACCATTTAATAAACTTCTGATAGTAACCTGTATAACCCAAAAATTCACGCACCTCACTTTGGTAGTAAGCACGCCTTGGCCTAAAATGACTACAACCTTATTTGGATCAACCGGTAACCTTTCCTTACAAATTATATACCCTAATAATATTCCAAAAGGTGTAGCAGATATGCACTTCTTGATGTTCAAAGAGATACTCAATTGTCTGCACTGTTCAAACATTAAGTGTAGATTGTCACAATGATCTTTCACAAGCCCATATAATGTTCAATCGTCTAGGTAGACCTATAAGAAGTTGTGAATAAAATATTTGAATGCACGAACAACTATGCACGAGAATACAGCAAGTGCATTTTTCGGTCCAAAATGCATCACATTATAGGAAAAATTGCCCCATTCAGTAGTGAAAGTTGTCTTTTCTCGATCCTCCTTAGCAATCCTAACCTGATGATACCCAGAAAACCCATATGTGAAAGAATATATTTCATGCCCTACAACACCTTCTAGTATTTCCTTAGTAGATGGGGTAGGGAATGGATCTATGATGTATGTAGCATTCATCTCCATATAGTCCACACATATTTTAATTTGTGCATCCTTCTTGATATCGATCACCATTGGACCAACCCATTCGACTCATCAAGGGCTTGATAATTTCATATTTCAACATTTTATCAATTTCTTCTTTTACCTTTTTACGCAAATTACGGTTCATTCTATAAGGTCGCTTTCTATTGGTCATGCACTATCCTTAAGTTTTATCTTCATTTCCCAAGTGATTCATGCACGCCTTTAAGTTCATGATACCCTTGAGAGAATAAGACACGATAATTCCAAAGTAACTCAATGATCTTTACTACCTCCAAGTCGACCGGTAGTCTCCAATGATGGTCTCCTTAGGCTCATCCTCCAAACCTATATTCACCTTGTTTTTCTTCATTATTTCATGATAGGTGTGCATATCCTTGTCTGCATTATCCAAGACCTCATGCACCCCTTGTGAATGTTCAATGTCTAGGTTCTCAACTTCCTCATCATCCACGATGTAAACCATCTTTCCTTTATCTTTCTCAAGATAAGTGTGTTTAAGTAGTATGGATTCCATTTCTTATTACTTTTCAAAATATGCTCCCGAATCTATCTCACCAAATAATTCCTAAAGATTCTCTTCTACTTTTGTACTATCTCCCATAGTTAAGCACTTGAAAAAATTTAATGCCTCTTCTATTGGAGGTTTGGAAGAAAAGTAGTCAAAGGTATGGATCATTCCTACAGTAAATTTTTTCCAAATTCTAGTCTCTTGATGTAGTTCTACGTATACATACCATGCATGTGTGCATCCTTGTAGTGTAGAGTACAATCTATGCACCCAGAGTGAAGGTGGTAATGCTTCTTGTCTGTTGTCCGAGTCTCTCACACTATTGAATGTGATGTTGAACAGGTTGATCACCATGATAAGTGCAGATCTGCATAGGTACATTGTTCCTTACAAACCTAATAGATAGGGTGATCCCAATCACTTCCCATTCTATAATATTATCTCTGTGGACTACACACCGGTGCACTGATGTCTGTGTGCAAGGTATATACTAACACATCTCTTCTTTTAATTTTGTTCACTATGTTTCCATGGCTTTCAAAAATATAAGAAGATATTCTACCCCTATATACCAAGGTATTGTGCTACCTATCCGTCAAACCAAATGAATTCCATTCTTACGCACAACCATGCTTTTTACCTCATGCCCAAAGAAGTTCATATGTACTATGAGCCCAATTATCACAAGCAATACTCATAGTATCAATAATACAATGAGAATCTTCCCCCGTAGGATGCCTTCTTTTGATGGCTCATTAACCTTTGGGTCCTTAATAGCGCGTACATAAAAAAAATTTAAGTCCTCCTCACTTAAAGGCTCAACGTATGGTGTAGACTTCCCATCATTAGAAGTATCACAACTCTTTCCTCTTTGTTCTTAAAGTTGATATACCCCTTATTTAATCTCAAGTCAGCATTATTCGTATAACAACAAGGGAGTCCAAGCAAGGCTGGAAAATTTATGCCTTCATGCAAGTTCTAATACCTCAAAATCCCTAATGAACTTGACCCCTTTTATGGTTATATATAAATCCTTCAAAATTCCTATGGGAGTGGCTTTATCGGTTTTCCATAAAAACACATTAGGTGATGGCTATAATGGAGGCCTCTCCATTTGTACCCATGCATCTAATGTACGCACATTTACTTCCGTAACTATATCAATCAATATGTTTCTCAATAGCCATCCATCCACAACAACATTCAGAGTAATTTCCTTGTCATAGTCAATGCTATCATGGGGGAGATTTGCATGTAGAATCTGGCATCCGATCTCAATACTTACGCATGGAGTGTTCCCTTTTAACCAACTTCCTAATAGTGGAATAATGTTCTCCTAGCGTAACATTTTACACACTTCTCTTAGATCATTGATATCAATTTGGACTGTCTCTGATGCTTTCTTCTACTCCTTTAAGTACTGTATCTCACCTTGAAGATTCCTTAGCACTTGCATAGTATCCTGGTAAATTTCTTCTAATGAGCAGGATTTGGGTACCTTACATGCAAAACCCCCTCCTTTTTGATCGTAGGATTCTGGTGTAATGCCTCTCTTACGCGTGCCACTTCAGCTCGTGTAGTAATCTTCTGATTAATGCCTTGGGTCCTTCCGATATCTTGGGAATTCATGGATCTTCTACCATGTGTTGGATTCTAACCATCCTAACACCTTTATTTTCTTACTTATGTTGCTTACTCATATGCTCATATAAGTCTGGGAATTCTTCATAGCTATGGTTCTTTTCATAGAAAGAACATGTAATATTTTGAGGACATTCGCACCTATAGTGGTCAAGAGATCTGCATTTATAACATGTTCCACGAGGGAACTCACCTCTTCCTCCACCGCGGCCTCGTCCTCCATATCCACCATGATATACGCATCCCCTTCAAAATTCCCCTCATTCAAAATTCCCCTCATTCCTATCGTAGCACGCTTGATTATGAGCCCGATCCTAGTGCTCATTCTTACCCTAAGGATTATCTGTTATACTTGTCTGTTATACCCCAATGTCTATAGTATCCTAAATCTAACCAATCAACTGACAATCCTTGATATCATGGGTTGTGGAGTGGAAAATTTTACAAAAGCAGGATACATTCTTCCTTATCACGTGTTGTAACAAAAGACAGTGACTAGCATTATGATTCAAATGATAGATCTCACAATCCAATAGTAATGAGCATACAGATCTTTGAGGACACTATCCTTGGTGTCACCTTCCACTTCACAATTTGTACACCAAATTCCTTAGCATGTTTCATAGGCTGAATTCGCTGATAACTTCTCTAACTTTTTAGCCATAGCTGTAATCTAGGCCTCTAAGAATGGACTAACACCATTTTAAATGCTCCCAACTACCTCAGCACACAAAGCTTCTTCTAGTGCTTCACATATATCAGTGTATGTCTTATGTGATAGCACCCTTCTAAATTATGTAATCAATCCTCTAAGAACCATTGTGCGTCTTTGGCTTGTGTGAATATCATAAGATAGCTTAGATAAAAGTGTCTTAAAATGGGCATCATACTCACATACACTCTCAGTAGTGCCTTGCTTGATACCATTGAGCACACTTATACTCTTCTGCTCAAACTCAAGGATATAGAACTCTTTCAAGAAGCATCCTTCAATGTTGCATAATCCACGCAAGTTTTATCAGGGTCAAACTTCTTGTACCAGTTGTGTGCACATATCTATAATGTAGTAGCAAATTAGCATGCCTTACGCTCAATAGTTGTGATCCCTTTAGCTTGCCACAAGATTTCACACATATGCACATGTTTGGAAACATCCTCTATGCCTCTATACTCCAGAAGACGAAGAGACATTTCCATATAAATGTTTTGTGGTTGTTGCGGACCTTGACCACCTGATCCAGAACCTCCTATGTTCCTCTACCTCCAAAACCACTAGATCCACCAGAACTAGAACCACCTATACCTCCTGATCCTCCACCTATAGTTGGAATAGGACCTATAGATGTACTCCCCTATGCTTTGACAAGTAGTACTATATTGAACCCCTATAGTTTGTGAGGTAGTTCCACTTCCAGAGGTGAATCCAACATTCTGCACACTCACGTTCTATGTGGATGATGTGCCTAAGAATGTTCCTCCAAATATCATTGAAGTCATCTATCTTTCCATTGATGTACTTGCTCCCTGACTTACTCTTGCTCTCCTACTTCCTAAGTTAGCTTGTTGGTTATTTGTCATACTAGAGATTGTAAAACCAAGTGCAATTGCTAGGTCACCAAGTGGATTAAGATGCACACCCGCAGCCCAGGTAGTCTCTATTGGTGCACTTCTATGTGAGGCCAAGGGGGATCTCTATCATGTTTTCCAAGATGGGGGAGTTCCTGATGCTTTGGCTCCACATATTCTACGTGAGCTATAAATCCTTCACGATCCATCTCTCTCCTCAATGCCATACTTTCTGCAATGGAACGTTGCTTCTCTATCTCCCTCTCACATGCCTCATTATACTTAAGTTGTCTCTCCTCTCTCTACCTCTCTTCCACTAGGTCTGCCATCTTTCACCAAACCTGTTCCTTCCCTCACGTGTGGTGAAGTTTAGTTAGCCATCAGTTTACTCTCTAGATTCAAAGTTACCATCAAGATCTTGATTTCCAGTGGAATACCTTACAGATATGTTCCTTTTAGATACCGCAAAAACTAGAATTCAGCTACCTCCCAAAGAAGAATACGTCGAAATTGAATATTCCATAATATAACTATTTAGAACACCACAAAACCAAATATCCACAAAGACAATTTTAGATCAAATCAGCATCATAAAGGGCCTAAATTATTCCTATGTCCGAGACAAGGGCATGATACCTCCAATTCCACCGAGATGCATAAGCAGTAAGCCACTCATATAGTTCTACTAGAAAGATGGCAAAAAATCGCTTGTATAGGATGTCATAAAGATTTTGTTCTACTCAAGTGTGTGTGTTAAACTTAGATCCACTACTAAAGCGCTATGCATTTTCTTCCTCCAGATCATGTATCCATTCATCAATACTTGCTAGAGTTAAGAGGTACATCTTCATCACAAACCATCTGTTATCTCTATTTTGTCCCCCAAAAAATAGATCAAACATGGAAGAGGGATTCACGAGAACCGATGTCAAAAAGTGATGCACCACAATGAAGTTGCACTCGATGGTAACGTTAATCCAATGCAATATGCAAGATTCGAATCAATGGAAAGAAGATTGCAAGTAAGAAGAATGGGTCTGCTCATGCTCATAGATCAAAAAATAGGAAGTACAAATAGGGGTGTTGTGTAACCCCCATGCCTAAACATGGAAAGAATCTCAATGATGCCACTAACGCATATGATGTTGACTGATGCATATGACGCCACTAGAAGAGGAGTTACAATTCCAAATAAGGAATGTAACTCCTATGATGCATTAACATAAATGACAATGTCAGATTCTATGACAGAATCTGACACTTGTCATTTGACTTCCTAAGACCTATGACTCTCGCAAGGTGAGATGACTCACCTAGGTGATGTGGACGATGACTGGACAGTCACACACACCAACACCCCCTTCATCGAAGCCAAGGAAGAGGTCAAGGTAAGCCAGAATAGAAAAAGAAGACTCCCCTAGACAACTAAGAAAGATGTGTCAATGGGCCCCGAAACTAAAGGCCTGATAAGGTGCCCATGTACAAACAACATCTTTCTGGAAAGAAGAAGAGGAGAAGAAGAAGGACTATATAGGCTAAAGAAGATGGGTGGCTGTAGCAGATCTCACCCCAAGAAGAAACCATAAGTGAATAAACTTCACCTCAGTGAAGGGCTTGGTGAAAATGTCTGCAACCTGATCAGTTGTCTAAACATACTATATGTCGATGATGTTTTCATGTATTAGCTCCCGTATGAAGTGCATATGAATCTCAATGTGCTTCATCCACTAATGCTAAACTGGATTTCTACAAATCGAGATAGTGCTCATGTTGTCACAGTAGATAATGGTAGGCCACCGAAAGTGGATGCCAAACTCTGTCATGATACCCTATAACCAAACAGCTTACACGTGAGCGGCGTTTGCTCCTCTATATTCTACTTTTGCTGATGATATGGAAATGGCATTCTATTTCTTGCTAGACCAACTGACAGGACCTAAACCAAGATTGAAACTGTAGCCTGAGGTAGACTTCCGATGATCTAGATCACCGGCCCAATCTGAGTCTATAAATTCAACCAAGTCAATCTTAGTCCCTCCTAAGTAATGAATACCATCTGTGTGAGGGCCACGAACATAGTGAAGGATCTACTTTTTGCTTTTAATAGTAGCTCATAAGGCTCCCGCATACATCTGGACACGATCCCAAAGCATACGATAGATCGGGTGAGTGTGAGTAAGGTAGATCAATCTTCCCACCAATTTGTCGATAAAGGGTACCATCAACCAAGGGGGAAGAGCAATCGAAACCAACTTAATCCTAGAAAGAAAAGGAGTAGGTGAGGACTTATAGCCGGACATGTGGAAACGAGAAAAGAAATCAAGAGAGTACTTAGGTGCGAGATCATAATTCTGAGTCGGATTGTGAAATCTAGATCCCAAGAAAGTAATGAAGTAATCCTAAGTCGGACATGAAGAACTTGTTGGCCAAGGAGATCTTCACGGAATCAATGGTAGAGGAAGAGCTACTGTGATCAATAATTCATCAACATAGAGAACAAGAATAAGCATGGAGTCATCTTGTCACGGAATATACACATTTGGGTCGGAGTGACATCGAGTGAACCTCGATACAAGTCATGGGGACCTATAGGAGGATATCTATATGGATCATGGACATAACCTTGAGAGGTTGTTCCATATAGATCTCCTCCTATGGGTCCCCATGAAGGAAGGCACTCTTAACGTCCATCTGGTGGACTTCCCATACTTTAGCGGCAATGACGGCAAGGGTCAATCAAATGGAAGTCATCTTCACAACCGGAGCAAAGGTTTCTAAGTAATCAACCCTAGCTACCTGGGAGAAACCCTTAGCTACAAGTCACACTTTATACTTCTCGACTTCTCCATTAGCTCCATACTTTGTTCGATATACCCACCTACACCAAATGATTTTTCTTCCTTTCGGAAGAAGGGTAAGATCCCAAGTGTCATTCTTTATGAGTGAGGAATACTCCTCATCCATGGAAGAATCCCACTCAGGAATCCCAGAAGCTTCTGGAAAGATGGTGGATCAGAAGCAAAGGTGAAGGAGTGAGGTCTAGTGAAGTCTAAGTGAGTACATCTCTCATCCAAAGGATCTCCAACTAAATCTCCAGCACTCTGTAAAGTTTTCCTGGCCCAAAGAGGTCCCTGAAGGCTCAGGCTCAGAGTCAGAAGATTCTTCACTTGAGTGAGAAGCGACATATTCCTCATCATCACTACTGTCAGAATCAGAAGACTCAGAAGTTTGAGGATCGGGAGGAGAAGGGAGAGGTGGAACTCGCTCAACAACATCATCATCTGAAGAGTCAGAATCTGAATCAATGGGCAAAAGGACCTTAGTGGAAGTTGAAGTCAAGGATGACTCATCAAACTTCACACTCCTCTCAATATAAAGCTCACGAGTGGTAGGGTTCAACAATCGATATCTCTTCACGCCATCAGGATACCCGACAAAGATACAAGGTTTGGATTGTGGATCCAATGCCTTGCATTTCTTTTTGGGAATCTGAGCCATAGCCTTGGATCCGAAGACTCAAAAGTGCTCAACATCTAGGCTTGTGTCCAAACCAGGATTCAAAGGGTTTCATCCATCTTACTACCTTGTGTGGAACACGGTTACAGAATATAACAAGAACAATTCACTTTGCTTCAGCCCAATCTTTGTGGAGGAAGAGATTTCGAGTGAACCATACAAGTAGCCATCTCCTTTAAAGTTTGGTTCTTTCTTTCTGTAACTCCATTTTGGGAAGGGTTGTAAGCAATTGTACACTGCAAAGCAATCCCCTCAGAAGTGCAAAAATCCTCAAACATGTTGCTCACATACTCGCCTCCATTATCGGTTTGAAGAACCTTGATAGACCGTTCCACTTATTTCTCAGCAAGAGCCTTAAAGTTTTGAAAATGCTCAAAACTTAGACTTAAGCTTAAGAAAATATACCCAAGTATAACGTGAAAAGTCATCAATGAAGGTTAGTATATATAGAGCTCTAGTAAAAGAAGGAGATGGAAAAGGGCTAGAAATGTCACTATGAACAAGATCCAAGGGACGAGTAGCTCTCCAAGATTTTCCCTTGTCAAAGCTTTTTTCAGGGTGCTTTCCAAGGGTACAACCCTCACAAAGACCCTTAGAAAACTTAACTCGGGGTAGCCCATTGACCATTTCATTTTGGCTCAATTGTTCAAGGTAACGATAATTTAGATGCCCAAAATGCTCATGCCATAACTTACTAACCTCATTTGCATGAGTGAGCAAGGCATTGGGTGTCAAATCAAAAGAGAAGTGGGAAAAGGTATACAACCGTGAATGGTGATCTACCTTTCCCTCAACCATAGTGCAGTCATAGTTAAGCTCATGAATAATCACTAAGTTAGGACCAAATTCCACTCGCATTCCTTCACCAAGGTGGGTGATTTGGTAAACCGATAGGAGATTGGTAGAGAGATTGGGAACACTCAACACTTGGTTAAATGTTCCACCTTCTATCTCTACCGATCCACTACCAGAAACCGACACATGAGTGTAATCACCCAACATGATTTGGGACATGCCACATGGTTCAATTCTAGAGAATTCAACCTCTGAAGAAGCCATGTGGTGCGAGGCACCAGAATCGATAATCCAAGTTGATGATGGAGCTGATCTAGCTACGAGGGCCTTACCTTTCTTCTTTTCATTTTTAGTCTCCTTTGCATTAGAAGACTCGCCCTTCTGAGCATTTTGTTTAACAAATTCAAGAACACTTATTTTATTCTTCTCAAGTAAATGAGTTAAGTGATCAATTTTTTTCTGAAAACAATGCTACTCGTCATGGCTAGAATTCTTACAATAGGAGCATTTATACTTTTCCTTCTTTTCTTTAGGCTCAGAAGTCGAAGTATGAGTGATGGGCTTAACTGGGGGTTGGTTGGTCTTGGTTTCTTTCTTAGGTTGGTCCTTAGTTTCTTTCTTATTTTCATTTTCTTGCCCTTATTTTTCACAAGGGCATGTGAATTGGATTTTAGAGTCCCCATTTGAATGAGTTTTTCTTGTTCTCGAATGAGTTGTGAGGAAAAGCTGTCAAAGGAGGGCATAGTCGAAGAAGTACTTACCTAAGGCAGCTTTCATGGCATGGAAAGTTGAAACAAAAATAGAGTATTCAGGACCTAACTTAGAAAGAATCGACAAGATCAATTGAGAGTCTTTCTTATCCACTTTACATTCCTTTAGAAGAATTCTAGTGCAAACAAACTTTGAGAAGAAGGCCTGTAGGTTTTCAAAGTCACTAGGATTTAACCTTAGTAATTTTTTCTCCAACTCATGTGCTTTCATGTCATCTTGCTTCCCAAACATATCATCGAGTTTTTTCCATGCTTGATCAGGTGTTGAGGAAGTTTCGATGTGGAAGAGAAATTTGGGAGAGATGGACATACAGATAAGACCTAAGGCTTCATCACAACGGTTGAACCATTTAGATTTTTTGGGTTCATCAATAGGTTTGGTATCTAACCCCATGATAACTCGGTATAACCCTTTACTTCACAAAACCAATATAATTTTAGATTTCCATTCGAAGAAATTAAAAGGTGTGAGCACTGGTACTTTAGAGATATCCATAATGAAGAGATAGAACCAAGGAATGTAGAAGGAAGGAGAGAGAAAAGAAACAACCACCCCAGAACAAAATTACACCCCCCGAGTTTGGAACTTTATAATTCAGTGTGTTGATTACAACCAGATGTGACTGTGTTTCGAGAACCAGTTTGTCACTCACCTTGCAATTAGCGTAATAACGCGCAATGGTGGAGACAACAATCAAGGTTTGTAGGGCGCAACAGATCGACACTGCAAGCAAGCACAAAAAGAGAGAAGCAAGAGGGGGAAGAAAGAGCTTTGTGAGAAACAGCATCTCACGTTGCACAAAAGAATCCCTTTATTGTAAGACTATGGTGGACGTGCTCACAAGTCCACGAAAAAAAGGAATAGAACAAAGCTCAAGAAAAAATGAGTTGAATTAAGCAATACAAAGACACCCCCCAGAATGCGGCACTTTATAAAATTAGTGTGTTTATAAAGATAATGATCCCATCATCTAGAGTGCAAAAAAATGCAACTTTGACTAAAGAAATGCTCAAAACCGAGCAACGAGTCAAAAGTTATAGCAAAAACCAATTCCCGCAACTAATGAGAAAAAGCCAATAAGCCTACAAATGGATTAAAAAAGTGCCCTAAACGCATGCAAAAGGTGTCGTATGTATGCTTGCTGGAAATGGCATGGAATTTGAGATAAGGTTTGTTGTATTGTGAGGGGGATTAGCCACCTACCAATCTGGACCTCACCCTTCATCTTCGGCACTCTCGAAGAAGGTTAAAAATACAACAAGCCAAGAAACCAAATTTTACAATGCCAATAAAATGAATTTCTTTTTACCTTATACCTTTTAAAAGTAATGAAACAAAACATTTTTAAGAAAAGTGATAAGGTAAAATGTATGCAAACACGTTTTTTTTAAAGGTGAATAAAAAACATATTTTTAGAAAGATAATACCTGGCAGGTGGATGAGAAAGCCACGTGGGAAGGAGGAAAGCCACGTACCAGGAGAGGCAGGTAAAAATAGATAACCGAGTGACTATCACTACAAAAAAGCTGCTAGTTGTAGAGAAAATGCGGGAATAGTGTAAAAAAAGATGCACTAAAAGAAATTTCACGAGGACAAGTAAAAAAATAACGGCATTTGTAGGAGGGGAGCTTAGAACAATGTAAAAAATGTTAGCTGAAAATAAAACACCTAGAACATAGAAAAATGCTGGAGTTGACCACGTGTAGGTTCCAATGAAGAAAAATGGTGTGTAGACTAGGCACACGGTGGAGGGAGCATGAGTGATGGTAGTGGTTTGGAAGCTACTGCCAAACGAGAGATCTCGAACAGCAAGAAAACCATAAGATTGCGATGCAATAACCAAAAAAAGGGCCACGTTTAGATTTCCACGCAAAAAAAATGAGGATGAAGAGGATGAATAGCTTTGTAAACCACAAACAGTCCAAGTGTAAGGTGAAATGATGTAGAGAACCAAAGCCACGGTTGAACTCAAGGCAATGTAAGCAAGCCACGCCAAAAAACGAGCATGCTCTCCACGTAAATACAACTAGCGAATGAAAACAAGATCACGGGTAGAAGCCCAAACCATGCACGGGCAGCAAGCAGACAATAAGAGCCAGTAATCATAGGTCCATGCCAAAAAATGAGCTCTTCTTTTACCCTACAGGTGTTGAATCTGAACACAACCAGCAAGAAACACACAAACAACCCAGAAACAATAGCCACAAAGATCTAGAAATATCCAAATACGAACTCAGCTGATAAGAAAACCAACCAAATACCTTAACTTGCAATTGTTGAAACCTCAATACGAGGTGAGCAATAATTCCAAAATGATAATCAAAAAAAAAACTTACACACGAGGAAATGAGAAGAAACCAAAAGTAATAAACAACTGAGAAATGAAGAGTGCACGTTTACTGAAACCAGCTTTGATACCATGAAAGAGGGATTCGTGAGAACCGATGTCAAAAATTGATGCACCACAACGAAGTTGCACTCCAATGGTAACATCAAGCCAACGCAATACGCAAGATTCAAATCAATGGAAATAAGATTGCAAGTAAGAAGAATGAGTCTACTCATGCTCATAGGTCAAAAAATAGGAAGTACAAATAGGGGTGATGTGTAACCCCCATGCCTAAACATGGAAAGAATCTCAATGATGCCACTGACGCATATGATGTTGACTAACGCATTTGACGCCACTAGAAGAGGAGTTACAATTCCAAATAAGGAATGTAACTCCTATGACGCATTGACGGAAATGACAATGTCAGATTCTATGAAAGAATCTGACACTTGTCATTGACTTCCTAAGACCTATGACTCTCGCAAGGTGAGATGACTCACCTAGGTGATGTGGACAATGACTAGACAGGTCACACACACAAAAAAACACGACCCTATGTAGGAATAAATTCAAGAAATGGTTCCATCAAACAAACCCACACTTCAAATCCAATGAGCAGGTTACATGCAAGCTCTAAAATGGAGGAGTATGGTCATGGAAGAAAGAAATTAGAGGCTTAAAGGAAAATAAACGAAGAAAAATCAAAGTCTTCGAGCTCTGCAAATGACTCAGAATGAGTCCCAAAATTGGCTAAGTATAGAGAGTTAGTGGAAGTCATTAAGTGTCTAAATGGCACACCTCTAAAGATTGAATCCAAAAGGTAAGACTCAAACAAGCACCAAGCCTCTGCATTTCCCAAGCCCAAAGAGGGCAGATTCAACATTTAAAATTTAAAAGGCGTACAGGGCTGGCCTAAAATCAACTAAGTATCGAAAACTAGCAAACGGCACCACATGTTGCATTAGCACAATTTCAAAGGCATGGCATAAAAGGTGATCCCCAAATGAGTGCCAGCTCGCCACATGTTTAGGGCCTAAAAGTAAGAACGGTCGTTGAAAATTCCAAGAGCCTACAGAGGCTTCCACATGTTAGTGCGACGCTCACTCAAAGGTAAAATATAGAGTGGGTTTCCAAGTGAGTGTGGACCTTCCACGTGTCCCAGGTCCAAAAGGGGATAGGGTCGGGGTTGAAAAGTCAAAATAGGGCAAAGGCCAATGGAAAGAGCCAAGTGTTAGTGTGGCGCTACTTCAAAAGTAAAATTTGGGGTGGGTTTCCAAACAAGCGCCAAGCCTCCACGTGTCCATGGTCAGATGTATGGCCCCTCAGCAAAAGGACTTAGCCAAAACATGAGGAAACTGAGCAAGCCATGGAAGATGCCACGTGTCAACTCGGCATAACTATAAAAAAATTCAAAATTGGTCCCCAAACACACCCTAGCCCTCCACATGTCGACTTCCGAGAAGACCCATTTTGTTAACCGGTTTCCGCCATTTTGGTACGGGCCCGACCTAAATATTCAAATGAGCATATCTTTTGATTCAGTGCTTGAAATTCAACAAATTTTGCACCATTGGAAAGATCTCAACCTCTCCCATGTCATGGAGATCTGAAACTTTAATTTTGAAGAAGCTAAGTGGGTGAAAAATGTAAAAACATCTTTGTGCCATTAATATGAGATCTACTTTCTCCAACAACTAGATCAAATTTGATCTGATCCGTCATTCTTCCTCCTTCAATACGTTGAACAAGTAATCGAGGTAGATATGACATATTTGGGGAAGATTTGTAGGAGTATTAATGGTTGGTAGCTGAGCTTCGAATTATTTTTCCCGCCTCTCTCTCCTTCTTTTATTTGTGCTAAAACTATAAAGGAAGGGTGGGACTTATTGTAAAAGGTTGGAAATTTTTGCTTTGGGCCCTCCCTTTTCCTTTTGTTCACAAGTGGATTTGTGGAGCCTTCCTAACCTCTCATTCAAGTTGTAATGCAATTTTTTCTTCTTGGTCACCTGCAATATCTTTGTATCGAACTCTGAGCAATAATATATCTATATGTGGATGATTCCCAACCCTCTCATGTATTTTTTGTTTTCTCTCTTATCTCTTATTGTAGTTTGGTCATCTGTGTATGGTGTTTGTATTGCATTTCCATGGTGTACGTGTCAAATTACAAAATGAGGGTCAAACATTCATTTGGTGCATCACCTTTTTAGCTTAGTTTATTTTCTTACATGTCCTCAACCCTATATCCTTGAGTACAATAGAGTAGATTTAGAATAGAACCTCTACAATATATTTGTATGCACCTGAACAGAGGAATAAGAACCAACCTTAATCCAAAGAGCTCTCTCAACTCACAAGGTCCCACACTTTGAGAGATGCTCCATGTTGTGTAATCACACTGAGAGTCTCAACCCATCTAGTTGTAGGAATTCAAGGGTGCTTGATTCTTACGTACTAACGGTGTTATGCGCTGGTGGGACCAAAGAAGTCTCCATATTTATCACAGCAAGATTGATGTGCATTAGTTGTAATTTTAGCTTTTAAGAAGCTCTTAAATTACACATCTTGCAACTCCAAAAGAATCAGAATCTACTGGTTTTGATATTCCAAGCTTATCAAGTTCATGAGAAGAATACAAAAAAGGTCAAGAACTAGAGAGGAGGGACTATTTGCCTATCTACACTTATCCCTATACGAGAGGGAGAAGAGGGAGAAGAGCCCGAGAGGTCTCCATCTCCACCAAAGAACCTTATCAACACATCCTCCTAGTAGGTCATTCATTTAACCAACAAGGGTTCTCGGGACAATCGGGATGGCACGGCCCAAACCCTTATGTCAATTTCACTAGCAAAGAACGACCCACTCGCCCTTAATGCACAAAATCTAGTCCCAGTTGTAGCATTAAAGAGCATCCCATATTTCATTTGAGAGAACTAGACTTCTCCTAGTGACCACATTCAAGACATTGCAAATGTCTGTGTAATCCATGAGATCACTGAGATGGACATTGCGGTAAAGTTACTAGCCTCTTCACTTAAGGGTAAAGCTTCACATGATGGTTTAAGAGTCTAATAGTAGACTCTATTCAAACTTAGGACCATTTTTGTAGAGCTCTCCATAACCAGTTTGGAGAAAAAGGAGATAATCTATCCCTATTAGAGAAACCGACAACAATCAAGAGGGCTCCTAATGAGCAATCGACAAATTTCAACCTCGATTTCAAAGGACATGGGATAGGATTCCAATGGTCAGTAAGGCCCATAGATGAAGGTGCTTTCTTATATTTTCTTAGAGCTCTAAATTCGATATTACTTTAATGATTAAATCAATGGGAGGCACCACTTTACCCGTAGCCTATAATATCTTTATAAGAGATGAAAATTGTTTAATTTAGGCCATAAAACTTGCTCCTAGGCCACCCATGCCTCTATACCCAAAACTATCGGCCTCAAGCACTAGTCGAGACACCACATTGGCTTCCTGTACCTACTTCTAGGAAACGAGTTTAAATCAAGCCTCTACCTCATCCTATAGCATGTCAAAAGAGATTCAATAGGTTATGAAATAGTTCTGAGAACCTAGGAAATGAGTTAGTAACTATCAAAAGGCAACAAGCCCAGAGTTCTAGGTCATATCAGCCTCAAGCTCAGTATCAAGCTAGAACCCATATTAGCAAAATAGGTAACCAACTCAGGCTGCAAATAAAAACCTAAGCCAAGGACAGCCTCAAGCTGTTAGGCCTTTCCGGTCATATGATCCAAACACAGCTTCAACATTAAGGGCCTTGGTCCTAGCACAAAACAATAGGGCCCAAGAATATGAGTGGTGTTTCCCATGCAATCAGCCTCACAACCAGTCAATGTGTTTCAATGGTGCACTAAACCAGGCCTTGATGGTACAGACCATTGGTGTGTCACAAGAGTCTAGTTAAGAAGAAAATCACCAGCAAGAAGCTCAACAAGAAGCATCTCCAATTGAGACTATGCTTGTCGATTGGCGGCTGAAAACTTATGTGGGATAAATCAAACACCTTCTCAAAGTGTAAGCTGCCCAATACATAGTCCTAGAAAATAAATATTGGAGAGGGATAATCACTAAACTCGGGTAATCCTCAACCCTCCATTACTCCATAAGGTATTGGCACTCGGAGGCAACTTCCGGTATGTAGAGCTAGTCTAAGCCACCTTCCAAACCCACTCGGACACCGGTTGTAACGACCCGCATGTAAAGAAAAATGTACCGGGCAAGGGGCAGCAAAAGGATAGCTCATTTAATATCATTGAACAAATGAAGAAGACAAATGTGAATATTTCAATGTGCGAGTCATTGGCCATTCCAAGAAAGAAATATGTATTGCGGACTACTATGGCTAATTGGTCAAGCTCAAATCACCCCCTAAAAAGCAAGACAAAGTGTTTACCAATGTAGCTCGGACTAGGGAAATCATGGAGGAAAACAAGGTAAGAATTTGAAGCCCCCTCCATTTTATGTTTCATTGATCATTGGAGACAAATTGGTTCATAATTACATGATTGATTCGGGGAAAGTAGTTTTGTAATGCAAAAATAAATAGCCGATCAATTAGGTCTTCAATACGAAGTCATATCCCGGAGGGGTAGTGTAATTGGATGGGACAACGGTGACAATCTGTTGGATTCATTAACAATTTGAGCCTCACACCGCATGCCTACCCAAATGTGACTATATTGCAAAACATATCATCATATACTTGCCACCACATTTTGCATTGTGTTTATCGAGAGACTTCGCAACTAAGATTGGAGGCTATTTGTCCGTGATTGGTCACACATGATTTTAGAACAAGGTATGGAGCTAAGGACACAAATAGATCTCGAGCTCATTGCAGTTACCATATTGAGTCTTATGTACCTAGCCTAATCAATGCCAATTGTTCATTCTTTGATCAGGAGGACCTCCCAAGCACTTGTGAGATAGATACCAAGGTAGGGTGTATCCTAGACTTGACTCTCGACAAATGGGAGAACAAGAGACATGCTTTTGACCCCTATAAAGAGATGGAGTCTGAACTAGGAGTCTATTGTTTGTATGAGGAAAATCAACCTCTTCCCGACATTATTAAGCCCGACCACAAAGATGACAATGAGGTATGGTAGGTATTCTTTGATGGCTCAGAAAATAGGCAAGGAGTCAAAGGAGGAACTATGCTTGTTTCCCCAAGGTATGAAATACTACTCAGGTTTTTGTTTCCAATTTTCCTATTCAAACAATACAACAGAGTATGAGGATTTGGTCCATGGACTGCATTGGGAAAGGAAACGAGAAATCAAGAACTTGCAGGTGTTTGGTGATAGTGAGCTAGTTGCAAATCAAGTCTGAGGACATAATTATGCCAAGAAAAATTTGTTAAAGAGCTATAAGAACCGGGTATGGGACCTCATTGAGATTTTTTGGCATTCAGCATCAATTCCATCCCAAGGAAGAACAATGAAGTAATAGACATTGGCAGCAATTGGGGTAGCCTTTGACGTTATGGAGAGTATTAAGAGTGATAAGTCTTAGCCCCATATCAAAGTGGTTGTGAGACCAGTTATCCCATACAATAACACAAGTTGGAAAGTCTTTGAAAATGATCAACAAATTGTCAACTTCCTACAAGAAGAATTTGATTTCTCCTCCAGGAATCAAGATAAACTGGAGTAGCAGTATGGTGATCAAGTAGTGCAGCTAAGGACTAACAAACTACCAAAGGGTCTTGTCACTTTGGAATCAATCTTCAACCCAAACGACCAATTCCGAAAGGAGAAGGAAAATATTTAGGTAAAGGGTGAAGATTCAAAACCCATTTTTATAGAAGAAGATAAAACATTACAGATTGGCAAGGCAAGCACTCAACAAGAAAAATATGAATTTGTTCAACTCTTTCAAGAGTTCCCAGATTTCTTTTCCTAGACTTATAAAGATTTAAGAGGTTTAAACCCAAAGCTGGTATAGCACACCATCAAGTTTGATCCAGAGTTAAACCTTTCGGATAGAAGCAAAGGCCCATAAATCCTCACATTGAGCCTCTCATGAGGAAATAATTGAACAAGCTAATTGAGTCCAGCATCATCTTCCCCATCAAGCACTCAAGTTGGGTTGCTAACTTGGTACTGTGAGAAAAATAAATGGAGAAATCAGACTGTGTGTGGACTTTCATGATCTAAACAAAGCATCACTAAAAGATCACTATCCACTTCCATCAATGGAACAGATCCTACATGTTTTAGTTATGATAGGTTTTCATTGTTAGATGGATATTCAGGCTATAACCAGATAATGATGAAAGAGGAGCTTCAATTCAAGATAGCATTCACCACCAAATGGGGTACATATTCTTATAAGAAGATGTCATTTGGATCAAATGTCAGAGTAACATTTCAGTGAGCTATGGACATGGCATTCAAAGGCTTGATTAACAATATAGTTCTGGTGTATCTAGATGATATCACTGTTTTCTCAAAAAATGTTTCATACCATCTCTTCCACCTCGACAAGGTATTTCGAGAGATGTAGAAGGTTCAGGGGTGTCATTAAACCCAAAAAAGAGTGTGTTCCTAGCTCATGAAGGGAAATTGTTGGGCCACATTGTCTCAAGAGAGAGATTAACAATTGATCCTGAAAGGGTTGAAGCCATCCAGACACTTCCATTGCCACAACACAAAAAGTCTCTCTAAAACTTCTTGGGGAGGATAAACTTTGTTTGCATGTTTTGTACCTGATTTTGCTCTTTGTTGTGAAGCCTTTAACTATAGTGCCCACTTTCCTTTGACACTTTTAGATACGATTTTGAGACTATTGATTATATTATGGACACTATTGTGTTTTGTTTTAGTTAGATGGTTAGATGTTAGATCATGGATTATTATTGATGCGGATTCAAGTTAGTAGGCATGATGGTTACTAGAGACATTTTGATATGTGGATGATGATAGACTGTTGACATGGACATATTATAGATGTTGATTTGGACTTATGACATTTGATATTTTGAGTAGACCTAGTATGGAATAGTATAGATGATGATATAGTTGATGTATGAATTAAAAATGATAATGTTAAATTCTTGATATTTTGTGATTCATGTGTTTAGATGATCTTGAAATGTTGTTTATATAATTTTTGGATGTTCTGATATGGCCACAAGGTTGAAGGAGGCATTTGCATTTTTTGTAGGTTAAAAATCACAACAATGTTGGGGGGGTGGAGACTAACCATATTAGAATTCAGGTGAAATCAACAAGGTCACCATGGCAACTATTTTGTGTGCGTGTGTTTGTTAGGGACTCCCATGGGGATTTACATTATATGTGACCATGGGATATGTATTTTATTATGTTTTTTTTTTAATTATTGTTGTATGTATTTTATTAGTAATGTGTTCCTTCTTTTAATTAATTTAAATGTGAGAGATTATATAGTTAAACTTTAATTAAATTAAATTGGGATATGGAATGTAATTAATGAATTTGTTGATTTTAAATGTTAATGTTGGAAGAGTGTGTAAGGGATATGTAAGAGAATGTAAGATAGATTTTTGGAGTGTTAAACACTTCATCCTCTTAGGAATTCGAATTTGTTCTTAGAGGCTATATTTGGAGGCTTGTGGGACAAGTTAAGCTTGTCCCACACCTCTTAAAATTATTCACCAACCATACCTATGGTTTGGAGGTTAAATTTAGGCCCTTTTAATGCATTTTGAAATGACTAAATGTAATTTTTAATTGCACTTCTCTTACATGTTTTAAATTCAGTCCTTTTGGAGTATGGGTTGTTTTGGAGTGTGTAAGTTAAATTGTCATTTTTATTTATTGTGTTTAGGTGCATGATGTTGACTTACTCTTGGGGTTGAGGAAGAATGATGTGGCATCCCACATCATCCTCTTCTCTTCCCTCTCCTTTAAAAGTGCAACTCCTTGCTTATTTGTGGTTGTTGAAACTTTGTTCATTCCTCTTGGGGGTACATTTTTGCTTGCTGTTTTGGGAGCTTGTGGTGGAAGAAGTTGGAGTCATTTACATGCTTGAGCATTGCTGGTTTTGAACTGTTTTTGGGCATTTGGAAAGCTTTTGGATCTTGGAACAAACTCCATTATGGAGAGGTAGGATCTTGAGCTTGTTTTTAAATGTTTTCTTTCTCTTGCAGGCATGTTTAAATGGTGAATGTGTTTTATGCTCTTGGCTGGTTGGGTAGACTGCTTAGGACATGGCATAGGAGAAGGTTATGGGGATTTCCAATGGGGGCATCAGGATTTTCAATGGCACCAATTTTATTATGGAGGAGTTTTTGATTGGGATCCACCTTGGAAAATAAAGCGCTTGCATTTCTTGTTCTTGAGGGGGCATAAGGGAGAAACTTTGGGGGCATAAGGGGGTTGGGAGGCATAAGGTTTATGGGATTTGATATGTTTATTGGCGGTATGATTTAGGTGGATGCCCAATTCCAAATAGGGATGCATTAGTAGTTCCCCATAGTTCCTTTCTCTTGTTGGTTTGTTTGATCAAGCCTATGTTTTCTGTGAATGGTTTCCAATCACAATTGTGAACTACTGCTTTGTTAGGACTATGTATCTTGTTGATTTATGCATGTGAAAGAATGTTGCTTGTTTGTTGTGGAAGCCATTGTTTCCATGAGTTGATTCACATTCTCTATTTCACTATGGTTGGGACTCGAGGGCCAATGAGGAAGGATGGCTTCTCCCTTCTCATTGGATGTCTTGGTTGGGTGGAGAGCGTTGCCTTTCCCCCTTCCTTGTTGTGATCAAAGATGAAAAGATGGAGAACTAGCATGCTGTTGTTTTGGAGCAAGAAGAATATACAGATTGACAGTCCCATTCTTTTGAGAAAGTTCATTGTAACCCTTCCCACCTTGAGTGGATGAGTTGTATAATATTTGTAATGT
Source organism: Taxus wallichiana var. yunnanensis (assembly GCA_018340775.1). Lineage (NCBI taxonomy): Eukaryota > Viridiplantae > Streptophyta > Pinopsida > Cupressales > Taxaceae > Taxus > Taxus wallichiana. Next base: position 692,709,962 of record CM031239.1, read on the forward strand.
GAAACCATGTGCATTGATAGAGGAAAGATTGAACTTAAATGGTGAAATGTAAAGAACTATCTTCCATTTTCTGTTTTGGAAAGGAACAAGAAATAGTGTTGTATATTTTATATACTGTATTGAAATCAAATGGAAAAGTGATAAGTTGTAAAGTTGTATTGGAATATGAATAAAGGATTGCATTAGTTTTCAAAATTGTATTGTGTATTGGAATTGATTTGTTGTCAAAGAATGAGATTGTTGTTTGAAAAAAAGAAGAAGAATGTGTATGAAGAAGGACAATGTTGTGATTTCTCTTAAAATGTATATTAGGATTGAAATCAGAACTACACTTTAACTTAGAATTGAATGGTTGATTTAACAAGAAAATGTATTGGACTAATTTAGAAGCTATACACACATTTAAATGACAAAATTGATATACAAATTTAAAAGAAGTAGTTCACTATTATAAACTACATTCTGGCAAATCATATTTTAATAAAAATGAGTAGTTCAAACTTGCACCAAGAAAAAAGATATGAAATATTGAAATTCAGACTTGGTAAGTCCTAAGGAACTCAAATTTACCATAACATTTAAGAAAGAACTTTCAAACTTTATAAAAAAATCCAATTTGGAACTTGCACAATCATTTTTCTGTCTATTGTCGGAAAAATACAATCTTGATTAAATTGAACAAATATACTTCCCTAAAACACTCTAAACCCTCTCTAGATCAATACTCCATGTCTGTTTGACATGTTGAGTGAAGGAGGAAACCGAATTTGATCAAATTGAAAAGTTGAAAATTGTCAGTTTGCAAATTAAAACCCTGCAGATTGGTTTCTCAAAATTTACCTCTCAAACTTCATCAATTTCTAAAATTGATGGTTCTATGCAAAGAGGGCATTGAGAGCTTTTGAAAAGTCCTCATTTTCCCAAAACTGAGCTTTCTAGCTCAAGTTATGGCCATTTGAAGTTTTACTTCAAATTGGCACTCAAAAAAATAAAACAAATAAATCTAACTGTTAGAAAAATTCAAATTTTAACTTTGGAAAAATTTCCCTAAAAATTCCATGGCCCCGCCATCCCTCAACCAATCAAGATCTGCCACATGGCACCTTAGAGGGGTGGACCAAATTTTTAACTTATCCTTTTTGAAATTTTTCCTTGGGAAAATTTTCCTATTTTTCCCAACTCCATCGGCCCACAGCCAATCACATGTGCCACGTGGCATGGTGGAAGGGCAGACTCTTTCTAAACTTTAACTTATCCTTTTGAAATTTTTGACTAGGGAAAAAATTTCCTTTTTCCTCCACCAACCTGTATCCAATCAGAGGGTGCCATGTGTCCTCTTGGAGCTACGATGGAGCTCAGATTTCCTTTCAAACTTAACCCTTTGAAAAAAAAATTGGGAAAAAATTTCATTTGGCTCCGCCGGCCTGTAGCCAATGGGAAGGCACCACATGGCACCTTGGGGTGGTAGTGTGGAGAGTAGACCCCCTATTTCTTTTAAGATTTTGGCCTTTGGAAAATTTCTTAAATTCTCCCGCGGCGGCACTGCGGCTCCACCTTCCCCCTCGAATTCTCCTCTTCGCAAAGTGCTTGGACCCCATGCAACCTTTCTTTCCTTTTTCCTCCCCCTTGGGTGCAAGGTGCTAATTTCTTCCACCGCCCCATTTTCCCTTTGCTCAACTGGCACGTGACACGTGGCAACCTCATGGTGTCGGCAGGGGCGCAGACCAATTCGATCCCTTGTGAATTTTGGCAAAGAGACTTAAAGTCTCAACCCGCTCCGTCGGCCCGTCACTTCTCCCAACCAATCGGGAGGTGACACATGTTCCCTAGAGGACCCACAGAGGTGTAGGATGTTTTGTGACTTTGAGCCTATGCTATGGGAAAAATTCCTAAGCTGCCCGTGACCCGCCAACCCGTTCAAGGTGCTTTCTCCTCCTCTTGACACGTGTCCCCTAAGGGAATATTTGACCTTAGAACTCTGCCCACTCATATCTTGAGTTCTGTAAGGAGTTAGGAGGACTTCTTTATATCACCGGAAAGGTGAGAAAATTTTCTATCCAATGGAAATGATTTAGGGAAATTTTGGAATTGTTAAGTATGAGAAAAATCTAGTTAAAACCCTAAGCCTGTTAGAGAGCAGGCCTGGGGGTATATTACTCCCTGAACCTAACTAAAACATTTAACCTTAAAATTTGAACCTTGTGAACTTGAAATTGTTAATGAAGGAAAACATATGTTGTAGTACATTGGTCTTGTTCTAGAACCTGTTAGTGAAAACTAATGTCTTGCAACCTGGTTGTAGACACTTCAAAACAAATTATCCCATAATTTTCTAGCTAACCCTAGGTTGTTTCTTGGGTCTCAAGTGGTTGTTTAAATGGGAACTACATCAACAATGATTTCAAATAAGATTCTTGCATTTAAATGGAAAACAGAAGGAAAAGAGAGTTTTGAGGCCATCAATCTTGCAATATCACAGCTCCACTCTCTTGTTAACCCAAAATTCTCAAAAGACTTCATGTTATATTCTTTTGGAGGGTCAGACACCATCTCAGCCATCTTGGTCCAGCCCAACAAGGAAGGTTTAGAACAACCAATAGCATTCTTGATCTGAGCACTGGAAGACTATGAGATAAAATAATATTTCATTGAAAAACATGTCATTGGCGTTATTAGGAGCTTGAAGAAGTTTAGACATTTGGTCTCAAACAATAAGATTCAACTACTAGTATCTCATGATGGTGTCAAATATTTTCTCCTGAACAAGGACTTGAATGAGAAGAGAGCAATCTGGATCACTCGAGTAATGGAATATGACATTGAGATCAAGGTGACCAAACTAGTTCAAGGCAAGGGTCTGTGTGAACATCTCACCTTTAAGCAACAAAGCTAATTCGGTGGGTGAAAAAGAGGTTGTCCTATTTCTACAGAATGATCAAGAACAACCAACTAATGATGCACCTGCTCCATGTTGGACTCAAGCCTTGGTGCATTATCTTCAGACAAGTTTGTGCCCTCTAGAATGGAACAAAGCAAAGAGAAGATACTTCGGACTACAAGCCATCCCATATGTACTTATTGGTGGTGTCTTGTTTAAAAAGGATATCAATAGTGTTCTATTGAGGTGCATTGGAACAGGCCAAATTGAGAAAGTGTTGTATCAGTTTCATGATGGGGAAGCATGAGGTCACTTTACCCCTCGAGCAACAACTCTCAAGATCATGAAAGTTAGTTATTATTGTCCTACAATGTTCAAGGACTACTACTCATGGGTCAAGAAGTGTAAAAAGTGTGCATTCTTCACTGGGAAAGGAGAAGCTAGCAGCCCTGTCCCTTCATCCCATTTCAGTGGATCAGCCATTAATGCGGTGGGGACTAGACTTCATTGGGGTGATTATCCCAAATTCAAGCCAAGGCCACAAATGGATACTTCTTTGCAATGTGAGACTATTTCACCAAGTGGACTAAAGGAGTGGCACTAAAAGAAGTAAATGAATCCAACATCTTGGATTTTTATGAAGGAATAGCCACCAGCTTTGGAGTCCCCTCGCCACTATTATATCGATAAATGCATTGGCATTCCTTGGTATAAGGATCACCGAATAGGCGATTAAGAATGGTGTGTATCTCAGCACCTCATCAAATTATTACCCTCAAGGTAATGGCCAAGTAGAGTCCACAAATAAGAACCTATTAAGGATTATCAGAAGGAATCTTGATGAAAATCAGAGGACTTGGCATACAAGGCTCAAATAAGCTCTATGGGCTGATAGGATCACATCAAAGAGATCCACATGCAACTCCCCATACAAGCTTGTATATGGAAAAGAGGCAATATTGCCCATTTCATTGGATTTTCCCGCTTTGGAACTCATGAAACAGTTGGAGTTGGTCGAGTTTGAACCTATGGCAATCGGGTATGTAGAGTTAATGAAAGTAGGGGCAAGAGAGCATGCAATGCAAGTCATGGAAAAGGATCAAGCATTGATAAAAAGATTTTTTCCAAGAAGGAAAGAATGAGGACCTTTCAAGAAGGGGACTTAGTTCTAAAGTGGGTTGCGAGATCAAAAAAGCCAGAAAGCACTCCAAATTCGATGCCATCTAGAGTGGCCCTTACATGATCACAAGGTGTAAAAGTAGCAATGCCTTCCAGCTGGCTAGATTTAATGGAAAATATTTACATATCCCAACAAATGGGATCCATCTCAAACACTGCTACTATAAAGGAGGTTCCACCCTATAAATATTAGCATAGGATTTTAATTTCCCTAAGTGCATATGCACATTATTTTTTGTAGTGTAGGTTTTGTTTCCCTTAGTGTTGTGGCACAGGTTTTGTTTCTCCAAGTTTACATTGTTATACAATTTAACATGCCTCTAGGTGAATGCGTCAGGACCTTCAACATCTTGTAACAGGGAGATCCATAGTTGTCATAAAAGTTACTCATTTCTAATAGAACAAATACAGAGCAACTAAAATCGGGCTCCAAAGGGTCCATTTTCAAAAGAACAGTATCAACTTTGGGTCACCAATCATGACTCTATGCCCAATGGATATAACAAGGAAACTGATCTCTTCATCTAGCAAGAAGATGCCCCTGCAAGTCACCAAATTGTTATCTCTATTTTTCCCCCACAAAATTGATCAAACACGACCCCATGTAGGAAGAAATTCAAGAAATGGTTCCATCAAACAAACCCACACTTCAAATCTAATGAGCAGGTTACATGCAGGTTCTAAAATGGAGGAGTATGGTCAGGGAAGGAAGAAATCAGAGGCTCAAAGGAAAAGAAATGGAGAAAAATCAAAGTCTTTGAGCTCTACAAATGACTCAGAACGAGCCCCAAAATTGGCTAAGTATAGAGAGTCAACGGAAGCTGCCAAGTGTCCAAATAGTGCACCTCCAAAGATTGAATCCAAAAGGGCAAACTCAAACAAGCGTCAGGCCTCCACATGTTCTAGGCCCAAATATGATCCATAGGGATCTAGAAAAACACACCACTTCATCAGTTCCATCAACACCAAGAAGGAGAAACAAGAAAAGTGAGAAAAATGAGGTAAACAAAGGTTCTAGAAGGAACCATCGATCTGTGCAAACTGGCGGTTTCAGAACCACCGCCCTACAGGGAAAAAGTCCTGAAACTGTTGCCCAAATAGGGTAGTGGTCCTTAGCCCACCGCCTACTCGGTGGTGGTGGTCCTGATACTTTCAAACATAAAAGAAGAATGGAACGTGAATGGACATGAATTTGAAGCACCCATCTGTGTCTCTTCCCTTCCATGCCCTTTCACATTCTCTAGTGCACGGGAGGACATGTGAAGGCCTATAAATGCATGAAAGGAATAAGAGAATAGGTATTCAAAGATCCAGAGAGATCGAGAAGTAGAGTTTAATGAGAGCAGTGAGCAAGATCTTCTATCTTTGGAATGGAATTGTAGGAGCAAGGTGTAGAAATAGAGAAAGCAAGTAATTAGAGAGAAGGTTTACATTATTTCTTCTTTTCATACTTATTGTAATCTTTAATTGTCTATATTAGACCAATAAAAGTGGGAAGAAAGAGCAATTGCCCTTGCTGATTGGTTTTCCTCCATTGGAGGTTTCTAGGATAAAAATTTTGGTGTTGAAGTTTGAATTATTTCCTTCTCTAAAATTTCCTTTCTATAGTAGAGATAATTAGTCAAAAAGCTCTAATTTTCAAGCAAAAGTGTCATTTTCCAAAGTTGAAAGTAGAAACAAACATAGTTGTATGATTCATAGAGTTCCAAAGTATAATTTTATGGATCAAAAGAGGGGTAGAGTCAATAGCTAAAATTCAAAAGGTGGATAGGGCAGGCCTAAAATCAAGTAAGTATCAAAACCAGTGAATGGTGCCACGTGTTGCATCAGCGCAATTTCAAAGGTGTGGCCCAAAAGGTGATCCCCAAACGAGCACCATCTCACCACATCTCTTGGGCCTAAAAAAGTAAGAGTGTCCATTGAAAATTCCAAGAGGCCGAGGAGGCTTCCACATGTTAGCGAGACGCTCCCTCGAAGGTAAAATCCTTAACGAGTTTGCAAGTGAAAGCAGACCTTCCACGTGTCCTAAGTCCAAAAGGGGACAGGTTCGGGGTTGAAAATTCAAAATAGGGAAAAGGCCAGCAGAAAGAGTAGAGTGTCAGTGTGGTGCTACCTCAAAAGTAAAATTTGGGGTGGGTTTCCAAACAAGCGCCAAGCCTCCATGTGTCCCTGGTTAGATGCATGGCCCCTCAAGGCAAAAAGGACTTAGCCAAAACATGAGGAAACTAAGCAAGCCGCAAAGGATGCCACATGTCATCCTGGCACAACTCCAAAAAACAAAATCCAAAAGTGGTCCCCAAACACGCGCCAGCCCTCCACATGTCTCGATTTCCAAAAGACCCATTTTGTTAACCATTTCCGCCATTTTGGTATGGTCCCGACTCAAATATTCAAATGAGCATATCTTTTGATTCAAGTGCTCAAAATCTGAAAAATTTGGCACCATTGGAAATATCTCGACCTCATCCATGCCATGGAGATTTGAAACTTTAATTTTGAAGAAGCTAAGTGGGTGAAAAATGAAAAAACATCTTCGTGCTATTAATATGAGATCTATTTGCTCCAACAACCAGATCAGATTTGATCTGATCCATTGTTCTTCCTCCTTCAATATGCCGAACAAGTAATCGAGGTAGACATGAAAAATTTTGGGTAGTTTTGTAGGAGCATTAATGGCCGGTAGTTTGAGCTTTGAATTAGTTTTCTTGCTCTCTCTCCTTCTTCTCTCTATCTTTGAAACTATAAACGAAGGGTCGGGGCTCATTGTAAAAGGTTGAACATTTCTATTTCACACCCTCCCTTTACCTTTTGTTCGTAAGTGGATTTTTGGAGCCTTCCTAACCTCTCATTTGGGTTGTAATGCAATTTTTGCTTCTTGGTCACTGCAATATACTATATCAACTCTTGAGCAATAATATATATGTTTTTGATGATTCTCGACCCTCTCATGTATTCGTTATTGTCTCTTTGATCTCTTATTTTTGTATTACATTTTCGTTGTCTATGTTAAACCGCAAAACGATGGTCTAACATTCCTTTTGTGCATCACCTCATTATCTTAGTTTATTTTCTTGCATCTCCTTAACCCTGTCTCCTTGGTATAATAGAGTAAATTTAGAATAGACCCTCTCGCAATATTTTTTATGCACTGAACATAGGAATAGGAACTGGCCTTAATCTAGAGAGCTCTCTCAACTCATAAGGTCCCACACTTTGAGAGATGCTCCATGTTGTGTAATCACACTGAGAGTCTCAACCCATCCGATTGCAGGCATTCATGGGTGCTAAGATTTTGCACTAACACCATCCTAAAAACAACCGAAAAGAGGTCCTGCAACGGAACCAATGATGCAACCTAGAATTTACCATATAACACCCTAGGCACATCACTCAGCCTAGACTGAGCACTCACCCAAAGCACGCAAAGGTACCAAGTCCCTCTTTAGGGTTGTTGTAGCAAGATGTTAGCATGATGAAGGAAGAAACATATGTCCATAATTAATCCACCATTCTACCATGCATGCTACATTTAGATCTATGAAAGAATGAGCTTAAACAGTAATCATGATTGAATCAATAACATGCACTACTCAATTACACATGGGAATGACACTTAGATTCAACCAATATCTTCCATCTATTAATAAACACATAAGCTCCTTACAATAATGTCAATTTATACCAATGCGCACATGGATCTGATACAGTAATCCAATCATATGTGCATACCTCTATACCTTCATACATCCATATCTCTATGTGTTTATGTCTCTCTCTCTATTCATGCCCCACTACTATGTAATTTTCATCATATATATAGGGTGGGAACTTTCCCTTCACGCTTATCTATTCCGAGAAATAGGCCGCATGCTATTAATAGCCATGCACCGTTTATAGGCATAACCACACATGCAAGTTTGGTAGCTATACACCTCTTGCGATTAATCTGAAGTGACAATTCTATTCTTAGCTTGTCTCCATGCAAAACACTTGTTCTAATCCTCTAAAGAAAGATAATGTGTGACGTGCACGTCTCTCGCATCGCTGATGTGTTCCGCACACCATCTTCTTCGAAAATAGGTCTTCATGCTCAAAATTGGCTAAGTCTTGAATGTTTAACTTGCCATCCGTGTGCGAGTTCTTCATGTCCCTTCGTGCCCTTGAACCTGGCTTTCTCTCCCACGGAAAACTTCTTGTGTGATCTCTAACAAGTATTCTCTTATCAACACATATATATATAAATCCAAAGTAGCTTTACATAACCATTTACATCATCATCATCACATATCCATAAATATCATCATCATCATAAATCAAATAATTAACATTACACATATACCAAACCACGAAAAAATCATATCATATCATATATATATATATATATATATATATATATATATATATATATATATATATATATACAAGTATTCTCTTATCAACACATATATATATAAATCCAAAGTAGCTTTACATAACCATTTACATCATCATCATCACATATCCATAAATATCATCATCATCATAAATCAAATAATTAACATTACACATATACCAAACCACGAATAAAATATATATATATATATATATATATATATCATAAAGTGTATCAATAAATCATCACCCTCTAACGGGATCTCTCAAAGTAGAAATACTATCAAAATTAGTGAAGTTAACATAAGAGACCCTAAAATTTTACCCCGTGAGGAAATTCCCTTTGTTTTTCTATCGGCCTCATTACCTCCACCTGGCCCTCTCCTTGATATGGTTGTGCCACACTCATTGCACTCCCAAATGGCCCATCTCCACCTATGGCTATCCTCATGATGCTCCCAGATCGTCGAGTTTCCCCAGCAGCTTCCCGATAATGATCCCCTCATAATACTTAACCTCTATGAATAAGGATCTACATATATCTATGAAAATCATACCATGAGGTGCCATATCTCTTCCTCCCCGTGGTGTTACATGTCCTCCACCCGTAGCCTTGGTAACCAATATGGTAGTAAGATCTCCAAAACATACCCTATAGGCCTCCCTCTGTTAACATTACCTATCCCTATCATGCGTAATTATGGCCTTCTACTACATCATAATGTCTCTCTCAATTCACATATGTTCTAACTCTACATAATCGAGCTACCTCAAGTGAGCTCTCCTACATTTATGTCTTCAAGCACCACCTAGATCTACCTCTACCTCAACCTCCATCTCCTCTATCTCCTTAAGCTCCATCTCCTCTATCTCCACCTCCTCCTCATATCCTCTCTCCCCAAAAACCCGAGCTACCCAAGTTGTGGTCATCCAATCTTTGAATCCCCTCTAACTCCCATGTCATCATCGCCATCCCAAGGCAATGTTACCTCCTCTAATTGATCTACCATGTCGGTGTTGAAAGCTCCCTATCTATCTCCTCCCTCCTATATAAAATAGGATCCCTAGGCACCATCGGAAGACTCCAAAATTTCATCATACTACCAAACCGCATGCCCTTTATCATCTCTCGGTCGTCTCCCCGAACCCATCGTGTCCACCTCATCCCGACCAACTCTACATCCACCCTAGGCCATGTAGTAAAGTCCCTATATGGTCACCATCTGATATGCTCTATCTTGAGCTCTATAAACTTGTCCACATACTAGTCCACTCCTATCTCCCCTTGTCTCTATGATCCTAATCAGACCTCCATCTCAAAAATCTATTTACTAGCTCTATATGGTCTCATGTGACCCATGGAATCCTGGTGGATAAATAACAACAATGTGCTCATAGGCCTAGTAGTGAAGCAATAAGCCTACGCCTAACCCTAATATCTTGCCTTCCTTATACACTAATAGCTCGTGGTACACCTGAGATAGCAAGGCAATCCCAAAATAGAACATTGTCTGGTGCTCGATTGTATCTCGCAACTACACCAGCTAGCACCCATAGAAACTGAGCTCCACCTAAGTCCAAAATCATAACAAGACATTTTCATCATCACCAAGCAAATCAACCAACTACGAGGTATGCATGCCTCGTACCTTAGCTCATATGAAAATTCCCCTACGAGAAAACCTAATATGGGGCGCATCGGATCCAAATAGTCGTGTCAAAATTGTAAGCCTATTATTAGATGTAACAGAACTATTTTCTCCCCCTATATAGGCAATCTTAGAATCCTATATACATCCTCCATGGTGATTCTCATCTCCTCTCGTCCCGAACTAAAAAGTACCCGTCTCTGTCGATCACATCTCTCCACCAAAGTGATCATCAACTCCACATCTCATGAGATCCTCTGATAATGTTTGAATCCCCCTTAGCGCACTACGGATGAGATGATCCCACTTGACATCCATCACATCCCCTCTAACCTTCTCATATAGAGTAGGCACTTGGTCTCTCAAATATAAGGTCTCTTTGGCTTGCAATCACAAACAAAACATGCAAACATCAGATCAAAAATCCAAAATCTAATCAAAATTCATTAAAAATCAAATTTAATCCTAAACATATCCAATCCAACCCTAGTCAACACCGAACTAGGTGGGTCGACATGTTTGTGGTTGATCAACACACCTTAGAGCCGGTCAATGTCGGCCCCACTGGTCACCGCCAACCACCCCGAGCGTCATCCACTTTTTCTTAAAAATGCAAATAAATAAATAAAATACAAAATTAAACTAAAAACAATTCATCCAAAGAGTCCTCAAAGTGAGGCTCGTGCTCAAAAGTGTTAGCAACATTGTTAAATACCCACTGAATGTCATAATTGGCTCTAGCCTCAAATGTCTCCATGGCCAAATTCTTCATTTCTTCTCCAATTAGTCTGGCCTTTATAATGGAAGGGCATGAATACCTTCTAATTCTGATAGGGAATTTGACATTTGTTTTGTGCCTCCCAACAATTAACTTGTGCACAGGCACCAATTGCCTTACCAATTCACATAAACACAACTTGTCATTAATGTTAGGAAATAAGGGATAAAATATGTGGAATAATCCCTCACATAATCACAACAATAGAAACTAATATGCAGAAAATATTACAGATCTCAAATAAAAATGCAGAATAAAATAACACAACACAAAGAGATGGTATTTAACGTGGTTCACCCAATTTGGGCTACATCCTCCAAGAATCACTTGCTCATATTTTATTACAAGCCATCGCTCTTTCAATACAATACCAGATCTATTTGGAGCTATGCTCAACAAACTCTCACTGAAATTCACACTGAATTCAAAGCACATCCGCAATGTTTACATTATAACTACCATATGCACAAAACCATATAAATAGACAACTTCTTAAGTAGTTTTACAAAACCGTGGGTATAAAAAAACCATGGGCCAAAACCATCCCATAAACCTATGGGTTAAAAACCAGACATATGAGAAAATCACGTTTCCCAATATATCGGGCACGTTTTAAGGCCCAAAAAAAAAAATTTCGGGGGCTACACCCCGAACCCAGCCGAGATAAGCTGTGGAAAGTGCACAAGTACTCTTAGTGTATAGTCTTCAACATTTTCTCACATGAAAATAGGCTCCACAACCCGACAATCTCCCACTTGGAGACCTGGTTTTCCTCTAAGCAAGTTTCTCAACCCTTCACTAGTTTCGTGACGACCAACCAAAGCTAAACACGGCTTCGAGTTTTTCCCTTATGACCACCTTGGTCATCATGTCTGCAGGATTCTAACTGGTATGAATCTTCTCCAACTTCAACTTCTCTTCCTCCAAAGTTGTCCTAATGAAATGGTACCTTAACTGTATATGCTTCGTCCTAGAGTGGAAAGTAGAGTTCTTAGCTAGGTGTATAGCACTCTGACTATCACTATGCAACTTTCCTTCCTCCTACTTATGCCCCAACTCCTCAAGTAATTGTTGTAACCAAATCATTTCCTTTCTTGCCTTTGTGGTAGCAACATACTTAGCCTCTATGGTTGACAAAGCCACCAACTTCTATAGTCGTGAAATCTAGCTTATTGTTGTTCCACCTACAGTGTAAACATAACCTGTTGTGCTCCTCCTGCTATCTACATCTCCAGCCATATCTAAATCTACATAACCACACAAAGTGGTGTTTGATCCACTGTAGCACAAAACTGTCCCCATGGTCCCTCTCAAATACCGAAGGATCCACTTTACTGCCTACCAGTGATCTCTACCTAGATCACTCATAAATCTACTCACTTTGCTCCCACTGTATGGGCAATATCAGGCCTAGTGCACACCATGGCATACATCAAACTACCAACCGCTGATGAGTAAGGTACCTCGCACATTTGGTTTCTCTCATGTTATGTCTTAGGACATTATTCCTTTGATAACTTGAAATGGACTGCCAAAGGATTCCCAACCGGTTTAGCATCCTGCATATTAAACCTCTCCAAGACCTTCTTAATGTACTCTTCCTGAGATAAAGTCAGCTTCTATTCCTTCCTATCCCAAGATATCCTCATACCAAGGATTTGTTTGGCTGCCCGCAAATCCTTCATAGCAAAGGATTCACTTAGCTGCTTCTTGAGTACTTTTATTTCATGCGTGTTTTTACTCGCAGCCAACATGTCATCCACATACGCAGACAAAGGATAATATAGTTTCCATCCTCAAATTTCTTTGTATACACACAATGGTCGAGAATGGCATCTAATATAATCTTGCTCCATCATAAACCTATCAAATTTCTTATACCATTGGCATGGAGCTTGTTTCAAGCCATACAAGCTCTTCTTCGATTTGCACACCATCTCCTCTTTACCTTTGACCTCATAGCCCTTTGGTTACCTGCATATATAGTTCCTCCTCTAAATCACCATGGAGAAATACAGTCTTTACATAAAGATGCTCTAAGTGCAAGTCTTCGATGTAACTATTCCAAGAATATTTTTAATATAGACCTAAACTTTACACAATTATTTATTAATTACCTAAACTGTAATTGATAAATCCACATCACCTTACCCGCCACCTCACTTTGCCACCTCATCATGACCTAGCCCTAACCCTAAACTAACCTAATTAAGACCCATGACTTGGTCTAGACTCACATCCATAACTAATGCCTCCTTACTCGCACCAAAAGCCGACCTTCTAGCCACTTGACCAAGCCCGCAACTGATCTCTCGGGAGAAAAGTAGGGAAGGTGGGCTATTTTACTAAAAATAGCCTACTTTTTCCTTACCGATGCCGGTTCCTACTCGACCGCCGCTCTGCACGCAACCGCCATCGGTTCCCTCGTAAATGGGCTCCCAAACCAAAACAACGGATCGGAATTTCATTTTGAGAGATCAGCCAAAGGATTTCTGGATCAACAGAGAGCATTGCGAGCGAGGAACAGAGTCCAGATCTTCACTTGACAAGCAGAGACGAGTAAAGAAACCAGAAGTGTTTGCAACCAAGGAGATCAACTTGCATCTCGGTCAAAACCAGTAAGTCAGATCTTACATGTCCTTTGTCATAACATTTCTTATGTTTCTTGAATCTCGCCTCCTAAATCTGCTTTCAATCCACTACCCAACGTGCTATTGCAGATCTAATCTGTCATTCTTTCACTTCTAATCATCCCATTTCCTAATACCATCCAAAAACCAGCCATTACAAACACCATATCAGTACCAAGAAGATCCTATAACCCACCGGTAGATCGTTATCAAGAATCGCATCGGTCATCAATAACCGCCATCGGCCTTCTCGATCAAAACCAAAACCAGCCTTTTCCCCTACCCAGCTTTAACAAAATAATTTAATTGATATTTTGCGTCTTTTTGTGTTAATTCATATTAGCAGGGAACCGACCACCTTCAAGGGAAGTTTTATATTTCCCGGCCCAAGGCGCTTCTCATTTATTGTTTAATCAAAATCTTGTGGTCTTGTGTTCTTATTTGCAGGTAGTCCTTCCAAGACAAAAAGGAGTTCTCCGCAGTCAGCCTGATCTTTCCCTACGGTACGCGCACACCATCTCCACATTCAACAGGTATTCCTCCTAACCCTAACCTCATCTGTTTCTAAAAGGAATGAAAGGATAAGCAACTCTATTCCCGTAAGTTTCAAACATTCCGAGCGAAACATTTTGGCACGCCCGGTGGGACCCATTTTGGGTTTCTTTCTCTTGCTTATTTTCATTTTAGGAAGCATATTTGCTGTTGCTGTTTTTGTTATATATTTAGTAAAGAATTTGTCTTGCTTTCCTGGTTTCGCATTAGTGAAAGTCATCTCTCTTGCTTCATCGAATATAATTTTCGATTTGGGTTTAAAACACGTGCATTGCATTCCTGCTTGTTGTTCTCCAATTCTAGTGAACATAGATTAAGTAACAGGTCGTACACGTGGGGGTGATATCCACGGTATTGACAGGAAATTAACCTTAGTTTCACTGCACAACACATACCGAATCACTTCACAATTAACACAACAGCTCAAACATCCCCCCTTTTCCGCGGTATTCCTCCGCCCGATTGAGGTAACCTTATAAGCCAAAACAAACTTGACATTTCCCCTAGGTCTTGTTGTTTAGGATTCTGACATCATCTTACGTCTAAAGGCATAAGCCCACGATAACTAAAATTAACCCTAGGGTTAGTCTCTAGATTTGTGTGCCTCTTCGCTTGTTTTCAAATCCTCGCTTTTCTCGTCATACTTTGTCTTCTGTGATCAATAAGTTGCTAAACATACTCAACGTTGCTAAAATCAAATTAGCAGCCTTTTATATCTTCTTATCCTAGACTTTTGACACCGGCATCGGTTAAGGGACCGACGTCGTTTGATCCGTGACCGACACCGGTTACTAAACCGATATCGGTTACTGTCTTCATCAGCCCCTGACAAACCAGCAGCTTGCCAAATTCACCATTCAGAGGTTGTTTTTGTTCTTGATAGATTGAAACTTTCCTGTGTGTTCTGGTCTATGGTTGTCATCACTCGGAAGCAAGCCGCCGCCATGGTTTCACATGCCTCGCTCGTGTCTTCGCCCGAATCACCCCTTCACATTCTATAGGGAACCCTACGGACACCAGTGAGATCCCCCAAATTCCTGTAGGAGACAAGGACTTTGCCAAATTTCTGGATGCTAATCCCAGCGCTGTACAATACTATTTGTCTCATACCCCTGACCGTACGCCTGATGGTCAGCTCCTTATTGGCATGCCTATTAGTATAGCTGCTCATTTAGCTCCCACTCCTCCTGATAACAATACCTTACTTCCTGCATCACTAGCCCCGTCTCCCAATCCGACAGCTTCAGAGGTTCATACGACCCCGATTAGCTTTCCTTTGGTTAACCTTGGACCTCACGTATCGTTACCACCAACTGCCCCTATCTCATCTCTCTTTCAGACCACTCCATTCATGACTTACTCTCGCCACCTATTCACACGAGCTTTTTCTCAAGCTCCGCCTACCTTTTCATTCCCATACACGTATCCAAAGAACCTCAACACCTTATATGGGACATCCCTATTCTCGTGGCACCATCACCTCATCCAACCACGATTTCATCAAACAAATGATGGACAAAATGCAAACCCGGAGGCTTCCGCTTGTCAGAAGTCGTAGCGCTCTGACATACGAGCAAGTTTGTCGGGAGCCCATTCACCCTTCTCGTCCCCTTCATTCATATCCTCCTCAATGGGAGTTGCCAAAGTTTACTCGCTTTTAACAAGAAAGAGGATCCTCAACAACACTTGCGATCATTTAGACATGCTTGTTATTTGATTGCCCATGATGATGCCTGTTACTCGCACCTTTCCCATGTCCTTATCAGACTCGCTTGAGTGGTACATGTGCTGCTTTAACCCAAAGACTCAATCTTCTCTTTTAACCAACTAGCCCAATCTTTTTGGATCATTTCTCCATTAACATTGCCAAGAAAGTATCTATCATCGACTCTATGCCATCCGACAATTTGAAGACGAATCTATCGCAGATTTCGCTGGACGATGGCGGGCCTTATCAACCAACTTACGTATGCCTTGCCTCAAACCGAACTCATCGAACTATTTACGCGGGCCTGCGCTAAGCACATCTCCCCTACCCTCCAAATTCAAACTTTCCGCACATTCGACGAGGCCTTTACCATGGCTCGGAAGCTAGAAATTCGAGCCTTAGAAGAAGAGAAATTGCGGTCACAGAACAAAACCCCAATTTCCGAACTCCTGATTCTACCAACAAGCCAAACACCACCACTCCTCACGCGTCCACTTCTTCTAAATCAAAAGGAGCTGTCCACGCGGTAATGGTCAAATCTCAAACACCGTCCAATACTCCGCCGAAAACCACTTATAAGTACAAAGCCGAGCCCACCAATTACACTCCCTTGGGAGAAACTTATGGCGTCATCCTGGAGAAATTGCTCAAAGCTGGGGCTATCACCTTGCCCCTCGTTAAACCTCACTGGGTTTGACTCCACCCGCGCAATACCTTCCCCGGTACAAAGAAAATGACTTTTGTAACTTTCACCGCGTAAAAGGACATAGTCATGAAAATCGCAAGATGTTGAAAAACATAGTGCAGAAATGGTCGACGCAGGGATATAACCTCGATAATCCTAACGCCCCGCTAACCGAAATCTGAAAATTTTCAACAAGCCATTCCCGAATCACTGGCCCAACAAGACGTGAACCAAGATATCTTAGCCGAGGAGAGTGTTCATGAGATCCATGCAGCTTTCGATTCTCACCAAAAGCCTCTATTGAAAAAATTTTAAATCAAGCCTCTCCACCAACACAGAGTTTGAACCTCCTTCACCACCATCAAGCCAAAGTGAAATCATTCCTTTACCCATGAAGAGTTAATCGCCTGACTTCTCTTCTCATCAACGAAGTCTTCTTACACCACATCCCTACAAGACTCGTGAGCGGATGCTATCTAATTTATCTATTTCCCAAACGCCCCTTCTACCACTTGCTACACAAGAGGAAGGCTCGCCACTCCTTTTGACATCCTTAGACGAGAAATCTCTTACACTAACATCACCACATTCTTTAAACGTGACAGATCCCCTCGAACACGCCTCCTACCTATTAGTCCTCATCGCCTAAATCTTTTCAACGACCGGTTGACCTCTTAACATCTATTGATACAAAGGCCTCATCTACCTCCCCGTGTCACACACCGCGATGGACCGGAATTACAACCCACCTTTCTTCCATACCAAAATTACAAATCACACTGAGACCTGTCATTCCACGTAAGATGACAGCCCTATGGGAACGCTTTGAGTACCCCTTTTTCTACTCAAATGCAAATGACTGATCCCGATGTCTCCACCATATACCCAAGTGCTTACGTGCTTAAAATGCCCCTGTTCTCACCTTCACCCCCTCACCTCTACCAAATGCCCCGTCCACTTCTATCAACTTAACCAGATCTTCCCATACGCTGGGACCTCACCAATGCCTGGGCCTAACACACCCGCCTAAGCGACTCGATCTATCCAAAATAAATCCTCCGCTCCGCCACCTAGGAGACAAACTCAATCCGTACCCCTATCACAATCAAAACCATCATCGCCATACCTACCTTCCATATTGGGACCCCATCCTCTACCTTACATCAATATATCATACCCCGCGTTTTCTTTAGAACAACCTACGCCTTCCGCACCTATACAGTAAATTCTGTGGTATAAGAACACCGCTCACTCCGCGTATCCCGTCCACCTATCAACCCTAAACAAATACCATCATCAAAAGATTTGTTTTCAGGTACTCCTATTTCCCCGTGGTTGTTTTCTGATACCACGTCATCTGCGGCCTCATCATCCAACATAGCTTCTGCGCCAAAGAAATCACGTTTAGTAAAAACCATGTATCAACACCCCTCGGCTAAACCGCCACCCATACGAACTAACCACGCCCAAACATTACCAAAACCCACACAATCAATACCCTCATCCTCTTCCGATTTTGACCCACTCAAAGGATCTTACGCCAAAATCCTTGCTATGTTGGTGGAGAATGCGACCATTTCCCTACCTCCACTTAGACCTTATGACCCGTCTAAGCCCCGACCTATGGATTACGATGAGTCTAAAATCTGCGCTTATCACCGCACACCAGGACATGATGTGGAGGGATGCAAAGCTCTAAAAACCATCCTTCGCCAGTCACCTCTCCCGGATAGAAAGATTAAGAAAGACAACTTACGAAGGGAGAGACCTTTAGTTTCCATTCCCTCTCCTATACCATCTGTCCCCGCCTCACCAAGATCTATCATTATTACAACCCCACCTCGTGAAGACCATGAGTTATCCCCACCATCTTCCTCATCTCAGGTCTACGAGATTAATATGATTAGTGTCGCTACTCGAGGGCAGAAAAACAATGGGAAAGCAAAAGAAAACACACCTGCGGCATCTCTTTCTCCGTCAAACATCCCGATTGCACCACCACCTAAAGTGGTCATTCGCGACCCGCCTATCCCGCCTCTAATGGCATTGCCCACCGAAATATGATTAAACAGCCTTCACCAATCGCCCGTAAAATGACACCGTATGATCTCATTCGACTTCAATCTCATCGACAAGCTCTCGTTGAGATCCTTCAAGGGATAGAGGTTTTACCTAATGAAACCCCGCCGCTACCTCCATTCTAACACCCAATCACGTTGCTTCTCTCACCAAACAACCCACGCCCCAACCACTTCCTCTCGTACAACAAGTCGCAATGGCTCAAGATGAAATTGTCGACTTTGGTACATGTAAGATCCCGACTCGCCTTTTCATCTCCGCTTACGTCCGGGACATTCGAGTACGCCGGGTTATGATTGACGGGGCGCTAGCCTAAACATCATCTCTTCAAAAGCCTTCCAATGATGAACATCCCTTCTAGTTGCATGTGTGCCAACCCCATCATGTTACGGTCATTCAATGACGCTATTACTTCTACCTTAGGCACCGTGATCCTCAACATTCGCGTAGGACCACGTACTTTACCCGAACTCTTCTATGTCCTTGAGGGAGAGTTCCAATATAATATATTGCTGGGTCGTCCTTGGATCCGAGCCATGGGATGCGTTCCCTCAACATTACATAGATGCATAAAATTTGAGTACGAGGGGAAGTCTTACACCGTAAAAGCTGACCCTCCCCCCTTTAAAACCTGCAATATGTTATACCGCCCTAACGATGTGCTTATACCAATCAAGACACCCATACATTCAACTCAACCGTCCTCCTCAAATGTACCTCAACCATCCACCCCAACCGCGCTTACGCCTTCAATTGATGAAACCACCATCGCAAAAACCACTTCCCTTCCCGCAGCTAACATTCCAACCTCCGACCCCTTAGTAGATGTTTTTCAGCGCCTTACGCTGGGGGAGTACCGCCTATATAACGTTAGTTCTTTCCCTACCCCGCAGGAGTACGGACAATTACATGCACATCCCACCTACGACCGTCGCGTGGGGGAGATAATCTCTTACGGACCACCCTATTGCCGCACTAACCTAACGTATGGGGGTGTTGACGCATCCTCCATTACCCCTGAACCTCCTCTTGGTGTGGTTCCTTTCCAATCCGATTTTCAATACTTGACAAATCGTCGTTTCGCCCTCACCTTCTTGACTCGCTGTGCGTGGAAAGGCTTTGGTTTTGGCCTTTACGAACAAGGCCGACATACACTCATTCCCGTGACTACCCGTAAACATAATGATCGCAGTGGTCTCGGTTTTCCGAAACACCTACACAGGAGACACCTCCGTCACCGTATCCCGGAAGAAGAAGACGCCGCCCTACCAAACCATCATCACCCACTTTGCCATCATCACCCGCGTAATCTATAGACTCGAATCCATCCCCCCCTTTTTTTTTTTTTTCATAAATGCTATCTTCATAGGTCCTCTCACTTATCAACGCGATAATGAGGACCCATCTTCTCTTCCCTTCGTATCCGCACATGATCAAGAGGATTCGCTTTGATTAATGTTGTTGAATGCCAGATGACGACTCCATCCTCACTTACCTTGGCGCGGATGATTCTTATATTCAACGAGCCTTGCCATCTGAAACCCAAACTATGCTGAACGAATCTACCATAGAAATCAATATCCACACGGAGGAGGATCCTCACATTGTGAAGATTGGACAATCTCTTAACACATCAGAACAAGCCGCCTTTACTACCTTTCTCCGTGCTCGTAACCAAGCTTTCGCATGGTCTTACGCTGACATGCCAGGAATTGATCCTACTATCGCCGTCCATAACATCACCCTAAACCCCGATTCCAAACTGGGCCAAACATGTAAATTGAGAAAATGCATCCACGCATTGCTCTCTTGGTCAAAGAGGAGCTCCAACGACTCTTTTCGCTTCCTTCATCTTGCCTATTGACTATCCTCAATGGATTTCTAACATCGCACTGCACTAAAGCGACAGGGGACTTCTGATATGCATGATTTCCGGATCTTAACCTCGCTTGCCCCAAGGATGACTTCCTCCCAAGTATTGATCAACTTGTTGATCTCACTGCAGGGCCATGAAATGCTTTCTCTCATGGATGGCTTTTCAGGATACAACCAAATTTTGGTTGCCCCTGCCGATCAACACAAAACTGCCTTCATAACTCCGTGGGGAACCTTCTGTTATCGTGTCATGCCATTTGGCCTTAAGAATGCCGTGCTACCTATCAGCGGGCTATGACCTACATTTTTCATGACATTATGCACACTATCCTTGAAGACTATGTCGACGATCTTCTCGGCAAGTCTAAACATCGTAGTGAACATCTCGATGTTTTAACCATTATTTTTGATCGCCTGTTACAATATTCTGTCCGCCTTCAACCGAAGAAATGTGTCTTTGGTGTTCTTTCGGGAAAACTTCTTGGCTTTATCGTCTCTTTGCGTGGCATTGAGGTCGATCCATCTAAAGTCAAAGCTATCCTAGAAATGCCCCCACCCAAAAATCTCAAACAATTGCGTAGTTTACAAGGTAAGCTCCAATCTATCCGACGTTTCATCTCCCAACTCTCGGATCGGTGTCAACCTTTCCATCACCTCCTTAAAAAGGATATTGCATTCCAATGGAGCGAAGAATGTCACCAAGCCTTCGAAGCTCTCAAATCTTATCTCTTACAGCCACCCGTGCTTATCCCACCCCAAGACAACCGCCCTTTCTACCTTTACCTTTCCGCCACCGACCACGCTGTAGGAGCCATGCTTGCACATCGTGACTCTGAGAATCACGAACAAGCCGTTTATTATATAAGTCGTACTTTGGTGGACTATGAGACTAGGTACACACATGTAGAAAAATTATGCCTTGCCCTATCATTCGTGGCCACCAAACTCCGACACTACCTTCTAAATCACAAGACTTTCGTCATCACCAATACATGCACTCCCATCCATTACATGTACGCCAAACCTCATCTCGAACCAACGCATTGCTAGATGGCTCATGCTTCTCGCCGACTCGACCTTGAGTTTATCCACCGAAATCAATCAAAGGACAAACCATCGCAGACCAACTTCATGGACGCTCCTTTACCGGGGAACAATTTACCAATTTCACATTTCCCGACGAACTCATCGCTACTCTTTCCCTCACAGAGGAGTCGTACCCAATGACCCTCTTCTTCGATGGATCTAAATGCCAGCGCGGCGGAGGAGCCGGCGTTGTTCTCATTCCTCTCAACGCTGAACCTATGCCTCTTTCATTCCGACTTGATTTCCCTTGCACTAATAATACAGTGGAATACGAGGCCCTTGTTCTGGGTCTCCAAGTTGCATTACACTTAGGTATCAAATCTATCAACATTTTTGGCGACTCTCAATTGGTAGTCAATCAAGTTATGGGCGTCTACCAATGCAAAAACGAGGAACTTCAAAAATACAAACACTACGTGGATTCACTTCTAGCTTTATTTACCCACTATTCTATACAAACCATTCCCTGCTCCACTAACAAATTTGCGGATACTATGGCTTGCTTAGCCTCGCAAATTCCCGCCGCGCCAACTGACTCTGAATTATTCGTCATGGTCCAACAACTTTTTGCCCCATCCTATTCAACCCCGGTAGTTTGTATGATAAATACTGTGTCCACTAATTCACAGGATACCTGGTACCACCAATTCCACGACTACCTTACAATCTCTGTCCTCCCACCTGACCTTACTAGTAACGGCAAACGTGCTTTTCTTAAAAGTGTTTCGCGTTATGTTGTCATGGGGGGACTCCTCTATAAACGTGGCTTTGATGGTATCCTCCTTCGCTGCCTAATCAAGTGGAGGCCACTCATACCATCCAACAGTCCATGACGGTATTTGTGGTGGACATTTTAATGCTCTTGCATGGCCAAACGAATCCTTCGCCTTGGTTATTATTGGCCTACTCTCAATAACGACTGCTACGAATATGTTAAGCGTTGTGTTATGTGTCAGCAACATGCCAACCTTCAACATACTCCTAGCCACCCGCTCCAGATCGCTCGAGATCTTTGGCCTTTCTCACAATGGGGTTTAGACCTTATTGGTGAGATTCACCCAACCTCTTCACAACGTCACCGTTGGATACTCACAGCGACCGAATATTACACAAAATGGGTGGAGGCTATTCCACTCATTTCAATCAAAAAAGAAAAAATTGTCGAGTTCATTAACCACCACATTATCTGTCGTTTTGGTGTTCCTCATCGCCTGATAACAGATAATGGAAAATCTTTCAAAAACAAGTTGTTGCAAGACCTTTGTGACAACTTTGGTATCAAACTTAGTTTCTCATCACCTTACTATCCACAAGCCAATGGGCAAGCCGAGTCCTCTAATAAAACACTAACCAAAATCCTCATGAAAGTTGTCAATGAATCCAGAAGAAATTGGCACGATCACATTCCCTTTGCCCTTTGGGCTTATCGTACTAGCAGATTCGTACATTTCTACTAATGCCACACCTTTTCTTTGGTATACGGCACCGAGGCTGTTTTGCCTCTCGAAATACAAATACCTCCCTTAGAATATCTCTTCAGGATATTCTCACCAACGATGATTTCCGCCAAGAGCGGTTAGCCCAATTGGAGCTTCTTGACGAACGCCGTCTTACAGCTCTTGATCACCTTCAAATCTATCAAAAACGCATTAAACGTGCTTATGATAAGCGACTTCATGAGCGTACCTTTAAGGTTGGTGATCTTGTTCTCAAAGAGAATCAACATGTAACCAAACTAGAAAAGAGCAAACGTGGAAAATTTGCTCCCAATCGATCGGGCCTTATATAATCACTCATACCTATGGATCTGGTACTTATCGCTTAGCTTCGCTTAATGGTAAACCCGAGCTCGAACCCTTAATGCCTCGCATCTTCGACCATTCTACCGTTGAAATTAGTATTATATCACTTATCTACCCGCCGCTCGTCCCGAGCTCACTTACCACTACATACACTGCTTCCTACACTTCATAATAACAATCAAGCTCACATAGTTTGATCCTCACCTCCCTCGATGATGCCTTCCCTTTTTAGTCTAGTCCATGACTTCAAAGTATTAAAATAAGCCGTATTCTTCTGGGATTTTCTTGAGTCAAACTTCCTACTAACTAGATGCTTCACGCCAAATGAACATCTAGTCATTTAAATTAAATATAGACCGCTCCCTCGAAGGACAGCTATATGCCGAACTATTGCCGCTATTATATATAGATCGCTTCCCTCGAAGGACAGCTATGCATTACAATCATATCTCGCTACTATAAATAGATCGCTCTCCTCGAAGGACAAATATTATACACAGCCAGCCTTTATCGAAGCTTCTCGCATTGATCGCCTTCGTGAAGACCTCAAGAATAATACAATCAATATCCCCTGTAGACTTCCCGCATCGATCAGTCTACATTCAATAAAAGAAAAGCCTCATTCAAAAGGACTTTTGAGTCATGGACTTGTCTATTTAGGGTAGGTTCTCTTTCGTCAGAGCACTCACTTTGTAATAAGTTCTCGCAGACTCGCTTATATCATCCACCTCACCTCACCACTTGTTTCAACTCAAGGGATGTGACGTATATCCGATATATTGTGATTATACAACTCTTTTCACCTATCGACTTCTCGCCTATGCAAGGTACCTAGGGATTCAAGCTCATCCTATGTTAATATGTGGTTTGTTTAGCTCTTCTCAACTACGGGACACTCTTTCCTCTTTGCCTCGCATCTAGGATTGTGTGTTGATCTTAATCAGACATGGTTCCCTTCTATTTGGGTAAGCTAACTTTCGCTTTACCTATACCTACATCAACATCGCCCATACCTTACCAACACCAACAACATTACCCTATCAACATCAAAATCTTATCAACCAACAAATTGCCTAACCATACCCAAATTGCCTGAATTCACCTTTCCCTGGTCCTAAGGGAGAACTACATCGGTCTGAGGCCCCTCCTTGCTTTGTGCAATGGGCTATGTAGGCAGCACTTCGGAGACATGGGGTCTCCCAAGGTTAGCTCGACCATCCCCTACCATAACCTATCCTGTGTGGTGAATATAAATATTTTTGTGTATTTCTATTTAATCACAGTCCTCTTTATCCTTTTTCAAAACACCGAAAATCAAAACACAAACAATCTTATTATTATCGTAACTCAAATCAACATACATATTCAGTTTTATTTAGATGTTAAACAAATACATCTTCTCTATCATCGACACGCAGGTCGGCATCCTTATTTATTCTTATACCTTGCTAACATTTACTCAGACCATCACGCCTCATCCCGAACTAGGTGATGATCGTGATCGCCGACCCTCTCGCCGGCCTCTCTCTCGTCCTCAAAGGTACCACGGCTATTGGTACCGCCCACTGATCTGCCAATCTCTCCTGTAACATATGAATACGCCCTCTCGCATGGAGGACTTCAGCCTCTAGTCTCCCCGCCCGTGACTCCGCAACCACTAACAATCCTCTTGTCTCATTCACCGCGCTTGAGCTGCTGAACCAAACGCCGCAGACGATCCTCTCTCTGTAATCACCGCTATGTCGTGGCGCTCACGCACACCTCGCAGCTCGCTACCCACCATAATCTATAGGCCTCTCGCTGCTCCCGCATCCATTACCCTCGCGATCGGCCGCTACCTCTTCGTGCCCTTCGAGGTGTGTTGGCCGGGAGGTGAGAATGCCGCTCGGGTCGATCCTCATATATGGTCTATAAGCCGTGGGTATATCCCCACAAATCCAAATTGCCGCCGCACGCGATCTATAGGAATCCTCTCATACTCACCCTGCCTCGTGCCCCGCGATCCACCTCAATCGCTCTACACCCTCAACTCCTCGCCTATGTTCTCTCGTTACCATATAGTTTCCATATGGCCTCCAATGTATATCCGCAACCGTCACTCATCCCATACCCGTAATACTCAATATCACCCATCGCTCGGGATCTCGGCCTCTTGTTCGCTTGACCCATCGCCTCAATCCCAACCTCATCGGCCTCGCCGATGGATCCCTCATGGTCGCACACTCACTGTGCTCATAGGCCCAACAAAGGTAATAAGTATGAACTATCCAAAGGTCGCCCGTGATTTCGCCACTATCATAACTCTCGTATCTCCGCCAATCAAATAGCTCCACCATCTCACTCAATAACCCTCCAAATCAACTCTCCACGCCTCGATAAGTCAACCCTGGACGCTACAAATAACAAAAGTGACAATGAAATATGCCGTATTTTTCTTCTGCGATTTTATAGGTTTTTTTTCTTTTTTATAGGTTTTTCATACCTACCTTAACCGATGTCGGTTTCATCCTTTTGCCCTAAGAAACCGGTACCGGTCCCCTTAACCGATATCGGTCATACCGTAATCGACATCGGTTTGATACCCAACTTTCACCCCATTCTTTGCCCTTCTTTACTCCTCGCCCTTTTTCACCAATATCGCCTCATCCACCTTATAACGCACAACATTTGTTCACTTGTCCACCGACCTAAGGCCTCTCGACCTACTAAGGCCTCAACCTACCGACCTAAGGCCTGGCCCTACCTATTCGGCCCGACCCAAGGCCTCAACCTCGCCCGACCTAAGGCTCGGCCTCAACCTATTTGGCCCGACCTAAGGCCTCAACCTACCTATTTGGCCCGACCCAAGGCCCTACCATTCGGCCCGACCCAAGGCCTCAACCTACCTATTTGGCCCGACCCAAGGCCTCAACCTACCTATTCGGCCCGACCCAAGGCCTCAACCTACCATTCGGCCCGACCCAAGGCCTCAACCTACCTATTTGGCCCGACCCAAGGCCTCAACCTACCTATTTGGCCCGACCCAAGGCCTCAACCTACCTATTGGCCCGACCCAAGGCCTCAACCTACCTATTTGGCCCGACCCAAGGCCTCAACCTACCATTCGGCCCGACCCAAGGCCTCAACCTACCAATCGCCCGACCTAAGGCCTCAACCTACCAATTGGCCCGACCCAAGGCCTCAACCTACCTATTGGCCCGACCCAAGGCCTCAACCTACCATTCGGCCCGACCTAAGGCCTCAACCTACCAATTGGCCCGACCCAAGGCCTCGCCCTACCTATTTGGCCCGACCCAAGGCCTCAACCTACCCATCTAACCTGACCCAGGGCCACCGCCCAACCACTTGGCCTGACCCAAGGCCGTATCACTTCCATACCATACCCACAATCAACGTTTTATTTTATACATCCATCATGTACCTTGTGTTCAATCGAGCTCACCTGTTCGTGTTTTAGCATGATTAGGGTCCTTGACTTGATCTGTCGACCAACTTTGCCTAGACCTAGACCGTGACGTTTATCTCAACCAAACCAACCACTTGGCACGCACGCCGAACATGCCTAAACGCTCTCGCATACCTCACCTGTTATATACCCTGGAGCTACTTCCTATGCCTTGGATACCAGGATTATATCACCCTTGTTTGGATAAACTATCGACCTTTGCCTATACATTGCTGGTTTGCTAGTCAAATCATGTACCCTAGTCGTACTATTGCATTTCAACATGCGTCTGCTTCCTTGGACCTACCCCACCACCTTACCATCCTCTCTACCACATATACCCTTTATCAACCCTATCCCTGATTTCCCGTTCACTCAATCTGTGATAGATTTGAGGGGGATTACCTATATCCTTAACATGAGAAACCACTTCATATTATTGTCCGCGCAGCTTTACAGAACAAGCTACACGACAATAAGGGGCTAATGTAGACACCAAATTCGTGTCTCACGACCCCTTGTGACCCGCATCCCATTTCGCAACCTAACCTCATTACCTAAACTTTACACAATTATTTATTAATTACCTTGTAATTGATAAATCCACATCACCTTACCCGCCACCTCACTTTGCCACCTCATCATGACCTAGCCCTAACCCTAAACTAACCTAATTAAGACCCATGACTTGGTCTAGACTCACATCCATAACTAATGCCTCCTTACTCGCACCAAAAGCCGACCTTCTAGCCACTTGACCAAGCCCGCAACTGATCTCTCGGGAGAAAAGCAGGGAAGGTGGGCTATTTTACTAAAAATAGCCTACTTTTTCCTTACCGATGCCGGTTCCTACTCGACCGCGCTCGGTTACGCAACCGCCATCGGTGCCTCGTAAATGGGCTCCCAAACCAAAACAACGGATCGGAATTTCATTTTGAGAGATCACCAAAGGATTTCGGATCAACAGAGAGTATCATGAGCGAGGAACAGAGTCCAGATCTTCACTGACAAAGCAGTAGACGAGTAAAGAAACCAAGTGTTTGCAACCAAGGAGATCAACTTGCATCTCTGGTCAAAACCAAGTAAGTCGATCTTACATGTCCTTTGTCATAACATTTCTTATGTTTTTGAATCTCACCTCCTCTTAAATCCGCTTTCAATCCACTACCCAACGTGCTATTGATCTAATCTGTCATTCTTTCACTTCTAGCCATCCCATTTCCTAATACCATCAAAAACCAGCCATTACAAACACCATCGTATCAAGAAGATCCTATAACCCACCGCAGTATCGGTTATCGAATCGCATCGGTCATCAATAACCGCCATCGGTTCCTCCGATCAAAACCAAAACCAAATTTTTCCCCTACCAGCTTTAACAAAATAATTTAATTGATATTTTGCGCTTCTTTTGTGTTAATTCATATTAGCAGGGAACTCGACCACCTTCGAAGGGAAGTTTTATATTTCCTGGGCCCAAGGCAGCTTCTCATTTATTGTTTAATCAAAATCTTGTGGTCTTGTGTTCTTATTTGCAGTAGTCCTTCCAAGACAAAAGGAGTCCTATCATCCTTGTCTATATGGACATATACCTCACATATCAAAGACTCTAAGAAATGAATAATCAACTTTCTCACCATACAAAGACTCTAAGAAATGCCTCCTCAAGTATGCCTCCATCCAAGGCACTTGAGGGTCCTCTGTTTATCAAGTACACAACTATGCTCACCGCTTCTACCCAAAAAGAAAGAGGCGAGTCCTGCATGTTTCATTATTGTTCTGTTCATCCTTTCTGACACCCCATTCTACTGTGGAGTTCCTGGAACCATCTTTTTCCTGTGGATTCCATTCTTAGAATAGTAATCATCAAATTCATTACTGCAATACTCCCCTCCATTATCTGACTTGAGACATTTTAGCTTAATACTTGTTTCATTCTCTACTAAGGATTTCCATTTAACAAAAGTGTCAAATACATCATATTTTTTTCTAATACAATAAACCCAAACTTTCCTTGTTGCATCATCAATAAAAGTAACATAATAACTTGAACCCCCAAGAGATGATACCTGAGCGGCCCCCACACATCAGAATGCACCAGCTCTAACTTACTCTCTTTCTTTGTAGGTCTAACCTTGAGAAACCTTACTCGCTTCTATTTCCCATATATGCAGTCCTCACAAAACTCTAAACCTATTTTTGTATATCTAGGAAAATCCTTCTTTATGATCTCCATGCCCTTATGGCTCATATGACCAAGCCTATAGTGCCACAATGTTGTATCTACTTCTGAAGCCACAAGATTACAAACATTAGTGCTATAAGTGGTTAAATACAAGGTTCCAACATTCTTACCTCTTACCACCACAAGAGCACCCTTGGTAACCTTCCAAGAGTCCATTGTAAATATCACAATATAACCATCACTTCCCAAATGCCCCGCCGATATCAAATTTCATCTTAATATAGGCACATGTCTGACATCCTTCAATAGCCAAGTATTCTCATTTTGCATCTTAACCTGAACAGAACCTTTTCCAACTATGTTGTAAGGCTCATCATCACCAAGAAAAACATGACCAAAATATCCTGAACATAATCAAAAAAATAATGCCTATGTGGAGTAGCATGGAAAGAAGCCCCCGAATCTAAAACCCAAGATTTAGTAATATTGTGCAAAGAAATAATCAAAGCATCCTGACATACATTACCCGTTGCCACATTTGCCTCTTTGTTTTCTTCATGTTGTTTCTTCTTGTCCCAAAGTTCCCAACAATCCTTCTTTGCATGCCTAGACTTTCCACAGTGCCAGCATACTATCTTGCTTTTGGATTTTGACCTTGCCCGATCCTTTGATTTTCCACGGCTTCCTCTATTCTTTTGTCTCCCTCTAATTGCCTTTCACAAAGCATTTCTGAAGTAGAAGATTCCCTTGAGTTTTTTCTTCGTATTTCCTCACTTAGAATCACCCCTACAACATCCTCAAACTTCAACTTTGAGTTAGCTGGAACCGAGTTGCTTACCGCCATTACCAGGCTATTCCAACTCTCAGGTAAAGAGCACATAACTAATAAAGCCCTAACTTCTTCATCAAATTATATTGTAACCAAAGCTAGCATATTTACAACCGTATTAAAATCATTTAAATGATCTATTATTGAACCATTCTCAGACATCTTCATATTAAACAATTTTTTCATTAAAAATATCTTATTTGAGGTAGAGGGTTTTTCATACAACTTCCCTAATGCATCCATTATTTCTTTTGTAGTCTTTTCCTTTGAAACATTAAATAATACCGAAGATGCAAGACACAACAGGATTGTTCCAAGTGCCTTCCTATCTAGCAAATCTCATTCTGCATCCTTCACGCTCGAGGGTTTGTTCACCTTCTCAAATAGCGGAATATAAAGATCCTTATGATAAAGGTAATCTTCCATCTGCATCTTCCAAACACTGAAATTTTTCCCGTTGAATTTATCAACCTTAGATCTTCCATCATCTGCCATAGCTCCCACTCAAGATAAAAATTTCCCTATAATTCAAGCTTTAGCAAACCAAACCGGATATGATACCAATTGTTAGGAAATAAAGGATAAAATATGCGAATAATTCCTCACGAATCACAACAAGAGAAACTAATATGCGAAAATATTACAGATCTCAAATAAAAGTGCGAGAATAAAATAACACAACACAAAGAGATAGTATTTAATGTGGTTTACCTAATTTGGGCTACGTGCACCAAGAATCACTTGCTCATATTTTATTACAAGCTACCGCTCTCTCAATACAATACCTAGATCTGTTTGGAGCTATGCTCAACAAACTCTACAGATTCACACCCAAATTCAAAGCATATCTGCAATGTTTACATTATATCTACCATATGCACAAAACCATATAAATAGACAACTACTTAAGTAGTTTTACAAAACCTTGGGTATCAAAACCATGGGCCAAAACCGTCCCATAAACCTATGGGTCAAAAAACCCACCCATATGAGAAAATCATGTTTCCTGATATATCGGGCATGTTTTAAGTACCAAAAAAAAATTCACGGGCTGCACTTCAACTGGTGATACAACTGTGGAAAGTGTACATTACTCTTAGTGTACGAGATTCAACACTTTCCCACATGAAAACAGCTCCACAACCTAACAATTAACATACCTAGGAAATTTAAAAGGTTTTCCCTCAAAACCACTAACCCTGATATAAGTGAACTTCTTATACTGAATGAAGTAGCACCCATACTCCATAATCACTTGCCTTGCATGCTCGAGACATTTTGTATTGTCCCCATTTGGGTTTGAACAAGCAAATAATTGGTGCAAAGAAAGCATCATTTACCAATCTGACATTTCCACTCCAGTTGGTTAACTGTAATTGAGGGAAAATTTCATGCATTGGGCACTTTTTAAAATCAGCGCGTGGTGAAAATGCTGGAAAATGTCTATGCGTTGCAACATTATAAATCAGATATGTCATCATATAGAACTCCAACTCTGCATAGTATCCCCTATCTCAATCCTTGTTGCCGAGTAATCATATGATCATGGATTGCATCTGAAATAAAGGTGGCCCAACAAATATTTCCTTTTCTCTCAAGAATAATCCATATAAATGTGGTCATCCACTCTTTAAACTCATTTGTAGTTTCCAAACCTGCCATTCGACTCAAAATCA
This sequence comes from Taxus wallichiana var. yunnanensis, assembly GCA_018340775.1. NCBI lineage: Eukaryota > Viridiplantae > Streptophyta > Pinopsida > Cupressales > Taxaceae > Taxus > Taxus wallichiana. The sequence goes on from CM031239.1 coordinate 692,741,369, forward strand.
CAATGATATCCTCAACCTCCTCAACGAATTGTTCCCTAACCAACCTTTTGGGGATTTTAGCTGATGCCTTCCTCTCTGTAAGGAGCCATTGTGTGTTTATCATTTTGGCATAATCCTTCTTCTTTGTTTCATAGTCCTACAAGGCTAGTTTGATGCCAATAGTAATTGGTTCAGTAATTACAGGTAATTTCAAGTAATACTCTAATGGCTTCCAGTGTCAATGTTAGCACCGCATCCCCACTCCCGTCTAATACTTCCCTCTTCTCAGAGTCATAATTCATGGCACAAAACCATACTAGTTCGAGCATTGAATGAGGGTGGGATGGCACCCGTTGAGGTGATGCGGCTATCACAAATTGCCTTTAAAGATTCACTCAAATGAGAACTATTTAATCTTTGATGAAAATCATTTAAGTCGACACTCATCAAATCGTGTGTTACCTTGTCTAGGTCACTCGTGACCCCCGACGTAACAGAAGAAGAAAATGGCATAGTCTTCATTTCAAAAACCCTAATTTTACTTCAACTATTTTGCCAATGGAATAGACATGATACACAGGATTTTGAAGCTCTTACCAATTTTCTACAAGCACCCGAGCAATTCGACTCAAAACAATAGCTTTCACACTTCTCAGGTTCACAAATTGAGCTCCACAATAATTCCAATTGCACTTCACTGATAAAAATGACAAGAGACCATCAAAATAACAATAAAGGATGAATGCAGTCGTATCCCTTAAGGCCCTTGGTTCACATAGGAGCATTAATGGCGGTAGAATTAAATGCATTGTATCATAGCCATTAACTTTGCTTTTTGTAACTTCAAATTTGAGTCGTCCACGTGGAATAGATTTTAGCTGAAACGGGCCTAGGGGTATCTTTCGTATTTTGTGATGCTCAAAGAAATTTATGTATTTTTGACATTTTGGCCTGCCCATCCACTTTTGATGCAGGCTCAACACATGGCTTTACCTAGGCATCAATGGGGTAGCGGCTTACTTTTACAACTTTACTCCTTTTCAAAACAAAGCCAAAATTTCCAAAGTGCCCCGGTAACCCACTTCCCCACTTTTATAATAAACAATGGCCATGTGTCCTTTTACGGGTCCTAGGCATTCATTTTATATTTTCACACCTTTCACCATAATGTATCAAAACATAAAAAGGCCCGCCTTCCCACAACCACTTGATTTACGACAAGTGTACACCTCTTGGGGCTAAAGTAAAAATTTTCTCACACCGCTTCATAGTTTTGAATATCCAATTAGAATTCATCGGGCCCTGGGACTAATTCAGGAATTTTACAAATATAACAAAAAGTGACAAGTTCATCAAATAGACCCGCCACGCCGCATCCAATTAGAGACAACCACGTATCCGCGGATGTCGGAAAAAATTTACAAAGGAGACATGATCGTGGAAAAAATAAATGAAGGGAAAACCCCATCATTCACACCCAAACTACAAAAATTTTCCCCACAGAAAGAAAACTGTAAATAATACCATGACTCAGCATGATCCATGACCATAGGAAAGGATTGACAATGACACCTCAATGAAGGAAAAAAATTCACGCATCCATACAGGAAGACAAAAAGTACATCAAACTAGGCGGACTAAAAATTTTAAATGAAAAGGGTAAGATTATAATTGAGTGCCAATACTCTTCTTGTGCATTCTTCCAAGTCCACCTTTTTGGCCATCTTTATTTTCATTTACGCCATTCTATTTCAATATTTTGATCCTATCCTTTTTGATCTCAAAGTCCACCTTCATGGCCATACTTATTCCCTCTTCAAGCATTTTATTTTTAATATCCTATCTAATTTACACACAAATTCCACCTTGTGGCCATACTTCTCTCCCCTTGGGGCATAATTTTTCACTACTCGCCTTTTGTCCTTTTTCATGTCCTATGTTGGGGCACCATTATTTTCATCCTCATCCCTTACAAATGCATATTTTTCACTCAATTCCTCATGTATGAAGGATTTCACATAATTTTTGCATTTAGTTACGCATACTTTGATGTTTTCTTATGACCCCATGATCATTCTGGATTGCATCCATTTGAGAGATTTCTCATTGGATTCTCTCTTTTTGCAATGATTTTCACCCACTCACTGGCATATAGAGCATTGTCACCCATCTCCATTGAGACCGCAATTGTCCCTCTACCCATGTGATATCGAAGACACCACCATAGTTTTTTTGTTATTTTGATCCTTTTTCTTGGGGCATCTTGCCTTATGTTATCCTTTTACCCATCTTTCTTCACCCACCCTCCCTTTATCATTTACTTTTTCAAACGAGTTAGCATCATCGATCCCTCATTTGAGGGAGAGCTCATCATCAATCTTCCGTCAATCTTCATCATACTACTCTTCTCTCACTATTTTTGTCTCATGGCTTGCTAGCGTAAACCACTCAACAAAAGGGGCAAATGTAGACACCTAAATTCGGTATCTCTACCCTTATCTGCCCACGTGCGCATATTTTGTTATGGTCCTATCTAGGTCCCCTTTAATTAAATCCATCCCCTTCAATATTTAATAAAATGCCCACTTATTATCCTATCATCATTTAATTCTTATTAATTTTTATTAATTCACATTAATTAATTAATTCCCATTAATTAATTAATATATATATCCCTATCTTGCCCTAATGGACTTTCTATTTAGGATGCTTTTATCCTAAATATAAATCCCTATGCTTTTTCTACCCATTCCTATCTTCTAACTACCCATGATTCATCCCTAAACAACCTAATCCCACACATAAGCTTTAAAGTGATTTTTCCCCCTAAAAACATGAAATCCCAACCTAAAGTAGAAAAATACACCCTATTGGGGAAAATTTCCCCGTGGTTGGTACGACCCATCCCAGTCATCGTCGACCCTATAAAACTGAGTTGTTTCTTTCCATAATCATCATATACATGTGAATTTTGGAGCTTTCTTGTGACTTGTGAATTGAATCTCGTGCCTGAGCATTCCTACAACAGTTACATACCTCCTGGACCTCCTTAAAACGTGCTTGCATCACTCACGATCATCCTTCGTGAGATTATTATCGTCTTTGTGTTGCTTTACTTCATTATTATCATATTATCGTTGCTTTTCTCATGTCTAACGTTTTGCAGGACTAGATCCTCTTTAATAGCACTCAGGGCTCCATTATCAACCTTATCTTACATTTTCCTTACTTGCTAGATGCCTTTTTAGCTTTTCTTTCTTCGACCTTAATCCAACTTTTCTACAATCGTCGACCCCACCCTAGTCGTCATCGACCTGTGGTTCCGATTCTCAATCCATCCTCTTTCAATCCTTCATTTCGACATTTTCGGTGTCTTCTCCCTTATATTTCTCATACGGTTTGACTCCAAAGATAAAAAAACTTCTACAATTACAAGATTACATCCATATCTTACAGGATTTGCATATTCACTTGTTTAGATCTTCACTCCCAGTTGCCATCAACCTACTTCGTATAACTGGATCACCATCAACCTGACCGGGTATTATTTAATTTGCATCTATTTAGATTAAATTAGTATCTAGATCATATCTCAATTACTTTCGGATTCAGTAATATCTCTATTTTTGCATGCAATCTAGTTATTTATCTTTTACTTCACCTTTTCTTCAAAATGGGGGTTGACATCTGCGAAAGGAAGGTCACACTTCTTGGAGCCAGATTTTTCAGAAACCCCCACATATCCTATCTAATCATTCTTCTATTTAGACACTCTTATTTACAGGTTTATCAGTTGCAGTAATGATGAATTACTTGGCACCCATCCATCCATGTCTATCACACTTCGAGGTACTATAAACCCTCCATATTCTAAGTTGCTAGTTTCTTTTAGTAGCTAGCTTATTAATTTGAGTATGAACGAAGAAACTTGGACGACATCAACATTATTTCATGAATACTCAAGCATATGTTCCACATTTTTTGATTTCATTATTGTTCAAGTATATTTTTTACCACACTAACATGCATACTCAACTTTATAAAAGTTGATATCCTAAGTGAAATAGTAAGATTCACATTATCACATGCTTTTAGAAGATAAGGAAGATTTGATAAATCTACTTATCTTTCCTCATTGCTTTTTATGCTTCTAGATTTCATTAGAGTTTAATAAACTTTCCACAAGTAATACTCAACAAAATGAATACTTCAATGCTTAATAACAATATAAATATGAATACAATTACATTATTTTCATTTATTGACATCATCAAGTCAATTTCTCAATTACAAATAGATAATGATTATTATGATAACCTTTACATATATATAGAAAGACTCAAGACCCCTTTTCAAACACAAAGAAATATTCCACATAAACTCAAATGCAGGAATAACAAGTACAATGTATTTAGTGCAAAATATGATGATCCTCTTTTCAACTTGAGATATCCTTTCATCCCTGCATGCTGAAAATGGTAATGCACAAAAATGTACATGGTCAGTTCTACTAGAATTCGCATGAAATGTTGTTCTCCACCTCACCGCAGATTATGTCGCTATTAAAATCAAAATAAATAAACTCCAGCAATAACATGATCATAATATCATAAAATGAGATAATAAGACTAAGATAATATTCCTTATCTCATACATTGCCAATAAATCCACATTCGTAATTAAAAGGAACGATAACCGGATCGTACTCAAACCAAGAACATAGATGGAAATCAAATACCATGATCAATAAGATGAAAGTAATTTGCGAATAACTTTACATAAACCTTTGCAAACAAATGAGCAGCGATATCATATATTATTATGGAACTATTATCCATATTTCACCCCCCAGGAAAAGTATTGGATTATCCACGACCTCGTACAAAAAGAACTAGAGAAAACATGTTTGAATCTTGAAAACAAGGTTGTAGAGGGACTTTACAATGGAGTGACAGGGCCTGCGAAAGATCAAACAACCCAGTGCAAGAAGAAATTCAAGAAACTGCGCTATCGAGTGAATCGTGCCTCAAATCCAACAAAATAATTATAGGTGGTCTCGAAAATAAAATAGTTGAGTCAGAGAAGAAGGAGAAAGTGTCAAAGAATCCAGAAACAAGAAGGAGAAGAAACAGTGAAGATTCAAAGTCTTCGAGCTCAAAACAGTTCAAAACAAGTCTAAAAATCAGCTAAGTATAGAGGAGGCAGCGAAGAGAGCCACGTGTCCAAACAGAGCACCTCCAAAGATTAAATCTAAAGGGGTAGAATCAAACTCATGCTAGCCCTCCACATAGAAAATGGTCAACAGAGGTCAAAAGGAGGACAGGGCAAGCCTCAAAAAAGGCTAAGGATAAAAGTGGTCGTTGAAGAAGCCACGTGTTGGCTTTGTGCATCTCCAAGGGTAAATCTAAAAGCGGAGGCTCAAACAAGCGCCAACCCGCCACATAGTCTGTGGTCCGAAAAGGTAAGAGGGGCCCTTTGAAAAGTCCAAAGACTTGCAGAGGCTTCCAAGTGTCAACCTGATGCTCCTTCAAAGGAAAATCTTGATCGGAGCTTTTAAGCGAGCGCAAGCCTCCACGCATCTAGTCTTAAAAAAGGGACAAGTGTCGAGTTGAATAGTCAATGCATGATAGTAGGATGGTAGAGAGTGCCAAGTGTCCAAACGGTGCTAACTCATGAGAAAGATTAAAAGGGGGTTTCAAGTAAGCGCTAGGCCGCGCGTGTCCCCGGTCAAGAAATATGACCCCACCGAGCAAAGGACTTAGCTAAAAACATAGAAATTGAGTAGGCCAGCAGAGGAAGCCACGTGTCAGCCCTACGCCATTCCAAGATAAAAATATAGAGGCCACCCTCGACAAGCACCAGCCCTCCACATGTCCCATATTAAAAAGGGGGCCCATTTTTTCAATTGGTTTTCCCACCCTTTCGTACGGACCCAATACAAACTTTGAAGGGGCATATCTTTTGACTCGAGGCTCGAAATATTGCAAATCTGACACCATTGGAAAGATATCATCCTCGTCATGCCATGGAGATATGAAACTTTAAGTTTGAGGAGGTTAGGTGGGAGAAAATGGAGAAAAGTCTTTCAGGCCATTAACGCAAAAATCGATCTCTTCAACTACCAGATCTTATTCGATTTGATCCACCGAAGAACCAGAAGTGACATATTGTGGGTGGATTTATAAAAGGCATTGATATTTAGTGGTTGAGATTTCAATACGGGATTTAATGCGTATCTCAGGGTGGTTGGAGCAAGATTTGAATTCTTCCCTCTTCTCTCTCCCATTCTTCCTATATATTGTAATAGAGGGGCACATTCAAATGGTTGTTTGTTTTTCCTCTCTGCCTCCCCTCTTTTCTTCCTCGGGGTCAAAAATGGAGTTCAAACCTCCTCCCCTGCTCTATAAATGGTGTTTTTCCTCTTGCTCATGAATGATGTTTTGTGCAAACTTTGAAGCAATAAAAAATGTGTTTTGTGATGCATTTGTTCATCCTTTGCTCTTTTTGGTTGTTTCTTCTTGCCTCTCTTCATTACAGGGTACCTGTGCATGTTTTGGATGTTTGTTTACAAATCTAGGAGTTGTGTTTGTTGGGTTTGAAATGTTTTCTGTGTGAATCTGATCTTTGGCCTATGATGCAGTTGTTCATCCTCTACATTTCTCACATCCCTTTGTTTCATGGAAGTTTGGTTATTGCTCACCTCCCTTTGTTTCATGGAAGTTTGGTTAGATGATCAGCACTTCTCTCTCTCTCTCTCTCTCTCTCTCTCTCTCTCTCTCTCTCTCTCTCTCTCTCTCTCTCTCTCTCTCTCTCTCTCTCTCTCTCTCTCTCTCTCTCTCTCTCTCTCTCTCTCTCTCTCTCTCTCTCTCTCTCTCTCTCTCTCTCTCTCTCTCTCTCTCTCTCTCTCTCTCTCTCTCTCTCTCTCTCTCTCTCTCTCTCTCTCTCTCTCTCTCTCTCTCTCTCTCTCTCTCTCTCTCTCTCTCTCTCTCTCTCTCTCTCTCTCTCTCTCTCTCTCTCTCTCTCTCTCTCTCTCTCTCTCTCTCTCTCTCTCTCTCTCTCTCTCTCTCTCTCTCTCTCTCTCTCTCTCTCTCTCTCTCTCTCTCTCTCTCTCTCTCTCTCTCTCTCTCTCTCTCTCTCTCTCTCTCTCTCTCTCTCTCTCTCTCTCTCTCTCTCTCTCTCTCTCTCTCTCTCTCTCTCTCTCTCTCTCTCTCTCTCTCTCTCTCTCTCTCTCTCTCTCTCTCTCTCTCTCTCTCTCTCTCTCTCTCTCTCTCTCTCTCTCTCTCTCTCTCTCTCTCTCTCTCTCTCTCTCTCTCTCTCTCTCTCTCTCTCTCTCTCTCTCTCTCTCTGTGGCAGGTAGATTAGGAAGTAGGAACCAACCTTCTCTGGAGAGTTTTCCCTTTTGCAAGGTCCCACACCTTAGGGAAAACTCAATGTTATGCGAATCACACCAAATGACTCTGCCTTAGAAAATCATATCTAACAACTCATTTGGGGGTGCTGTGATTTTGCATTAACAGTTTTGGCACACTCGGTGGGACACTGAGGTTAGATCTTCCATCTTTCCAAGGTGTCTCATTACAACAACAAATCATAAGCCACCATGTGATCACACTAACATTTTTGGCATGGTGGGACAGGTCTGAAGCACCTTACCACTTCATCTTAGTAGGTTGATGTGTTCTTGTTAAGGGTCGGCCTTTTGAGGCACTTTCAAACACATCTGGCAACTCCATCTGGTCAATAACCCATCCTCTGAGTTACAGACCTTTTCCATCCATTTCCATTCATTTTCTTTTTCCATCTCTTTCATTTTCTTCCCCATTCCATGAAGTTGTGCAATCATGACTTCACTCCCTTCATGGAATTCACACCTATAGCTGTGCAATCCACCTCCAATGCATTTCCCAACTCCTCCAAATCAGCATTATAATCAGATCCAGGACCATTATGCTTACCCATATAAGTAGGATCAAATTCAGTTTGGCCATGGAGCTTATCATGAGCAAGGGTATGCATACAATGACAACAGTCAAATGGAGGATGTTGTTTTTTTGGAGAAGATTCAAAGAATGGAGGCTAGCATGGTGCAATCCAGGGGCGTAGCACAAATGAAGGCATTTAAGATTGGTTGTAGGGCACCTTGTCCATGGGAAGGCCCTTTTCCAAGACATTACTGACCCTCAGGAGAAGCTTGACTTCATGGTTGAAGTGCTACCTCAGCTTACACAGTGGATTGAGGACATTGAAGCTTATGAGCAAAGTGTGAGACAACCTTGTCAATGGGTAAGTCAATCACTAGCTCCATGTCTTTCATTTTCTCTTCCTCAATCTTTATCATTTCAAGTAGAGGTAAGAGTCAAGCCCCTCACTTGCTGCCCCAAGTGTTGATTTCATTTCTCCATCTCCTGATCTTCCACCCCATTTCAATTCTTCTCCCCTTTCCTTTCCCAAGTAGTCATCCCCTCCAAAAAAAGAAGTTCCACTTCCCCCACCACAAACAATTGCAAAACTGATTGAACCCCAACCTGTCACTCCTCTTGCTTTCCCAAGTCCATGTTGGGAAGAAACCCAAGAAACTAGTCAAGGAGAACAACAAGAGGAGGAGCCCAACAAAAATAAATGATGACATAACCCTGAAGAGTTAGGCTGCCAAATTTTGGTTTACAAAGATCCCCTTGATGGTCAAGCCAATAGAGGAGGTCCGTGTTGGAGAATCAATGGTGGTGAGGCTGAGTTTGTAATAGAGGAGGAGGACCATATAGTTTTAGAGGCTCCAAGTTTGGAGCATGCTAGAGAGGAACCTTCAGTTCTTCCTTCCACTTCATCCCCTTCAAGCTCGATGTTGAAGAAGAGTTTGATCTTTCAAAATTCATTTTGAGAGTGAAGAGATCCATGGTGATCAAGTTGTAGATCGGGAGGACACCATGGAGGAGGTATAGCACACTGCAGCAGACAACAAGGAGGTAGACTATACGTCTCGACTTGAAGGATTGTTTTGATGGAGAAGAGCTTGAAGAGATAACACCATTTTTTCCTCCATCAACTACCTCCCAAGCATATGATCTTGTTGCCATAAAGGAGGACATTTAATAACAAAGCATCCGCTCTCCATTACACCTATCTCAAAACCAAGATTGGGATGTATGAGTCCTCCATGTTCTCCACAAGAGAAAGAAGAGGAACACCAACTCCAAGTCTAGTTAAAAAGGAGCATATAGAGGTGACCAAGATATATTCAGAGGCACTGAATCATGATCCGGTTGCACAAGAAAATGTAGACCCCTCTCTCATTCAACCTCTCTAAAAATCTGACTTTTGGAGTATCCATGAACTCACTAGCTTCATATTTGAAGATGAGGCTTCATATGGTGAAAATAATGAAGATTTTAAGATCACCATGCAAAAGGGAGAGACTTATGGTAAAGAGTTTGATATCCTATCAAACTCAAAAGAATGTCTTCAACCACAAGAACTCGATGTCACGAAGAGAACGTGTAAGCACAATCTACATTTTGCAATGTGCCTCTTGAACCCAAGTTGGAATATATTGATCTTCCAAAATTCACACCTCTGCGAGAGGAAGAGAAAAGGTGGTACAGGATGTCATCATCTCTCTCACACCATCCATCCAAGAATTTCCACAAGAAAACTCCATTCTTGGAGTTAAAATTTAGAATGAGGGACACATTCAATGGATCAGACCATGCCCAATCAGGTACTTGATTTCATTGGATCCAAGGGAGAAACCAAAACCAGTCATGCCTACTTTAGGGCATGAGGATGAGCATCAAAGTACCAAGGGTCACCATCAATACCTTCAGGATTCTAATGCAAATCATCTTGAAGAGGTATTTTCCATTAATTTTGATACCTTGATGATTTGGGTGGAGGACCGACTTATTGTTAGTTTTTCAGTCAAACAAGTAGATATATTTAGTGTCAAATCATTTGCATGGCTGCCCCTTTTGAGAAAGGGAAGCTACTTCTCCCTACTGTAGCAGGATTTATTTAGCATTCTTTCTCTCTAGTTAGTTTAGGAGTAGGATTAGACTTTGTTTCCAGCAGAAGAAGTGCTTGTGCACACTCTGCATGTCTCATTTGAGGCATGTATGATTTGTTCTTTGTACATAAGTTTTGTATTTCTTTGAAGGTGCATAAGGCCAGGCTCTTCAGTATTTAAGGTAGAAAGACTCATAGTTGTCTATAAGAGTTGGTAGTTCCAAAAGGAAAAAAATGCAGAGCAACTTAAGCCATTTCAAAACAATCCATTTCGAGGATGATGAAATCCCAGAGTCAAAACAATTTTCTACTCTCGGAATCCTTATTTCAGGATTTCTTATGAAAATTGAGAGTGCAAGCAACAAGATGGGGTCGGGGTCAGGAAAAACATAGAAAAGGCATGCAGTCAGGCTCGCAGTGGCTCAGGGATCAGATCTTCAAAGTTCATATCAGTTTCATGTTTATTAGGTAGACTCCATGCCCAATGGATGCTTCTAAAGGCCATTGGTCTCTTCATCTAGCAGGCAGATGTCCCGTGAGTCGCCAAATTGCTATCCATATTTCGCCCCTGGGAAAAATATTGGATCAGCCACGACCTCGCACTGAAAGAACCAAAGAAAAATGTTTGAATCTTGTAAACAAGGTTACAGAGGGACTTTACAATGGAGTGACGGGGCCTGCGAAAGATCAAACGACCCCGTGCAAGAAGAAATTCAAGAAACGGCTCTATCGAGTGAATCTGTGCCTCAAATCCAACAAACAAATTATAGGTGGGCTCAAAATAAAATAGCCAAGTCGAGAAGAAGGAGACAGTTTCAAAGAACCCAAAAATAAGAAGGAGAAGAAATGGCAAAGATTTGAAGTCTTGGGCTCAAAATAGTTCAAAACGAGTCCAAAAATTGGCTAAGTATGGAGGAGGTAGCGGAGAGAGCCACGTGCCCAAACGGTGCACCTCCAAAGATTAAATCCAAAGAGGCAGACTCGAACTTGTGCCAGCCCTCCACATAACAAATGGTCAACAAAGGTCAAAAGGCAGATAGGGTGAGCCTCAAAAAGGCTAAGTATAAAAGTGGTCGTGGAAGAAGCCACGTGTTGGCTCTATGCATCTCCAAGGGTAAATCCAAAAGCGGAGGCTCAAACAAGCGCCAACCCGCCACGTAGTCCAGGGTCCAAAAAGGTAAGAGAGGTCATTGAAAAGTCCAAAGACCTGTGGAGGCTTCCAAGTTTCAACCCGACGCTCCTTCAAAGGAAAATCTTGATCGGGCTTTTAAGCAAGCACGAGCCTCCACGAGTCCAGTCTCAAAAAAAGGGACAGAGTCGGGTTGAATAGTCAATGCATGATGGCAAGCCGGCGGAGAGTGCCAAGTGTCCAAATGGCGCTAACTCAAGAGCAATATTGAAAGGGGGTTTCCAAGCAAGCGCCAAGCCTCCACGTGTCCCCACCAAGAAATATGACTTCACCGAAAAAATACTTAGCCAAAAACATAGAAATTGAGCAAGCCGGTGGAGGAAGCCACATGTCAGCCCCATGCCATTCCAAGAGCAAAATATAGAGGCCACCCTCAAACAAGCACCAGCCCTCCACGTGTCCAATATTAAAAAGGGGGCTTGTTTTTTCAACCGGGTTTTCTCACCCTTTTCGTACAGATCCAATACAAACTTGAAGGGGTTTATCTTTCAACTCAGGGCTTGAAATATTGTAAATATGACACCGTTGGAAAGATCTCGGCCTCATCTACACCATGGAGATATGAAACTTTAATTTTAGGGAGGTTAGGTGGGAGAAAAATGGAGAAAAGTCTTCCAGGCCATTAATGCAAAATCTGATCTCTTCAACTACCAGATCTAATTCGATTTGATCCACCGGAGAACCAGAAGTGACATATTGTGGGTGGATTTATAGAAGGCATTGATATTCAGTGGTTGAGCTTTCAATACGAGATTTAATGTGTATCTCAGGGTGGTTGGAGTAGGATTCGAATTCTTCCCTCTTCTCTCTCCCATTCTTCCTATATATTGTAATAGAGGGGCACATTCAAATGGTTGTTCATTTTTCCTCTCTACCTCCCCCTCTTTTCTTCCTCGGGGTTGAAAATGGAGTTCGAACCTCCTCCCCTGCTCTATAAATGGTGTTTTTCCTCTTGCTCGTGAATGATGTTCTGCAGGTAAACTTCAAGCAACAAAAAAATGTGTTTTGTGATGCATTTTTTCATCCTTTGCTCTTTTTGGTTGTTTCTTCTTGCCTCTCTTCATTACAGGTACCGTGCATGTTTTGGATGTTCGTTTGTAGATCTGGGAGCTATGTTTGTTGGGTTTAAAAGGTTTTCTTTGTGAATCGATCTTTGGTCCGTGATGCAGTTGTTCATCCTATCCATTGCTCACCTCCCTTCGTTTCATGGAAGTTTGGTTAGATGATCAACACTTCCTTTTCTGATGTATCACCGCTTAGTGTAGGCTCTTTCCCCTCTCTCTCTATGTCCCCTTAGAACGATTAGATTAGGATTAGTTAGATTCGCCTACACTGGAGTAGTTTGCAGGAGGTATATTAGCAAGCAAGAACCTTCTCTAGAGAGTTTTGCAAGGTCCCTCACCTTAGGGAAAGCTCAATGTTACGTGAATCGCACCAAATGACTCTCGCCTTTAAAAAGCGAGATCGACAACTCATTTAGGGGGTGCTTTGTGATTTTGCATTAACAAGAACTCAATGAAATACAATGAGAATGGGTCTTGCTTATATATGCAAGGAATAAGAATCTAAGAACCAGTCAAGGTTTTAGATCAAGCCATAAATCAAAGAAAGAACTAGTCATCAAAGAACTAGTCAAGTCCATAGATTTAGAAAAGAACTAAACATCAAGGATCTAGTCAATACCATAGATCAAGGAAAGAACTAATCAATACCATGGATCAAGGAAGGAACTATACCTAACAACTAGATAATATCTCCTAATATATAAATAAATAAATAAAAATCCACACACATAAGTGGGTGAAGATAAATACAATAAAGGTAAATAAAGTACTTAGATGAACATGAGCTAAGGTAAATACCTACTCTAAAGTAATTTTTCACAATGTACCGATTATTAAAATTAATTTTGGATAATGATATAACCAAGACTAAAACCACGAAAATATTAAAAGAAAGCCTTATAACTTTGCAAGCCTCATAAGGTTAACTTTGTATTTTATCACTTAACCTTTATTAGGTTTCACAACAATAATAATGTTATTATAATTTGGTAACATGATATCTTTGCAATATGAGCAACACAATGACACATCCTTTCAATAACAATTTAATTTAGACTTATGACATCATGTCATGGTAATCATTTCTATAGAAGGGATGAAGAAGACATACTTCTCACACTGAGATATATTGGCAATTCGGCTATAATAAGGTACTTATTCAAACCTTTACTAATACGAATACCTTAGTATTTTCAACCACACTAATCTTATTCCTTAGTTTACATAAGATAACGCTCATACCGATTATCTTATTTGGCTACGCGTAAATGATTACATTTTCACTTAGTCAAAAATAATAAAACGAATTTAATCGGAGTATATAGTAGATTCGTTTCAAGGGTTCTTGTCAATATAGCCCGAGCCTTTTAAGCCCGCAACCACATTCCACAACAATATAACTCATTCCATCTAAGAAGCATAACGCATAAAAAATAATACTAAGGTTCCTATATCATTAATACTTCAATCCATAGTCTCAAACTCGGGCTTAGCCCAAATATTAAATACTACAGATTTTAAACGCGAGTTTCCCCAAGGAAGGGATTATTTACCGATGGGATTCGACTGTAACATCAACTTGCAGCAACATGCAAAATGCAGAAGCTATATTCATTATCCCTATTGTATCTACCCAAGAAAAGGATGGGCTTGTCTACCTGGGGTAACTGATCATTCTATATATATGTACATTGACTTGTACCATACACTCATAGATGGTTTTATTAAAGGAAATCCCCTGATTCATCCTGAGTTACAACCTTATCGACTTGAATCCAATCGAGGGAAAAGAGATATCCCAGAATATATAACCTATATATTATATATAACTGAAGTAAATATTCACAATTCGTTTCAAGACCGCAGTATCTACCTGGTTGAAACCTGTTTATCCTCTTGATATACATGTTACCAGACAAGTGAGTATAGTCATCAGCCTGTTATAGCAATAGGACTAGATACTAGATTCATTCCCGATGATGAAATATATCCCACAAGGAAGAAGAACTCAATCTGATGACATCAACAGTATATACACATATATATACATCAAACTGTGAGTATGTTCAATAAAATATATTTCCCAAATCAGTTTATTATCTGAATAGTATTCTTTTCAACCCAGATAAGGAGGAAACGAAGATCCACGAAATCAATGACAGATAAACAACTTTTATATTATATATAAATATTTCTTACTGGGTAGTAGAAAGGAAACTACAAAACCCAAATAGCTTACACAACCCATTAAATATTGAACCCGTAATGGGTATTCAACCAAAAAACATGCAAATGATCACACACAGCGCATCAAGGGATAATACCAAAAATTTTAGCCATCCCCAGTGACTTAATAAAGTAACTTAGTTGTATTTGTCCATTTCCACAGTCGCATATATACAAAATATATACTTTGCAGAGACGTATTCCTTGATATTATAACTACGTAAACAAAAATAAGGGAAGAAAAACATCTCATGCCTATTAAATATATCTCGAAATCCTTCTTGGAGTCATTCTCGCAGAGATCGAGAAGGCTCCAACCTAGAAGTCAATCATTTCCTTTTCAACTAAATATTCAAGCCATAACAGTAACTCATGAGTTAGAACTACTGATATCCCTCCTTTACGGGTTAAATATAGATCGAAAAGCATCCCAAAAACCAGAATAGATAAACTTAAATATAGCAGAGAGAGAGAGACTGTGAAAAGCTTTCCACCAATTTCTCAAACAACTGCCACAAAACTTCATGCACTGATTCCTCATAAGAGGAGTTCGAAGGGGAGAGAAATGAGTTCAAAAATGAATTTTGATTGCATGCAGTAGCTTCTTGAAGAAGACTCACGATTTTCCAAATAATTTGTGCTTGCATTAAATGACCATAAATTCAATAGTGTCAACGCATGGCTTATTCCCTCCAAAAGTGGCGGTGGAGGATAATTCAAATGGCCAAAGATGTTTAAACAACCAACTTTAAACCCTTTTCCATTGTGCATGGCTAACCGATTAATGCAATCATTAAATTAGAACCTTATTCAAGTTACATGGTGGAAAATAAACCTTATTAAACATTTAAACCCTCATTTATGCCATTCAAAAATGATCAAGGATCTTTTCAAATATACTTTTAACTGAAAATTATTTGATCACTACAATAGTAGGTACAACATTATTTTCCAATTAAAAACCATATCTTTTCATGGGTCGCCAATGGCCTTATAAAAATATCGATATATATTTCAATAATAGCTAAATAGCTTGGGGTCGGTAATTGACCTTATATCAACCTCTATAACATTAGTTTATCCACATGGTCGAAGACCATGGTGAATTTTTGCACCCAACAAATGGTCTAAGTCAATTGTCCTTTCAAACCTTTGCGATCACTGACCTGATGGTCATTAATATGTTTAATAGATCAAGTTTTCCAACTCTCTTAACATTATAACCATGGTAATTACCTTACCCGCATGGCTCAAAGGACATAGATCCATACATAACATTCTTATTACCTACTTTGTCTTATAGATGGCTTATCGGTACATAACAAAGACTTATATGTTCGTTAGGCCTACAACCCTTTTCCCACAATCTGGTGATCACACGAACTTACATTAATGAAGACACAAGTTACCGTCAACAACACTTATATAGTTATTGACATTGTAATCCATTATAGATTATATGCATAGTAACTAATCAATAATGTTTGTAAGATAGATGCATTCATCCAAAACATCATAGTCATATAGCAAGTTCAACATTGTTATGTAATCATTGTCAACAGATAAGATAAGTAAAATAGTGATATCAAAGACGGTATAGTTAACTATATAAGTACCCAATAATGAAACACCTATTACAACAAGCAATTATTTCGTGCACACACACATAGCAACATAGCCACCCCGGATGGTTAGAGAAACAAAGTAATGTAGATCATGACTACAAGTACATAAAATGAATTACAACATTAATCAGTTTGCAACTACGTGATAATAGGAGTCATTATGATGTCATGCATATAGTTGTGCACATACCCTTTCGCTTATGTGTACGTGTGCACAATAGTATATAGAACAATGTTGTGGTACCAGTTCCCTGCTACTCTCAAATTTTTTAATGCTACAATTTATTTTGCAAAAACCACCTTGAATGAAAATTGTGGAATGTAACAATACATCTCTTTTCAAGGATAATTTCAAACATTATACATCTCTTTTCGAGATAACTTTTTTGTTTTCATCTAGCATAGTTGTTATTATGTCATTTAATTCTAAAACCCCTTGAGTTTTGGATCAGTGGTATCGAGCAAAGTTGTTTTGAGAGTGTGTATGATTCCCAAGATGAGGTCGGGATATAAGAAGTTTGGGTGGTCAACACAAGATCCTTCAGAATACTTGACTTCTCATTACAGAGACCTCAAATGGTGGACAACACTAGGAAAAATGATCCTCTCAAGAAGATGGTGGATGAATCTCTCATGGAGAAAAAGGAGTAGATGTTACAACAATTTTCCCAGATTCTTCAATAACTACAAATGGGAAATCCCACATCCTCCTCTACAATCTAACCCTTTAGTGCTGATTACCTTTGCTCCAGTTCAAGTAAATTTTTATATTCCTATTTTTTAGGGTAAAATAAATGTTGATGTAGTAGAAAATTGGTTGGACCAATTATCCTCCTATTTTTTGTCAATAAATTCATTGATAAAGAAAAGATAACATTTGCTCTCTTGAAATTGTCACTTTCATCAAAAATTGGTGGGGAGTGTACAAGAACAAACTAAATGGGGATGAACTGGGCATTGTAGAGGATCCCACATGGGATGATTTTGTGGATTTCATAAAGGAGGAATACTACCCTGTTGGAGCCTATGACGATCTGTATATACGAGTGGCAAAAACTCTGCCAAGGTAAGGACCAGTGTGGATTCAAGATTATATTGATACTTTCCATTCTCTTTCTGCAAGATTGGGAATTCAAGACATAAAACAACACAAGATCCTCAAATATCACAGTGGCCTACAATGGTACATATGGGAGGACATGTACCTCTTTAAATTCCATATCCTCAACAAGGCATACAAATTTGTGGTCAAGATTGAACAAAAACATTGAAAGAGAAATAAAAATAACCAATCTTTGAAGGGGAACAGTGATGAATAAGGTCAAACATGTGATCAAGGTTATAGACATAAGTAGAAGATAAGGAAGTGGCGTGAAATCCACAAGACTAATCAAATTTCCAAAGGAATAATGTCGAACCATCAAATCTTTACTAGCTGAGTCGTCGTCTCCAACACCCACTGCTCCACCAACGACATACCTTGAGGTCAGAAATGAAGAAGATAAAATTATATATGTTGAACTGAATATGATCATTGCCACCTCACAAGTCAAGAAGATGGATGAGAAGGAAATGTTATTTCACTCTAAGCTTTGGGTAAAGGGTAAGCCTCTACATTTTATCCTTGATAGTGGAAGTCAAAAGAATTTAATTTTTGCTGATGTTGTGAAAAGTTTGAACCTTCTTGTAAAGCCACATCCCCATCCATATAGTATCGGGTGGTTTAGCCCATGAAGATATCTCCCTATCACACAATGGTGCCTCTACCATATGCAATCAAACCCTTCCAGGATGAGGTCTTATGTAATTTTGTTCAAGTGGATGTTTATGATGTGCTCCTAGGCCACCATTCATGTGGGATAGACATGACATCTATGAGTCACGACCTTGAAGGATCACCGTTACCATTGGGATTCAACGTTATCGAAACATGAGTTCATTCCTCTAAAAATTTTCCCTCATTGGTTTCAAGCAATGAAGAAGTTGGTGGAGAAAATAAATCAATTCCTCATTTTGATGATCAAGCCAAAAACTACCAAAAAAAGTTATCATGGCCACCTCGGACACACAATTAGTACACAAAAAGAAGTAGATGGACCAAATCATAACCGAGTACGATTATTTATCTCAATACACTCAACAATAGGTCCACAATATTCTACATAAAGTGAATGAAGAGCACAAAGAATGTCATGATCAACACAAGTTACAAATAGAGAAACAATTTCCACACTTTAGGGGACCACTTGGTGCAATGGGGACCATTGCTTCTGAAGGAGGGAGGAATGATCCAGGATAACGACCCATGTGGTCATTATAGTGTAGCAACTTCGAGAACCATAACTTCGCATCGTAGCTCCAATTAACTCCGTTTAAAATGTAATAGAAGTTTGTAATACGTAGAATATGATGAAGGGTGAATACTTTGTTCAAGAAAATTTGACCCCCGAAATCCATGTCTAAAGGCCTCAATTTGTAATTTTTATAATGTTTTCTAAAAATAGTAAATTCACAAAATTATCACATATGCCTAGTCACAAAATCACGCACTTTAGACATTATTTAGTCTCGGTCTCATACTATTATTCATATGGTTTTTGAGTGAAGAAAGTACTAATTAACCCATGTCTTTTGGCCATTTTACTTTGATTTCTATCGTCATTGCCAACCTTCAACACATACTTTCCCAGTATATTTTTGTCATTTGGCATCATTTTACCTTTGACTGGGGCGTCCATCCCAATACTGGGGTACCCCAAGCACCTTGGTCCCATTCAGGGGTGCCCTTATCCTTTCTACACTTTCCCGCCACTTTTTGGGCACTTTTTGACCATTTGAGCTTCTTATCTTTTTAGTGGTCAGCCTTTTCGGGGTTAATTACGAAATTAGAACAAGAGAACCATATAAATATAAAGTTATGAGACCATAATGAGGGACCAAACACTAAGCACTACTATCATCACCTAAGGTTGCATCCATCTAGCTCCATCACAAGGCACAAGGTTGGTTCATTTACATCACACTACATAGGAGGGAAGTTTATTCTATTCCATCCACCATTTTATTACATTTATACACATAGTTATTGCTTGTTACTTTCACAAAGTGTGACTGACACAAGAGCACCTAGGGCATGATTGTACACACAAGCACATAGAACTACATTGGGTCTAAGATGTAGTGCAATGCTCAATTAGTAATTCCACCATTGTGGCAGCTGAGGTCAGTCTAAGCCCTTCATATGCATCTTTATATTTTTAGGTGTTTGATTCGCATCATGGGGTTTTGCAGGTATCTATTGGAACATAATGAGTAAGTGGTCCGCCAACCCTTAATGTATATGGGTCCATCACTAATATATAGGTTAATATTTAATAATATGAAATATTTATATTTATATTATTAAATATGCTAACCTAGGTATATACTTTAGGATAAATAGTTACTTATCATGAAATGATTATATTTCTAATATTAAATATTATAAACCTAGGTGTAGGTGTCAACCATTTTAGGTTGAAAATGTGGGTCGAGAGACATACCCGATCACCTTATAAAAAGGACTTTAGGTCCTCATTTGATATATTTGAGAAATATATCAAAGGTGTGCAAATCAAGTGATTTGGTTTTACCTTCTTGGTAAATAGGGTTTCAAAGGAGGGGTGATCTTCTTGGATGTAAAATAAGTTCTCGAAATAAAAGGTTATTTTCAAAGTAGTTTTTACCCTATTGGGGTTTTCCACTATAAATATTGTGTCACATGTGTTATTTATTTCCTCTAAGTATTTCTTTATTTATTTATGTTATGATGTAAATTTTATTTAAATATTTATTGTAACATTATATAATATGTAAGTTGATTAAATATGTATTTATTAGAATCCTCAAATTTTAATAGTATCTTCTTCATCATTGATAATCAACAACATACACGAGTACAACAAAGCTAGTGTGATAGGAAGTGAAGGTAGGAAATCATCAAATGACACCTCAAATGAAGATCACAAATCTTTTCATGAGACCAAGGTGCCCATATCTCAGACTAGGGCACCCACAAGAGCCCCCTGTACTTATCCGAGATGTCCCAGTCCACTCATATTGCCCAGATCTACACTTTTCTTGACTTTGGTATAGTCGTTTTCTCCTCCTATTTCTTCATCCATCTTTGTGACACAGTCCAACAAGCTCGTCAAATCAACTAAGCTCTTTCTTAACCCCTTATGTGCATTAGGGTTTACATTCCTACTTTTTAGTTGAGTAGGTCATTTTCTTTATACATTTACATGTTATTCACTTTGTTGTCCTTAAAGTTAGATTAAATATAGAATATTAGATAAAATTCCACATTTTAGTTAATCAATATCTTATTCTTGGAAGATAAAACACCTCGTCTCCCTCGAGACTGGTGACCTTCCACATTCTTGTAGGTGCCTCTTCATATTTCTAAAAATAGTATATAAGTATATGTAACCTACAAAGGAAGGAAAAACATCTCCCCGTGGAGGTAACTATTGTAACCACAATCTTTGAGCAATATATACATCTCTTTTCAGAGATAATTTTAAGCATTATACATCTCTTCTCAAAGATAGTTTTTGTTTTCATCCGAGCAATTGTAATTATGTCCTGTAATTTTGAAACCCCCTTGAGTTTTGGATAAAGTGTCTAAAGCTATTTGTAGCTTTTCTGTGTTTGAAGGTACCTTGGAGGGCTGGTGATCTATATGAATTACTATTTCCATTTTTTACAGTATGAACCAATGAATAAAAATCTTTATCGTAGGTTGGATAGTTTCTTCGCACTCATGAAGGTCTCGAATGGTAACAAACAAGTTTTTGTTCTACATAAAGACAACCCCACTCGCATATTCATTGGCATCCATCTCAATCTCAAATGACTACTATAAATCGGGAAGTGCTAAGACAAGAGCGGTACTAATTTTCTCTTTCAATGTATTAATGACTCTCTAATGTTTACCTCCCCACTAAAAGACATGTTTAGTGTTAATCAAAGAATGCAAATGAGATGTAATAAATGAGAAGTTGGCAAGAAATTTTCTTTGGCATTGAAATTTTGTTGACCAAATTCCCTCATTCATGCTCAAATTAGTGAACTAGTACTAAAGAAAATAAGTAACTCTAAATATGCAAGGGTTTAAGGTACCTTGAGATGGGATGATGATGGATACCGGCGTAAATAATAGACCATTCTCTGTAGTGAGCTAAGTGACCTACAAATCAAGATAACTCAGCAAGATGATGAATTAGTAGATAGATGGGAGGGTTTCCTGACAATGTTAGTCCCGAGAAGTGAGAAATTCCTAGGATAGATGTCAACCCTTATTTTAGATAAGATAATATAAAATCATATATTGATAAATTAGATGAAGCATGAAATGCGAGAATCGAAATGAAACAGAAATTGAAAAGCAATGAAGATGATAAAATGCAAATATGATCTAAATGGATACAAAGTAAATCAAACCTAGGTGGGTCGATGGAAACCGAGGCTCAGAGAGGGCGATCAATGGTGACTAGAGCGGAATGAGAAGAAAATGTAGAAAAACCAGTGCTGTAAGCTCTCATATAATAGGATCTAAAGTTGATCTGGATTTGAGCCGAGGTAGAACACTACATAATAGGTTAGATCTAGATATAATTGAAAGGATGCAAGAAAATTATGAAAAAATATAATGAAAGGTATTAGGGCAGATCCGGTCAATGACAATCGGGGTGGATCAATGGTAACTAGGGGCTAATTTATGAGAATAGATCGGGGAATAATAGAGGGGAAAAGCGATAGGATCTCGAGAATTAGATGAATGTGCGGACAGAAAGTGGATGGTTGGGGATCTAAATGATAGAAAGTCACAAAAAATGGAGGTTGGGTTGACGGTGACCGAGACGGGGTCAACGGCGACTAGGACTCGATCTAGGCTTGGATGAAAATGGATGGTGAAAGGAAGACTTGTAGACAAGAAATGAGGTCCTAGGGATGGTGAGGTAGAGAGCTCCTAATGAAAGTTGAACTGTATAAGTGATGTAGCCTAGAATTTGCAGATAACACCCTAGTCGTGGCTGACACATCACTCAGCCTAGACTGAGTGATCACCCAAAGCACGCAAAGGTACTGGTCCCTCTTTAGGGTTGTTGTAGTAGGATGTTAGCGTGATGAAGGAAGAAACATATATGTCCATAACTAATCCACCATTCTACCATGCATGCTACATTCAAATCTATGAAAGAACAATCTTAAACAAAGTAATCATGATTGAATCAATAACATGCACTACTCAATTACACACAGGAATGACACTTAGATTCAGCCAATATCTTCCATTTATTAATAAACACAGAAGCTCCTTACAATAATGTCAATTTATACCAATGCGCGCATGGATCTAATATAATAATCTAATCATATGTGCATACCTCTATACCTTCATACATCCATCTCTCTCCTGTGTGTATATTTTACTATGTACTTCATATCATATATATAGGGTGGGGACTTTCCCTTCACCGCTTATCTATTCCAAAAATAGGCCGCATGCTATTAATAGCCATGCATCATTTATAGGCATAGCCACACATACAAGTGTGTTATCTATAGACCTCTTGTAGTTAACTGAAGTGACAATCCTATTCTTAGCTTGTCTCCATGAAAAATGCTTGATCCAATCCTCTAAAGATAGAAAATGTGTGGCGCGCACATCTCTGCATCATTGGTGTGTTCCACATGCCATCTTCTAAAAATAGGTCTTCATGCTAAAAATCAACTAAGTCCTGAATGTTGAACTTTCCTCTCGTGTCGGGGCTCTTCTTGTCCCTCCGCGCCCTTGATCCTAGCTTTCTCCCACACGGACTCCTTGTGTGATCTCTAACAAGTATTCTCTGATCAACATCACCCCACACTAATCTCATTATCATCTTGACAATGGTTATCTCCAAAATTGAAGTAAAGAATAGAAGAATGGAAAGAATAAGAATGAAATAATGTAGATAAATAAAGAAGTTTTATGAGGCTATGAGGCAACCTCCTCTATATCAGTTTGAAGTATCAACTCTGGATACTCCTCCTTTATTTCGGCCTCCAAGGCTTGTCATTCAGTGAGTGCTTGTTCTGATTTTTCTGGAATGTCCACAACAATGGACTCCAATTCATCCCTCACAATCTCTCCTTTTTCATTCTGCAGAACCAATTGGACATTGATGTCATTCTTCGTTCTAAAAGATTCATCTTCTGCGCAATGAGCTTCACAAGCTCTTCCTGCCAAGTCTTATGCGGCTCTTGTGTTGTTATCAAGGCCTCACGCTTCTACTTAACTATTGACAATCTTTATGTATGGCCCAATGTCTTGTCCTTCATTGCTTTTTGGACCTCATTGTTTTCTTCCAGGGTCTTTATATTGATAAGCGCCTCGGAGCTAGGCATATATTCAAAGCTTTCAGTCTGCCTTGTTAGTGCAAAATCACAAAGCACCCCCAAATGAGTTATGGATCTACTTTTCTAAGGCAAAGTCATTTGGTGTGATTGCACAACATTGAGCTTTCCTAAAGTGTGGGACCTTTGCAAATGGGCCGAGAGAAGGTCGGTTCCTCTTCCTAAACTACATGCCACAAGCTATTCCAATGCAGGCAAGCTAATCTAACCTAATATAACTCCCAAGGAGACAAGGAGAGGAAGAAAACAAGGAAAAATAGAGCCTACACTAAAAACAGTGATACACTAGAGAAGGAAGCTGCCATGGAATAAGAAGAGGTGAGCAACGGAAAGGATGGACAAGTGCATCATAGACCAAAGATGGATTTCACATAGAAAATGTTCCAAAACTCCATGAACACAACTCCAAAACCTGCAATGAACATCCAAACATGCACAAATACCATGTAATGAAGAAAGGTAAGGAAAACAACAAAGAAAATGAGCCAAGGATGGACAAATGCATCACAAAACATGTTTTTTATTACTCAGAATTTACACAGTGCATCATTTCATAGGTAAGAGGAAAAAATTCCATTACAAAGCAAGGGAGGAGGTTCAAACTCCATTTTCGACCCTGGGGAAGAAAATAAGGGAGAGGCAGAGAAGAAGGATGAACAACTTTTACAAAATGAGCCAAAACTGGTTTTTATCGCTCGAACAGAATGAAGAAAATGAGAAAATGTGACAAAATTGATTTGACATCTCCAACCACAAATAATATTCATTAAAACAGCAAGGGCACCCTCACAAATCCATTTTTCGATGCATTTGACCATGCTGGAGAAGAAACGGACACCATACTTCATCAATTTCGGTGGTTGGGGGTCGGTTCTACATTTTTCCGTGCTTTAGAGACACATTTTCCCATTTTCTCCCACAAATATCCTTCAAAATTTAAAATTAAATCATCCATCATGTAAAGGATTTCAAAATCTTTCCATTGATACAAAAATTGTGAAAATCTGAGCTCTGGTTCGAAAGATATGGCCCTCTAAAGATTTAGGGCAAAACTGGTAAAAAACAAAGTCAAAATTGGGGTCGGCAGGGTTAAACTTTAAATTTTTCCCTTTTGGAAAAATTCCCCAAAAATCTCCATGGCCCCTCAGGTCCGCATGACATGTGGCACCTTTTAGATGATCCATGGCTTCAAAACAATCATTTTGCCCCTTTTCACAAAATTGGAAAATTTTCCAAAATCCTTCGTGGCCCCGCCGCTCTGAGACACGTGGCGCTTTCTAATTGGTCAGAAGGTATGCGGTTCCATTTTTCCCTTGAGAAATTTTGACAAAAATCCAAAAACTTTAAATTCCTTCTACCCTCGTTGCTTTACCTTGACACATGGTGCATCCTTATTAGGCACGGGCCTCAAACAATATATATTCCTCTACGGGCTTTCGGGCCGAATGTTTCCTTTGAGTTTTTTTCCCAAAAGGGCTAAATGCCAAATTTATCTCTGCACCTCCACCAACCCACCAATTTCCTTGGAAAAATTTCCTTCTCCACTCCGCTGGCCCGAGCCTCTTTGTTACAAAACTCCCCCAAACTCTGTGGGCCCGCCTAGGGAAAATTTCCCATCCAAACTCCGTCGAGCCATAACTCAAAAAATACAAGGAGTTAGGAGGACTTCTTTACCTTTATGGAAAGGGGAAGAAAAATCCTATCTAATGAAGTCATTTCTAGAATCTTTTGAGTGCTTAAAATGTGTGCAAATTGAAGTTGAAGCACAAGGAAGGAAAGAATGAAGGCAAGTTAGCCAAAATAAGCAGGGCTCATTTTGGATAATAATTTTGGCGACTCAGAGGGGTCATTTGCTGCTAGATGAATGATCAGTGGCCTTTTGAAGCATCCATTGGGCATGGAGTCAAGCTTGATAACCAACTCTAATCTAAACTATGAAAATCTGACCTCTAAGCCACTTGGAAACCCATTGAAACTTGGAGTTGATCTTCACCAAAAGCCACTGAAATGGATTGTGCAAGAGCAATACAACAACACCAAAAACTATGTACAAAATAAAAATCATACATGCTCCAAATGGAATATGCAGAGTGTGCAAAAGCACTTATTCTACTAAAATTAAACTTACCTACTCTACTCTAACCAAGAGTAACAGGAGCTCAAACAAATCCTACAATTTGGTTGTGCAAAATAGCTTCCTTTCTTCAAAATGGGCAACCATGCAATTGATTTGGAGCTGATCATGGTTGGTTGGATGAGTGGAAAATCAAAAATAAGCTACTCTTCTAGCCAAATTAGCAAGGTATCATCTGAAAATAAATTGAATACCTCTTTTAGTTGCTCTACATTTGGATTGAAGAGGTATGATAGCTGATCCTTGGTGCTTTACATATCATCCTCATGCTTAGAAGCAAGCATGACTAGTTTTGGCTTCTCCCTTAGCTCCAATGAAGCCAAGTACCTGATTGGGCATGGTCTAATCCTTTTGATATGCCCATAGCTCTGAAATTCTCCTCCAAAAATGGAGTCTTCTTGTGAGACCTTCTTGGGTGGATGATGTGGAAGAGATGATGGAATCCTCATGCTCTTTTCCTTCCTTCATGGTAGTATGGAACTCTTCTATAATATGCAGCTCATCATTATTGATTGCAACATCCAATGAAGTTGCTTTTGCATTATTGTAACCTGCTGCAATACATTGTTGGCTCTGGAGTTCCTCCATTGTAGCTTTTGGAAGATCAAATTCTTCCAACTTTGATTCAAGAGGCATGTTGCAAACTACAGGTGGTGCTTGCATGTTCTCTTCCATGGAAGCAGGTTCTTGTGGTTGAAGAATGAATGATGAAGAAGGAAAAGTTGTAATTTCTACAGGCTCCTTCTCATCAAAACATTCTTCTAAGTTTGATGGCAAATCAAACTCTTCAATGTCCTGCTGCAACAAGGTCTCTCCCTTTTGTATGGTGACCTTCAAATCTGCATTTTTTCACCATGTGGAGCTTCATCTTCAAACATGAAGCTTGTCAACTCGAACTCATCCAAAAAATCATATTTTTGGAGAGATGAAGTGGGAGAGAAATCTGCAACTTCTTGTGCAACCTGCTCATGATTCAGTGCCTCTGAATTTGTTTTGGTCACCTCCATAATGGATTCATCAATCAAATCAGGCCCTTCAAATGAAAGCAAAAAATCTTCAATAATGCTTCCTTCATCTAGTTCCAATTCTGATTTGATTTCTTCCAGTTGCTCCTCTTCAATGGGACTTGGAGCTGATTGTTCTTCCTCCTTGTTGACTGGTTGTGCAGCTTGGATTAGATCAGCATTTTCTTCAAATAAAGTGCCAACATGGACACTACACTCAGAACAAACAGACTGCTGGTCTTCTTGCTTCTCTACTGCTATAAAATCAGCCTTGGCCACCACTATTTCTTCAACCTTTACCTTCTCTATAGGCTTAATCAACAATAGGATCTTTTAATCCCAAATTTGGCAGCCCAACTCGTCGGGTTGTCTATCATTACTTTTTGTTGGGCTCCTCTTTTTGTTGTCCTTGATTTGGATTCTTGAGTCTCTTCCCAACATAGGGCTTGGGAAAGAAAGAGGAGGGGTGGGTTGTGACTCAACTAGTTTTGCAATTATTTTTGGTGGGGAGGGAGGTGGAACTTCTTGTTTGTTTGGAGGGGATGACTATTTGGAAGGGAAAAGGACAGAAGAATTGAGATGAGGTGGAAGACTAGGGGATGGAGAAATGGAATCAACATTTGGGAAACATTCAATGGGAAGCTTGGAAATTGAAGCCCAAATTGAGATGGTGCTACTTGAGGAGTAGAGAGAAAATTACTAGATAATGGTGTAGGATTTACCCATTGACAAGGCTACCTGGCACCAAGTTCATAGGCCTCTATCTCCACTGTCCATTGTGCAAGTTGGGGCAGCATCTCCACCATGAAGTCCAGCTTCTCCTAAGGGCTGAAGTGTCTTGGAAAAGGCCAACCCATAGACAAGGTGCCCTGTAACCAATTCTAAAAACCTCCATTTGAGCTATTGCTCTTGATTGCACCATGTCAATCTCCATTTTTGGATCTTCTCCAACAGACCACATCTTGCATTTGATTGTCTTCATAGTTGGCATACATGTGCTCTTGGAAAGCTCCATAGCCAAACTAATTTTGCACTTGTTGCTCATAAGGGTAACCATGCTGATTTTTGATTTTCTCAAAATTTTGATTTGAAGGAGTTGTAAAACACATTGGAGGTGGAATGTATTGTTGTTGTAAATGTAAATTCCATGAGGAAAATGAATTCATGATTGCACAAATTCATGGGATGAAAGAAGAATAAAGAGATGGAATGAAAAATGAAAGAAAATGAATGGAAAGAAGTTATACAACTTCGAGAGATGGGTTGTTGATTAGATAGAGTCGCCGGATGTGTCTTTACAAGTGCCTCCAAAGGCTGAAATTTTAAACAGGAACACATCAACCTACAAAAATAAAGTGAAAGACCTCTTTCTCCCACTGGGTGAGCCAAAACTATTAGTGAAAATTCACAGCACCCCCAAATGAGTTATGGATCTACTTTTCTAAGGAAAAGTCATTTGGTGTGATTGCACAACATTGAGCTTTCCCAAAGTGTGGGACCTTTGCAAATGGGGAAAGCTCTCCAGAGAAGGTTAGTTCCTCTTCCTAAACTACCTACTGTTATAAGCTATTCCAGTGCAGGAAAGATAATATAACCTAATATAACTTCCAAGGAGACAAGGAGAGGAAGAAAACAAGGAAAAATAGAGCCTACACTAAAACGGTGATACACCAGAGAAGGAAAATGTTGATTATCTATCAAAACTGCCATGGAACAAGAAGAGTGAGCAATGGAAAGGATGGACAAGTGCATCACAGACCAAAGATGGATTTCACACAGAAAATGTTCCAAAATCCATGAACATAGCTCCAAAACCTGTAATGAACATCCAAACATGCACAAATACCATGTAATGAAGAGAGGTAAGGAAAACAACAAAGAAAACGAGCCAAGGATGGACAAATGCATCACAAAACATGTTTTTATTGCTCAGAATTTACACAGTGCATCATTTCACGGGTAAGAGGAAAAAATTCCATTACAGAGTAGGGGAGGAGGTTCAAACTCCATTTTTGACCCTAGGGAAGAAAAGAAGGGAGAGGCAGAGAAGAAGGATGAACAACTTTTACAAAATGAGCCAAAACTGGCTTTTATCACTCGAACAGAATGAAGAAAATGAGAAAACATGGGAAAATCAATTTTAAATCTCCAACCACTGACAAGATTCATTAAAACAGCAAGGGAACCCTCACAAATCCATTTTTCAATGCATTCACCATGTTGAGAAGAAACGGACACCATACTTCATCAATTTTGGTGGTTAGGGGTCGGTTCTACATTTTTCCCATGTCGGAGATGTTTTCCCATTTTCTCCCACAAATCTCCATCAAAATTTAAAATTGAAGCATCCATCATGTAGAGGATTTCAAAATCTTTCCAATGATACCAAAATTGTGAAAATTGAGCTCTGGTTCGAAAGATATGGCCCTCTGAAGATTTAGGGCAAAATTGGTAAAAAACAGAGTCAAAATTGGGGTCAGGGGTCAAACTTTAAATTTTTCCCTTTTGGAAAAATTCCCCAAAAATTTCACGACCCCTCAGTCCGCATGACATGTGGCACCTTCTAAACAATCTCTGACTTCAAAACAATCATTTTCCCCTTTTCGTGAAATTGGAAATTTTCCAAAAATCCTACGTGGCCCCGCCTTTCCGAGACACGTGGCACTTTCTAATTTGTCTCTGCGGGTATGCGGTTCCATTTTTTCCTTTGAGAAATTCGGACAGAGAAAATCCAAAAAATTTAAATTCCTTATGCCCCCAATGCTTTGCCTTGACACATGGCACATCCTGATTAGGTGCGGGCCTCAAATAATATATATTCCTCTGCGGGCTTTCAGGCCGAATGTTTCCTTTGATTTTTTTGCCCAAAAGGGCTAAGTGCCAAATTTATCTCCGTGTCTTCATCAACCTACCAATTTCCTTGGAAAAATTTCCTTCTCTGCTCTACAGGCCTGAGCCTCTTTTGCACAAAACTCCCCCAAGCTCCGCGGGCCCGCCTATGGAAAATTTCCCCTCCAAACTCCACCGAGCCATAACTCAAAAAATACAAGGATTTAGGAGGACTTATTTACCTTTCTAGAAAGGGGAAGAAAAATCCTATCCGATGAAGCCATTTCTAGAATCTTGTGAGTTCTTCAAATGTGTGTAAATTGAATTTGAAGTACAAGAAAGGAAAGAATGAAGGCAAGTTAGCCAAAATAAGCGAGGGGCTCATTTTGGACAACATTGCTTTCTTCAATACTTCTTGTAGCACTTACGAAGCCCTTCATAAGATGCAATATTTTGCATCACCGAGGTTTTCTCTTGTTCTACCTCTTGCTCGACTTCCTTGGCATTGTTATGCATAGAGGTTCATCTTCAAGCACCATGTCCACAAACTTTCCTACATAATGTATCGGCCGAGGGAAACGTCGTGGTACTGTTATCTAAAATTTTCCCCAACAAATTTGGTCAGAACAAGCCCCACACATAAAGGAAATATGAAGGGAATGATTCAGACCCGTGAGCTCACATTCCAAAATGAAAAATAAAGGGACAAAATGAGGCTAAACAACACAAAAGAAACCAGAGGCCCAAAAGAGTCAAAAATGACCCCGTGCAAGAAGAAATTCAAGAAATGGCCCCGTAGAACGAGTCATGCTTCAAATCCAACAGACAAGTTATAGGTGGGCTCTAAAATGGAATAACATGGTCGGGGAGAAGAAATAGTGTCAAAGAACTAGAGGCTCAAAGGAAAAGAAACGGTGAAGGCTCGAAGTCTTCGGGCTCTACAAATGACTCAGAATGAGCCCAAAATTGGCTAAGTATAGAGAGTCAATGGAGGCTGCCAAGTGTCCAAGTGGCGCACCTCCAAAGGTTAAATCCAAAAGGCAAATGGAAATAAGTGCAAGCCTCCACGTGTCCAAGGCCCCAAAATTTACTCTAGCCGTTGAAAATTATTTGACTCGGTGAAGCCATCAAGTGTCCAAATAGTACACATTCAAAAGTGGGACCCTAGGCAAAGAATCAAACTTGCACCAGCCCTCCACATAGCCAATGGTCAATAGAGGTAAAAAGGAGAGCAAGCCCAAAATGACTAAGTATAGAATGCGGTGGAAGGCACCACGTGTCTTAACGATGCTCCTCAAGGGTAAAATCACGAGTGGGTTTTCAAATAAGTGCGGGCCTTCCACTTGTCCCGAGGTCAAAAAAGGACAAAGTTTGGAGCGGTTTTCGGACATGTGTGAAGCCTCCATGTGTCTACTAGGGTCGACCTTTAGCCTACCAAGAAAAAGACTTGGGAAAATACAAAGGGAGCCGAGGAGCTCGTGGAAGGCTGCCATGTGTCGATCTGGTATGATTTCAAGAGTGAAGGTAGGGGGATAAACTCAAACGAGCGCGGGACTACCACGTGGACCCTGTATGGACAAACTCTTTAAATATTGCGTGCCCACGACCCAAAAATTCAAATGGCCATATATTTTGACTAGAGACTCAGATTTGGGCGGGACAAGACTTTTTGAAAACATCTCGACACCCTCTATGCCATGGAAACATAAAATAACACTCTTAGTAGGATATGGTAGGTGAAAATGGGAAAACATCTTCTAGACCATTAATGCAGAATCTAATTTCTTCAACTACTTGGATTCAATGATTTGATCCATCGTTATGCTTCTTCGACATACAAAATAGACATAGGGAATGAAAAACTTGATAGATTGTGGGTGGATTTACAAGAGGCATTGATTGATGGTGGTTGAAGCTTTCAAGGTAGGATTCAATGCATATCCCGTGGTGGTTAAAGTAGGATTCGAATTTTC
This sequence comes from Taxus wallichiana var. yunnanensis, assembly GCA_018340775.1. Lineage (NCBI taxonomy): Eukaryota > Viridiplantae > Streptophyta > Pinopsida > Cupressales > Taxaceae > Taxus > Taxus wallichiana. The sequence goes on from CM031239.1 coordinate 692,772,834, forward strand.
CCTCCTATCTCTCTTATTCTTTCTATATATTGTAACACTTCTCATTTTTTTTAAAGGGAGACATTCTGGGTGTAGGGAAACTCTGTCAAAGTCATTTCCCAACTCCATTTGAGTTGTAGGCCTTCTCCTATGCCTAGAGAGTGTATTTGTGCCTCTGAGCACCGCATGTAATAGTCTGTGCACCTTACAGAGCAATAAAATCTTGCTTCGTGGTGTCTTTCAACCCTTGGCATTGTTCTGTTGTTTCTCTGTGCCTCTCTATCTTGTGTTTGCTCCTTGTGCATGTATTTCATGTTTGCAGTGCAGGATGTCATGCTTCATGGAGTTTCTATGGCAGATCTGGATCTGGGTCTATGTCACTTATGTCTGACCTCCCTCAGTCCCCTTTCCCCTATTTCATTCTCCCTCAACAGAGTATCTCACACTTTCTTTTTGGTGTATCACCACTTAGTGTAAGATCTTTCACCCTCTATCTTTCTCTTTATCTCCTTGGAACAGTTAGATTAGGATAGAATATGCTCTACGACTCGAGTAACTTGTGGCGGAGTAGATTAGGAAGAAAGAATCAGCTTTCTCAAGAGGGTCATCTCAAGTTTGCAAGTCCCATAGCTTGAGAGATGGTCTCATGTTGTGTAATCACACCAAATGCCCCACTCCACTCCCAAGCCATTCAGGGGTGCTTTGACTCTGCACTAATAGTTTTGGCATGCCTGGTGGGATAGGTTTGAAGTACCTTACCACTTCATTTCATCAAGTTGATGTGTTCTTGGTGAGATTCAGCCTTTGGAGGCACATGCAAAGCACATCTGGCGACTCCATCTAGTCAACAACCCATCTCTAAAGTTGCAGACCTTTTCCCCATCCATTTTCATTCATCTTTTTTTCCACATCTTTCATTTTCTCCCATTCCATGAAGTTGTGCAATCATGACTTCATTCCCCTCATGGAATTCACACTTGTAGCAGTGCATCCAACCTCTAATGTATTTTCAAACTCCTCTAGATCAGAATTATGATCAAATCCAAAACCATTATGCTTACCCATATGAGCAGAGTCAAAACCAGTTTGGCTATGGAGCTTATCAAGAACAAGGGGACACATACAATGGTGACATAACTACATGGAGAATGCTAATCTATTGGAGAAGATTCAAAAATGGAGAATTTGGTAGGATTCATCAAGGGCTATAGCACAAATGAAGGCATTCAAGATTTTTTGTAGGGAACATTGTCCATGGGAAGGCCCTTTTCCAAGACATTACATCCCTCGAGAGAAGCTTGACCTCATGGTTGAAGTGTTGCCTCAGCTTACACATTGGATTGAGGACATTAAGGCTTATGAGCAAAGTGCAAGATAGCCTTGTCAATGGGTAAGTCAATCACCAGCTCCCTGTCCTTCATTTTCTCTTTCTCAAACTTTATCATTTCAACATGATCAAGAGTCAAGCCCCTCAGTTGCTGCCCCAAGTGTTGATTTCTCTTCTCCATCTCTTGATCTTCCACCCCATTTCAATTCTTCTCCCCTTTTCTTTCCCAAGCAGTCATTCCCTCCAAAGAAACAAGAAGTTCCACCTCCCTCCCCACCACAAACAATTGCAAAGCTGGTTGAACCCCAACATGTCACTCCTCTTGCTTTTCTAATTCCATGTTGCGAAGAGACTCAAGAATCCAGTCAAGGAAAACAACAAGAAGGGGAGCCCAACAAAGAAGAAATGATAGACAATCTGAAGAGTTGGGCTACCAAATTTGGGTTTACAAAGATCCCCTTGATGGTCAAGCCAATAGAGGAGGTCAAGGTTGAAGAGCCAATGGTGGTTGACGTTAAGTTTCGTAGCAGAGAGAAGAAAAAAAAACAAGAAGAAGAAGATCAGTAGTCTATTTTCTCTGAATGTAGTGTCCCTAATGGAACTTTATCAAGAGGATGTTGATCTAATCCAAGTTGCACAACTAGTTGAGGAGGAGGAACAATCAGCTCCAAGTCCCATTAAAGAGGAGTAGATGGGAGAGATCAAATCAGAGTTGAGGCCACTCAATGAAGAAAGCATCATTGAAGATTTTTTGCTTTCATTTCAAGGGCTGCTTTGATTAATGAACCCAAGATGGAGGAGGACCATGCGACTCCAGAGGCTCCAAGTGAGGATCACGCCATAGAAGAACCTTCAATTCTTCCTCCCACTTCATCCCCTTCAAGCTCTGATGTTGAAGAAGATTTTGAGCTTTCAAACTTCATGTTTGAAGAAGAGGACACCATGGAGGAGGTAGAACACATACAACAGGACAACAAGGAAGCTAGACTACTGTCAGACTTAGAAGATTACTTCAATGGAGAGGAGCCCGAGGAGATAACATCATTTTCTCCTCCATCATTCACCTTTCAAGCACATGAGCCTATTTCCATGGAGGAGAGCATTCAAGGCAAGCAGCCTGTGTCCCACAATGGCCCTCTGGAACCAAGGTTGGAAGATATGAGTCTTCCATGTTCTTCATAGGAGAAAAGATGGGAGAATGTCACCATTTCTCTCTCACCATCCATCCAGGAAGATCTACAAGAGGACTTCATTTTTGGAGTTAAGAATCAGAGCAGTGGGAAAACTCAAAGGACCAAACCATGCCTAATCAGATATTTGGCTTCATTAGAGCCAAGGGAGAAGCCACAACCAGTCATGCTTGCTTCTAAGCATGAGGATGAGCTCCAAAGTACCAAGGATCAACTGCAATGCCTCTTCAATCCAAATGAAGAGCAACTAAAAGAGGCATTTTTCTTGTTTCTAGCTGACACCTTGATGATTTGGGTGGAGGACTGGCTTATTGTTAGTTTTTCACTCATCCAGGCAGCCATATTCAGTGACAAACCATTTACATGGCTGCCCCTTTTGAGAAAAGGAAGTTATTTCTCCCTACCTATGGCAGGCTTTGTTTAATCTTTTCTTTCTCTCTGATTAGTTTAGGAGTAGGAGTAGATTTTCTTTCGGAAGAAGAAGTGCTCTCATTTGAGGCATGTATGATTTGATCTTTGTACATAGTGCGTGTTGTTGTGTTTTTGCTCTAAGGTTGTATCACCATGTAGTTCAAAGCATGCCTACAGTCCATCTCAGGGACAAATGAAACCCCCAGTCAATACAATTTTCTACTCTCAGAAACTCCATTTCCAAGATTTTCTTATGAACATAGAGAGTGTAAGTAGTTGGGAGTCCATTTCAATAAAGTTTCAATACCATGCTATCATTCACGACTCCATGCCCAACGGATGCTTCAAGGCTACTGGTTTCTTCATCTAGTAGGAAAATGTCCCCGTGAGTCATCAAAATTGTTATCCCAAATTCACCCACAGTAAATTTGGTCGTGAGAATAAGCCCTGCACATAAAGGAAATATGAAGGGAATGATTCGGACCCTTGATCTCACATTCCATAATGAAAAATAATGGGACAAAATGAGGTTGAATGACAAAAAAGAAACCAGAGGCCCAAAAGATTCAAAAACAACCCCGTGCAAGAAGAAATTCAAGAAATGGCCCCGTAGAATGAGTCGTGCTTCAAATCTAACAGACAAGTTACAAAGCGAGCTCTAAAATGGAATAGTAAGGTCGGGAGAAGAAACAGTGTCAAAGAACCAGAGGCTCAAAGGAAAAGAAACAACGAAGGCTCGAAGTCTTCGGGCTCTGTAAATGACTCAGAATGAGCCCAAAATTGGCTAAGTATAGAGAGTCAGCAGAGGCTGCCAAGTGTCCAAGTGGCGCACCTCTAAAGGTTAAATCCAAAAGGCAAACCCAAACAAGCACCAAGCCTCCACGTATTTAGGGCCCCAAAAGTTGCACGGACGTTAAAAATTCTTTAACTCAGTGGAAGGTGCCAAGTGTCCAAACAGTGCACATTCAAAAGTGGGACCATGTGTATAGACTCAAACTTTCACCATCCCTCCACGTAGCCCATGTGTAGAGTTCAAAAAGGAGAGCGGGCCCAAAACGACTAAGTATAGAATGTAGGCGGAAGGCACCATGTGTCTTAACGATGCTCCCTTAAGGGTAAAATCCTGAGCGGGTTTTCAAATAAGCATGGGATTTCCACCTGTCCTAGGTCCAAAAAAGGGACAAAGTTTGGAGGTAGTTTTCAGACATGCGTGAATCCTCCACATGTCCAGGGTCAGACCTTTGGCCCGCCAAGCAAAAATACTCCGGAAAAATATAAAGGGAGCCTCAGGAGCTTGCGGAAGCCGCCACATGTCGGATCGATGTGATTTCAAGAGTGAAGGTAGGGGAAAAAATCAAACGATCGCAGGCTGCCACGTGGACCCTGTATGGACAGACTCTTTAAATATTACGTGCCCACGACCTGAAAATTCAAATGGCCATATCTTTTGACTGGAGACTCGATTTGGGCAGAGAAGACTTTTTGAAAACGTATCGACACCCCACGCCAAACATAAAATATCATTATTAGTAGGCTCTGGTAGGTGAAAATTGGTAAAACGTCTTCTAGGTTGTTAATGCAGAATCCGATTTTTCAACTACCCGGATTTGATGATTTGATCCATCGTTCTCCTTCTTCGACATGCAAAAGCAGGACATAGGGAATGGACAGATTCGACAGTTATGGGTAGATTTGCAAGAGGCATTGATTGATGGTGGTTAAAGCTTTCAAGGTAGGATTCAATGCATATCCCATGGTGGTTGAAGTAGGATTCAAATTTTCCCTCCTCTCTCTCTTATTCTTTCTATATATTGTAACACTTCTCTTTTTAAAAGGGAGACATTCTGGGTGTAGGGAAACTCTGTCAAAGTCATTTCCCGACTCCATTCGAGTTGTAGGCCTTCTCCTATGCCTGGAGAGCATATTTGTGCCTCATAGCACGTATGTAATAGTCTATGCACCTTACAAAGAAATAAAATCTTGCTTCAAGGCGTATTTCAACCCTTGACATTATTCATCGTTGTTTCTTGTGCCCTCTATATCATGCTTGCTCCCTGTGTATGTATTTCATGTTTATAGGTGTAGGACATCGTGCTTCATGGAGTTTCTAGAGAAAATCTAGATCTGGGTCTATGTCACTTCTGTTTGACCTCCCTCGGTCCCCTTTCCCTTGTTTCATTCTCCCTCAATAGAGTATCTCACACTTCCTTTTCTGGTGTATCACTTCTTAGTGTAGGATCTTTCACCCTCTCTCTTTCTCTATGTCTCCTTAGAATGGTTAGATTAGGATAGAATAGGCTCTACCTCGAACTCGAGTAGCTTGTGGCAAGTAGATTAGGAAGTAAGAACCGGCTTTCTTCAAAGGGCCATCTCAGGTTTGCAAGGCCCACAACTTGAGAGATGGTCCCATGTTGTGCAATCACACCGAATGTGCCACTCCACACCCAGGCCATTCAGGGGTGTTGTGATTCTACAAGAATGATGCCTTGGTCTCCAAGTGTGGCCTTGCTCGATGACATTATCCCCAATCTCCTCGTGATCTTTGATAAATACTTCATTCTTCTTCTGCACGAAGTCCCTCTCTTGTGTTATGTGTGCTATCTCAGCATCCTTTGTCTTTATCTCCTCACACAAAGACTCGATTGTTGTAGCTTTGTCCATGTTCCTTCTATAAAATTCGGTAAAAACCTTCACCAATGCATTCTCGACTTACTCATCCGACATGACAATAGGCTTTACTATCATATGTCTAGATTTTGGTGCCTTCTTCAGCCGTCTCAAAACGCATGACTCTTTGCATACATCAAATTCAGGCTCATCCATGTGGGTGTGTATTGACCATGATAGTTGCTTTCGAGTGCACACAGTCTCTATATCCTCATCCATTAGCTCCAATTTGAATAACTCCTTATGTGTTTATAGACACCAAATTTGGGTCTTACAACACCCTGTACCCCGCATCTCGTCCCGCAACCTAACCCTACCTCACCACCTAAACCTTGCACACTTAATTATTTATTAATTACCTTATAATTAATAAATCCACATCTCCAACCCCGCCACCTCACCTCGCCACCTCACCATGACCTAGCCCTAACCCTAAACCAACCTAATTAAGACCTATGACTTGGTCCAGACTCACACCCATGACTCATCACCCCTCACCCGCACCAAAACGAGCCTAATAATGACTTGACCAAGCCCACAACTGATCCCTCGGGAGAAAAGGAGGGAAAGTTGGCTATTTTACTAAAAATAGCCACTTTGACCTAACCGACATCGGTTCCTACTCGACCACCGTCGGTTACGTAACCGCCATCGGTTCCCTGTTAATGACCTCCCCCAACCAAAAAGAAAGGATCCGGAATTCATTTGGCAAGAAGAGAGAGAAGTGAAACAAGTAGAAGAGGTTGCAGAGAAGAGGATCGAGCCCAAGACTATAACTGAGCAACTGGATCACTGTCACACTCATTCAAGCATTGGAAAAGACTGAGGATAGCTTCATCAGCTCGCTTTCCAATACCGGATCATCCCAACTAAGCCTTACTGTCGCCACCACATTCCTTGGACCTGTATCTTCATCAGGAACCAGTAAGTAGTATCTTGTAGTTCTTTGTTATCATTTTGCTTTAATTCATATTAAAAGGGGAACTGACCACCTTTGAAAGGAAGTCTCATATTTCCTGGGCCTAAGGCAGTTCCCTCACTTATTGTCTAACTAAGATCTGGTGGTCTTGTATTCTTACTTACAGGTAGTCCTTCCTAGACAAAAAGGAGTTCTTCACAATCGATCTGATCTCTCTACGGTACGCGCACACCTTCCCAACACTCAACAAGTATTCCTCCTAGCCCTAACCCTTATCTGTTTCTCAAGAGAATGAAAGGATAGAAGCAACTCTATTCCGGAACCAAATTCTGTGTGAAACATTTTGGCATGCCCGGTGGGACCCTTTTTGGGTTTCTTTCTTTCTTGCTTGCTTTCATATAGGGAGCACACTTGTTGTTTCTTTCTTCTAAATATTCACAAAATATTTTGTCATTTTGGTAAAAGAATTTGTTTTTCTTTCGCATCTTTGCATTAGTGAAAGTCATCTTCTTTGCTTCATCGAATATCATTTTCGATTTGGGTTTAAAACACGTGCATCACATTCTTGCTTGTTGTTTTTAATTCTAGTGAACGTAGATTAAGTAACAGGTCGTACACGTGGGGGTGATATCCATGGTATTGATGAGAAATTAATCTTACTCTCACTACACAACACATACCAAATCACATCATAATCAACACAACAGCTCAAACATCCCCCCTTCCCGCGGTATTCCTCCGCCCGATTGAGGTAGCCTTATGAGCCAAAACAAACTTGACATCTCCCTTAGGTCTCTTGTTTAGGATTGACATCATCTGGCGTCTAAGGCATAAGCCCAAAGTGATTAAAACTAATCCTAGGGTTAGTCTCTTGATTTGCTTGTGCATCTTGCTTGTTTTTCTTTAGTTCTATTTCTCTATCATACATTGTTTCAGTGATCACTTCAAGATAGTTTGGTAAGGTATATTAAACATTGTTATCCCCAAACCAGTAGTTTCTCAATAGTGACCGACACCGGTCCTTTACTACCGACATCGGTTAACTGACCGACACCGGCTACATTCTGACCGACATCGTTATCGGTTATCGACCGACATCGCCATCTTGTGTTTAACAGTTCTTGACAAACCAGCAACCTATCAATTCCAACATTTTGTTGCTGTTTTTGTTCAGATTGATTAAATCCCTATTGTGTCCTCTTGTCCATGGTTGTTATCACCCGGAAACAAGCTGCAGCCATGGTTTCACATGCCTGTTTCGTGCCTTTGCCTGAATCACCCCCTTCACATCCTATGGGGAATCCTACGGATACCAGTAATTTTCCCACGATCCCTGTAGGAGATAAGGAATTTGCCAAATTTTTGGATGCTAATCCTAGTGCCGTACAATATTATTTGTCTCATACCCCTGACCGTACACCCGATGGTCAGCTCCTCATTGGTATGCCTATTAGTATCGCCGCTCACTTAGCCCCTTCCCCACCTAATAACTCCACCTCACCGTCTTCATCCTTAGCCCCGTCTCCCAGCTCAGTAGCTTCGGTGGTTCATACTGCACCAATTGGCTTTCCTTTCATTAATCTGGGGCCCCACATATCACTACCGTCCACTAACCCTACCTCATCTCTCTCACAGACTGTCTCTTTCATAACTTGCTCTCTGCCACCTATACACACGAGCTTTCCCTCACAAGCTCCGCCCACCTTTTCATTTCCACAAACTCATCCGGTGGCCTCAACCTCTTATATAGGACACCCTTATTCGGCTGCCCCAACACATTCATCACCATTATCTTATCAACATTCAATCCCACCATTGTCTAGTAGCGGCTCTTGGACCAATCCTCCTCTGTTTACAACGACAAAGCACCATCATCTAACCCAACCAATGATTTAATCAAACAGATGATGGACAAGATGCAAAATCTTGAGGCTTCTATTTCAGGAAGTCGTAACACCCTGACATACGAGCAAGTTTGTCGGGAGCCTATTCATCCTTCTATCCCCCTTCATACATATCCTCCTCAATGGGAATTACCAAAATTTACTCACTTTAATAGTAAGGAGGACCCTCAACAACACTTGCGATCGTTCAGACATGCCTGCTATCTGATTGCTCATGACGATGCCTTACTACTCTGTACCTTTCCCATGTCCTTATCAGGACCTGCCTTGGAGTGGTACAGTGCTTTAGCCCAGCACTCAATCTTCTCCTTTAACTAGTTAGCCCAATCTTTCTTGGATCACTTCTCCATCAATATTGCCAAGAAAGTATCCATTACGACCTCTATGCCATCTCGACAATTTGAAGACGAGTCTATCACAGATTTCGTTGGATGATGGCGGGGCCTCATCAACCAACTTACTTATGCCTTACCTCAGGCCGAGCTCATCAAACTCTTTACGCGGGCCTGCGCTAAACACATTTCCCCCACCCTCCAAATTCAAACTTTCCGCACCTTTGATGAGGCCTTTACTATGGCTCGGAAACTAGAGATTCGAGCCTTAGAGGAGGAGAAATTGAGGTTACACAACAAAAGCTCAAATTTTCGGACCCAAGACTCTACCACCAAACCCAACACCACCAACTCTCATGCATCGGCTGCTTCGAAATCAAAGGGTGCAGTACACGCAGTGATGGTCAAATCTCAAGCACTGTCCAATACCCAGCCAAAAGCCACCTATAAATATAAAGCCGAGCCTATCAATTACACTCCCTTGGGAGAAACTTATGGTGTGATCTTAGACAAATTACTTAAAGCAGGAGCTATCACCTTGCCTCTTGTTAAACCTCACTCCGGGTTTGATTCCACCCGTGCTATTCCTTCTTGGTATAAATAAAATGACTTCTGTAACTTCCATCACGTGAAGGGACATAGTCACGAAAACTACAAGATGTTGAAAAACATAGTGCAGGAAATGGTTGATGTAGGGGATATAACTCTCGATAATCCTAATGCCCCGCTAATCGAAATTTAAAAATCTTCAACAAACCATTTCCAAACCATGCATCTAATAAGTAACACAAACCAAGACTCCTCACCAGAGAGAAGAGTGTGCATGAGATCCATGTGATTTTCAACTCCCAACCCCAGGGCTTCCATTGAGGAAATTCTGAATCAGACTTCTTCACCAACGCAGGGATTCTCGCCCCTTTTCCTTCATCAAGACAAGAGGACAGTCCCGCTATTCCTTTACCCATAAAGGAATTAACCGCCCAGAGTTCTCTTCTCACAAATGAACCTTCTTACACCACATCCCTGCAAGATTGTGAGTGGATGTTATCTAACTTATCTATTTCCCAAACATCTCCTTCTACCACTCTTGCTGCAACAGAAGAAGGCTTGCCACTTTTTCTGTCATCCTTAGAGGAGAAACCCCTTGAGCCTACATCACCAAACTCCTTAATCATGACGGATCCCCTCGAGCATGCCCTCCTACCTATTAGTGCTTCATCACCTAAATCTTTCCAGCGACCGGTTGACCTCTTAACACCCATTGATACGCCTCATTTACCCCCTGTATCACACCCACAGTGGACCGGAATCACAACCCATCTCTCTTCCATACCAAAGTTCCTGTTCACACGTGAAGAGTGTCATCCCTCAGAAGATAGACAAGCCTTATGGGAGCATTTGAGTACACCATACTCTACTCAAATGCAGATGACTAATCCAGACACCTCTACCATATACCCGAGGTGTTTACAAAAGCTCAAAATGCCTATGTCCTCACCTTCACCCCCCTCATCTCTATCGAATCCCTCAGCCACCTCTATCAACCTAACCAAACCTTCCCTTACGCTTGGAACTTCACCAATTCCCAGCCTGACACACCCACCTAAACGGTTAGATTTATCCAAAAATACTACCGTCAATCCACCTAGGAGACAGACCCAATCTCCTCAAGTCCAATCCATGCCTCTGCCACAACTAAAACCCTCGCCCGATCACACCGATATAGTAGGCGCCTTTAGCCTTCACCATCACACCTACCTTCTATATTAGGGCCTCACCCCTCCACCTTGCCTCCCACATCTTCTTTAACACGACCTATACCTTTTGCACCCCTACAGACACTCATGGGCATCTCAACACCGTCGCCCCAAGTATCTTGCCTACTGCCAACCCTAAGCAAACTCGATCATCGAAGGACTTGTTTGTTGTCACTCCTCTCTCCCCGTGGTTGTTTCCTGCCACCACGTCAGCTGGGGCCTCATCATCTAACTAGCTAAACATAGCTTCTACGCAGAAGAAACCACACCTCATTAAAACCAATCATCAAAGTCCCTTACCTAAATCACCACCCATATGAACCACTCATACCCGACCATTACCAAAACAATCAAAAATCTCACCTACTCAATCAACAGCCTCATCTTCATCTGAATTTGACCCGCTCAAAGGATCTTACTCCAAGATCCTTGATATGTTGGTAGGGGATGTGACCATTTCCCTACCCCCACTCAGATTCTATGATCCATCTAAGCCTCGACCTATAGGTTATGATGAATCTAAAATTTGTGCTTACCATCGCACACCAGGACACGATGTAGAAGGATGCAAAGCTTTGAAAGCCATCCTTCGCCAGTCACCTATCTCGGATATATAGCCTAAGAAAGATAATTTACGGAGAGAGAAGCCCTTAGCTTCGATCCCTTCTCCTATACCACCTGTCCCCGCCTCGCCAAAATCTATCATCATTGCAACCCCGCCTCTCGAGAGCAATGACTTATCCCTCGCCATCTTCCTCCTCTCATATTCATGAGATCAACATGATTAACATTGCTACTTGACGTCATAAAAACAATGGAAAAGCTAAGAAAAATGCATCCACACATTGCCCTCTTGGTGAAAGAAGAGCTTCAACGCCTCCTTTCTGTTTCTTTCATCTTACCTATTGACTATCCGCAATGGATTTCTAATGTCGTACCTGTCACTAAAGCGACGGGGGACTTTGGATATGCACAGATTTTCGGGACCTTAACCTCGCTTGCCCAAAGGATGACTTCCCCTACCTAGCATTGATCAACTTGTTGATCTCACTACGGGCCATGAGATGCTTTCTCTCATGGATGGCTTCTCGGGATACAATCAAATTTTGGTAGCCCAGCCGATCAACATAAAACCGCCTTCATTACCCCCTGGGGGACCTTCTGCTATCGTGTCATGCCATTCAGCCTTAAGAATGCTGGTGTGACATATCAGTGGCTATGACTTATATTTTTCATGACATTATGCACACTATCCTCGAGGATTATGTCGATGATCTTCTTGGAAAATCCAAACATTGCAGTGAACATCTCGATGTTTTAACCATTATTTTCGATCACTGTTACAATACTGTGTTCATCTTCAACCAAAGAAATGTGTCTTTGGCATCCTTTCGGGAAAACTCCTTGGCTTTATTGTCTCTTTGTGTGGCATTGAGGTCGACCCAGCTAAAGTCAAAGCTATCCTAGAAATGCCCCCACCCACTAACCTCAAACAATTGCGTAGTTTACAAGGAAAACTCCAATCTATCCGGCATTTCATTTCACAACTCTCGGATCGATGTCAACCTTTCCATCATCTCCTTAAAAAGGACATTGTCTTTCAATGGAGCGAGGAGTGCCACCAAGCCTTTGAGGCTCTTAAAGCTTATCTCTTACAGCCACCCGTGCTTGTCCCACCTCTCAGACAATCACCCTTTCTACCTTTATCTTTCTGCCACCGACCATGTTGTAGGAGCCATGCTCACACATCGTGACTCTGAGCATCGAGAATAAGTCATTTATTACATAAGCCGTACTCTTGTGGATTACGAGACTAGATATACACACGTAGAAAAATTGTGCCTAGCCCTATCATTTGTGGCCACCAAACTCCGACATTACCTCCTGAATCACAAAACTTTTGTCATCACCAACACTGACCCCATACATAATATGTACGCCAAATCTCATCTAAACTAACGCATCGCCCAATGGCTTATGCTCCTCGCCGACCTCGACCTTGAGTTTGTACACCAAAAATCAGTCAAAGGACAAACTATCGCAGACCAACTCGCAGAAGCCCCTCTACCTGGGGAACAATTTACCAATTTTACTTTCCCTGATGAGCTCATCGCAACTCTTTCACTCAGTGATGTGTCATATCCAATGACCCTCTTCTTCGATGGATCTAAATGCCAGCACGGTGGAGGGGCAGGTGTTGTTCTCATTCCTCTTGAAGGTGAACCTATGCCTCTTTCATTCAGGCTCGATTTCCCCTGCACTAACAACACAGTGGAATATGAGGCCCTTGTTTTGGGTCTCCATGTTGCGTTACACTTAGGTGTGAAGTCTATTAATATTTTCGGTGACTCTCAATTGGTAGTAAATCAAGTTACTGGCATCTACCAATGTAAAAATGAGGAACTTCAAAAGTACAAACATTACGTGGATTCACTTTTGACCTTATTTTCTCATTATTCTATCCAAACCATTCCCCGCTCAACTAATAAATTTACAGATACTATGGCTTGCTTGGCCTCGCAAATTCTAGCCTCACCAACTGACTCAGACATATTTGTCTTGGTCCAACAACTCTTTGCCCCATCTTACTTAGTTCCGGATGTTTGTATGGTAAATAATGTATCTGCTGATTCGCAGGATACCTGGTATCACCAATTTCACGACTACCTTACAACCTCTATTCTACCACCTGACCTTACTAGTAATGGCAAATGTGCTTTTCTTAAAAGTGTTTCTCGTTATGTCGTCATGGGGGGACTCCTCTATAAACGTGGCTTCGATGGTATCCTCCTTCAGTTGTCTAACCGGTGCTGAAGTCACTCATACCACCCAACAAATCCATGACAGACTTTGTGGCGGACACTTTAGTGGCCTCGCCATGGCCAAGCGGATCCTTCGCCTAGGATATTATTGGCCTACTATCAATAAATACTATTGCGAATATGTTAAGTGTTGTGTTATGTGTCAACAACATGCCAACCTTCAACATACTCCTAGCCACCCGTTACAGGTCGCACGAGATCTTTAGCCTTTCTCACAATGGGGTTTAGACCTTATTGGCAAGATTAGCCCACCTTCTTCACAACATCACCGTTGGATCATCACGGCAACCAAATATTACACTAAATGGGTGGAGGCCATTCCACTCATTTCAACCAAAAAAGAAAAAATCGTTGAGTTCATCAATCATCACATTATCTGTCATTTTGGTGTTCCTCATCGCCTGATAACAGATAATGGAAAATCTTTCAAAAATAAGTTGTTACAAGACCTTTGTGATAACTTTGGTATCAAACTTAGCTTCTCATCACCCTACTATCCACAAGCAAATGGACAAGCCGAATCTTCTAACAAAACCTTAATCAAAATTCTCATGAAAGTCATTAACAATTCTGGGAAAAACTGGCATGATCACATCCCCTTTGCCCTTTGGGCTTATCGTACCAGCATTCGTACTTCCACTAATGCCACACCATTCTCTCTGGTGTATGGTACCGAGGCTGTCTTGCCTCTCGAAATACAAATCCCTTCTCTCAGAATATCTCTTCAGGATATTCTCGCCAATGATGACTTCCGCCAAGAGCGGTTAGCCCAATTAGAGCTTCTTGATGAGCGTCGTCTTACAGCTCTTGACCACCTGCAAATTTATCAAAAGCGCATTAAGCGTGCTTATGATAAGTGAATTCATGAGTATACCTTTAAGATTGGTGATCTTGTCCTCAAAGAGAATCAACATGTAACCAAACTAGAAAAGAGCAAACGTGGAAAATTTGCTCCTAATTGGATTGGGCCTTACATTATCACTCACACCTACGGATCAGGTACTTATCGTTTAGCTTCGCTTAATGGTAAACCCAAGCCTGAACCCCTTAATGCCTTGCATCTCCAACCATTCTACTATTGAATTTAGTGTTACATCACTTCTTATCTACCTTGCGCTCGTCCCTTGAGTTCATTTACCACTTCATACACCTTGTTTCGTACATCTCAAAATGGAATCAAGCTCACATGGTTTGATCATCACCTCCTCTAAAAGATGCCTTCCCCTTTTTAGTCTGGTCCATGACTTAAAAGTATCAAAATAACAAGTTTTCAATTATATGATTCTGGGATATTCTTGAGTCAAACTTCCGCAAAACTCGAAAACTCAAACAGATTTACACAATAATCTTCATCAATATAGTATTCTTCACACCGTATCTCTCGCTAATACATTGATACATATTAATAGGAGAGTCTACTCCTATTTTCACGGAGGTTGTTCAACAACACTCCTCACAAACTCCTATATACGTGAGTTGGTTGTATAACCAAATATCACGTATAAACAATATTAGATATAGTTGTTTAATGTAACAACTATTAATCATATATTATTAATATGAGTTATATTAACTCATCATTAATAATATTACAATTTACTCATATATTATATTTGATAATATAGTTGCACACATTAATAATAATGTGAACACTATTCATTCCTAACAAAACTAGATGCTTCATGCCAAATGGACATCTAGACCACTACGTTATAAACTAGACTGCTCCCTCGAAGGACAGCTATGTGCAAAGTCGCATCATGCTACTATAAGTAGACTGCTCCCTTGAAGGAAAGCTATACAAATTCAGCCTCTATCAGAAGTTTCTCACATTGATCAGCGTCGTGAAGACCTCAAGAAACAACAAAGTGCATATCCCATATAGACTTCTCGCATCGATCAGTCTATATCCAGAAAAATAAAATCAGTATTCAAAATCACTTTTGAGTCATGGACTCATCTATTTAGGTTTGGATCTATTTCATCAGAATAATCACCTTATAACAAGTCCTCTACGCCCCAGCTATACCATCCACCTCACCTCACCATTCTTCACAACAACAAAACTCAAGGGACGTGACGTATATCCGATATATTGTGATTATACAACTCTTTTCACCTATCGACTTCTCGCCTATGCAAGGTACCTAGGGATTCAAGCTCATCCTACGATAATTTGTGGTTTGTTTAGCTCTTTCTAACTTAGGGACACTTTTACCTCTTTTCCTGAATCTGGGATTATATGTTGACCTTAATCAGGACACGGTTTCTAATGCTTGGGTAAGCTAACCCTCGCTTCACCTATACCTTACCAACTCCAACAACCTTACCCTACCAATATCAAAAAATTTCACTAACCAACAACTTGCCTAACCACAACCAAATTGCCTGAATTCACCTCTCCCTGGTCCTAAGGGAGAACTACATCGGTCTGAGGCCCCTCCTTGCTTTGTGCAATGGGCTATGTAGGCAGCACTTAGGAGACATGGGGTCTCCCAAGGTTAGCTTGACCATCCCCTACCATAACCTATCATGTGTTGTGTTTTGCTTAAAAATATAAATGTTTTCATATATTTATATTGATAACACTCACCTTTGTCCTTTATCAATTCAAAACATTCAAAACACAAACATTTCTTATTATTATCATAAACTCAAAATCACCATACATATTCAGTTTTATTTAGATGTTAAACAAATACATCTTCTCTATCATCGACGCGCAGGTCGGCATCCTTATTTATTCTTCTACCCCTATGAAATTCACGTAGGCCCTCGCACCTCATCCCAGAACTAGGTAGTGATGGTGATCGTCGACGCCACTCACCTGGCCTCTCCATCCTCAAAGGTGCCACTACTATTGGTTCCTCCCACTGATCTGCCAATCTCTCCTGTAACATACGAATATGCCCTCTCGTGTGGAGGAATCTCACCTCTAGTCTCTCCACTCGTGACTGCGAAACCTCTAACAATCTCGTTGTCTCATTCACCTGCGTTTGAAGCTGGTGAACTAAACTCCCCGTAGGTAATCTCTTTCCACCTTTGTAATCACGGCTATGTCAGGATACTACCCACCATAATCCAATCAAACTCTACCTCCTGATCACTGGGGCCTACCAATAACTCACTCCTCCACTCAACTAGTGCCAACTCAGCCCACAAACTCAACAAAATCAATTCAAAACTCAGACAAGCAAAAGGTTGGCACTCAAATTGACAATGTGAAAATGACACGCCGTATTTTTCTTTTTATAGGTTTTGACCTATAACCGATATCGGTTAGAGCGCGCCCTAAAACACCGATATCGGTCTTCTAACCGATACCGGTCATAACTAACCGATATCGGTTACATGCCTAGTTTTTCCTAATTCCTGCCCTTATCCACCAATTTCCATTTCTCATCACATCGCCTACCCCGGCTTTGCTAAATAGCCTTATTTTGAATTCATGGGCCCAACCCAAGGCCGTAACCACTCAATTGGCTGACCCAAGGCCACAACAAACCAATCGGCCCAACCCAAGGCCGCAACAAACCAATCGGCCCGACCCAAGGCCGCAACCAATCACTTGGCCCGACCCAAGGCCGCAACAAACCAATCACCGACCCAAGGCCATAACAAACCAATCGGCGACCCAAGGCCGCAACAAACCAACCGGCCCGACCCAAGGCCGCAACCAATCACTTGGCCCGACCCAAGGCCACAACAAACCAATCGGCCCGACCCAAGGCTGCAACAAACCAATCGGCCCGACCCAAGGCCGCAACAAACCAATCAGCCCGACCCAAGGCTGCACCCAATCACTTGGCCCGACCCAAGGCCACAACCAACCAATCGGCCCGACCCACGGCCACACCAATTAAGTACCTCAACCGAGGCCCACAAATCAAAAATTCTCTCCACCCATCATTTACCTGTTTGTTCAATCGAGCTCACCTATTCGTGTTTTAGCACGACTAGGATACTTGACTTGTTCAGCCGACCAGCTTTTCCTAGACCAAGACCGTGACGTTTATTTCAACCAAACCAACCATTTGGTACTACCGAACATGCCTAAACGTTCTGGTACCTTACCCGTTATATCCCCTGGAGCTACTTCCTATGCCTTGGATACCAAGATTATATCAACCTTGTTTGGATAAACTATCGACCTTTGCCTATGAATTGCTTGTTTGCTCTTCAAATCATGTACCCTGGTCACACTACTACATTTCAACGTGTGTCTGCTTCCTTGAACTTACCCCACCATCTTACCATCATCATTCACCCTTTATCAACCCTATCCCTGATTTCACGTCGCCTCAATCTGTGATAGATTTGAGGGGGATTACCTATACCCTTAACTAGGGCAACCACTTCTTATTATTGTCAGTGTAGCTTTACAAGGCAAGCTACATGACAACAAGGGGCAAATGTAGACACCAAATTTGGGTCTTACGATGCCCTGTACCCCGCATCTTGTCCCGCAACCTAACCCTACCTCACCACCTAAACCTTGCACACTTAATTATTTATTAATTACCTTATAATTAATAAATCCACATCTCCAACCCTGCCACCTCACCTCGCCACCTCACCATGACCTAGCCCTAACCCTAAACCAACCTAATTAAGACCTATGACTTGGTCAGACTCACACCCATGACTCATCACCCCTCACCCACACCAAAACGAGCCTAATAATGACTTGACCAAGCCCACAACTGATCCCTCGGGAGAAAAGGAGGGAAAGTTGGCTATTTTACTAAAAATAGCCACTTTGACCTAACCGACATCGGTTCCTACTCAACCACCATCGGTTACATAACTCGCCATCGGTTCCCTGTTAATGACCTCCCCCAACCAAAAAGAAAGGATCCGAAATTCATTTGGCAAGAAGAAAGAGAAGTGAAACAAGTAGAAGAGGTTGCAGAGAAGAGGATCGAGCCGAAGACTGTAACTAAGCAACTGGATCGTTGTCACACTCATTCAAGCATTGGAAAAGACTGAGGATAGCTTCATCAACTCGCTTTCCAATACCGGATCATCCCAACTAAGCCTTACTGTCGCCACCACATTCCTTGGACCTGTATCTTCATCAGGAACCAGTAAGTAGTATCTTGTAGTTCTTTGTTATCATTTTGCTTTAATTCATATTAAAAGGGAACTGACCACCTTCGAAAGGAAGTCTCATATTTCTTGGGCCTAAGGCAGTTCCCTCACTTATTGTCTAACTAAGATCTGGTGGTCTTGTATTCTTACTTACAGGTAGTCCTTCCTAGACAAAAAGGAGTTCTTCACAATCGATCTGATCTCTCTACGGTACGCACACACCTTCCCAACACTCAACAGGTATTCCTCCTAGCCCTAACCCTTATCTGTTTCTCAAGAGAATGAAAGGATAGAAGCAACTCTATTTCGGAACCAAATTTCAGTGTAAAATAAAGTGTTATCGTGCTTTGAAGTGAGCACTCGACAATTTTACCGTATCCTCTGTATACCCCATGGCTAGTGGAATGTGCTCTCCACTCATCCTCTTCGATCTAGGACCCTTGGGAATTATAGCTTTAAGGTTAGGAGCCTATCCCGTTACATCTTGAGCAGTCGCATGCGCGGATCCGGAGGTTTCCTTCTCTTTTTCTTCTCTGTCCTTCATCTCTTCATCTTTTATCTTCCTCATTATGTGGCTCATCTTCTTGTTTGAGTGGGGTAGGAGATGCATGCTCACTCTCTTCTGATTCCTCCACTTCTTTATCCAACTTCAACTTTCTTCTCTTCTTTAGTTCAGTGGTCTCCTTATGTGGAGAGAGACGAGGTGATTTCCATAACATTTATAAGGTTCCACTTTGAATCCTTGTGCATCTGAACACTTTCTTAAATCTATGCTCCCCTACTTAATCTTTGTATCTTCATCTCTGTCTGTCCTTGAGGTGGAGTGGCCACGCATTGTGACTCTTCTCTATCATATGGTTACTTTCTTCTATGCTCCAATCCTCCACTATCTTCATGCTCCTCATCTTCACCCTCTCCTTCTTTTAACTTAAATGGGCCTTTGCACCGGTATGTTTTCTATGCATGCTTACCCTTTGGTGGCCTTAGGAGCACAAATTCATTCTCTACATACTTATTGTTCTCCATATGTGTCTTTAGCTAAAGATACACCAATGTTACCCCTACATATGGCCTGTAATTATTGGCTTAATATTCAACACCTCGAAATGATCCTCTCGGTGTAGGCACTTCTTCCAGGATACACATGCTTCTTTCTCAATGTATGGTAGTCATAGTCTACCTTATCTGCATTGAATACCAGTCGGCACATGTCTATAAATCTATGAACAGATGCTTGGAAATACCTTATAGTGAATGCGTAAGGCAATTTACACCAAGGGCTCCAGACTCCATATCTCATTAGGAATTGTACAATGTAGAAATGTTGATATAAGAAACCGGACTTGTTTCCCTACTACTACTTGGTAGGTCCTTTGGGATGCACCACTCTTCTCCAAATGTCACATGAGATCCTATCATACCATTTCTCTGCCCTTTGCTTTACGTCATCTATCATGGCCCCTTTACATAGGTACTTGTTGAACCTTTCAGCTGGTGACTTATTCTCCATGGGGTATTCCCATACCTTTTCCTTCACCCATCTAGTACTCCAATTTCCATGAATACTAGTGATAGTAGAACAACCCCAAAGCTGATCTTCCCTCATGTGTGTGCTTCCTTGACTATTTGTTCTATAATGTAGCCTACAATATTGTAGATTTCTCCTTCTAACATCTTACACGCAACGTGTAACCACATAGTATTTACCTATGACCACCGCTCCTGATCATTCAACTTTGTAACAAGGTGTGTTGTTGCTTGCACAATTGGACAATTCTTTAATTTGTCTATATCCATACCACGCGGACCCTTTAGGTACCCCAACTCTTCTCTGGTCTTTAAGATCACATCTTTATATGTGATATCATTCTTTATGTCCTCTCATGTGGCCTTCAAACCTATAACTAATGATATAAGTGCATATGAGATTCTAACACTCTGCGTCCTACAAATTAGAAGAAGTCCTCATGCACTCTGATCATGAGCCACTAATACAAGGGCTCATACTTCCTGAAATATGGAAGGTCATATAATTGGTAGAATTCATTTTAGAAGCTTCTCTCCTGCATCATCATAAACTGTCATGTCATCTAGCGTACACTTGTTTGTCCTTGCGGAGAGCACAGAATCAAGCTCCTTCTTGTTCTCAGCGGTCATGTGATTGTATTCACTCACTTTTCTCTTTCTGATAAGTGCATCCCATTCCTAGCTGATGATAACTCCTTCTGGATATTGAATTTCTGAAAAATCACTTTCAGGTGCCATCTCTTCTTCCTCAATGACCACCTTCTTTTTTCCTTTTTCTCTTATTACAACTACCTTCTTAGGTGCATTTTACCTTATAATCCTTTGTAGATACTTTTTCGTTCAAATTCTATAATGTCCGAAGCAAACCCTAGTTCAATTCAAGTGTGCCCTAGGTGAAATTATGTTCCCCTAACTCATCTTCATCGCCTCACTTCACTCAAACCCTTCTACCGGGGACACAAGCTTCTTACGCCCATAGATCTCTTTGTCACGACTAGTTACACAACTCTCACACCTTAAAACAATCAATCAGCTCTTTGCACTGGATTCTCTCAAATACTCTTAATCGCAATGGTAAAAATGAATTTGCATCCCATCCTTATATAATTTTTCAAATTTTGATGCATTTATTGCTCCATCACCTACTAAATATCCCTCATTCATTGACCAATTTTTTTTTTTCATTCGTGTGTGGTACACCTTCGCACCCACTATAACCTTCTAGTGTACCTCCTACCCCCTCGGTCACATACTTCCTCTTAGCGTGTGCCCTTGCACCTAAGTACCTTGTCATTGTACCTTCTCTTGGTAGTTATCATGGCCTTTGCTTACCTCGCGTTATATTGTTCCTTCTTTCATCTCCATCCTTGGTCACTTGTGAGAAGCAATCTTCTTTTGACTTAAATCACACCCGTGTAGACTTATTCCTTTCACCTTTCAGTTCCCACAATCTTTTACTTGGATAACTACAACCACCCCACACTAATAGTATGTGCAGTCCTCTCTGCATAAACATGCTTCACATAGTAATTTTCTTTATATGCACAAGTGCACTTATTACACAAAAACAACAACTAAATTCACAAAGCATAATGATAATGAAGGAAATACATAATTGAAAACCTAATCTAAATGGCAATACTACCTTATTACAAACACCAAGAAGACTTATTTATAGTAGGGCTTCAGCCTACTCCCGTTGAAGTAACCGGGTAGTCATGTTCCATCAAGTGCTTCTAATTGGAAAGCACCTGATTCAAGTATATAAGTGATGACATATGACCCCAACCAATGTACTTTGAGCTTTCCTAGATGGCACAAGAACTTAGAGTCATAAAGAAGTACCATTTGTCCAATCTCAAACTTCTTATCCCTTATGTTTATGTCATGCCATGCCTTCTACCTGGATTTTTCCTACTTCTCCGGTTGAATCATCTTCTCAATACACTCTTTTAAAGCCTATTCATCAGCTAGACCTCCAGCACACGCAATGTGCAAAGAAGGTAACATAAATTCTATAGGGAGAACGGCTTCTACACCAAACACCAACTAAAACGGTGTGGCTTTGTTTAATCTCTTGTAAGTTATTCTATATGCCCAAAGAACAGCTGACACTTTTTCATCCCAATCCTTTCTTCCAACATCACAATTTTTTGTCAAATTCTAGCTCAAAATATTGTTGAAATCCTCTGTAGTTCCATTCTTCTGAGGATGGTAGGGTGTGGTTTTATGGTGTGTAACCATAAACTCATCCAATAGAATCCTGATTGTCTCATTCAAAAAGTGTGTGCCCCTATCACTTTTCAAGCTTAAAGGACATCCATATCTTATAAGAACATTCTCCCATAGAAACCTAGTTGTTGTAGTTTTTGTACAGTCCTTCGTAGGTGTTTCTTACATCGACCGTGTGAGATAATTTGTGTAAGTAATGATATAGTGTGACCCCCTACGCGTGAAATGCAAAATAGGTCCTACAAATTCAATGGCCCATTTCTCAAATGGTTCAAAGCACTAGTAATTAGTCTCAAAGGCATCTCATCTCTTTACCCTAGTTTTCCTAGGCATTGCAATGATCACACGCCTTACAATATTCTTTGCAGTCTTTATATAATGTGTCCCACCATGATCCAGCAATTAGGATCTTTCAGGTAGTCACATCACCTACATAATGGCCTCCTACAATACTTGTTATCCAAAATTCACCCCCCAGGGTAAATTTTATAACATGCATCAGAATACTCAAGTCCCAAGCAAATAGATTGATTCAAGGCAAAAAATCATGTTTCTAGGGTCCCCTCAGATTTTTTCTAACTCCCCTATCCAAGAAGAAAAGAGAAAGTTCTAAGAAAGGGTGAAAAAGCTGCAAAAAAACAAGCTTGGGCCAGAAAAAATCATGAAAAATGGCTAAGTCCTAGTCCTCGCAGCAGTAGGGGGCATGGATTGATGGCGTCGGGCGCGATCGGCCGAAAGGCGCAAGGCGGCCGCAGAAACCTTTGGGACGAGTTGGGACATTGGGACGCGTGGACGACGCGGAAAAGCGATTCGGTCGGCCGATGGAGAAAAGAAAATCGACTAATCCTAGCGTTAAGAACAGTTGGGACATCTGGGCCGAAAGGACGCGCAAGACGACCGAAAAGGCGAGCGGCCCGCAAAGAGGGACAAGGAAGCCCATTTTGGGCGGTTCGTAAGAATTTGTCCCATGGCATACCTGGGATAGTTGGGACAAATGGACTGAAAAGGACGTGGAGAGCCGAAGGAGCCGAGAGCCAAGCAAATGATGCCACGTGTCTTTACTTTGAGGGATAGGGAAGCCCGAATCGGGTGGATCAGAGGAATTTGTCCCAGATGGTTTGGGACATTGGCCAAAGGGACGCGAGGGACGTGAAAAGCTGGCAGGCCCGCGGATGAATCAGGAAATGCCACGTGTCACAAGGGAAAACGTCCAAAATTTCAAAGGGCAAGGTTTGAAGTGTTGGCCCGAGCCAATAAAAGGAGGACACATGTCCTAAGGAGAAGGGGAGTGTAGAGCTCAGGGAGGAATTAGAGAATTTGGCAAAAGTTTTGGCCAAAAACTAAAAGGTAAAGGATGACCCCGCGCCCCTGTCCTCCAACCAGATCATGCCACGTGTCCCAAGTGGCGGGGACGTGGGGAAAAATGGAAAATTTTCCAAAATTACAAAAAGTCAAAACTTTCAAGGAAAACCCCTTGGTAAGGGAAGGAGAGAGAATTTCTCATCCAATCGCGCCCGACACGTGTCGTCAGGGTGGCGAAGCGCGGGAAAAAATTTCAAAACCCATTTTTGCCTGTTTTGTGCCCTAAATCTTCAGATCGCCATATATTTCAATCTAGAGCTCAGATTTGCACGTTCTTTATATCATTGGAAAGCTTATAAAATTCTCTACATGATTCTAGGGTCAATCTTGAATTTTGGTTTAGTCTAGAGAGAGAAAGTTAAGAAATGGCTCTGACGCGTGTTCATGGCTAGAAGTGACATTTCAGTGACCAAATTTAATGCAGAATGGGTCGCATTCTCCTCCAATCCGGTCAAAAATGACAGGGTATGGGTTTGTAAGGTCCTCCATGCTGATTTAATGCATTTGTAGTCAATGAGGAATGGGCTCCCACGTTTTGTACATTTTCTCTCTCCTGGGCTCGACCCATGCAATGTAAAAGCTAGATTTGGCTCATTTCAAGTGTGGAACATATTTTGGCATAGCAATCTTCTTCTTTCACCTCCAGTAAGTGATTGTTGCAAGAATCAGACCTCTTCAAAGACTCATAATGACTTTTTACCTCTCTCGAGGTTGTAATGCGATGGTTTTGACATTGGAAATGATAATGCAAGCTTTGTGAATGGGTTTCTAGTCCTTTATTTGTATTATTTGCTCCATTTGGATCCTAAATTATATCTTATCATCCTGTGTATGTTTTATGTTGCAATCTTTGGTTTGTGTCTATTTTCATGACAAAAATATTCACCACTCCTCATGGTGCATCACCATCTTTAGTTAGTTTCAATTTTTACATTTCTATCCCGACTCCTTGTAATTTAGAATAGGATTAGGATCGAACCTCTGTAGTTGTGCAAAATATAGATCTAAATCGAGAGGAGTTTGAGGAACCACCTCTAACGGAGATTCCTCTCTCGAGTTTCACAAGTCCCACACTTGGAGAGAGGTTTCCATGTTGTGCAATCACACTTTGGATGCTAGAGTGATCAACCTAAGAAGCGATCTCGCATCCAGGGGGTCTTTGTGATCCTGCAACAACAATACCTCCATGGGCCTCTTTCATAATATCCTTGTGTTCATGCTCTAATACACAACGTTGTAATACTTCATCTCTACCTAGCTTGTAGAGGTCACCACTGATTAACATAAATGGTGTCACACGTATAGCAAGTTGTTTCTTTTCTAATGCCTTCATTCCTTTTGGTGCCATACCAGTTCGTAGAAAGACAACAATGTCTTCTAATTCCATGGTTTCATGTTATAACCTATATAATTGTGCATCTGGCATGGTTTCTTCATTTGTCTATGCTTCTTCTCCTGATTTGATTCTAGATAAATGGTCTGGTTTAGAATTTCTTTTCCCTAGCTTCACCACAACTATGAAGTCAAACTCTTGAAATAGAGTACCCATCTATACACACACCCTGTAAGATGGGCTTGTTTACCAAGTACTTCAATGTTATGTGATCTATATAAAACAAAAATGGTGTTGTTAACAAGTACTGTCAAAACTTATGTAATTCATAGATCATTGACAACACTTCATGCTCTATAGTTGTATAATTGTTTTAGTAGGAATCAACTTCCTACTAGCAAAACAAATTGGATGGTCTATAATTCCTTCACCAAGTTGAGCTAACATAGTGCCAATGGCCATACCGAGGCGTCCACATGTACATGAAATGGTTTATCCCGTGAGGGAAAACGTAGAATGGGCGAGGTAGTAAGTTTCTCCTTTAATATCTCAAACACACGCTGTTGCGGTTCTCCCCAATAAAATGTACCTTTCCCCTTCAGTAACTCTTCCAAGCATGCAACAACTTTGGCGTACCCTTTAATGAATTTTCTATAATATCATGTATGACCTAAAAATTTGCGTACCTCACTTTGACTAGTAGGCACCTCTAGGCCTAGAATGACTGCAACCTTAGTTGGATCAACCAGCAAACCTTCCTTGCAGATTATATGTCCTAACAGTATTCCAAATGGTGTAGCAAATATGCACTTCTTGATGTTCAAAGAGATACTTAATTGTCTGCACCGTTCAAACATTAAGCGTAGATTGTCAAAATGATCTTTCACAAGCCCATATATTGTCCAATCATGTAGGTAGACCTGTAAGAAGTTGTGAATAAAATATTTGAATGCCTAAACAACTATGCATGAGAATATAGTAGGTGTGTTTTTCAATCCAAAAGGCATCACAATATAGGAAAAATTTCCCCATTCAGTAGTAAAAGTTGTCTTTTCTTGATCCTCCTAAGCAATCCTAACCTAATGATACCCAAAAAACCCATATGTGAAAGAATATATTTCACGCCCTGTAACGCCTAGTATTTCCCCAATAAATGGCATAGGGAATGGATTTGTGACACATGCAGCATTCATCTCCATGTATTCCACACATATTCTAATTAATCCTTCCTTCTTGATATCGATCACCATTGGACCAACCCATTCTAACTCATCGAGGGGCTTGATAATTCCATATTTCAACATTTTATCAATTTCTTCTTTTACCTTTTTATGCAAATTAGAGTTCATTCTATAAGGTCACTTACTAACTGGTCGTGCACCATCCTTAATTTTTATCTTCATTTCACCTAGTGATTTATGCACACCTTTAAGTTCGTGATACCCTCAAGGAATAAGTCCTAATAATCCCTAAGTAACTCAATGATCTTTGCTACCTCCAAGTCTAACCAGTAGTCTCCAATGATGGCCTCCTTAGGCTCAACCTCCAAACCTATATTCACCTTCTTTGTCTTCATGGGTTTGTGATAGGTGCGTTTATCCTTGTCTTCATTGTGTAAGACCTCACGCACCCCTTGTGAATGTTCAATATCCAAGTTCTCAACTTCCTCATCATCCATAATGTAAACAATCTTTCCTTTCTCTTTCTCAAGGCAAATGCGTTCAAGTAGTATGGAGTCCATTTCTTCTTCCTTTTCAAAATGCACTCTGGACTCTGTCTCACCAAATAATTCCTGAAGATTCTCTTCTGCTTTTGCACTATCTCCCATAGTTAAGCACTTCACAAATTTTAATGCCTCTTCTATTGGTGGTTGGGAAGAAAAGTAGTAAAAGGTATGGAACATTCTGCGAGTCAAATTTTGCCAATTTCTAGTCTCGTGATGTAGTTTTGCATATACATACCATGCGTGTGCACATCCTTATAGTGTAGAGTACAATCTATGCACCTAGAGTGAAGGTGGTAATGCTTCCTATCCTATTATCCAGAGTCTCTCACACTGTTGAATGTGATGCTAAATAGGTTGATCACCATGATAAGTGTAGATCTACATAGGTGCATTGTTCCTTACAAACCTAATAGATAGGGTGATCCCAATCTCTTCCCATTCTATAATATTATCTCTATGGACTACCCACTAGCGCGTTGTTGTCCTATGCAAGGTATATACTAACATATATCTTCTCTTAATTTGATCTGTCCACCGTGTTTCCATGGCTTTCAAAAATACAGGAAGATCTTTTGCCCCTGTATACCAAGGTACTATGCTACTTATCCATTGAACCGATCAAGTCCATTCTTGCACACAACCACACTTTTCACCTCGCGCCCTACTAGTTCATATGTACCATGAGCCCAATTGTCACAAGCAATACTCATAGTATCACTAATAGAATGAGAATCCTCCCACTGTAGGATGCCTTCTTTTGATGGATCATTGACCTTTGGGTCCTGAATAGCACGTACATAAATTTTGTTTAAGTCCTCCTCACTTAAAGGCTCAACATATGGTGTAGACTTCCCATCTGTTAGAGGTATCACAACTCTTTCCTCCTTGTTCTCAAAGTTCATATACCCCTTATTGAATCTCAAGTCAAGCATTATTCACATAACACCAAGGGTGTCTAAGCAAGGCTGGAAAATTGTCTGCTTCTGCAAGTGCTAATACCTTAAAATCCCCAGTGAACTTGGCCTCTTGTATGGTTATATATGCATCCTTAAAAACTCCTATGGGAGTGGCCTTATTCGGTTTGCCATAAACAACACATTAGATGATGGCTGAAATGGAGGCCTCCCTATTTGTACCCATGTATCTAATGTAAGCACATTTACTTCTGCACCTATATCAATCAATATGTTACTCAACAACCATCCATCCACAATAAAACATTTAGAGTAATTTCCTTGTCATAGTCAATGCTATCAGGGGGAAGATTTGCATGCATAATCTGTCATCCAGTCTCAATACTTGTGCACGAGTGTTCCCTTTTAACCAACTTCCTAATAGTGGAATGATGTTCTCTTGGTGCAACATTTTACACACTTCTCTCATATCATCGATATCAGTTTGGACTATCTCTGATGCTTTCTTCTACTCCTTTAAGTATTGTATCTCACCCTAAAGATTCCTTAGCACTTCCATAGTATCTGGTAAACTTCCTTTTGATAAGAAGGATTTGGGTACCTTGCATAAAACCTCCTCCTTAGTGATCATAGGCTTCTTGTGCAATGCCTCTCTTGCACGTTTCCCTTCATCTCGTGTAGTAATCTTCACAGTTAATGCGTTAGGTCCCTGGTGCTATCTTAGGCATCCACTGATCTTCTATTCTCTGCGTTGGATTCTAACCATCCTGGCACCTTTGTTTTCTTACTTATGCTGCTTACTTAGATGCTCATATAATTTCGAGCATTCTTCATAACTATGGTTCTTTCGCAAAAATAACATGTAATATTCTCGAGGACATTTGCACTTATAGTGATCAGGAGATCCACACGTATAACATGTTCCACAAGGGAACTCACCTCTTCCTCCACCGCGGCCTCATCCTCCATATCTACCATGATATCCATGTCCCCTTCCATGACCTACTTCAAAATGCCCCTCATTCTTATCATAGCGTGTTTGATTATGATCCTCAACCTGGTGCTCATTCTTACCCTTAGAATTATCTATTATACCCCAATGTCTATAGCATCCTGTATCTAACCAATCAACTGACAATCCTCGATATCATGGGTCGTGGAGTGGAAAATTTTGTAAAAGAAGGATACATTCTTCCTTATCGCACGTTGTAACAAAGGACAATGACTAGCATCATGATTCAAATGACAAATATCACAATCCAACAGTAATGAGCATACAAATCTGTGAGGACAACTATCCTTGGTGTGACCTTCCACTTCATAATTTGTACACCAAATTCCTAAGCATGTTTCATGGGCTGAATTTGCTGATAGCTTCTCTAATTACTTTGCCATAGTTGTAATATGTGCCTCTAAGAATGGACTAATGCCAGTGTCAATGCTCCCAACTGCCTCAACACGCAAAGCTACTTCTAGTGCTTTGTGTGGATCAGTGTATGTCTTATGTGACATGCCCTTTTGAATGGTGTAATCAATCCTCCAATGAACCATTGTGCATGTTGGCTTGCGTGAATATCATAAGATAGCTTATATAGAAGTGTCTTAAAATGGGCATCATACTCACATACACTCTCAGTAGCATCTTTCTTTATATCCTTGAGCGCACTTATACTCTTCCGCTCAAACTCAGGGATATGGAACTCTTTCAAGAAAGCATCCTTCAATGTTGCATAATCCACACAAGTTTGATCAAGGTCAAACTTCTTGTACCAGCTGTGTGCATGTCCTGTAATGTAGTAGCAAATTGACTTACCTTACGCTCGCGGCCTTGATCCTCGTAGCTCGCCACAAGATTTCACACATATGCACATGTTCGACAGCATCCTCTATGCCTCTATACTCTAAAAGATGAAGAGACATTTCCATATAAATGTTTTGTGGTTGTTGCGGGCCTTGACCACCTAATCTAGAACCTCTTGTGTTCCCTCTACCTCCAGAACCACCAGATCCACTGGAACTAGAACCACCTATACCTCTTGATCCTCCACCTATAGCTAGAATAGGACCTATAGATGTACTCCCTATGCTCTAACAAAGTAGTACTATACTAAACTCCTATAGTCTATGCGGTAGTTCCACTTCCAAAGGTGAATCCAACATTCTCGTGTGTCCATGTTCGAGTGGATGATGTACCTAAGAATGTTCCTCAAAAATATCATTGAATCGTATGTCCTACCATTAATGTACTTACTCCCCGACTTACTCCCGCTCTCCTACTTCCCAAGTTAGTTTGTTGGTTATTTGTGGTACTAGATACTAGAAAACCAAGCGCAAGGTCACCAAGTGTATTAAGATACGTGCCCGTAGCCTACGTAATCTCCGCTAGTGCACTTCTATGTGAGGCCAAGGGGGATCTCTATCATATTTTCCAAGATGGGGGAGTTCCTAATGCTTTGGCTCCGTCTTCTACGTGAGCTGTAAATCCTTCACGAGCCATCTCTCTCCTCAATGTCATACTTTCTACAACGGAACATTACTTCTCTATCTCCCTCTCGCACGCCTCATTATACTTAAGCCATCTCTCCTCTCTCTACCTCTCTACTGCTAGGTCTGTCATCTTTCACCAAACTTGTTCCTACCCTCACGCATGGTGAAGTTTAGTTAGCCATCGGTTTACTCTCCAGATTCAAAGTTACCATCAAGATCTTGATTGCCAGTGGAATACCTTGCAGATATGTTCCTCTTGGATACCACAAAAACTGGAATTCAGCTACCTCCAGGCAAGAATACGTCAAAATTGAATATTCTAGAATATAACTATTTAGAACACCATGAAACCATGTATCCACGGTGTGAGTCAGATCAAATCAGCATCATAAAGGGCCTAAAATTCTTCCCATGTCCAGACAAGTGCGTGATACCTCCAATTCTGCTGAGATGCATAAGCAGTAATCCATTCATATAGTTCTACTGGAAAGATGGCAAAAAAATCTTTCGTATAGGTTGTCATATAGATTATGTTCTACCTAAGTGTGTGCGTTAAACTCAGATCCACTGCTGAACCACCGTGCATATTCTTCCTCTAGATCATGTATCCATTCCTCAATACTTGCTAGAGTTAACCGGTACATCTTCATCGCGAACCATCCTAAAAACAACTGAAAAAGAGGTCCTGCAATGGAACTAATGATGCAACCTAGAATTTACCAGATAACACCCTATTCAGCGCTTGGCACATCACTCAACCTAGACTGAGCACTCACCAAGCGCGTAAAGGTACCAGGTCCTTCGTTAGGGTTGTTGTAATAGGATGTTCACTGATGAAGGAAGAAACATATATGTCCATAACTAATCCACCATTCTACCATGCATGCTACATTCAGATCTATGAAAGAACAAGCTTAAACAATAATCATGATTGAATCAATAACATGCACTACTCAATTACACATAGGAATGACACTTAGATTCAGCCAATATCTTCCATCTATTAATAAACACAGAATCTCCTTACAATAATGTCAATTTATACCAATGTGTGCATGGATCTGATACAGTAATCCAATCATATGTGCATACCTCTATACCTTCATACATCCATCTCTCCTGTGTGTGTATTTTACTATGTACTTCATATTATATATATAGGGTGGGGACTTTCCCTTCACCACTTATCTATTCCAAAAATAGGCCACATGCTATTAATAACCACGTGTTGTTTAGAGGCATAGCCACCAATACAAGTGTGTTATCTATATACTTCTTGTAGTTAATCTGAAGTGACAATCATATTCTTAGCTTGTCTCCATGCAAAATGCTCATTCTGATACTCTAAAGATAGACAATGTGTGGCGCACACGTCTCTGCATCGTTGGTGTGTTCCACACGCCATCTTCTAAATAAAGTTCTTCATGCTCAATATTGGCTAATTCTTGAATGTTAAACTTTCCCTCTATGCACGGGATCTTCTTTTCCCTCCACTCCCTTGATCCTAGCTTTCTCTCCCATGCGGACTCCTTGTGTGGTCTCTAACAAGTATTCTCTCGATCAACAACAAGATATGATGACGATGATTGCAAAAGAGGGCCCAAACATGCAATGATAAAAGAAGGATTCAAATCTCCCAAAGATGGTCACAAGATCTCCAAGAGAGCTTCAAGATGATTGTAGTAGTTGCAGAGAAAGTGACAAATGAAAGCAAGATCACAAGAAAGCTTGAAGACTCCAAAATTACATCCTAAGAAAAGGAGGGGTAGGGGCGGTTTTATAGGGTTTAGAAGGATTAGGATGGATTAGGGGTGCATAAGAAGAGTAAATGAGTAGGTGAATGGTGGAAATTATTAAATAAAGGCCATTGATAGGTGAAATCATTAAATGATGGCCTATAAATGAGGATTTAAAGCTAATGAAGGGTGATTAGGAATTATTAGGGAAGGTTGATTAAATGGTGGAAAATAATGGTAAGTGGGATAAATTAAATTTAGGAGGGAAAGGGAATTCAAAAGGGAAGAGAGGTATGTATGTAGAAAAGATGATGGAAAGTGAACATAGGGTGAGGGGTAGTGATACCAAAAATTGGTGCCTACATTTGCCCCTTTTGTTGAGAGTTTTGTGTTGGGCAAGCCATGAGAGAAAAATGAGAAAGTAATGAGAAGATGATTTATGAGGTGCTCACTAGTACTAAAGAAAACAAATAACTTCAAATATGTAAGGGTTTAAGGTGTCTTGAGATGGGATGATGATGTGAATGGGCACAAATAAGAGATTCTTCTTTGTAGTGAGCTAGATGACTTGCAAATCAAGAGAACTCAACACGAGATGGGATTAGAAGATATATGGGATGATTTCTTGACAATGTCAGTCCCAAGAAGTGAGAAATTCATAGGATGGATGTCAACCCTTGTTTTAGATAACATAAGAGAAGATAAAATCAGATATTGATAAATTGGATGTAGCAGAAATGTAGAATCGAAATGAAATCAAAATCAAAAGCAATGAAGATGAAAAATGAAGATTTGATCTAAATGCATGCAAAATAAATCAAACTTGGGTGGGTTGATGGTGACTGAGTTTACAGAGGGCCGGTTGAGGCAATCTGGAGTAGAATGAGAAGAAAATGTAGAAAAAAGCTTCTAAGCTCTCTATAAGCTGGATCTCGAAGTTGATCGGATCAAAGTGGATCGAGATGAAGGTAGAACACCGAGAACATGCTTTGGATTTGGATCTACTTGAAAGGATGTAAGAAAATTATGAAAATTAATAGTGAAAGGTATGAGGACAAATCGATCGATGACAACCAAGGTGGATCGACAATGGCGGGGGCTAACATAATAGATCGGGGATAAAATAGGGGCAAAATGATAGGATCGAGAATTGGATGACTATGGAGACAAAAATTTGATGGATGGGGATTTGAATGATAGATAGGCACACAAAATGGAGGCTAGGTCGATGGTGACTAGACAAATTCGATGATGACTAAGACTAATATAGGCTTGGATGAAAAGAGATGGACTGAAACGAAGAGTCGCAGATAAGAAATGAGGGCACGGGAATGGATCGAGGTAGAGAGATCCTGATGACAACTGAACCTGCACAAGATATGATGATGATGGTTATAAAAGAGGGCCCAAATATGCAATGATAAAAGAATACTTCAAATCTTCTACAGATGGTCACAAGATCTCCAAGAGAGATTCAAGATGATTGTAGCAGCTGCAGAGAAAGTGACAAATGAAAGCAAGATCGCAAGAAAGCTTGAAGACTCCAAAATTACATCCTAAGAAAAGGAGGGGTAGGGGTAATTGTATAGAGTTAACGGTGACCTGGATTGGTCACCGCCAATTGTGGGGAACCATCCATTTAGGTAGTGGGAAGATGATGAGCTTGAGATAATGAGCCCATAAGAGACATGATTAGGGTTTAGAAGGATTAAAACAAATTAGGGGTACAAAGGAAGAGTAAATGAGTATGTGGATGGTGGAAATTATTCAATAAAGGCCATGAAGAGGTGAAATCATTAAATTATGGCCTATAAAGGATAAAATTGAGGATTTAGGAAGGATAAACCAATTAAATGAGGATTTGGGGCTAATTAAGGGTGATTAGGAATGATTAGGGAAGATTGATTAAATGGTGGGAAATAATGGTAAGTGGGATAAATTGAATTTAGGAGGGAAAGAGAATTTGAAAGGGAAGAGAGGTACGTATGTAGAAAAGGCGACGAAAAGTGAACTCGGGATGGGGGTAGTGATACCAAAAATTGGTGTCTACAACCGCACCAAGAAAGCTTCTAACTTATGTTACGTTATTGGGTTTAGGCCAATTAACTATGAACTCAACTTTTCCACGATAAATTTTCAATTTACCATGTCCCACAACATTACCCAAATTAACCAAAGATGTTTTCCCAAATTCACATTTAGACATCTTCAGAAATAATTTCTCCTTTCTTAAAACATCTAAGACTTTATGAATATGAATGACATGATCATCCCATGATTTATTGAAAATTAGAATATCATCTAAGTAGACTATGACAAAATCATCAATGAATGGCCTAAAAACATCATTCATCACATGCATGAATGTATTTGGTGCATTGCATAATCTAAAAGGCATAACAAGCCATTCAAATAAACCTTGTTTTGTTTTAAAATCAGTTTTCCAAATATCACCTTCATTGATTCTTACTTGATGATATCCACTTCTTAAGTATAACTTAGTGAAATAAATAACATTTTTTAACTGATCTAGTAAATCATCAATACGAGGAAGAGGGTAACAATTTTTCATCGTGATTTTGTTCAAGGCATGAAAATCAACACACATCTGCCATGTGCCATCTTTCTTAGGCACCAAAATGATAGGCGAACCATAAGGAGATGAACTTGGATGAATAATTCCTTTTGCCAAAATTTCCATCACATGTTTCTTGATTTCCTCGTTTCAACCATAGACAATCTATACATACCAATGTTAGGAAGAGGTGCATCCTGCAACAATTGTATCTCATGTTGAACCCCTCTTTTAGGAGGTAGACCCTATGGATCCTGAAAAACATCATCATAGTTAGAAACAATTTTAACCAATTCATTATGATGTTTAGGATCATAATCCTAAAAAAAAATCATGATCTTTTACTTTGGTTTTGATCACCATGAGTACAAAATTCTTGCTTGAATTTACAAGCCTTTTCATCCGCCTGCAGTAACCAAAGAAAGACTTGTTTTCACATGATGAGCTCTAACAATATATTCAATCCCATCTTTAATAAGCAAGTATTTATTCTCTTCCTTGTAGAAGATTGCTTTATGATCATAAAGATAAGGACTTCCAAAACCATGCCAAAAATGTCTAAAGGAACAACATCCAAATCAACCTCATTAATAAACTTATCTATAATGGAAAATTTGAATCTACAATTTTTCGTTACCTACATTTTTACATCATCAAAAACCCATCCCAAAGGATAAATCTTAGGATGTGGCTTAGTTTTGAGTCCCAATTTCTTCACAACCTCCTCTGAAATCAGATTAGCTTGATATCCACTATCAAATAGAGTGTTTATTTTTGTATGCTTAGAAACAACTCTAAGGTGGAAAATATCATTTCTTTTCTTTTATCATGCATAGATTATTGTTTAGAAGAAGATGGAACCATAGATGAACTAGTGATAGAAGAAGAGAAAGAATTATAACCTTGAAAATTCATGGTCGTGATCTTGATTTCATGATCCAGAAAATAGTTTTTACTCCTAGTACCGTTTCAAAAAAATATATATTCTTTAATTTTTTATTTTAAAATTGATTAAGAGTGTTTTTGGATTCACTTTTGGGTGTTTCAAACCCCAAAAGTGAATCCAAAAAAATACTCTTGATCAATTTTAAAATCAAAAAATTAAAGAATCTAGAAAATTTTGAAATGGTGTGGACACAAAATCATGCACTTTGGGTAATTATTTATTCTTGGTCTCATACTACTATTCATATGGTTCTTAAGTGAAAAAAGTACTAATTAACCCATGTCTTTGGCCATCTTACATTGTTTTTTGTTGCTACTTTCGATCTTGCACCCATACTTTCCCAATCTATACTTTTATACTTTGTTTTCCATATTTATGGTGGGGCACCCTAGTCCTCTGGGTGCCCTGATCCTCTTTGCACTTTCTTCTCACTTTTTGTGCACTTTCTATTCATTTGAGCTTCTTATATTTTTGGTGGTCGGCCTTTTCAAGGTTAACTACAAAATTCAAGCAAGAGAACCATATAAATATGAAGTTACGTGACCATAATAAGGGACCAAGCACTAAGCACTTATGATCACCACCTAAGGTTGCATCCATCAAGGCTTTTATTGCTCCATTTGAATCCATCTAGCTCCATCACAAGGGACAAAAGTGGGTTATTCTGCATAACACTTAATAGGAGGGGAGTTTTTTCTATTCCATGCACACATTATTTACACTCTACATCTAGCTATTTCTCGCTACTCACAAAGTTTGACTCGCACAAGAGCACCTAGGGAACAATTCTACACACACATATACACACATAACTACATTGGGTTTGAGATGTAGTACAGTGCTTAGTGATAATTCCACCATTATGGCGGTTGAGGAAAATCTGACCCCTTCATATGCATCTTTCATTTTTAGGGTTTTGATGCTTTATCCGGGTTTTTTGTAGGTGATTCTTCATTGTAACTTTATGGCAACATTAACGAACCAAGTGTGACACTCAATTGATAAGTAGTGAAGGCTTCACATCATCTATCAACACTTTAAAGTTGGCTTCTAGACCTCCCACACAGAGCAAGGTTCCCGGACTACATAATCGGTGCCCCAAGCATCCTAATCCCTTTTCTAGGCACTCCGGTCAGCTGCATAACTCATATCTCGCATTTTCTCAAGAACTTGTGCAATGGTTTCCTCCTCCTATTCAACCGGTCTCCAATACAACACAGTCCTGTGACATCTGTAAATTGGTTAAGGATCTTCCAACCCTCTTTATACATTAGGGTTTCATATTTTTATTGCTTAGTTTCTTAGGTATTTTCAGCATTGTATTTATTTGTTGCTTCTATAACATCATATTAGGCTAGAATATCACATTTTAGTTTAATCATTTTGGTGAACCCGAACGCTTTCATACTTAGGATCCTCATTCTTCCTTTGTCATGGTTTGTAAAATTCCTCAAATATCTTTCTCTAATTTACTTAAGATGCATCCCAATTGTAAAGTTGTTCTTACAAAAGCCCTAGACACCATGTATCTTCCTCGAGATACGCCTCCACATCAAGTGTTATTTTTTATCATTTATTTGACAACCTAGTGTTATTACGGAATCACAAAGACACCTGAATGCATGCAACTAGATGGGTTGAAACTCTCAATATGATTTCACAACATGGAGCATCTCTCAAAGTGTGGGACCTTGTGAGTTGAGAGAGCTCTCTAGAATAAGGTCGGTTCCTACTCCTCTATTCAAGTGAATATAAATAGATTGTAGAGAATCTATTCTAAATATACTCTATTTTACCAAGGAGACAAGGTCGAGGAGATGCAAGAAAATAAACTAAGCTAACGAGGTGATGCACCAAAGGAATGTTAGACAATCGTTTTACAATTTAACATAGACCACAAAATGTAATACAAATGTTATGCACATGAGATGACCAAAAATGCAATAAGAGATCGGGGAGACAACAACGAATACATGAGAGGGTCAAGAAACATCCATAGACATATATATTATTAATTAGGAGTTAATATAGTATATTACGGTGGCAAGAAGCAAAAGTTGAATTATAACCCAAAGGAGAGGTTATAAAAGCTCCACAAATCCTTCTGTGAGCAAAAGAAGAAGGGAGGGCACAAAACAGAAATGTCCAACCTTTTACAATGAGCCCCAACCTTGCCTTTATAGATTCGGCACAGAGGGAAGAAGGAGAGAGAGAGGCAGGATACTAGTTCTAAGCTTAACCACTATCATCAATGCCTCCTAAAAATCCACCCCAAATATGTCATGTCTACATCAATTACTTTTTCGGTGCCTCGAAGGAGGAAGAACAAAGCAAATCGATCGAATCGATCCAGTTCTTTGGGCAAATGGATCTTGTATTAATGGCACAAAGATTTTTCTTAATTTTTTCCCACCTAACCTCTACAAAATTAAATTTTCATATCTTCATGGCGTAGATGAGGCCGAGATCTTTCCAACGGTGCCAAATTTGTCATATTTTGAGCACTGAGTCAAAAGATATGCCCATTTGAAATTTGAATTGGGTCCGTACATAAATGAAAATAACCAGTTGTCAAAATAGGTCTTTGGAAATTGGACATGTGGAGGGTTGGGGCATGTTTGGGGATTGCTTTTGGAGTTACATCAGGCTGACACATGGCTTCTTCCATGGTTTTCTCAGCTTCCTCATGTTTTGGCTAAGTCCTTTTACTCAACAGGGCCATACATCTGACCAGGGACACATGGAGGCTTGGCGCTTGTTTGGGAACCTTCCCAACTCTTACTTTTGAAATAGCATTGTGTTGACACTTGGCACCCTCCGCTGGCCTGTCTCTTCTTTGACTATTCAACCCGACCCTATCCCTTTTTTGGACCTAGGACATGTGGAGGGTTCACGCTCATTTGGAAACCCGCTCAATTTTACCTTTGAAGGAGCGTCGGGTTGACACGTGGAAGCCTCCACAGGCTCTTGGACTTTTCAATGGCCACTCTTACTTTTCGGGCCCTGAATACATGGTGAGTTGGCACTCATTTGGGGATCACCTTTTGGGCCATGCTTTGAAATTTCATTGAGGCAACACGTGGCGTTGTCCGTCGTTTCTCCATACTTAGTCAATTTTAGGCCCGTTATGTCCCACCTTTTAACTTGTACTATGTGGCAAGCCCACGCTCATTTGGGTCTCCACTTTTGGATCTGCCTTTGGAGAAGCATCGGGTAGACACGTGGAAGCCTCTGCAAACACCTTTATCCTTAGTCTTTTTTTTAGGCCTGCCTGGTCCGCCCTTATGACTTTTAACTGTTGACTTTGCCTCTCTTTGGACTTGGGACACATGGGGGTCTGGCACTTGTTTGAGTCTACCCTTTTGGATTCAATCTTTGGAGGTGCGCCGTTTGGACACTTGGCAACGTCTGTTGTCTCCTCCATACTTAGTCATTTTTGGGGCTCATTCTGAACCATTTGCAGAGCCTAAAGACTTCGAACCTTCATCGTTCCTTCTCCTTTGAGCCTCTGGTTTCTTTGACACTATCTTCTCCTTCCCCAACCTTGCTATTCCAATTTAGATTCTTCCTAGTATGTTTGTTAGATTTGAAGCATGGTTTTGTTCGATGAATCCATTTCTTGAATTTCTTCTCTCACGGGGTTGTTTGATCTTTCACAAGCCCTACCACTCCATTGTAGAGTCCCTCTATTGCCTAATTGTAGGATTTGAACGTGATTTCTCTAGTTTCTTCTATGCGGGGTCATGGCTGACCAATTTTATCCGGGGAAAAATTGGGATAACAATTTGGCGAATCGCAGGGGCATCTTCCTATTAGATGAAGAGATCAGTTGCCTTGTTATATCCATTGGGCACAGAGTCATGAATGATGGCCTGATCCATGAACCTGACCATTTGCACTCTCAATTTTCATAAGAAATCTTGAAACAAGGCTTTTGAGAGTAGAAAATTGTTTTGACCCAGGGCTTTCATCTGTCCTTGAATGGACTATTTCGAAGATAGCTTTAGTTGCTCTGCATTTGTTTTATTTTGAAATTTGCAATTGTTACAAGAAACTATGGGTCTTCTGCCATGAATACTGAAAGGGATAGCACGTTCACTTGGAGGCACGTTGAACTATGTAACGATGCAACCTGGAGCAACAAAGAACCTATGCCATAGCACTTAGGGGAAAAAAACTACACTACAACAAAACAACGTGCATACACACTTAGGGAAATTAAAATCCTATGCTAATATTTACAGGGGTGGAAACTTCCCAATCAGTAGTAATGTTTGAGATGGATCCCATTCACTGGGATCTGTAATTCTTCGCCATCCAATTTAGCCAGTTGGAAAGCATTACTACTCTTGCACTCTGTGATCATGTAAGGGCCACTCCATATGGCATCAAATTTGAAGTGTTTTCCTGGCTTTGCTCGATCGCATCCCACTTTAGAACTAAGTCCCCTTCTTGAAAGGTCCTCGTTCTTGCCTTCTTGTAAAAATATTTTTTTATCAATGCTTGATCCTTTTCCATGACTTGCATTACATGCTCTCTTGCCTCCCCTACCTCCATTAGCTCTACATACCTGATTTCCATAGGCTCAAACTCGGCCCGGCTCCAATTTGTTTCATGAGTTACAAAGTAGGAAACTCCAATGAGATGGGCAATACTGCCTCCTTTCCATATACAAGCTTGTATGGGGAGCTACCTATGGATCTCTTTGATGTGATACTATCAGCCCATAGAGCTGATTTGAGATTTGTATGCCAAGTCCTCTGGTTTTCATCAAGAGTCCTTCGATAATCCTTAATAGGTTCTTATTTGTGGACTCTACTTAGCCATTACCTTGAGGGTAATAATTTGATGAGGTGTTGAGATACACACCATTCTTAACTTCCCATTCAATGATCCTTGTACCAAGGAATGCCATTGCATTATATGATATAATAGTGGCGGGGAATCCAATCTTGGTGGTTATTCCTTCATAAAAATCCAAGATGTTGGATTCATTTGCTTCTTTTAGTGCCACTACTTGATCAACTTGGTGAAATAGTGCATTGCGGTAAGTATCCATTTATGGCCTTGGCTTGAATTTGGGTTAATCACCCCAATGAAGTCTAGTCCCCATTACATGAATGGTTGATCCACTGAAATGGGATGAAGGGGCAGGGCTACTAGCTTCTCCTTTCCTATGAAGAATGCACATTTTTTACACTTCTTGACCCATGAGTAGTAGTCCCTAAACACTATAGGCCAATAATAACCAGCTTTCATGATCTTGAGAGTTGTTACTCGAGGGGAAAAGTGACCTCCTGCTTCTCCATCATGGAATTCATGCAACACTCTCTCAATCTGGCATGTCCCAATGCACCTTAATAGAAC
The DNA here is from genome assembly GCA_018340775.1 of Taxus wallichiana var. yunnanensis. Taxonomy (NCBI): domain Eukaryota; kingdom Viridiplantae; phylum Streptophyta; class Pinopsida; order Cupressales; family Taxaceae; genus Taxus; species Taxus wallichiana. The sequence goes on from CM031239.1 coordinate 692,813,438, forward strand.
ACTATTGATATCCTTCTTAAACAAGACACCACAAACAAGCACATATGGGATGGCTTGTAGTTTGAAGTATCTTCTCTTTGCTTTATTCCATTCCAAAGGGCACAAACCTATTTGAAGGTAATGCACCAAGGCTTGGGTCCAACATGGAGCAGGTGCATCATTAGTTGGTTGTTCTTGATCATTCTATAGAAATATGATAGCCTCCTTTTCACCCACTGACTTGGTCTGTTGCTTGGATGTGAGTTGTTCACACAGTCCCTTGCCTCTAACCAGTTTGGTCACCTTGATCTCAATGTCATATTTCATTACCTGGGTGACCCAACTGCCCTCTTCTCATTCAAAACCTTATTTAAAAGAAATTCCTTAACACCAAAGCATGAGATACTAGTAGTTAAATCTTATTATTTAAGACCAAGTGTCGAACTTCTTTAAGCTCCTACTAACGGTGAAGGACCTATTTTTCAATGAAAGAGTATTTTACCTCGTAGCCCTCCAAACTCTAATGAAGAAAGCTATGGATTGCTTTGAACCTTCATTGTTGGGCTACACCAAGATGGTTGAGATGGTGTCTGACCCTCTAAAAGCATATGGCATGAAGTTTTTTGAGAAGTCTAGGTTAATAAGAGTTGGAGCCTATGATATTGCGAGCTTGATGGCCTCAAAACTCTCTTTCCCTTCTGTTGTCCATTTAAATGCAAGACTCTTCTTTAACATCATTGTTAAAGGCTTCACAAGAGTAGCAAAGTCAAGTATAAACCTGCGAACAAATTTTATTCTCCCAAGAAGCTTTGGAGAGACTTTTTATGTTGTGGCAATGGAAGTGTCCAGATGGCTTCAACCCTTTCAAGATCAATTTTCAATCCCTCTCTTGAGACAATGTGGCCCAAAATTTCCCTTCATGAGCTAGGAACACACACTTTTTTGGGTTTAATGACACCCAAAACCTTCTACATCTCTGAAATACCTATCTAAGGTGAAAGAGATGGTGCAAGCATTCTTTGAGAAGACAAGTGATATCATCAAGATACACTAGGACTATGTTGTTAATTAAGCCTTTGAATGCCATGTCCATAGCTCACTAAAATGTTGCTCCAGCATTTGATAGTCCAAATGGCATTTTCTTATAAGCATATGTACCCCATTTGGTGGTGAAGGTTGTCTTGAATTGATCTTCTTCTTTCACCATTATCTGGTTATAGCCTGAATACCCATCTAACAATGAAAACCTCTCAGAACTAGCTACAACTTGTAAGATCTGTTCCATTGATGGAAGTGGGTAGTGATCCTTAAGTGATGCTCTGTTCAGATCACGAAAGTCCACACATAGCCTGATTTCTCCATTTTTCTTTCTCATAGGTACCAAGTTAGTAACCCAACTCGAATGCTTGATAGGAAAGATGATACTAGCCTCAATTAGCTTGTTCAATTCTTTTCTCATGAGAGGCTCAATGTGGGATTTATGGGCCTTTGCTTTTGTCTAAAAGGCTTAGCTCCTGGGTCCAACTCGATGGTGTGTTGTCCCAGCTTTGGGTTAAAATCTTAAATCTTTATAAGTCCAAGCAAATACATCTAGGAACTCTTAACAGAGTTGAACAAATTCAGATTTTTCTTGTTGAGTGCTTACCTTGCCAATCTGTAATGTTTTGCCTTCTTCTATAAAAATAGGTTCTGAATCTTCACCCTTTACCTAAATATTTGCTTTCTCTTTTTGGAATTGGTCATTTGGGTTGAAGATTGATTCCAAAGTGACAAGACCCTTTGGTAGTTTTTGGTCCTCAGCTATACCACTTGATCTCCATACTGTTGCTCCAATCTATCTTGATTCTTGGAGGAGAACTCAGCTTCCTCTTGTAGAAAGTTGACAATTTTCTTGATCATTTTCAAAGACTTGCCAACTTATGTTGTTATCTGGGACAGTTGGCCTTACAACCAACTTGATATGGGGCTAATGCTTATCACTCTTGATATTCTCCACAACATCAAATGTTGCCCCAATTGTTGCTAATATGTTTGTTGCTTCATTCTTCTTCCTTGGGATGGAGTTAATGTTGAATGCCTCAAAATCTTCAATGAGGTCCCATACCTGGTTCTTGTAACTCTTTAACAGGTCATTCTTGGCAGCATTTTTTCCTCGGACTGATTAGCAACTAGTTCACTATCACCAAACACCTATAAGTTCTTGATTCCATGTTTCCTTTCCCAATGTTGTCCATGGACCAAATCCTCATACTCTGTTGTTTTATTTGAACAAGAAAATTGGAAACAGAAGGCTTAATAGTATTTCATACCTTTAGACGAGACAAGCACAGCTCCTCCTCTGGCTCCTTACCTACTTCTTGAGCCATCAAAGAATAAATGAGCGCCAGATTGCCACGTTTCTAGGGTCAATAGAGAGACAGAGTTGGTCATTGAAAAGTCTAAGCCCGACGGAAGGAGCCATGTGTCATCTTAGCGCAATCTCAGAAGGCGCTTCCAAAGTGGAGAATCAAATCGATGCTAGCTCTCCATGTGTCTAGGGGTCAACATGAATCAAACAGGAATAGACCCCGGATCGGCTAAGTTTGAAGAATCAATGGAAGCCTCCATGTGTCAACCTAGTGTAACTTCAAAGACAAAATCTAGAGGCAGTTCCAAATGAGCATTGGCCCACCATACATCCAAGGTTAGATATACGGCCCCACCAAATAGAAGGCAGATAGTCAAGGTGTTCGCAGCCCACTCAATCAATTCCTTCCATGTGGGCAGCCCAGATTTGAAGTTGTAAAAGCAAATTGAACGGCCCATGTTTTAACTAGCAAAAATAATGTAATGGCCATATATTTTTGAACATTTTCTTCTACCATTAACGTTTCTCTGTGAATCAAGAATTTGAAGGGGCACAAACAATTAGAATAAGTTGTAATTGTTTCTTGCTTGTTTGAGGAAGTTGTAACCGTCTCTTGCGAGCTATATCATGGGCTTTCAAAGCCATTGTATGGGTTGGAATTTTGATTATTCTGGAACTATAATTTTGAATTGGAAGAAATCAATACAAAGGTTTTCCCCTTTTCTTTTGCTTTCTCTTTCTTTTTGGTTCTGATCTATGAATCATCTAATCCTTGCATGCTTGGAAACTTTTTGTTCTAGTTTGTACAATTTCATGAACTTTGAGTTTGTGAATTGTGTCTGTTATAAACGTGGATGGTTCTATTATGTATCTCATTTGCACAATACATATAAGGGTTTTCTCTACCATCTCTTTTCCCTGAAAGTATTGTCTTCTTTTTCCTCCCTCCTCTCTTCAAAGTCTTCTATCCTCATGTATTGATAACTTTCCAAACTTAAAACACATTTTAGGATATTAGGAAACCACCACTGAATGAAAAATTATGCATTTGTACATAGGTTTTTCCCCTACTTTCAATAAGGGAACCTCTCCCATTAAAGAGGTGGGACTTGCTTGTCCCCTGACTGTGGTTTCACCCTAAGTACTAATCTAAAACCCAAAATTTTTTGGCGACTCCGCTAGGGAATTTGTTCAACAAATTTCCTTTCTAAAAGAACAACTAATTTGATCATTCCTTTGATCTAGCGACTCTAAGATATACTTTTGGTAGAAGGGCTCTTTGAATTGAAGATCCCCAATTTCAACTCTTAAATCAACAAGGTCTTTAACTTCCTCCAACAAGAATAAATAGAAGAGCTCATTCCACAAGCACACCTCATGTTGAAGACAGAGCTTCTAGTAGTAGAATTCCTCAAGCCCAACTTAGCCCTAATCTTTGTGCCCTAATTCTTGCTAGTGTCTCAATTCCATTTCAATCAATCTTTCCAAGGATGGCAGCACCTCGGCCTTGGGGACAAAGAGCTAGGCCTCTGGCTCTTCCTCAATCATTGCATGAGTTACCTAGGGGTAACAAGAAGAATTTTCCCAAATTTAGAGGTGATGGCAAAGTACACCCTGATGAACACATTGCAACCTTCACTATTGCATGTGGGGTCCTGGGAGTTGAACATGAAGATGTCTCTGTTAGGTTGTTTGTGGAGACTTTGCAAGACAATGTTGTAGATTGGTTTTACCATCTTCCTACCAGGACCATCACTGATTGGGATACTATGACAACTTAGTTTGAGTAGCATTTCAAACTGTGAAGATGTGCATGCTTTGTTAGCTCAGATTTCTCAAATCAAGGAGTCACATGAGCCTATGAGAGAATTTGTGGCCAAGTTCAACAAGTTGATTAACAAGATTCCATAAAATACTAGACTGTTGATCGAGTCGGAAGAGTTTCTTCTTGAATGCTCAATTGCCAAAAGTGAGTTATGCTCGAGGAGAGAATATCTTGCAACTTTGGATGCTAATCGAGATTGGTTGTTAGTGTGGAAGATGATTTGATCATGTCCGGAAAGCTGAAAAAGGAGTTTTTCAAATCCAAAGCATCTTCTTGTTCCCCTTCTCCTAGAGGTAATGCAAATCAATTAGTGCAAAAGTGGCTAATTACCTCATTACCATTAAGAAACAATTGGATCAATATGCTCCATATCAAGATGTTCTAAGGAAGAACTTTCACTAGGAACCGCTTGCCTTCTTCTCAAACCAGGTTGGCCATTGAAGTTCCACCCCTCAAGGTACTTATTAATGTAACTTGTGAAGTTCTTGAGCCGATGATGAGGAAGAAAATGGACTCTATGATGAATAAGAAGAGGAAGTGATGAAGATCTAGAGGAGCCTGGTGATTCTCAGTTCATTTCCTCACCACTGAAGGTGTAGATGATGAAGATGACTATGATGATGTAGTGGCTGAGATGAATAGTGAGTCATATGTTGTTATGACCGGAGAAAACCAACAAAAAGGAAAAAGTGGTGCAACCTGCTAAAATATCTAAGGAGTACCCCATTACCATCCTTGTGGTTGCAAGAAGAGGAGCTCCTATTCCTACTACTTCCACTCAAAAGGTAAGCTCTACTAGTCCTTCTTCCTCTACTTTTGCTTCTAAGAATTCTTGTCCAACAAATGATAAAGCTGATAGATCAAAATCTCCTCCTACTCCTAGTAGTGATTCTCCGTCCACATCTGGATCTTTTGATATTATAGACCATCTTAAGAAGACAGAGATTCATATTTCGAGGTAAAGTTCTATCAAACCCATCCTAAAGCATTTACCGAAATGGTTAAATTTGTAAATTCCAAATCTAGAACCCCAACTCATTCTTCCAAAGGTCTTTTACCCACTCCCTCTTCCTCACCTCAATCAAGCCTTATGGCTACAATCACATCCCCTAATGAGAAGATTGAACCATTCTATGTGACCCTTCTCATAGTTGGCCATAAACTCAATAATTGTGTCATAGATTCAGGAGCATTAGATAATGTAATGCCTAAAAAAGTGGCCCATGCTTTGGGTCTAACCCTAACCCACACTTATGGCTCTTGTTATTCCATGGAGAGTAAGAAAGTACCTTTGGTTGGTAGAATTAAAGATGCATAAGTAGCTTTTGCTACTTTTCCAGAGAAAAGGGTCTTAGCCACCATTTTGGTAGCTGATATTCCTCCTTCATATGGGTTGTTATTGAGTAGAAATTTTTGCAAGGAGGTAGGGGGGGAAATACAAATGGATTGGTCACATGCCTTAATCCCTGTCAATGGGAAGATGAAGAAGATGTCACACGAGAAACAAACATAGTATATTTTACAAAATATAGATGATCCTAAAGCACAAATATTGTATGTAGACATTGGGCATGGGAACTACATGATCATGTCACAAGAGGAGACAAGTCTACCAAAGGGAGTGTTGCTTGACCCTAATGGTGTGTGGAATTTGGAGTTTCATGGGAGTTGCTCTTGGTTGGTTTTGGAGTTTGTGTAGTGCTCATTTCTCCGAGGGTAAGGTTCATCCTTTCACCTTCAAGTTTTAGTTTTAAAATACCAATAATATTGTTGAGTATGAGGCCCTCATTCTTAGGTTGAGCATGGCAAAGGAAATGCGAGTGAAGAACCTTCTTACTCATGGAGATGCCAAGCTAATTGTAAAACAAGTTAGAGACCTTTATCAAGTAGAGAACAAAAGGTTGAAGCACTATAGGAACTTGGTCTGGGATTCCATTGAATTCCTTGATGATTTTTCCATTGAATTTATGCTAAGGGAAAGGAACACTAGGGATGACTCTCTAGCTATTTCGGGGTCCTTGTTGATTCCTCATCCTGATTTTCCTCAGGAGAAATTCACCATTGAGCTAATCCATAGACCCAATGTGCCTGACAATGCAAATAATTGGCAAGTTTTCAATGATGACCAACATTTGATTTCTTTCTTAGAGCTCAGAGACAACTTTGATTAGCTGTACTTTGAAGGAAGTGACAATCTACCTAGAGAGTGTGTGTCATCAAATGAAGAGGGTGTCAAAGAAGAGATGGATCAAGATGGATGCATCAAACTGAAAGGAAAAAAATCCCTAAAGGGATGGTGAGTTTGGATGATCTTTTTGATAAACATGATAGGTATATGAAGTCTAAAGTTTCCCAAGGAGCCTGGCAATCCGCTGAGACTGAGAAAGTGAATATTGGGAGTCTTGATGATCCCAAAATGGTCAACATTGGAAAATGTTGCACTCAAGAAGAGAAAAAGAAGGTGGTGAATCTATTGAAGAGGTATGTTGATGTTCTAGATTACTCTTATGATGATCTTAAGGCTTTTCAGCCTTTAAAAATGCAACATTTCATTCCTCTTAAGCATGGGATCAAACCCTTCAAACAGAGAACTACTTCTGAGGTAGTTTGCAACTTCATTAAGGAGAAGATATTGATCGGGTTTGGGACCCCAAACAAAATTGTGATTGATAATGCTTCCAACTTTTATTTTGTTGAGATGATGGACTTCAGCTATGGGTATGGGATCTCACTTGCTCATCCTTCATATTATTACCCCCAAGAGAATGGATAGGAAGAATCAACAAACAAGAACTTGGTGAGCATAGTTAGAAATCTTGTAAATGATTCTCAGAGGAATTGGCATAAGAACCTATATGATGCACTTTGGGATGATAGAATTACACCCAAGAGAGTAATTAGAATGTCCCCTTTCCAAGTGGTGTATGGTGTAGAAGCTCAGTTGCCGAGTCATGGTGGAATTGTCGTGCCTTGCATCGATGAAAACCATTGAAGATTCAATTTTCAGTAGCTCTTTGGATAAGAGAATTTTGTACCTTCAGAATCTTGATGAAGACAGATTGCAAGTGGTGGACAGGATAGCATCTCATTAGTTGAAAGTGAAGGCTTTGTTTGACAAGAAATCCAAACCTAGACTTTTCCAAGTGGGAGACATTGTGCTGCTCTGGGACAAAAGACATGAGCCACGAGGAAGCCATGGTAAGTTTGATTCTCTTTGGCTTGGTCCTTTTAGAATCAGACATTTTGCTAGAGAGAACTATTTTTATCTACATTACATGGATGGTTCTCCTCTCCCACTTCCTTATAGTGGGCAGTATCTTAAGTTGTTCTAGTCCTAGGTGACTAAGAAGTCCTTTTGTATATTTTGTACAGTGTTTTGGCTTCAGTCGTTCTTTCATGTTTTGTTTTGGGTCTTTCCCAGTTTTGGCTTGTTTTATTTCTTGTTCCTTGTGTGTGTTGCCTTGTATTGGTTTTTCTTTCAACTCCTTTGCCCAATGGATAAGGCACTTGGTCCTCTTTCCCTAGAGTTATTTGCAGTTCTTGATCTTGCCTTGTGTCTTCGTTCCAAGCCAAGTCATCCCCAGAAAGAGCCAGCTGTTGTCGGCCCCAAAATTCCCCTCTTTTGGAGTCATTTTTTGAAAATCTTGAGTCTGTTCCTTAGAGTATTGAATCACGTCAAGCCTGGTATTGTAAGTTTCAGTTCATGGAGAACACTTTTAAAAAATTAGGCATAACAGTGGATTCTTTTCCCTTCTTTTTTATTTTCTTCCCGCAGTCGAGAATGGCAGGCATATTTTCCCCATTAATTTTTGCCCCAGAGTCCACGGGTAATACGTGTATATCTTTGATTAGATGTAGTCTGGCCATATTTTGAGGTTCAACGGAAGCCTCCACATGTCCAAATGGTGTAACTCCGGGGCGGGGTCTAAGGGACAATCCTTAAATAAGCGTCAGCTCGCCGCATGTCCCGGGTTCAAAATGAAGACAAAATAAGCTAAAATTGGCTAAGTATTGAAGTTTCAGTGGATAGTGACACATGCCTCATCGGTGCAGCTTCAAGGGTCAAAGATGAGGGCAGTTCTCAAACTTGTGTCAGTCCTCCACGTGTCCCATGTCTAAAAGGGACAAAGCCAATCTTTACAATTGATTAAGTATGAGTGGGTCGGCGGAGGCCTCCACGTGCCTCAACGGTGCAATTTCAAAAGTAAAACCAAAAGGTCGGTTTCCAAATGAGCACCAAATCGCCATGTGTCTAGGGTCAATAGAGAGACAGAGTTGGTCATTGAAAAGTCTAAGCCATGGAGAAGGAGCCACATGTCATCTTGGCGCAATCTCAGAAGGCACTTCCAAAGCGGAAACTCAAATCAGCGCCATCTCTCCACATGTCTAGGGGTCAACATGAGTCAAACAGAATAGACCCGGATCGGCTAAGTTTGAAGAATCAGCAGAAGCCTCCACATGTTAGCCTGGCGCAACTTAAAAGACAAAATCTAGAGGCAGGTTCCAATGAGCATTGGCCCGCCACGCGTCCAAGGTCAAATATACAGCCCTACCAAATAGAAGGCGGGTAGTCAAGGTTTTCACAGCCTGCTCCAATCAATTCCTTCCACGTGGGTGGCCCAGATTTGAAGTTGTAAAAGCAAATCGAACGGCCCAGGTTTTAACTTGCAAAAATAATGTAACGGTTGTATATTTTTGAACCTATTCTTCCACCATTAATGTTTCTCTATGAATCAAGAATTTGAAGGGGCGTGAATGATTAGAATAAGTTGTAATTGTTTCTTGCTTGTTTGAGGAAGTTATAACCGTCTCTTGTGAGCTATATCATGGGCTTTCAAAGCCATTGTATGGGTTGGAATTTTGATTATTCTAGAACTATAATTTTGAATTGGAAGAAATCAATACAAAGGTTTTTCCCCTTTTCTTTTGCTTTCTCTTTCTTTCTAGTTCTGATCTATGAATCATCTAATCCTTGCGTGCTTAGAAACTTTGTGTTCTATTTTGTACAATTTATAGAACTTTGAGTCTATGAATTGTGTCTGTTATAAATGTGGATGGTTCTATTTTGTATCTCATTTACATAAACATGGAGGGTTTTTTCTTCCATTTATTTTCCCTAAAAATATTGTCTTCTTCTACCTCCCTCCTCTCTTCAAAGTCTTCTATCCTCATGTATTGATAACTTTCTAGGATTAAAACACATTTCGGGATATCAAGAAACCACCCTTGAATGAAATCTTTGTGCATTTATACATAGGTTTTCCCCTAATTTCAATAAGGAAACCTCTGCCATTAAAGAGGAGGGACTTGTTTGTCCCCTAACTGTGGTTTCACCCTAAGTGATAATCGAAACCCAACGAGAGACCCGGTTTATCGGCTATTTGTTTTGGCATTACAGAACTACTTGCCCCTGAATGAATCATGCAATTATGTACCAATTTGTCCCCAATGATCAATGAAACATAAAATGGAGGAGGCCTCAGGTTCTTACCTTGTTGTCCCCCATGGTTTCCCTTAGGCTGAGTTGCATTGGTAAGCACTTTCTCTTGCTGGCTAGGGGGCCTATTTGAGCTTGGCCAATTGGCCATAGCATTCTAGAACAGATCTCTTTATCTTGGAATGGCCAGTGACTTCCACATTAAAATGTTCACATTTGTCTTCTTCATTTGTTCAATGATATTAAATGAGCTATCCTTTTGTTGCCCCTTGCACGGTGTATTTTTCTCTTGTACATGGGTCATTATAAGCGATGTCTAAGTAGGTTTGGAAGGTGGCTTGGATTGACTCTACATATTGGGATTTGAATTTTGAGTGCCAATACCTTGTCGAGCAATGGAGGGTTGAGGATTATTTGAGTTTGAAAATTGTAACTCTCCAATATTTCTTTTCTTGGACCATGTATTGGCAGCTACACTTTGAGAAGGGGCTTAATTCATTCCACAGAAGTCTTCAAATTGCCAATTGACAAGCATAGTTTCACTTGGATGTGCCCCTTGTTGAGCTCCTTGTTGCTAATTTTCTTCTTGACTAGACTCTTTTGACACACCACTAGTCCGTACCATCAAGGTCCGGTTTAGTGCACCATTGTAGCACATTGATTGGTTATGTGGTTGATTGCATGGAAAACATAAATCATATTCCTGGGCCATGTTGTTTTGTGTTGGGACCAATGCCCTTGATGTTGAAGTTGTGTTTGGATCATATGACTGGAAAGGTCTAACAACTTGAGGTTGTCCTTGGCTTTGATTTTGATTTGACTGAAAGTGGTTACCTATTTTCTTTGATATGGGAGTCTAGCACGATCGAGCTTAAGGCTGATATAACCTAGAACACCGAGCTTGTTGCCTCTTTATAGTTATTAACTCATTCCTAGGTTCTCGCACTTGTTTCATAACTTCTTGAAGCTCTTTTGAGGTACTAGAGGATGAGGTGGAGGCTTCAGTTGAACTTTGATTCTTAGGATTAGGTATAGGAGCTAATGTGGGTGTTTAGATGGTGCTTAGGTCTCCTAATTCTAGGTATAGAAGCATGGGAGGCCTAGGAGCAAGCTTGCCCAGTCGAATTAGACAATTTTCAAATCTTATGGAAATGCTATAGGTTGCAGGTAAGGTTATGCCTCCCATTGATTGAATCATTAAAGCAATATCAGAATTTAGAGCTCTAAGAAAGTATAAGAAGGCACCTTCATCTATGGGTTTTACAGCCACTGGAATCATGTCCCATGTCCTTTGAAATCTGAGGTTGAAATATTTCAACTACTCGTTAGGAGCCCTCTTGATTGTTTTCAGTTGCTCCAACAAGGACATGTTATCTCCCTTTTCTCCAAATTGGTCATGAAGAGCTCTGCATAGATGGTCCCAAGTTTGAATAGAGCCTGTTGTTAGACTCCTAAACCATTGTGAAGCTTTACCCTTGAGTGAAGAGGCTAGCAACTTGACTGCAATGTCCATCTCAATGATCTCATGGATTGCATAGACATTTGCAATGTCTTGAATGTGGTCACTAGGAGAAGTCTAGTTCTCTCCAGTGAAATATGGGATGCTCTTTAATGTTGCCACTGGGACTGGATTTTGTGCATTAAGGGAAAGTGGGTTGCTGCCAGTGAAATTGACATAAGGATTTGGTTGTGTCATCCTGATTGGCCTAAGAACCCTTGATTGAAAGAATGGCCTACTAGGAGGAGGTGTTAACAAGGCTCTATTTGGTGGAGATGGAGACCTCTGGGCTCTTCTTCCCCTTCTCCTTTGTGCGGAGACAAGTGCAGATAGACAAATTGTCCCTCTTTCCTAGTTCTTGACCTTGTTTGTATTATTCTCATGAACTTAGCAAGTTTGGGCTACTAAAACCAAAGTGGATTTTGACCCTTTTGTAGTCGTTAGATGTGCAGTTTCTAAGCTTCTTAAAAGATAGAACTCGCAACAAGTGCACATCAATCTTGCTGTAATTAAAATGAAGACTTCTTGGTCCCACCGAGTGTGTCAAAAATGTTAGTGCAGAATCACAACACCCCTAAATGCCTATAACCAAATGGGTTGAGACTCTTAGTGTGATTACACAACATGGAGCATCTCTCAAAGTGTGGGACCTTGCGAGTTAAGAGAGCTCTCCGGAATAAGGCCGGTTCCTATTCCTCTATTCAGGTGCATACAAATAGATTGCAGAGGATCTATTCTAAATCTACTCTATTTTACCAAGGAGACAGGTCGAGGAGATGCAAGAAAATAAACTAAGCTAATGAGGTGATGCACCAAAGAAATGTTAGATACTTGTTTTACAATTTAACATAGACCACGAAATGTAATACAAACACTATGCACAGATGACCAAAAATGCAATAAGAGATCGGGAGACAACAACGAATACATGAGAGGGTTGAGAAACATCCATAGACATATATATTATTGCTCAGGAGTCAATACAGTATATTGTAGTGGAAAAGAAGAAAAACTTGCATCAAAACCCGAAGGAGAGGTTATAAAAGCTCCACAAATCCTTCTATGAACAAAAGAAGAAGGGAGGGCACAAAACACAAATGTCCAACCTTTTACAATGAGTATCGACCCCGCCTTTATAGATTCAAAGACAGAGGGAAGAAGAGAGAGAGAGGCGGAAACTAGTTTGAAGCTCAACCACTATCATCAATGCCTCCTATAAGTCCACCCCAAATCTGTCATGTCTACATCAATTACTTTTTCGGCGCCTCAAAGGAGGAAGAACGACGGATCATATTGAATCGATCTAGTTGTCGGGGAAAATGGATCCTATATTAATAGTATAAAGATGTTTCTTCATTTTTCCCCACCTAACCTTTCCAAAATTAAATTTTTAGATCTTCATGGCATGCGAGGTCGAGATATTTCCAATGGTGCGATTTGTCGATTTTGAGCACTTGTGTCAAAAGATATGCCCATTTGAAATTTGAATCAGCCACGTACAGAAATGGCGGCAACCAATTGTCAAAACAGTCTTTGAAATCGGACATGTGGAGGGGTGGTGCATGTCTGGGAATGCTTTTGGATTTTTCTTTTAGAGTTACATTGAGTGACACGTGGCTTCTTCCATGGCTTTCTCAATTCCTCATGTTTTGGCTAAGTCCTTTTACTCGACGGGGCCATACATCTAACCAGGGACACGTGGAGGCTTGGCACTTGTTTGGGAACCTTCCCCAACTCTTACTTTTGAAATAGCATTGTGCTGACACTTGGCACCCTCCGTTGGCCTATCTCTTCTTTGACTATTCGACCTAACCCTATCCCTTTTTTGGACCTGGGACATGTGGAGGGTCCACGCTCATTTGGAAACCTGCTTAGAATTTTACCTCTGAAGGAGTGTTGGGTTGACACGTGGAAGCCTCCGCAGGCTCTTGGAATTTTCAACGGCTACTCTTACTTTTTTCGGGCCCGGAATACATGGCGAGATGGCGCTCATTTGGGGATCACCTTTTGGGTCGTGCTTTGAAATTACGTTGATGCAACACGTGGCACCGTCTGCTATTTCTATATACTTAGTCAATTTTAGGCCTACTCTATCCCACTTTTTAACTTGGACTACGTGGCAAGCCCATGCTCATTTGGGTCTCCGCTTTTGGATCTACCTTTGGAGAAGTGTCGGGTTGATACGTGGAAGCCTTCGTAGACACATTTATACTTAGTCTTTTTTAGGCCCACCGAGTCTGTCCTTTTGACTTTTAACTATTGACTTTTCCCCTCTTTGGACCTAGGACACATGGGGGTCTGGCACTTGTTTGAGTTTGCCCTTTTGGATTCAATATTTGGAGGTGCGTTGTTTGGACACTTGGCGTCGTCGTTGTCTCCTCCATACTTAGTCATTTTTGGGGCTCATTCTAAACCATTTGTAGAGCTTGAAGACTTGAATCTTTGTCATTCCTTCTCCTTTGAGCCTCTAGTTTCTTTGACGATGTATTCTCCTTCCCAACCCTGCTATTCTATTTTAGAGTCTGTTTGGTGTGTTTGTTGTATTTGAAGCATGGGTTCGTTCGACGGAGCCGTTTCTTGAATTTCTTCTTGCACGAGGTCATTTGATCTTTCGTAGGCCCTGCCACTCCATTGTAGAGTCCCTCTATTTCTTGATTGTAGGATTTGAACATGATTTCTCTAGTTTCTTCTATGCGGGGTCATGGCTGACCAATTTTATCCAGGGGAAAAATTGGGATAACACCTAGTCTTTGTGATCCTCCATCTAATCAACCCATGTTGGAGTCAATTCAAGATTTGCATTCTTTATTTCACAAAAATTTAAGGCTATGGAATCCATGATTACATCTCTCAAATTTGAAATCCAATATCTTAAGGATGCTTCTCAAATCATGTTTTTTCTCCTTCTACATCTCATCTTCACTCTGTCTACTACATGTGCTCATATCAGTGAGCCTTAAGTCATGCCATTACCAGATCCTCTCACCTTTGATCACAATATTAAGCAACATGACATTCTTATTGAGCTCCTTAGTCATTAATTGATCACTTTACCACCTACTCATTACTATCCTCCTTATCGGCTAACAAAATATCAAGGTCATCCATATTGCAATTATCATTGAATCAATGGACATAATGACAATGATTGCTACGCTTTACAACAAAGAATCAAACATCTTAGACATTAGGATTTATCTCATTCACTACACAACATTTTGTTGCATGCCCATCTACAAATGCTACATCTCAATGGGTTCCTAAACCTGATTCATCTATGTCTAATGAGAACTATGTCATCACTTCTAATGGTTGTTCTACAGAAATTCAAGCATAACCTAAGCTACCACCTCTCAAAATCAATATAGCACCTCCTCCTCTCAAGACATCCACCACATTACAAATTCCAAATATGCAACCACCTCTCAAAATCATTCCATCTTCTTCTCATATCAAGTCATTTTCAATGTCATCAATCCCACCAAAGTTACCACCATTCAAGATTCCTCCCCATCTTGCTCCACTTTCATTTCTAATTCATTTTGTCAAAGCAACTACTCCTACTGATAGCCAAGACACATTTCTACCACCATTGCATGGTCCTGTTGTTACTTTTTCCACACATGCTTCCACCACTTCACACAAACTTGGTCTTTGGTAGGTGACTCTTTTCACCTTACCTCCTTGATGACACACTCCCGTGCTTCGATTCACACTTGATTGTTGAGGGCATCCTATAAACATGAACCTCACACACTACATAGTAAACACCACACATTACATATTACACACCCTCTACATATACTTTTACGTGTTACACTCACTACCCTATGACACCCTTTATTCCATGCTCCATATCTGGATGTTGAGGGTATACATCACAAATGGACCTTGTCACACTCACACGTTCATCATTCAATCATTTCCATCATGTGACATTCCTAGTTTAGTGATATACGCCATAGGCTACATCATCACTTCTGCTTACATCACTTAGTGGTATACACTTTAGGCTACATCACCACTCCTTCTACTCATCTTGTCATGATATACACTTAGGCTACAACGTCACACACACTTCATCTCTATGTCACATGTCATCACTACGCATTCACCTCAAAGACACTACACACAACACATAGCTCAACCATTTCTTGATGACACACTCTCGTTTACGGTTCATTCTTGACTGTTAAGGGGGAATAAACAAATGAACCTCACTACATACAACTCCATTCACTCAGGGGGCACACGGCTCCTACCATTCATTTTGCATTCCATTTCATTCATCCACAACATATTGCATATCTTGGTGGTGTTTACTCTTTCTTGCATTTACTTGTACACATGTTAGATAGATATCTTGTATGTCATTGTCTTTGTCATATACACATATGATTTCACTTGCTTCCTAGTTGTGCTTGCATATTATACAGTCCATTACACGTAGCATGGATGTTTGGTGCAATACCTACTACCGAGGGCATCCACTTTCATACATTACATGTGTTATTGTTTAATTTTGCACTTTACATTATCGATTATACATGTTTTTGACATACATTTTATCTTTCTAACATGCTAATGTGTGTTTCATGTGTAAAATTTGTTTTGCAAGATTACTTGCTACCATGGCTATCTGTTTGTTTGTAGTTGTTTGTATCTGTTAGCCATTGTTTGGGATTTGCCCTTTATTTCGTGTGCACACTTGTTTGTTTGTAGCCATTGTGGCCTTGAGTGTTTTCCGATATCGCGAGTGGTATCCCATGCTTACAACCCACTTTTCATGGTCTATGTTGGCTTCTTGCTTGTTTACTTGCATCCTAGCTTACACATTGTCTTTGTAGCTTATACTTGTCTTCTACATGCATGTTTTTCATACTAACACTTGTTTCCCAACCACTTGTTTGTATGTTCCTTGGTTTCTACCAAGCGCATTCCCCCGTATGGTAGAGTTTCGAGTTTCAGCAGTTAATCCTCTCTTTGGGGCCACATTCTCCTATCGCGAAGTCGCATGCACCCCTAAAGAGGGGGGCTTCATTTGGGTGAATCGTCCCCATATAGGGTATGCATCAGCTCGAGATCGATATAGTTCAGTTTTCATTTTTTGTCCATGACACAATGGGTTACATAGTGAGTGGGTTCAACACAATCTACAAAACTCCATACACAACAAATTTTATAGGGTAGATTGTCCTTAGCATTTTGGGGAGTAGTTACAAGTTAGAGGATAAACCAAACCTTCCTCTCTACACTACTTGGCTAGTGGCATCAGATCACCCAAAAAACCAGACAGTACAGAGATCTCTTCAGTTTTGGGAAGTAGTTATAGGTTGGAGGATAAATCAGACTTTCCTCCCTAAACTTCTTCGGTCAGTGGCGTGAGATCACCCAAAAACTTGCACAACATCAACATGATCATTTCTACACCCTTTTTCTCATCACGGATCAGGTGCACATGTTCCTTTTTCATGTTTTTACTTTCATTACATACATTTCACATATATATGTGCTTCTTTACACATGTTTTTACACATATACATGCGTATTTGACTACTTGATCGTCTTCTCTTTTATAGGTCCGTCTGTATGGGAAGCAAGTTGTCAACACCAACAACAACATCACTAGACATCACACACTTTGACACTAACATGTAGGTACATCACATAAATTGACATCTATACACACGCTTCCACCCTAGGTTCAGTCTCATCACTTTTGCATCTTTAGTCTCCATGCTCCATATTTTTATTACTCCACACTTTGTCTAGTCCCTCGGCACATTTTCTACATCAATATACATGGATATCAAGTATGCATCTCTATCTACTTTATGTTACTTGAGTGTTCCACTCACCAACATAAAGTGGGGGAAAATGTAGACACAAAATCACGCACTTTGGGTAATTATTTAGTCAGTCTCATACTACTATTCATATGGTTCTTAAGTGAAAAAGAGTACTAATTAACCCATGTCTTTGGCCATCTTGCATTGTTTTCTGTTGCTACTTTCGATCTTGCACCCGTACTTGCCCAATCTATACTTTATACTATTTTTGTTAGGAAATAAGAGATAAAATATGCGGAATAATCCCTTACAGAATCGCAAGCAGTAGAAACTAATATGCGAGAAAATATTACGAGATCTCAAATAAAAGTGCGAGAATAAATAACACAACAGAGAGACAAGATTTAACATGGTTCACCCAATCAAGCTACGCCCACTAAGAATCACTTGCTCATATTTTATTACAAGTCTTCACTCTCTCAATACAATACCTAGATCTATTTGGAGCTATTCTCAACAAACTCTCAGAATTCACACCCAAATTCAAAGCACATCTCAGTAATACATTTTCTTCTCTATCTATCATATGCATAAGACCATATAAATAGACAATTGCTTAAGCGGTTTGATACAAAAGCGTAGGTATCAAAACCCCGGGAAAAAAACCACCGGTATCAAAACAATGGGAAAAAACTGTGGGTATCAAAATAATGGGTACCGAAAAACCATGGGCCCAAAAATAGCCCATAATGATTACCCATTACACATGGGTTAATAAACCACCCATGAAAATTTGCTTGGGGCTTCACCCCGAACCCCTTGACCCACTCACCGACGAGTGGGACCGCCGTAAAAATACCCGAGTGTAACACATGAAGGTGTACCACACTCTAATATGAAAACAGCTCCACAAACATAACAATCTCCCACTTAGGAGACTAATTTCCATTGAGCAAGCTTCTCAACCCTTCATTGTCATCCACAAAGGCCAACCAAAGTTGAACATAGCTTTAGTTTATCCGTTATGACCACCTTGGCCATCATGTCTACAAGATTTTGACTGGTATGAATCTTCTCCAACTTCAACTTATCTTCTTCCAAAGCTGTCCCAATGAAGTGATATCTCAATCAGTATATGCTTTTTCCTAGAGTGGAAAGCAGAGTTCTTAGCTACGTGTATAGCACTCTGACTATCACTGTGTAGCTTACATTTCTTCTGCTTATGCCCCAACTCCTCAAGAAATTGTTGTAACCAAATCATCTCTTTGATTTCTCTGTGGAAGCAACATACTCTGCCTCCATGGTTGATAAAGCCACCAACTTCGTAGTCGTGAAATCTAACTCACCGTTGTCCCACCTACAATGTAAATATAACTCGTCATGCTCCTCCCGCTATCAACATCTCCAACCATGTCTCGAATCTACATAACCACGTAAAGTGGTGTCTCGATCCATCAGAAGCACAAAGCTGTCCCCCATGGTCCCTCTCAAATACCAAAGGATCCACTTTTACCGCTTGTCAATGCTCTTTACCTAGATCACTCATAAATCTACTCACAGCCTCCCACCGCATGGGCAATATCGAGCCTAGTGCACACCATAACATACATCAAATCGCCAACCGCTGATTAGTAAGGTACCTTGGACATCTAGTTTCTTTCCTGCTCTGTCTTGGGACACTGCTCCTTTGATAACTTAAAATGGCCTGCCAAAGGAGTCCCAACCGGTTTAACATCCTGCATGTTAAACCTATCCAATACCTTCTTAATGTACTCTTCCTGAGATAAAGTCAGCTTTTGTTCCTTCCTATCCCGAGTTATCCTTATACCAAGGATTTGTTTGGTTACCCCAATCCTTCATATCAAAGGATTCACTTAGTTGTTTCTTTAGTACTTTTATTTCTTGCATGTTTTTACCTACAACCAACATGTCATCAACATACAAACACATGATAATATAACTTCCATCCTCAAATTTCTTTGTATACACGTAATGGTCAGAATGACATCTAATATAACCTTGCTCCATCATGAAGCTATCAAACTTCTTATACCATTGACATGGAGCTTGTTTCAAGCCATACAAGCTCTTCTTCAATTTGCACACCATCTCCTCTTTACCTTTGACTTCATATCCTTCTGGCTGCTGCATATATAGCTCCTCCTCCAAATCACCATGGAGAAATGTAGTCTTTACATCTAACTATTCTAAGTGAAAGTATTCTACTGCCACTATTCCAAGAACAATTATGATAGAAGTCATTTTTACTACAGGAGAAAAAAATTCATCAAAATCTATACCTTTTTTCGTGCAAACCCTTGACCACTAACGGGCCTTATATATTTTCTTTCCTCCTTCTTCATCTTTAACTCTATACACCCACTTGTTTTTTAATTCGCTTTTTCCTTCCGGTAGCTTCACCAAATCCCAAGTCTGGTTCTCCATGAGAGACTTATGCTCCTCATCCATGGCTTGCTCCCACTTCTTACTGGAATCTACCTACATTGCTTCATCAAATCTCTCTGGCTCTCCACTATCAGTGAGTAATAAATAATAAAGAGAAGGAGAAAAATGTTCAAGTTCTTTTCTTACCCTAGAAGACCTCCTCACTGTAGGAGTTTGGGGTTCCTATTGAGTAGGTTCCTGAACTGATTCATGGGTCACTGTCCCATCCAAAAGATCCTCTACCACTGCATATTCTTTCTTGGATTCTTCCCTATTTTCCTACAACTGTTGCTTATACATGACTTTCTCATTAAAGACCACATCCCTAGACCGAATGATTTTCTTGTCCTTAATACTCCAACATTTAAATCCAAAGTCATCACCACCATAACCAATAAAAGTGCATTTTTCTAATTTAGCCTCTAGCTTGGTCCTATCATCCTTATCAATATGAACAAACACCTCACATCCAAAGACTCTAAGAAATGAGTAATCGACTTTCTTACCGTACCAAGCCTCCTCAGGTATGCCTCCATCCAAGGCACTTGAGGGTCCTCTGTTTATCAAGTACACAGTTGTGCTCACCGCTTCTGCCCAAAAATAAAGAGGCAGTCCTACATGTATCCTCATGCTCCTAACACGTTCCATTATTGTTTCTGTTCATCCTTTCTGACACCCCATTCTATTGCGGGGTTCCTGGAACCGTCTTTTGCCTGCAGATTCCATTCTTAGAACAATAATCATCAAATTCATTGTTGCAATACTCCCCTCCATTATCTGACTTGAGACATTTTAACTTAAGACCTGTTTCATTCTCTACCAAGGCTTTCCATTTAACAAAAGTATCAAATACATCAAATTTGTTTCTAATACAATAAACCCAAACTTTCCTTGTTGCATCATCAATAAAAGTAACATAATAACTTGAGCCCCCAAGAGATGATACCTGATCCAACCCCCACACATCAGAATGTACCAGCTCTAACTTACTCTCTTTCTTCGTAGGTCCAACCTTGAGAAACCTTACTCGCTTCTGTTTCCCATATATGCAGTTCTCACATAAATCCAAACATGTTTCTATATATCCAGGAAAA
Organism: Taxus wallichiana var. yunnanensis; assembly: GCA_018340775.1. Taxonomy (NCBI): domain Eukaryota; kingdom Viridiplantae; phylum Streptophyta; class Pinopsida; order Cupressales; family Taxaceae; genus Taxus; species Taxus wallichiana. The sequence continues at coordinate 692,833,852 of CM031239.1, forward strand.
TTCTTCTTTATGATGTTCATGCCCTTATGGCTCATATGACCGAGCCTATAGTGTCATAATGTTGTATCTGCATCTGAAGCCACAAGATTACAATCATTAGTACTATCAGTGGTTAAATACAAGGTTCCAACCTTCTTACCTCTTGCCACCACAAGAGCACCCTTGGTAACCTTCCAAGAGTCAGTTGTAAATATCACAATATAACCATCACTTCCCAATTGCCCCACCGATATCAAATTTCTCCTTAATGTAGGCACATGTCTGACATCCTTCAATAGCCATGTATTCCCATTCTGCATCTTAACCTGAATAGAACCTTTTCCAACTATACTACAAGGCTCATCATCACCAAGAAAAACATGCCCAAAATCCCCTTGAACATAATCAACAAAATAATGCCTATGTGGAGTAGCATGAAAAGAAGCCCCTAAATCTAAAACCTAAGATTCAGTAATATTATGCAAAGAAAGAATCAAAGCATCCTGACATACATTACCCGATGCCACATTTGCCTCCTTGTTTTCTTCCTGTTGTTTCTTCTTGTCCCGAAGCTCCCAACAGTCCTTCTTTGCATGCCCAGACTTTCCACAAGTGCCAGCATACTATCTTTCTTTTGGATTTTGACCTTGCTCAATCCTTTGATTTTCCACGGTTTCCTCTATTCTTCTGTCTCCCTCTAGTTTCCACTGTCAAAGCATTCCCTGAAGTAGAAGATTCACTAGAGCTTTTTCTTCACATTTCCTCACTTAGAATCACCCCTACAACATCCTCAAACTTCAACTTTGAGTTAGCAGGAACCAAGTTGCTTACCACCATTACCAGGGTATTCCAACTCTTAGGTAAATAGCACAGAACTAATAAAGCCCTAACTTCTTCATCAAATTCTATTATAATCAAGCTAGCATATTTACAACCGTATTAAAATCATTTAGATGATCTACTACTGAACCATTCTCAGACATCTTCATATTAAACAAATTTTTCATTAAAAATATCTTGTTAGAGGTAGAGGGTTTTTCATACAACTTCCCTAATGCATCCATCAGTTCTTTTGTAGTCTTTTCCTTTGAAACATTAAATAATACCGAAGATGCAAGACAACCGGATCATTCCAAGTGCCTTCCGATCCAAAAATCCCATTCCGCATCTATCATACTCAAGGGTTTGTTCACCTTCTCGACATACAGACTATAAAATCCTTCCGATAAAGGTAATCTTCCATCTCGCATCTTCCAAAGACTCGAAATTCTACGCCGTTGAATTTATCAACTCTAGATCTTCCATCATCTACCATAGCTCCCACTCAAGCTAAAAAATTTTCCTATGATTCAACACTTTAGCAAACCAAACCAAGCTCTGATACCAATTGTTAGGAAATAAGAGATAAAGTATGTGGAATAATCCCTTACAAAATGCAACAAGAGAAACTAATATGCGAGAAAATATTACAGATCTCAAATAAAAGTGCGTAATAAATAACACAACACAGAGAGAGACAAGATTTAACATGGTTCACCCAATTTGGGCTACATCCACCAAGACTCACTTGGTCAAATTTTATTACAAGCCTCCACTCTCTCGATACAATACCGAGATCCGTTTGAGCTATGCTCAACAAACTCTACAGAATTCACATTCGAATTCAAAGCACATCCGCAATACATTTGCTTCTCTATCTATCATATGCATAAGACCATATAAATAGACAATTACTTAAGCAGTTTGATACAAAACCATGGGTATCAAAACCATGGGAAAAAAAATCATGTGTATCAAAACAATGGGAAAAACCGTGGGTATCAAAACAATGGGTACCGAAAAACCATGGGCCCAAAAATAGCCCATAATGGTTATCCATTACCCATGGGTTAATAAACCACCCATGAAAATTTACTTTAGGGGCTTCGCCCCCGAACCCCCTTGACCTGCTCACCGGCGAGTGGGACCACTGTAAAAATACCCAAGTGTAACACATAGAAGGTGTACCACACTCTAACATGAAAACAAGCTCCACAAACATAACATTTTTTTCTTATTTCCTGATCGAGACACCCTGTGCTCCCGATCCTCTTTGCACTTTCCTCTCATTTTGTGGGCACTTTCTAGTTGTTTGAGCTTCTTATATTTTTGGTGGTTGGCCTTTTCTGGGTTGATTACGAAATTCAAGCAAGAGAAGCATATAAATATAAAGTTATGTGACCATAATAAGGGACCAAGCACTATACACTTACTATCACCACCTAAGGTTGCATCCATCAAGGCTTCCATTGATCCATTTGCATCCATCAAGGCTTCCATTGATCCATTTGCATCCATCTAGCTCCATCACAAGGGAAAAGGATGGTTAATCTACATAACACTTCATAGGAGGGGAGTTTATTCTATTCCATGTACACATTATTTACATTCTACATCTAGTTATTGCTCACTACTCACAAAGTGTGACTCACACAAGAGCACCTAGGAACAATTCACACACACACATACACAAACACGCATAACTACATTAGATTTGAGATGTGGTGCAAAGGTGCTCGATGATAAGTCCACCATTGTGGTGGTTGAGAACAGTTTGACCCCTTCATATGCATCTTTCTTTTTAGGTTTTTGATGCTTTGTTTGGGGTTTTCCAAGTTATTCTTCATTGCAACTTTACGATGACATTAGCGAACCAAGTGCGACACTCAAGTGACAAGTAATAAAGCTTCACATCATCAATGACACTATAAAGTTGGCTTCCAGGACCTCCCCACAGACGGGTTCCCTGTGCACCCTAATCCATTTTCTAGATGCCCAAATATAGTCAAACAACTCAGATCTACAATTTCTTAAGCTCCTCTGCGACGGTTTCCACCTATTCGATCTATAAACTTCTACTTTGGAATTCTACAAAATCACACTATTATGTTGTTCTACTTTCAACTTTGGAAAATGACAAATTGATTGAAGATTAGAGCTTTGGTGATTGATTATCTAGTACTATAGAAGGAAATTGTATAGAATAGGAAATAATTCAAACTCCAAACACCAACAATTTTTTTCCTGAAACCTCCAATGGAGGAAAACTAGTCGGGAAGGGAAAAATGCTCTTTCTTCCCACTTTTATTGGTCAATTATAGACAATTACATATTACAAGAAGTAGAAAATGGAGACAAAAATGTAAACCTCTCCTTCTTATGCTTGTTTTCTCTATTTCTACACCTTGCTCATACAATTACTCTCAATAGTGAAGATCTTGCTCACTTGCTCTCATATAATTAAACCTTTGCTCTTTGATCTCTTTAGATCTTTGAATGATCAATTCTCTTGCTCCTCCTTGTATTTATAGCCTTCTCCCATGTCCTCCCATGCACTGGAGAATGGGAAAGGTTAGGGAGGGAAGAGACATAATTGGGTGCTTCAAATTCACGTCCATTCGTGCTACATTCTTCTTTCTGTTCAAAATTTTTAGGACCGCCGCCCTTGGAGGGCGGCAGCTCTACAACCACCGCTATCACAAAGTGGCGGTTCTATCCAAAACCTCTGTTTACCTCATTTTCTTCATTTTATTCAATTCTCCTTCTTGGTGTTGATGGAACTAATGAAGTGGTGTGTTTTCTAGATCCCTATGGATCATACCTCCCCTTCTTAGGAGGATTTTGGTCCCACAAAAGCTTAGTGGGGGAGTGGTAGAGGAATCAACTCCCTCTCTTGCTCCTTCAAGTACCACTGGGTCTACCTTGGTGTCTTCTCTCATCTAACTTGCTAGGACTCCTGTGGATCTCTGGTTTACTGCTCCAGTGCTACATCCTCCTCTGAGTTTCTTTGAGTACAATCCTCTTTAAAAGGTTACTTTTGTATCTTTCCTTCTTTGTCATAAATAGATGGCTTTAGTAGGTACAATCTCTTGTAACTTGCTATCATGTGCATTTGCATGAAGTGTGGCTTGAAGGTTTCTCTTCCACCTACTCAAGTATTGTGAAGGTCCCATATTGTAGTGGTTTAGTCCTTCTTTCTTGTCTTTGTCTCTTGAGATGGATTGGTGAATCCTCTCCATGTATGTTGCTGCTATAGTCACCATTGTTCCTTGTATCTCCTCTTCTCCTTGTTGCCCCACGGTCAAGTCCAGTGAATCAATACGTAGATATAGTGAATGCATAGTGGAAGTTTGTTTTGCTCCTTGAATGAGCAGTTCCTGTGGTGGCTTCTTCTGTAAAAACTGACAAGTGTTATCCAAAATATCTATGTTCTCAAGTCCATTTTGCTTTTCTTCCAATGAAAGTAAACAAAACTAATGATTTTCCTGAATAAGTCTTTACCATAGCCTTCTTTGATTTGCTTTGTGCCTCGAATGTTGAAACTGACTCCATCTTTGACCCGTCTATATTGGTTCTCCCTCCTTGTGAACACAACATCCCTGGCATACAAGTAAGGACTTCTGAAGACAACATCAAATGCATTAAGTGGAATGATATCAACCTCTAATACATCAATATATTGGGTATTTATCCCAAATTGAAACTTACACTTTCTTGTCACTTGTATTTCTATACCCCTCTTCACCCATCCCAGTGGGTATGGATGTGGATGCATGTAACTTTCTAGGCCAATTTGTTTTAAAACCGTATTAGAAATCAAATTTACCGAGAACCAAAATCTACTAAAGCATTTACCTTAGTCTTCTTGATTTGGATTCGATTTAAAATAGCTTACTCGTCTCTTCTTCTTATGTTCCCGTACATGTTAGTGGTCATGCATCCCACTGTCATCTACATCCAAATCATCCTTAATCTCCAGCTCTCCTTTTCTCTTCAAAGTGGCTATGGATTTGTTGGAATCCTTGGTTTGGTGCTTTGGGTCTAATTTTGGATCCATTTACCTCTATTACTTGTCTTCTCTTGTTCTTTTTCTGTTGATTTGTTGGTGGTCTCCCTTTGGCTCTGCTTTCTCCTCGCTTCTTCTCATCATCAATGTAGTATGTTTGTATACAAGATTCATTGATATCCTTGGGATTCGTGGAGATTACCTTCCTCCTCGAAGGTGATTATGAAGTCCTCCCAAATACTTGGTCAGAATGTCCTCATCCTCCAAGTCCATATTAAGCAACATGGCTTGTCTCGAAATTTCGTAGTGTAGTCTTGCACACTTTGACCGTTGCCCTACCTAAAGTACTACCACTTAATCATCATGTCAGTCTTATGGCCAATAAGATAGAAGTTAGCTCTAATCAATTCTTTAAAACCCTTCCAAGTATTGATAATAAGACGTTTCTTCTTCTCACAAGTGGCTAGATGGGTTTCCCACCAAACTAGAGCATGACCTTCCATTTTGAGATGTGTAAAGGTGATCCTTTGTGCCTCAGTGACATTATGCACACTAAAATAGACTTCTAACTATTTTATCCATTTATCTAGTAATTTTGCATCTACTTGTCCTTCAAAATTCTTTATTTCAACTTTCGTTTCGACTTTAAAAGGTGTATGAGTAGATTTTACCTTTCGCTTACAATTAGAGTCTCTTCTTCACGCTCTTCCCATTCTTCCTCTTCATGGCTCTTTTTAATACCGATTTTTTTAGTCAGTGCTCAAACCACCAAGTCCATGGAATCTTGCTTAACTAAAGTAATCTTTTACAGATCTGAAAGCTCTTCTTGTTTTCTATGTAACCTATCCATCATGGTCTCTAGCATTTCAACTCTATAGACCAAGTTCTCTTCCTCCATTTGAGCTCAAATTCTTTGTTTCCACTTCTTTGTAGAAATATCTGGCTCACAAGGTAAAACTTCTTTGCCTTTGGACCTTGTCACTGTCATACAAATCACAAGAAAGAATTGAATACCATAGTCCTAGATATATAATCAGCTCTGATACCAAAATGATCTGTAAACTTCTACTTTGGAACTCTATGAAATCACACAATTATGTTGTTCTACTTTCAACTTTGGAAAATGACAGATTGATTGAAGATTATAGCTTTAGTGACTGATTATCTAGTGCTATAGAAGGAAATTACAGAGAATAGGAAATAATTCAAACTCCAAACACCAACAATTTTATCTTGAAACCTCCAATGGAGGAAAACCAGTTGGGAAGGGCAAAACACTCTTTCTTCCCACTTTTATTGGTCAATTATAGACAATTACATATTACAAGAAGTAGAAAATGGAGACAACAATGTAAACCTCTCCCTTCCTATGCTTGGTTCTCTCTGTTTCTACACCTTACTCCTATAATTCCACTCCAACACTGAATATCTTGCTCACTTGCTCTCATATAATTAATACTTTGCTTCTTGATCTCTTTGGATATTTGAATGATCAATTCTCTTGCTCCTCCTTATATTTATAGCCTTCTCCCATGTCCTCCATTACACTTTGTAGAATGGGAAAGATCAGGGAGGGAAGAGACATAGTTGGGCACTTCAAATTTCCATCCATTCATGCTCCATTCTTCTTTTCTGCATTCGAAAGTTTCACGACCACCACCCTACGGGTGGTGGTTCTCTACAATCGCTGCTCTCACATAGCGACGGTTCCATCCAAAACCTCTATTTACCTCATTTTATTTATTTTCTTCAATTGTCCTTCTTGGTGCTGATGGAACTGATGAAGTGGTGTGTTTTTCTAGATCCCTATGGATCATGTTCAACCCATCTCCACCGTGACACAATCTCGTGACATCTCGCAAATTAGCTAAGGCTCTTCTAACCCTCTTTGCACATTAGGGTTTCATATTTTTATTGCTTAGTTGATTGGGTATTTTCATTATTGCATTTATGTATTTATTTATTGCTTTTATAACATCTAATTAGGCTAGGATATTACATTTTAGTTTAATCAAACAAGTACTAAGGGGTAAAAATCATTTTCAGATCAAGTTTTGGTATCAAAGTGGGTTTAGCTCTTTATTTGCTTTAGTTGAATTTGATTTCAGTGGTTTTGCATTTTGGGCTTGATCTTTCATTTGTAGTGTGCAGAGTTTAGAAGTACATGTGTGCAGGAAACCATGGGAAAAATGTCAAACAAGGCAAAGCTTGATGAGATTGAATTATACAATCATCAGATTCAGGATGAGAATGAATTCATGAGATGTTAGTTGTTCACTTTGGAAGAGAAAATTGAGAGATTAAAAAAAGAACTGGAATCCAAGGATGAGTTCTTGATGGTGTTACAACTAGGTGGACCCAAGAAGAGGTACCTACTACTACAAATGCATCTACTATGAGAAGAATGAATTGTAAGTATTGCACCACCTAATTCCTCTCCCCATTTAGAATTGGATTCAGGTAATGTTATAGGTGACTTTGAAAAGCACGTAAGAGGCATGGGATCTAAATTGTTGAATTATATGGGATTTAATGGAATTGGCCTTGGTAAGGATAATCAAGGTAAATATAACCCCCATACATGTTGAAGAATGACCTCATTTTGTAGGACTATGGTATGCTTGTTGGGACCCCAAAATATTGGCTAAGTACAAAAAGGTGCATAGGTGCACAAGGCCTAGTTGAAGAAGGGCGCGCAAGGAAAAGGTACGCAGGATAGGGTTTAAGGAAGGGTTTAAGAAAACCTGTGGTGCGCGACACGAATAGAGCTAAAGTTTCAGGACTTAGCCATATTTGGTGTATTGGGCAGGATATGAGAAAAGCGTGACCCGATAATGAATGAGTGGATAAGGTGTCAGCTTAGCAATGTGATGCCCACGAAAGGAATATGCTTAGCGATAGAGGATTCCAGAAGACCATCATTACAAGGAGTGGAGAGCTTGGATCGAAGGAGCATGCTCCCATGGAGGACCACATTCAGACACTTGGCACTGGATCTAAGGCCATAGAAGGATGATTTGGCACTCTGGGATGCCTATAAATACAAGCACCGTAGAAGGAATAAGAGAGAAAGAAAGCAAGAGCAGATCGGTATACAATAGAGGAGAATATAGAGAGTAGAGCTCTGTAGAAATACTACGAGAACTTTATGGGATTGGGTAGAGGCTATATAAGGGAGTAATGTATTAAGGGGTTGGGATATAAATTTTTCTTTGTATGGATGAAGGACATGATCCTGCTTTGTGATGTATGACTTGGTCTGATCAAGTTGTGGTAGTCTAATGGATCCATTGAATGTAATGAGGTTATAAACATGAATGAGTATGAATGTAATTGATTTAGTTCATATCTATATCTTTTCATTTATGTTCATGGATGTTATGGAATAGATGTAAATCCTTATGTATTTTCCTTTCTACTATAGTTCTATTTATTATCTGTAAGTACCCTCTATTTGGAATGAATACATTTGTCTAGAGGCCATTCTGAGCCCTATGATGATTGTATGTCTCATTTCCACCTTTATTCATTAAGTTCCTGACATAGATGATGGTTTCCCACTTAACTCACATAAAAGAGAGACTCGGCACCCGTGCGTGCCTCGGGTGAGCGCCCAATGCCCTCTTGGGTGAAAGGCCAGTGTGCATGGGATTCCCTTGTTCTTTGGTGGGTGTAAAAATGACTACATCTTGGTTCCATTGTGGGACCTCTTTTGAAGTTGTAGTGGGAAATGACATGCATCATGGTCTGGATAATGAGTAATGACAAAATGTCTAACTCTGGAGAGTGTTGAATCTTGGTTCAGAGCACAGAGGATGAGTTTTCTCAGAGATTCAATATTGGGCCCGAGTTTGATGCATAAAGGTGGGTGGAAGAGAATCTCTACCATGAACTGTATGAATTTTTTTCTATTATTTCCGGTAGAGCTGTATGAATGGCTCTCAGCATATGCATCTAGAGAAATTTGGTTCTATAGAGTGTGCATGTGGACATAAGAGGACTATCAGAAGCTGCAGGATGTAGATCTGACCTAGACACATGTTGTTGATCAGTGGTGGAAGAGAGTGTTGGCCAACTACACTCTGGAGTATGCTATTTCCACATATTCTTGTCTAGAAGTTGCTGAGTTTGAGTTTTCGAGGAGCCCAGAGGATCATTTCTACGTGTTATTCCTCTAGCAATGAAGATCTTGATTGTTACCTTGAGTTTAGAGGCATTTTAATGGCCGGCTAAACCATTTTGAGCGTTGGGAAAGGAAGCTAGGGTGGAGGAAGATGGCAGATATTATGATGGAGAAAGAAAGGGAGGAGAGGCGACTCAAGTATAGTGAAGCACATGAAAGGGAGATTTTTAGACAACGTGAGGTTATAAGTGTGATGGATCTATGGAGGCAAAGATGTTGTGGGAAGGAGTTGAGGTTCATGTGGAGGATGTGGGACCTAAGCAGTTTGTGCTACCCCATCTTGGCAAGTGCGTAAGAGAGACCCCTTTGGCTTCTAATGAGAGTTCATTGTGGAGAGAGAGAATAGTTGGTGTGCATCTGAACCCACCTAGTGACCAAACCCTGGTGCTTGGTTTTCCATATCAAGGAAGGAGTATCACTAACCCAGTTGGTATCAGTAGAAGTGACAGATCTATGCCCATGAGATATAATTTTTCATTTCCCACTTCTATGGCTACGCATACTATTCCAGTATTTAGAGGAATTTTTGGACAAGGAGCAAGTACACAAGCCTTCATTCTCGCGTCTGGGAGTGGCGCGGGGTACACTAGTGGTAGTGGGGCATTATCACAGACCGTCAGTGCAGTTCAGTGGAACTTGGGGACCCTTGGCATGACCACTACAAGACCTAGTGGATCTCGGTGGATCGGTGGGTCAGAGGAAAAGGACTCGGTGGATCCGGTGGATCCGGTGGTTCAGAAGCACAGACCGGTGGATCTGGTGGATCTGATGGAGGAGGAAACATCGGAGGAAACCAAGGCTCGCTAGGAGGAAGGGGCCCTAGCCACCTCCTCAAGTATTCTTTGAGATGTCTTTACATTTTCTAGATTACAAAGGTATTGAAGATGTTGGAAAAAAATTTCACAAGTGAGAGTTGTTATGGCATGCGAAGGGGATCACAACCCCGGAGTGGAAGGCTAGTTAGTTTGCAATGATGTTACAAGGGCACGCATATGGTATAGGAAATATGACCCTCATCAAATAGTGGTGGATTATATTACTTTAAAGAATGCCTTCTTGGTAGAATTCCACATCCCTGAGTTTAAACAGAAGAGCATCAACGACCTGAAGGAGATTCAATAGGGAATGGTGGAGAGAGTGTGTAGGAGTATGATGCATGGTTTAAGACTCTCCTGTCAAAATTTTCATATGACATTCACCCTTCACAACATGCTCAATGGTTTTTTGGGGGTTGATAACTCCATTTAGAAGAGATTTATCTCATAAAACTTTCATAGACTCCACGCGAGGCGTTAGAAGCCACTCTACATGCCAAAGTTGTTGGAAGTGTTGATACTAGTGTTAGCCCATTTCTAGAGGCTCAAATCATTGTTATGGCTAAGCAGTTGGAGAATTTATTCTGCAAACTCAGCCCATGAGACTCAAGTGGTATATGGTGTATAGATTGTGAAGTAGAGGGGCATGTCAAGGATAGTTTCCCCGAGGATAGTATGTGCCGTAATAGTAGATTGTGAAATTTGTCATGGGGACCATGATGCAAGTAGATGTCCCTTGTTACAAAGGTGCACAAATTCAGAAGAATGTGTCTGCTACTATAAAATTTACACCTCTACAACCCATGATACTAAGGATTGTAGGCTTATTGATCTAGATCCATGAGGCCATTGATCATGGGTGCATGCCATCCAGCATTACCAGTAGTTCTAAGAATGATGATCATCATTATGAGGAGCGCAGATGGAGGCACATGGAAGGGGATTTTCATGTGAGGATTCCATGGTCATGGTAACCATGAGAGGAGGAAGAAGTGAGTTCCCACATGGAACCTATTTTAATTATGGGTCTACAGACCACTACAAGTGTGAGTGCCTAGACTTATTGCAGTGCTCATGGTGCGGGAAGAAACACAAGTATGAGGAGTGCCCTAAGTTATTTGAGCACATGAATCAAAAACACTGAAAAAGACAAGGGCGCTGCAATGGTAAGCATTAAGAAGGAAGACACACAATGGATGCCATGGGTGACACATGATGTAGGTTTGGAATCTATTATGGTAATAACAAGAGCAGAGGCCACATGCGCAAAGGAAATACCAAGGCAAAGAACCTTAGTTTCAAGAGAGGAAGTTGTGCATGGGAAGTACCTAGACCCTACCCATCAGAAGGAGGTATACCAGGAAACTATGGACGTTATAAGGAGCTTGCAGGGAGAAATCCAAGTGTCTTAAGGAGCAGTCTAGAGGAAGAGGAGCAAAGGAGAAGTGTCGAGAGGCTAACCAAAGGATGACATGGATGAGGTCAAGGAAGTGTGCAAGATGCTAAGGCAGGAGAATATTATTCCCCTTTGCTAGGAGCATGGTTGAGAGAGAAGGTACCACATCTTGGAGAAGAGCATGAAAGGTAGGTCTTACATGTAAACCTTCCCCCTCACAACCTTGACTATGATAGGGAGATCACATTAAATGCAATCATGGATGGATGACTCCTTAGTAATATCCTCATTGACACAGGCGTAGAGGTCAATGTTCTCACCTTAGATGCATGGCATCAGATGGGAAGGCCTGCATTACAACCATCTTGAATGTGTTGTATATGGCAAACAAAATGAAGGCAATGCCCATCGGTGTCTTAAAGGATGCAACTATCACCATTCAGGGGGCTAAGTTTACTGGGGACTTCAAAGTCTTGGTGCTCACCGAGGTAGAACAATTTCCCAGACTACTTGGGTGCCCATGGTGCTATAAAAATAATGCGGATCTTTGGTTCAATAAGGGGTACATCAGCTTTGAGAATGAGGAAGAAAGGGTTATCATTCCCCTTAGATGGGAAGTCAAGTTCCATACATAGAGCCCTTAGGAGAAGAGGTCCTTGATCGGATTTATGTGCGTTCTATTTGAGACCCAGAGATAATCCATCCTACCAATAAAGTTATCCAGTTTGAGGATGCTCAGTTAGTAAGTGACACCACTAGTCTAGCATGTGACAATTGGGGCACATGGAACTTATGAGTTGGTTGGGGGAAACAACTGAAGGGGATTGTAACTGAGCACCTAAGGCGCGCTCACTTAGGCACCTAGGAGGAAGGAAGTTACCTAAGTATTCTGGAGGGGCTTACACTGAGACCTTCTTGCAGGAAATGGAGGCCCAGTGGAGAAACGAGAATGAACGAAGGGGGATGCTAAGTTATACGTCCTACTCGGAACTATTGCATACTGGTGGGAAACACATCGGGATAATCTCTTGGAATGGCACAAAGTGAGAATTGCCTTATCTATTTGTTTCTCTAGAAGCAATGCGCCCACCACCATCAAAGACTACCATGGTAAGGAGCCCGCTCTTTCCACATCCAAGCCATGTGAGAGATCTGGAGGGAAGGCGCGGAAGCTTTACCACCATCCCTCTGGGTACACAAACTATATTCTACACTATAGGGTTGTGCGCGCGCACATGGTACATCCACTCTGAGACATGCCGCCAAATAGGAATTGGACAAGAACTAGTGGCTGATCTCATCCAAGCATTTGAGTATCGAAGCACCAAACCATCGATGGATAAGGCATTACAGGAGGTCAAGCACCTTATGATGGGGGATAGTGCAAAGGAAGAGGATAGGCTTGTAGAATTGCTAGGAGATCCATGCTTGGAGGGACAATTTGGTGAAGATGAGTTTGATGAGGTGCAGTTTGAGCGTGCGTGCATGCAAAGAAAGAAAAAGGCAAGATGGTCTATGTCATAGATGGTGAAGAGATGGAAAATTTGGAGGTTAACCATTCTCTAGGCTCACATGAAGTGATGGATAGTGCTGATGAAAGAACGCGTGCCTATCATGAACCCTTAAAGACAAATAAGGTTAACATGGCTTAGAAGAAGAGCCTAAGGAGGCTATCATCGGAGACTATTGGTCAGAGAAGGAAGTCTCCAAGATCATTGATCTTTTACGTGAGTTTGAGGATTTATTCCCACATGGGTATCATGAGCTTAAAGGTGTCCACCATTCCTTGGGGGAGATGAGGATAAAGCTGAAGGAAGGTGTGCGCCCAGTCAAGAAGAGACCATACCGATGAACCCCAATCTACGTGTGAAGGTCAAGGAGGAAATAGATAAGATGATAGCATCAAGAATCATAGAGGCTATGGAGGAGTCAGTGGATAAGTCCAATGGTGATTAGTATCAAAAAGGATGGAAGGATAAGGATATGTGTTGATTATAGGGATCTGAATGTAGTGTGTGTCATTGATCCCTTCCCAACCCCATTCACTAAAGAAATCTTGGAAGGAGTGGCAGGGCATGAAGTCTACTCTTTCATGGATGGGTTCTCAGGCTATCACTAGGTGAGGATTGCAAAGGAAGACCAGAGAAAGACAACCTTTGCCACCGAGTGGGGAAGTTTTTCCTATATGGTCATGCCTTTTGGGTTGAAGAACATGCCTACTGTGTGTTCTCACACATTGTAGTGCAGGCCTTCCAGACTTCATCCACAAGTTTCTCAAGTGTACCTTGATGATTGGACCATGTATGGACTAGTCAAGGACCATTGTGACAATTTGAGATTGATGTTTGAAAGGTGTCGGTAGTTGAGGATATCCCTCAACATCAAGAAGTGTGTATTTTCTACCCCATTTGGGACCCTATTGGGACACATCATATGTAAAGAAGGCTTATTGGTGGATCCTGCCAAAATTGTAGTAATTGTGGGATTGAAGGAGCCTACTAGTCAAAGCATAGCATGGATTTCTTGGACACGTGGGATACTATTAGAAGTTCATTAAGGGGTATGCCAAGATCATCACACCTTTAGAAGAGTTTCTTAGACATAAAAGTTCCTTCCATTGGGGAGAGGCACAACAGAAGGCATTTGACACTTTAAAGGATCGGCTTATCACGCACCCATCCTATGTTTCCCTTCTTGGGATAAGCCTTTCCATGTTCATGTGGATGCCTCAGGATTCATTGGAGCAATACTTACACAACCTGGTGAGGGGATTGTTGATCACCCTTTATGCTTTGCAAGCAGGAAGTTGACACCAAAAGAAAGAAGAATTATACTACGACCGAGCGTGAGGCATTATCTATGATCTACGTACTTCATAAATTTAGGTAGTATTTGTTGGTAACCCCTTTTATATTTTACATTGACCATATGGCATTGAAATACTTGGTGAACAAGCTTGTTCTACAAGGGCACATATGTCGGTGGGTACTATTGTTCCAAGAATTTGAGTTCATGGTGGTTGTCAAACCAGGAAAAAGTAATTCCAGACCTGATCATTTATCTAGGATTGATTCAGGGAGGACACACAGAGCATTGAAGACACCATGCCAGATGCACAATTGTTTAGGTTGCATCATGCCCTTAGATTTGGAGGACATTGTAATATTTCTCAAAATGGGTGTGGTGCCAGTTGGGATGAAGGCCTTGGAGAAGAAGAAGTTAGCCATACGCACCGCACCCTACATGTTAATTAGTGGAGATCTATACAAAATGGGTCGTGATGAGGTTTTGCACCATTGTGTGCTAGAACATGAGCGCATTCCAATTATGGAAGAGGAAGCACATGGTGGGATTGTAGGAGGACACTATGTAGGAAATGTAACCACATGAAAGATTCTACTCGCAGGCTTTGGTGGGAGACCATTTATCAAGATTACATTGAGTTTTGCAAGGCCTGTGACCATTTCCATCACCTTGCAAACCTGGAAAAGGGATGAAATGCCCTTGTGACCAATAGCCAACACGGAACCATTTGAGAAGTGGGCCATCGACTTTTTTGGACCAATCTCACCACAGTGCGAAGGACTAGTTCATGGTATATCCTCACTTACACTGATTATTTGACAAGGTGGGCAAGAGGCAGCACCTACAAAGGATTATACAATAGCTACTATGTTGCTAGATTTTTATGGGAAAACATAATCAGCAGGTATGGATGCCCATTGAGTTTAACAAGTGATAGAGGTACGCACTTCCTTAATGAAATGGTTAGGATTCTTGTTGTAAAATTCATGGTGGCCCATCACAAAACTACTCCCTATCACCCTCAAGAAAATGGAACTGCTGAGGCATTTAATAAAATACTTAGCCACACATTGACTAAGATTTGTGATGTTGGAAGACAAGATTGGGATGACAAGGTATCAGCCATATTATGGGCTTATAGGATAACTTATAAAAGGTTGAACAAAGCCACACCGTTTCAATTGGTGTTTGGGCATGGAGGCTATCTTACCAGTTGAATTCATGTTACCTTCTCTACATATAGCGTGCATAGGAGGATTAGATGATGAGCAAGTGCTAGAAGAAATAATTGACAAGTTAATGCAATTAGATAAAAGATGATCACTCACCAGGTGGAGCCAAACAATAGAAAAAGTAAAACAAAAGGCATGGCATGATCATCACATTAAGAACAAGAAGTTTGAGGTTGGGAATATGGTCTTACTGTATGATTCAAAGTTTCGTGCCATCCCGGAAAGTTAAAGTCCATTGGTTGGGTCCCTACATCATCTATACATCCTTGATTCAAGGTGCATGCGCGATTTACAAAGCTGGATGGGACAAGATTTCTAGGACACTTCAATGGGAGTAGGCTAAAGCCCTACTATAAATAAGTCTTCTTGGTGTTTGTAAATAAGGCAAGTTTCCAGTTAGTTTAGGATTTCCTTTAATGCATTTTCTTTTCTTGTGTTTCCCTTTCTCGTTGTTGTTTTGTGTTGCACCTTGGGCACCGGTAATCTCATTACTTTTTAAGGTTATAACTGTGCAGAGGACCGCGCATCATTTTAGTGTGGGGTGGAGTAAGGTGGAAGAAATTGAAGTATGAAGCACCAGGAAGGATTGCATTGGAAAGCTTGGTTGAATGGCCCTGTGAAGGAAGTACATGCAAGGAAAGGTGAAAAAGGATGGTTGGTGTTAGGATAAGGCTACATTGGGGATCCACGTACAAGAGAGGAAAAAGCACAAACACAACATGAGGTAGGTGAGAGCAAAAATCATGACAAAAGAAGTGCCTTCGTGGTAGTTACACGCGCGTAAGAGTCTCCTGTCAAGATGGATTGGTTGCACACCAGAAGGTTGGAGAATTGTCCGCACAAGGTTGGGCGCATGAGTTAAAGTGCTAAAGTCAGACTTTGGTGAAAAATCCACATTAAGTGTTAAAGTATGGTGGTAGGTAAGGTAGCATTTAATGTTAAAAGTGGGAAAACTATAAATAGAAGGTTGGGCACTTCATTATTTACTTTGCGAATACGAAGAAGGAAGAGATTTTACAAATTAGGGTTTCCAGAGTTGATCCGTGTGAAGAAAAATTGGATAAATTTAACCGTGAGTGACTAGTTTGGATCTGCAAACCAAGAGGGAAATAGTTCATGGCATGTGGAGAGAGTTGTGGAGAAGCGTCATCTTGTGAAGGAGATATTCTAGTTAGGGTTTGGCAATTAGGGCATGGGTTGGAAAGGAGTTTCTTCACAAGTTCGAGATTTGAACTTGGAAAAGATAGAAGAGTAGAGCTAGGAAGAGACGTTGAAGTGCAGTGATAACCTACACAATGGCACCCAAGAAACCAGCAGTAGCACCTAAGAAGGGCAAGGGCAAGGGAAAACAACAAGAGACTACCACAAGTACCAATGAGGAATGGTATGCAGAAATGTAGTACCCAGATGGAGTTTTTGCTTGGGAAGGAGTGGGAATCCCATTTGAGAAAGATGGTGGTGAGTAATTATAACCATCACACAAACACAATACAGAGAAGGAAATGGCACTAGAGTTAGTGTGCCCGACAAACAAAAGGACACCAGAGGGTTTTCCCATCTATAACGATGAGGTAAAAGTGAAGTTGGAGAAGGCAGGGTTATTGTAACTCTATGAGTTGCCCTACTTTGGAAAGCTTGAGCGCCTCTATTAGTGGCTGATGTCACATGCATGAGGACCACTTTCACTTCAGGTGCAAGATGTGCATAACCCTCAGCTAATTTCAAAATTCACATGTCTTATCTATGAAGGAGAAGATATAAAGGATCATGTGTGACAAGGAAGAAATTAAGGACACAAGTGGCCACATATACATACAAAAAGGGGTCAAGGTACTTTGATATCGGGGATATCCAAGACCCAGTAATGAGAATGGCTACACACTGGTAACAAAACTCAACGCGCAAGAAAGATGGATGCAGTCTAAACAAGTCATGGTTGAATGTTTGTAGAAAAATATCAGAGGGCACAATCTACAATTTATCGGCCTACATTGCAAATGAAATTATCACTAGCACACAGGAAGGAGACAAGATTCTCTTTGGTAATGTCCTCTTAACCATTGTGTTCTTAGAAATTAGGGTGGCAAATGCAACAAACAAGTTTGTTTGGGAGTACCTAAGAGGAAGACCCCTCTCCTGCAAAAATATTTGAGAAATACACTTGTGATAACATGATGCTTGTTCACAAGGCACATCTTAAAAAGTGGTATACACACTTAAGGAATGCGTTCGGGCATAATGGAGAATACCGGAACAACTGCCAACACTTATAGTAGGAGAAGCTAAGTTCATGTATACCAACACTTTTGTATTGGTAGGTTCAAGTTGATCAGATGAAAACATGAGCCCATGGTGCAAGCTCCCATTCACCTTCATAGCTCAATACTTCTAGGTGGGAGTTAACAGATTCAAGGAGTCCAAAAAGTTAAAGCTTGACCTTGGAAGTTTGGACCAAGACCACAGGAGATGCAAAATGTTGGTCTACCCCAAGCGTGCACGTGACGTGGAAAAGTACGTGTTACATGAAGTCTAAATGGTAAAACCCCTGACTCTGACTATTACAGAGAGGTCCGCATGCGTGTGTATACCTTCGGATAAGGCCCAAGTTTGAGAAGGGCGCTTATCTTGAAAACAAGATAGCTATACCTGAGGACCTAATAGGTAGGAAGAATCCCGTGCCCAGACAGAAAGAAAGAGAAGTATAGAAAAAGGCACCAAGTGCCCAAGATACTCAGGTGGTAGGCACCCTAAGAACAAGCGCTAGAACAAGTACTTACATGTGTAGGAAGAGGTCCCTAGTTAAAGAGAAGGTGCCAAACATGGGAAGAGCTCATCGCAGAGGAGAAATCACAAAGGAAGAGGAAGAAAAAGTAGAGTCTCCTATACTGGAATCCCTAGTTAGAAAGAAGCAAGGTGATGGAGGAAGTGACTGGAGGAGGATACAGAGAGCTTGGAGAAATACATAGGAGAAAAGGATGATCACAACAAAGAAGATGATTCTAAAGAGGACCAAGAACCACATTTTTTCAACGTACGGTTTAGAAGAAGAGGGCAGAGAAGAAGAACATGAGTTCCTTTACTTGTGGCGTAAGGGTAGCTAGGAGGAGGAAGGTTCCTAGGACATGGGAAGAAGTGAGGAGGTTAGCACATAGGAGCAGAAAACTCCAAGCCTCACGCAAGAGTAAGTAAATGAGGAGGCGAAAGAGAAGTAGCAAAAATAATTGAGGCCTTAGTAGAACAAGAATTGGAGTGCAATGTTGACATAGTGATGGAAGAGGATAAGGAGGAAAGCATTGAGAAAGAACAAGTCAGTGTGGGAGGAGGTCCCAATCTAATGGTGAGTTTCCCCAAAG
Organism: Taxus wallichiana var. yunnanensis; assembly: GCA_018340775.1. Lineage (NCBI taxonomy): Eukaryota > Viridiplantae > Streptophyta > Pinopsida > Cupressales > Taxaceae > Taxus > Taxus wallichiana. Next base: position 692,852,440 of record CM031239.1, read on the forward strand.
CCACACGCTCGGGAAGGAATAGCTCGTTAGTGAAAATCTACAACACCCCCTAAATGACTTTCAGATCTATAGTTCAGAATTGGGTCATTTAGTGTGATTGCACAACATTGAGTTTTCTCCAAGGTGTGGGACCTTGCAAGGTGAGAAAACTCTCTAGAGAAATTTTGTTCTTACCCCTCTATTTAGGTGTATGCATGAACTTTTGCAGAGGTTCTGATTCAAAACTCTTACTCTAAAATTTCCAAGGAGACAGGGTTGAAAGAAGCATGGAAAAAGAAAACAAAACTAAGCTAAAATAGTGATACACCAAAGGAGTGACAAACTTCTTTCTTATAAATAATAGACATAGATCATGAGGATGCAGCATCAATACATGCACAAATTTTCCAAAATACAATGAAAGATCAGAAGGAAACAAACCAATGCAAGAGAGGATTGGAAAATCAATCACAGAGCATGTATTGTCAGTTCTAGAATCGATACAATATGTTGCAATAGAAAAGAAGGCAAAAACAAACTAAAATTTCCATGGGAGGTCTAAAAATCCTCAAATCCACCTACTAAGGAGAAAGGAAGAGCTTGCAAGAAGCAAGAAACGTTCAACCCTTTACAAATGAGCCAAAACTGGCTTTTAATGGTGAAGCAGAACGAAGGAAAAGTAAAAAATGTGGGCAAATTGATTTATGAGCTCAACCACCAATCAAATCCATTTAATTTTTCCTGCAAAGTGATGGGCTTCATGGACAAACCCATACGCCAAAGTACATTGCTCTGCAGATCCAAAAAACGACCCATACTTCATTAATTTTGGTGGTTGAATGTCAATTCTGTATTTTTGTATGCCAACGTGTTTTCTCATTTTTTCCCACCAAACACCACTAAAAAAATTTAATAGTCCATCATGTGGAGAATTTCAACAGCTTTCCAATGATATAAAGAACGTGAAAATCCGATCTCGGGATCGAAAGTTATGCCCCTGAAGATTTAGGGCAAAAATGGCAATTTTAGGGCAAAATTGGCAAGTCAAGGGCGGGCCAAAACTTGAAAATTTTCCCCTTTTTGAATTTGGAAAAATTTCCTCAAAATTCTCCATGCCCCGTCGCCCCACTGCCATGTGTCACCCTCTGGCTGATCTGCAGGCCTCAAGATCACTTTTTGCCCTTTTGCACAATTGGGAAAGTTTTCCCAAAATTCTCCGCTGGCCCAACCTCCACTACCGATGTGGACACGTGGCACCATTTGATTGGTTGATGGGGCCACGGGTCCAATGCACGCCTTTGTGCCTTTTGTAACTTTGGCAAATTTTTCCAAATCCTCTCGGCCCGACTCCATCATTGACAGGACACGTGGCGGCTTCAAAATAATCTGCGGGCCTTGAGCCAAAATTTTCCTCTGCGCCCTTTGACCGAAGCACCAAAACTCCAAAATCCCCGACGCCCGCCGCTCCACCTTACCACATGGCATCTTTCCACTAGCTATGGGCCTGTCTAGGGAAAAATTCCCCAAAAACTCCGTCGAGCCATAACTCGAAAATTACAAGGAGTTAGGAGGAAAATTTTACCTTTCTGGAAAGGTGAGAAAATTCTCTATCTGATGAAGCTAGTTCCAGAAACCTTTGAGTGCTTGAAATGTGTAAAATTTGATATTGAAGCACAAGGAAGGAAAGAAAGAAGGCAAGTTAGCCAAAATAAGCAGGGGGCTTATTTTGGATAACAATTTTGGCGACTCAGAGGGTCATCTCCTCGTTGGATGAAGTGACCAGCTGCCTAAAGCAATCCATTGGGTAATGGAGTCATCAACTTAACTGCTTGTTACTCTCAACTCATTAGAAAATCTCTAGAATGAATATTGTGAGAGTAAAACATTACTTTGATCTGGAACATGGCCTACAAAAGATGCATCCTTGGGGCAACAAAACTTGTGCCAAAGCACTTAGGGAAATGTAAATCTAAGCTACAACAAAACAATGTGCATAAGCACTTGGAGGAATGAAAATCTAAGCTAATATGTACAAGGTGAAAATTTTTCCTTCTAGTAGCAATGTTTTAGATGGATTCCATTAACTAGAATCTGCAGTTCCTCACCATCCAATGTAGACAATTGGAAGGCATTGTTGTTTTTGCATTTTGTGACTATGTAGGGACCACTCCAAATGGCATCAAATTTTGAATGCCTTCCTGGCTTTGCTCGGTCTACATCCCATTTCAACACTAAATCTCTAACTTGGAAAGTTCTAGCCTTAGCTTTCCTATCAAAGCTTCTCTTGATCAAAGCTTGGTCCTTCTCCATTGTTTGGGCTACATGCTCTCTGATTTCTTAGAGTTCCATCAATTCTACATATCTAACCTCCATGGGCTCAAACTCTAATAATTCCAATTACTTCATGGGTTCCAACGTTGGCAACTCAAGTGACATAGGAAAGATTAACTCTCTCCCATAAATAAGTCTGAATGGAGAGTTACCTATGGACCTCTTGGGAGTTATCCTATCAACCCATAGAGCTGATTTGAGCTTAGTGTGCCAAGTCATTTGATTTTCATCAAGAGTCCTCTTGATGATCCTTAATATATTCTTGTTTGTGGACTCAGCTTGGCCATTACCTTAAGGGTAATAATTTGATGAAGTGCTCAAATAGATCCCATTTCTAATAACCCATTCAGTTACCTTTGATCATATGAATGCCAACATATTATTTGATATTATAGTGGTAGGTGTACCAAATTTGGTTGTTATCCCCTCATAGAAGTCTAGAATGCTAGATTCATTTGCCTCTTTGAGTGCCACCGCCTCAATCCATTTGGTGAAGTAGTATGTTGCTGTTAGAATCCATTTGTGCCCTTGGCTTGAGTTTGGATTAATCACTCCAATGAAGTCCAAACCCCATTGCATGAATGGTTGGTCAACTGATATTGGGTGTAATGGAAGTGCTACTAACCTCTCCTTTCTGTGAAGAATGCACAATTCTTGCACCTCTTGATCCATGCATAACAATCACTAAACACTTTGGGCCAATAATAACCAGCCTTCATGATTTTGAGAGCTGTCACTCTTGGAGCAAAATGACCCCTAACTGATCCATTATGGAACTCTTCTAACATTTTCTCAATCTGATTTGTCCCAATGCACCTCAACAACACTCCATTGATATCTTTTTTGAACAAGATGCCATCAACAAGTGCATATGGAATAGCCTGCAATCTGAAGTGTCTTCTTTTGGCTTTGTTCATCTCTGGAGGGCATAGACCTATTTGTAAGAAGTGTATTATGTCTTGGGTCCAGCAAGGAGTGAGCACACCACCATTTTCTTCTTGAACATCTCTTTGTTCTTGGTTGTCTTGCAACACCAAAACAACATTCCTCTCTTTGTTTGCTTTAATTGGTTGACTCAAGGCCAATTTCTCACACAATCCCTTTCCTTGGACCAGCTTGGTGACTTTGATCTCAATGTCATACTCCATGACATGAGTAATCCACCCTGCACATTTTTCATTTAGATCTTTGTTGAGGAGGAAGTCTTTAACTCCCACATGAGAAACCAACAGTTGAACCTTGTTGTTTGAAACTAGATGTTTAAATTTCTTCAAGCTCCTAATCACTGCAAGAGCATGCTTCTCAATGAAGGAATACCTTACTTCATAGTCCTCCAAGCTTTGGCTAAAGAAGGCAATTGGCTGCTCTGCATTTTCTTCGTTCTGTTGTACTAAAATTGCAGAAATTGTATCATCACCGCCAAATGCATAAAGGATGAAGTCTTTGGAGAAATTTGGGTTAATGAGAGTTGGATCCTATGAGATAGCTTCTTTGATTGCCTCAAAACTTGCCTTACCTTCAACTATCCATTTGAATGCCACACTTTTCTTCAACATCATGGTTATTGGTTTGACAAGGGCTACAAAGTTTGGAACAAACCTTCGAACAAAATTGATTCTTCCCAAGAAGCTTTGAAGAGCCTTCTTATGCTTTGGCAATGGCAGTGCTCTTATTTCTTCAACCCTCTTTGGATCAATTGCTAATCCCTCTTTGGAAATAATGTGGCCTAGGAGCTTGCCTTCATGAGCTAGGAAAATGCATTTTTTGGGATTCAAGGATACCCCAAATCTTCTACATCTTTGGAACACTTGTCTCAAATGAAAGAGATGGTCTGCTGCACTTTTAGAAAATATAGTAATATCATCTAGGTATATCAGCACTATTTTGTTGATCAATCCCTTGAATGCCATATCCATTGCCCTTTGGAAAGTAGCTCTGTGTTAGACAGCCCAAATGGCATTTTTCTATATGCATAGGTTCCCCATTTGGTGGTGAAGGTTGTTTTGAACTGATCATCTTCCTTTACCATGATCTGATTATACCCTGAATAACCATCTAGTAATGAAAACCTCTCAGAGCCAACAATAACTTGCAAAATCTACTCCATAGAAGGAAGTGGGTAGTGATCCTTGAGGGATGCTCTATTCAAATCTCTAAAGTCTACACACAACCTGATTTCTCCACTCTTCTTTCTAACTGGAACCAAGTTTGCAACCCTAGCTTGAATGCTTAATGGGGAATATGATACTTGCCTCTATTAACTTATTCAATTCCTTCTTCATGAGAGGCTCAATATGTGGATTGACTGGTCTTTTTTTTTACCTGATGGGCTTAGCACTTGGATCTAGTTCAATTGTGTGTTGAGCTAGCTTGGGATTGAAACCTCTCAAGTCTTCATAGCTCCAAGCAAATACATCCGGAACTCTTGGCAAAGTTACATGAATTCATACCTTTCTTGCTCGGTTGTTGCTTTACCAATTTGAAGTGACTTACCTTCTCCAACTGAGATGGGCTTTGAATCCTCTCCCTTGACTTGGATGTTTGATTTATCCTTCCTAAATTGATCATTAGGATTAAAGATAGACTCTAAAGTCACAAGTCCTTTTGGCAGTTTGTTGGTTCTTAGCTGTACCACTTGATCACCATATTGTTGTTCTAATTTTTCCTGATTTTTGGCTAAGAACTCAGCTTCTTCTTGCAAGAAATTGATGATTTGTTGGTCACTCTCAAACACTTGCCAACTTGCATTATTGTCTGGCACTGATGGCCTCATAATCACATGGATGTTTGGCTGCATTTTATCTCTTTTGATACTTTCCACAACATCAAAAGTTGCTCCAACTATTGTAAGCCTATCAAAGCAACTTGGTTCTCTTTCCTAGGGATGGAGTTGATGCCAAAGCCCTCAAAATACTTAATGAGGTCCCACACCCTATTCTTATAAATCTTGAGTAGGTCATTCTTGGCAAAGCATGTTGTCCTTTAACTTGATTAACAATCAGCTCACTATCACCAAAGACTTGTAAGTTTTGATGCCTCTCTTCCTTGACCAATGCAATCCATGTATCAAAGCTTCATATTCAGCAGTGTTGTTAGAACATGCAAACTAAAATCTAAAAGCTGAATAATACTTAATTCCTTGAGGTGAAACGAGCATAGCTCCTCCTATTGCACCTTGTCTACTTCTTGATCCATCAAAGAACAATTGCCATACCTCATTGTCATCTTTATGGTCTGGCTTGGTGATGATAGGAAAAGGCTTATTTTCTTCATGTATGTAATAGACTCCTAGTTCAGATTCCTCTATTTCCTTGTAGGGATCAAAATCATGTACCTTGCTTTCCCATTCATCAAGATTCAAATTTGGAATGCTTCCAACTTTGGTGTCAACTTCATGTGCACTTGGATAATCCTCTTGATCAAATGCTTGACATGTTGGCATTGATTGGGCTTGGAGTATGAGGCTCAATGTGAAAGTTTGCAATAGGTTTGGACCTGATTGTGGCCTTGGCTCCATACCTTGTCCTAAATAGCATGTGTGACCAATCAATAGATAGGTAGCCTCCAATTCTAGCTGTGAAATCCCTTGACAAACATATGGCAAAGAGTGGTGGAAAATCTATCACCGACACATCTTGTAAAATAGTGACATTGGGGCATGCATGCAAAGTAAGGCTCAAATCTTTAATTACCCCAAACTGTTGTTATTGTTGTCCCATCTAATTACACCACCCCCTTGGAGATGACTTCATATTGAAGGCCCAAATGATCAGCTATTTGCTTGGGCATCACAAAACTACTTGCCCCAAAATCAATCATACAATTATGTACTAGTTTATCCCCAATGATCAATGAAACATAGAATGGAGGGGGCTTCAAAATTTTACCTTGCTGTCCTCCATGATTCCCTCCAAGCTGAGTAGCATTTGTGAGTACCTTCTCTTGCATATGAGCTAGCTGATTTGAGGTTGACCAATTCTTCATGGCAGCTTGTAATAGATCCCTTTGTCCTGGGATGGATAGTGACTCCCACATAGATATGTTCACATTGGTCTTCTTCATTTGTTCAATGATGTTAAATGGGGATGAAACATCTCTTTGCTTCCCTTTAGTTTGCACATTCTTTTCTTGTACATGGGCTGCAACAACTAGCATTTGAGCTGGTCTGGAAGGTGGCTTGGGTTGTCCTTGCACATTTGGAACTATATTTTGCTTGCCAACACCTTGTGGAGTGATGGAAGGTTGTGAATCACTGGGATCTAATGACTGCCCTTCACCAATATTCCTCTTCTTTGACCTGTGTGTTAGCTGCTACACTCTGAGAAGGTGTTTGATTCATACCACAAAAATCTTCAACTGCCAATTCACAAGTGTAGTCTCATTTGGAGTTGTATTTTGCTGAGATGTTCCTTGTTGTTGGTTTGTTTCTTGACTCACCTCACTCTCTACACCAGTTGTTGTCACCATCAAAGCTTGGTTCAAAGCACCATTGAAGCACATAGATTGGTTGTGAGGTTCATTGCATGGGAAACACCAATCATACTCTTGAGCTATATTATTTTGCACTAGCACTAAGGCTTTAGAGGTAGATGCAACATTGGGGTTATAGGGATGAAATGGTCTATTGGCAGGAGGCCTCACTTGATTTTTATTTGCAGTTGGGTTGGGTGGCCTATTAGGCTGATATGGTTGTCTATTAGACTGAGTTTGAGGCTGATAAGAAGGCCTAAAACTTTGAGCTTGCTGCCTCTTGAGCGTAACCAGCTCATTGCCTAAATTTTGTAATTGTTTCATAACTTCTTGGAGCTCATTTGAGGCACTAGAGGATGAAGTAGAAGTTTCATTTGAACTCTAATTTCTAGGAGTGGGAATAGGAGCTAAAGTAGGTGCTTGACTAGTACTTGGGCTTTCCAAGTCTGGATATAAGGGCATAGGAGGCCTAGGTGCAAGTTTACCAGCTTGGATCAAACAATTCTCAGCCCTAATGGCAATGTTGTAAGTTGCAGGTATAGTTGCACCTCCCATGGATTGTATCAACATAGAAATGTCAGAATTTAAAGCCTTGAGAAAGTATAAGAAAGCACCTTGAGTTGTTGGCCTCACTTCATCAATGGGATTCTATCCCATGTTCTTTGAAATCTAAAATTGAAAATTGTTAAGCTCATTGGGAGCTCTCTTGTGAGTCAGTTGCTCCAATAGAGACAAGTTGTCCCCTTTTTCTCCAAACTGGTTGTGGAGAGCTATGCACAACTAGTTCCAATTTTGGATAAAGCTTGCCTCAAGGCTCCTAAACCATTACAGGGCTTTCCCTTTGAATGAAGATGCCAACAATTTGACAGCAATTTACATCTCAACAATCTCATGGATTGCACAAACATTAGCAATGTCTTTGACATGATCACCAGGAGTAGTTTGATTTTCCCAAGAAAGTATGGGATGTTCTTCAATGCTGCAATTGGAACTAGGTTTTGTGCATTGAGAGCAAGTGGACTACTACCAGTAAAGTTGACATAAGGATTGGGTTGTGCCATTATGATTGGCCTGAGAACCCTTGTTGATTGGATGAAAGGTCTACCGAGTGGAGGAGTTGATAGAGTTCTGTTTGGTGGAGATGGAGACCTTTGAATCCTTCTTCCTCTTTTTGGGGATAATTGTAGATAGTTAAACAATCCCTCCTCTCTGGTCCTTGACCTTGTTTGGATCCTTCTCATGAATCTTCAAGCTTGGACTATTGAAACCAGTTGATTCTATCCTTTTGGAGTCACCAGATGTGTAAATCAAGGCTCTTTCAAGCAAGAAACTTACAAAATTGCACATAAAATTTGTTGTAATGAAGATTAATACCTCTAAGGTCCCAGGTGTGCCAAAACTATTAGTGCAAATCTCTACACACCCCTAAATGACTTTCAAATCTGTAGTTGAATTGGGTCATTTAGTGTGATTGCACAACATTGAGTTTTCTCCAAGGTGTGGGACCTTGCAAGGTGAGAAAACTCTCCAGAGAAAGTTGGTTCTTACCCCTCTATTTAGGTGTATGCATGAACTTTTGCAGAGGTTTTGATTCAAAACTCTTACTCTAAAATTTCCAAGGAGACAGGGTTGAAAGAAACATGGAAAAAGAAAACAAAACTAAGCTAAAATAGTGATACACCAAAGGAGTGATGAACTTTTGTCTTGAAAATAATAGACACAAATCATGAGGATGCAACATCAATACATGCACAAATTTTCCAAAATACAATGAAAGATCAGAAGGAAACAAACCAATGCAAGAGAGGATTGGAAAATCAATCACAGAGCATGTATTGTCAGTTCCAGAATCGATACAATACGTTGCAATAGCAAAGAAGGAAAAAATGAACTAAAATTTCCATGGGAGGTCTAAAACTCCTCAAATCCACCTACTAAGGAGAAAGGAAGAGCTTGCAAGAAGCAAGAAATGTTCAACCCTTTACAAATGAGCCAAAACTGGCTTTTAATGGTGAAGCAGAACAAAGGAAAAGCAAAAACACGGAAAATTGATTTATGAGCTCAACCACCAATCAAATCCCTTCAATTTTACTTGTAAAGTGATGGGCTTCATGGACAAACCCATATGCCAAAGTACATTGCTCTACAGATCCAAAAAATGACCCATACTTCATTAATTTTGGTGGTTGAATGTCAATTTTGTATTTTTGCGTGCCAAAGGTGTTTTCTCATTTTTCTCCCACCAAACTCCACCAAAAACAAAATTTAATAGTCCATCATGTGGATAATTTCAACAGCTTTCCAACGATATAAAGAACATGAAAATCTAAGCTCGGGATCGAAAGTTATGCCCCTCTGAAGATTTAGGGCAAAAATGGCAATTTTAGGGCAACATTTGGGTTGGCGGGCGAAACTTGAAAATTTTACACTTTTTTGAATTTGGGAAAATTTCCTCAAAATTCTTTATGCCCCACTACCCCGCTAGCATGTGTCACCCTCTGGCTGATCCGCGGCCTCAGGATCACTTTCTGCCCTTTTGCGTAATTGGGAAAATTTTCCCAAAATTCTCCACTGCCCAACCTCCGCTACCGACGTGGACAAGTGGTGCCATTTGATTGGTCGATGGGGGTGCGGGTTTAATGTATGCCTTTACACCTTTTGCAACTTTGGCAAATTTCACCAAATCCTCCCGCCGGCCCGACTCCCGCCGCCGACAGGACACGTGGCGGCTTCAAAATGATCCACAGGCCTTCGGGCCAAAATTTTCCTCTGCGCCCTTTGACCGAAGTGCCAAAAACTCTAAAATCCCCTAACACCCGCCACTCCACCCTACCACATGGCATCTTTCCACTGGCTACGGGCTTGTCTAGGGAAAAATTCCCCAAAAAACTCCATTAAGCCATAACTCAAAAATTACAAGGAGTTAGGAGGAAAATTTTACCTTTCTAGAAAGGTGAGAAAATTCTCTATCTGATGAAGCTAGTTCTAGAAACCTTTGAGTGCCTAAAATGTGTAAAATTTGATATTAAAGCACAAGGAAGGAAAGAAAGAAGGCAAGTTAGCAAAAATAAGCAGGGGGCTTATTTTGGATAATAGAGCCTTGATACTGAGCGAGGACAAAGTCATGGGCTATGTTCTTTGACTCCAAGGAAGGTGCTACGAGCGCAATTCCAGAGCACTATACTCACGAAAAAATTCTAGCTATGGCATCATTTGATGAGGAGGGTGTGTACCCTAGGACAAGGAAGATGCTCTCTTGGGCGTTTGAGTCCCATATTGACGAGCCAGAGTTTGAAGTATACCAAGGGGCAATCATGCCAGTATTGGATTCTAAGGGAACCAACCCCTTGGTAAATGCCCAACAACTCTTAGATGAGCAAGTTATGTAATGCACTCAACAAGGTCACGGTTGAGGCTAAGGCTAGGCTCTTTGGAAGAAATGACAGAGTAAAATTTCTAGAGGGAGAGCTAGAAAAGAAGGAAGAGGAGCTGGTTGAGAAGACTAAGGGCTTGAAACAAGAAGAGTTGATCAGTGCATAGCTGAAGCGCAAACTAAGGGATGAGAAGGCGAAGGTGCATGAAGTATACAAAAGATGGATTCTATCACAAGCACCATTATGTTGAAGCATCTAGACCTAATGCCACCGCGTAGAAGTACGAGATCCACTCTTGAATGCTTAGAAGATCTGACGCGTATCCTCACCATGGAGAGACAATTGTTGGCCCCGGAGTCCATGGAAGAAGTGGCAGCATACTTGGTGAGGGAGGAAAAATTGAAAGTGGTAGCAATCATTGCTTGAGTATAGCAAGGTACTTATGGATGTCAAGATTGCTACCCAATTTGCTAAGGCCGCGTATGATAATTATACAGATAGGGATAGAGTGGCGAGCATCTTGGTCGCCACTCATGAAGCAGAGCTAAAGGAGTTTCAAGAGAAGAATAAGGGAAATAGGGTGGAAAGGGACAAAATCCTTGCCAAGGTTGAAAAGAAATATGAGGCCATTGAAACCTTAAGGGGTTTAATCAAAAACCGGTTGAAGGAACTGTACCTACAAATCACAAGAAGAATGGACGCACTTGAAGACATGAGCAAGGAGTTGGAGAAAATTGTTGACACCATGAACGCCCGAGGAGATGGACTGGGTTTTGGGGAAGTGAGCACATTAGTCGGTGACCTCTGCAGAGAGCGCAGAGTGAAGTAGATTCTGGAACAAGCTGGAGGCCGACCTAAAAAGGGACTTCCCACTCCTTTTGCAGCAATAATTACCCTTCCATTCTTTTATTCTTTCCCATTCCTTCATCCCCTTATTCTTACTCTTCCCAAATTCTTTTATTCTTCTGGAACATACTATAATTCTTTATTCATTGGAGAAGTGTTCCCACGGATGGAGAATAGGCGTAGTGTGGGGTGATGTTGGGACCCCAAAATATTGGCTAAGTATAAAAAGGCATGTAGGTGTGCAAGGCCTAGTTGAAGAAGGGCACGCAAGGAAAAGGCACACAGGATAGGGTTTAAGGAAGGGTTTAAGAAAACCCGTGGCATACGCACGGATAGAGCTAAAGTTTTAGGACTTAGCCATATTTGGCGTATCGGGAAGGACACAAGAAAAGTGTGACCCAACAACAAATGAGGAGTGGATAAGGTGTCATCCTAGCAATGTGATGCCCATGAAAGGAATATGCTTAGCGATAGAGGATTCAGAAGACCATCATTTTAAGGAGTGGAGAGCTCAAATCTGAAGGAGCGTGCTCCCATGGAGGACCACATTCGACACTTGGCACTTGGATGCGAGGTCGCAGAAGGATGAGTTGGCATTGTGGGATGCCTATAAATACAAGTGCCCGCAGAAGGAAAACAGAGTAGAAAGAGAGCAAGAGAAAATCGGGTATACGATAGAGGAGAATACAAAGAGCGAAGCTCTGCAAAAATACTATGAGAACTTTGTGGGATTGGGTAGAGGCTATATAAGGGAGTAATGTATTAAGGGGTGGGATATAAATTTTTCTTTGTATGGATGAAGGACATGATCCTGCTTATGATGTATGACTTGATCGATCAGGTTGTGGTAGTCTAATGGATCCATTAAATGTAATGAGGTTACAAACATGAATGAGTATGAATGTAATTGATTCGGTTCATATCTATATCTTTTCATTTTTGTTCATGGATGTTATGGAATAGATGTAAATCCTTATGTATTTTCCTTTCTGCTATAGTTCTATTTGTTATTTGTAAGTACCCTCTATTTGGAATGAATACATTTGTCTAGAGGTCGTTTTGAGCCCTATGATGATTATATGTCTCATTTCCACCTTTATTCATTAAGTTCTGACATAGATGATGGTTTCCCACTTAACTCGCATAAAAGAGAGACTCGGTTCCCACGCGTGCCTCGAGTGAGCGCTAGTGCCCACCGGGCCGATAGTAGGTGCGCATAGGATTCCCTTATTCTTTGGTGGGTGTAAAAGTGACTACAATGCTAAGGCAGGGAAATGGAAGTTGGAGAAGGATCCAAGACCACTAAAAGAAGACAAGCTTCTAACAACAAAGAGGATTCCCCATTAGCATTTGGTGATTCATCCTCAGAAGAAGGATCTTGGTAAGAGATCACCAAGAAGAGGTATTGAGATTCCTCCACCTCTTGTTTACCATAAGCGAGAAAGGAAAAGGTAAACATCTTGATCCATTATCTACATTTGAGAAATTTGGCTATGATATGCAGAAAATGTGGTATAGCTATCCATGCATGTTTTGTGGGATGTCTAACCATTGTGTAGCCAAATGTAGGAAATGTAAATCTTTATTGGAAAATATTGAGAGAGATCACTCTCCTAAACATGGCTAAGAGAAAAGTAGTTTAGGTAAGTTTCCTAAAAATGTGGACAAGATATTTTGTGATCATTGTAAAAGAGAAGTCATGTAATTGAGAAGTGTTGGCAACTTCATCCTAGACAAAATTTGAAATTTGTTAAAAAGGAAAGCATTGTAAAACCAATAGACTTGAAAATGACCCCTATAGTGGTTCAGGTAAACACTTGAAGAGAATCAACCACCTAAACAGAAAATGTAATTAAAATGGTGGGTAAACAATTCCTCAGTTTCATGTTTGCATAGTGGTAAATGTTGAATAGCTTGCAAATTATTCAAAGCATTTTTGGGATTCCTGTTGATTTGTGAAAAAGGAAATAATTCCCATATATATTTTTAGTTTTGATTTTGATGAAGTAACTGAAGGGAAAATCTAGGTGACATGTTTATCATACTTGGGTAATTTCTCTTTTTGATGGTTTTGGAAAACTTCATTTTAACAAAGCAGCATGTACAATTGTTTCTTATGGGGCATGGTCAGTTGATCAGATGTCTATTTTGAGAAACATATATTCAGAGTGTTGTTTAAAAATTGTGCAAATGTTTCATGTAGGCATTGTTTGTGTGTGTAAAAATTATACAAACTCTTTGTAGCTATGCATGATGTTTGCACATGTTATAAGTCTTTAATTTTAGGCTTAAATATTTGTAACTGTCAAACATAGTTGTACTATATTTTTTTGCACTAAAAAAATGTGAATGCAAGTTACATTTGCATATTTGATAGTGGTGCAAGATCAGTGTATAAAAAATAATGGCATTTCAGGTTGTCATATCAAATGTAGTAATGGCCACAGGTGATGTTACTATTAATGGATTTTTGATATATTGCAATTTTTACAAATTACCTTACTATAAATTGGGTTTTATTGTTTGTAACATGCTAAGAATCTCTTAACATTTTAGTTGGGTGAGTTTCCCTTTTGAGGACAAAATGGTCTTATTGGGAGTAGTGATATGGAAGATTTTCTGATCCCTAACTCTCCCCAAACCATTACAAGACATTTTAGAGCATCTCAAGAGATTTTGTCGATATGAAGAACTCAAAAAACAGAGCTTGTATGTGTGAGTTATGGTCCACTAAAATTTTCAGCCAACAGGCAAAATTCGGGGACAACGTGCAAGTTTGTGGATGTGGACAAATCAGAATGCACCATATGGCATAAAATGAGTGAAGTGTAAAAACTTGTGTTTTAAGCCTCTAGGTCTTTGACATACAATTGTGAAATGGTGGGCCCGCATTTATTTGTTGGTTGGGGGCCCTCAACTAGGTTCGACACACTCTTTTAATGGAGGGGTGCCTTGGCCTCCGACTCATTATATCATTGTATTGATATTGCATATATTTGACATTATATGTCTATATCCTGCATGTGGGATTTTTAATATTGCGAGTTGAATTATTATTATGCGCAAGTTTGAATTATGCATTACATTCAATCAACTTGGACGAGCCATTTACCAATTTGGTGGGGTGGTCAACTCCCCACCGAGTCAACCATATTATCTCCACATTGACAAGGCCGGTCTCACATAGCCCGATGAAATCATTGCATAGCTCGGCGGGTCAAAAAATTCCCGCTATATATTATTACATGACACATCTACGTGGTGGTCTAATCATAACATGGTCGGTCCAAATACAAAGCATGCAAACTCATCGTATTAGACATAGCGACCCAAACCAACATGTTAACTCGGCCCATCCGAAGCATATCAACTATGCACTAGCCGCATCTACGTGGGGGAAAAATAATTCCTGGCATGGCCAGAGCCACGTGAATATAGGTTGGGCTTCCTATATTTAAACGCCCAATCCACCCTCTTTGTGGGATATGTGGTATAATGCCCATGCATAGCACAAAGCCATTGGACGTAGAAAATGGAGGTGTGGATCGACCCCACGACCTGGGGGTTCCAAAATGAGTAGCTCGCCATCGAGCCATAGTGGCTTGGCGAGGTATAAAAGCAGGTCAACTATATTTATAAAACGCTTTTTGTTAGGCACAAGGCAAGGCAAAATATACCGGTTTGCGAGAAAACATTAAAATTGAAGCACTTAGGGTCCGAATTAGACCTTGGTGTAAAAAGAAAAAGTGTTCAAAATTCCGAGATGAACACAAAAATGTAATTATTTCTTCATGGATTGTTTTAAATTTCGGTTGTAGGTTTTTTTGGTGCAATTGTATGGAGATTAAACAATGGAGAAGTTGCAGGCCATGGATGGATTTGAGAACGTGATTCTGGAAAATTGCAGAGTTCTACAAGTCTGAATCAGCCCATTTGTAGGTGACAAAGATCTATTTGTCATTATTGGAGGTAAAATTGTACTTCATTAGACAATAAATAGATTGATTCACGATTAAGTGAATCCGGAGACGTAGCCCATTTGGGTGAACTCCGTTATCAAGTTTTGTGGATTTTATTTCAGTTTTTGAAGCTTTTGATCAGATAAAAAAATCAAGTAAAAGGAATTTAATAAAATTGATTAAGCAAGTAATTAACTACAAAATTGGATTAAGTGAAAATTTGACAATCTAATCTCCACAACACACAATCAAGTAAATGCATAATCAAATTTGGATTAAACAATCAATTTGAATGCATTCTAAATTCATCTTGTGATCAGTTTTAATGGATTTGTAATATTTCTATTGAATCATAGAAAGTTGATTAAAATGATAAATTGATCATTAAAGAGGAAATTGAAAAATTGGGGTTTAGAAAAAGCCAAAAGTGAATCCAAAAACACTCTAGATCAATTTTAAAATCAAAAACCTAAAGAATCAAAAAAAAATTGAAACGGTACCCAAAGGGGGTAAAAACCATTTTCGGATCAAGTTTTATAGTTGATACGCCGGAGTTGGGCCGAGTTGACATGTTGGTTTGGGCCATTACATGTAAGGCGCAAGTCAGGTGTGCTCTTGTATTTGGACCAACCATGTTATGATTAGACTGCCACATAGATGCGCCATGTAATAAGATAAGCGCATGAATTTGTTGACCCGCCGAGCTATGTGGTGATTTTGTTGGGTTATGTGGAGACCAACCTGGTCAATATGGACATAATACAATCAACTAGGTGGGGAGTTGACCACCCCACCAAGCTGGTAAATAACTCACCAAGTTGCTCCAATGTAATGCATAATTCAAACCTACATAACAATAATTCAACCCTGCAATACTAAAAATCCCACATGCAAGAGATATAGACATATAATGGTAAATATATAACATATCATGTGATGCTCGCTAAAACAACCCACTTGAGACCCAAGTTAAACAACCTAGGATTAGTAACAGAAAATTATGGAATAATTTTTTTGTTTAAAAGAAGTCTACTAGGGTTACTGAGGCAACAATCGCTACTAGCAAATTCCAGAACAATTCAAATTCACTAGAACATACTTTTCCTTTATTAACAATCATTAGAGGTCACAAGGTCCAAAATTTAGGGTTAGAAGTTATAATTAGGTTCAGAGGGTAAATTAACACTATACCCACTCTCTAACAGGCTTAAAGTTTCAACTTGTTTTTTCTCACAATTAACACGTTCAAAATTTCCCTAAATCATTCCCATTAGATAGGAAAATTCCTCACCTTTCCAATGATATAAATAAGTCCTCCTAACTCCTTGTAAAACTCAAGTTATGGGCTGGCGGGCCCTGGGGTGAAAAATTTTCCCCAAGAGCGGAGTCCATGAGCCCAAGGATGAAAAAATTGCCTAAAAGGGTGAGTTGGCGGGTCGCGGGAAGACTTTGCAAATTTTTCATACATGGAGGGGGAATCCATTTGCACCCACGCCCGTAGGTCCGCCAAGGACACGTGGCGCCCAACAAGCCAAAACGGGGGAGAAAATGAGGGAAGGGCGGGCGGCGGAGGTGTTTAGGGAATTTTGCCAAAGGGGATCAAAGAGGTAAGTTGCACACGCGGCTCGCGCATCCGCGGAAGGGATTTCTCCTAGACAAGGGCAGGAGTGCAGGGACATGGAGGTAAACACAAAATTTTGCCAAAAATAAATTTTCAAAAAGGATAAAGTTGCATGGGTTTTGCCCCTCCATTGTCACCCCCATGGTGCCATGTGGCAGCCTTTCATTGGTTGCGGGATTGTAGGCCAGTGGAGGAAATTAATAAAATTTTCCAATTTTTTTAAAAAGTTCCAAGGAAGAAAATGATGCCGCACCTCCACCGTTGCCTCGTGAAGACACGTGGTAGCCTCTAATTGTTGTTACGGGCAAGGCATGGAAAATGTTAAAATTTTCCCAAATTTTTTAATTAAGTCCTAAGGGAAAAATTCGGTCGCGGGCCCTGTAGACACTAAAATTAGGTCACTCCCCTTTGGTCCCTCGACAAATAAGCACCCTTCATCACATTCACCTAGCCATGACCCCCTTTCACCCCATTAATATTAATTTAATTTAATTAATTAAATGAATGCATTATCCTCACTATATTTATTATTTAAATATCTTAATTTAGATAATATCCACACAAACACTTCACCCTGGACACCTCACCAAGCCAACTCAACCTAAGACCTACTCTTAGCAAGTTACCATAACTAACTAAGACTTACCCAAACCCTAAAAATCAATGCCTACATTCCCTCTAACCACATTCCTGCATGCTCACAAGAAGCTCCCAGTCTAATCCGTGGGATAATGACACAAGATCCAAGGAAATCAGGAGGATCTCCCTAAGTTTGGTAAACCTAGGAAATCCGCCTTGACCGACGTCGATTACCCCTAACCATCACTGGTTAAGCCGAACCGCCGTTGGTTACCCCTTTTTAACTCCTAAACTACCTTATTCTCAAGGTTGGCAAACATTGGGAGAAAGTTGACGAGCAAGAACGAGATCTCAAAAGATAACGCATCTTTAGAGAGTCAATTCCAGCAAGAACTCACATCCAAAGAAGGAGATTGAACATCTTCTCCTGCATAACCATCCCAGCCACATTCGGATCTATCTAAGCAAAGAGGAGTGTGCATGCAGCCCATGCAGAAGCTTTCTTTCAATCGGTGATCACTTGCAGCCTTCAAACCCATCATCAGCACCTCCATCCTTCACACACAGACTTTCAAGAACGAAATCAAAGTAAGTACAACATCATATTTTCTGGTTATTTCATTCTCATCATTATTTTATCATCCCTTGTTTATCTTGCTCCTTATTGACCATCTCCAACATTTTGTACCTCCATAGACCCATCAAAACCTCGTAAAAACCTATCCCGGTTATTACGATACCTCCTCCCAACTAACTAAATCCTTTGTGCAATCACAAAGGAGACCAAAACCCTGATTCGTGACGTTTCCAAATCTCACAGTAACCGGCGCCGGTTATACCTAACCACGGTCGGTCACCCCTGACCAACATCGGTCTCTGTGTTTGCCTACACAACCTTAAACAGAGACCTATCCACCTAATTTCACCTCACCCTCACTCACTTGTGACCTACCCGAGACCTTTATTAGACCTGCAGAACCCATAACCAACCATTTGACTGTGGATTCTATTCTAGCTTAGCCTGTTAGATTAGATCTATTTCTTATTGTGTTTTAAGTGAGATACCTAAATCATTTTAAAATAACAATAGGATTTACCTTGTTTTCAACATTAATTTGTTTAAAAGCAAAGGTCGATAAACCATCAGGAAGTACCATACTTCTCGGATCTAGCTCACGCTAGGCAGTTCATTGCCATATTGTTTAATGTTTTACGGTGGTCTTGTTTTCATTACGGGTAATTCCTCCTAGCCAAAAGGAAGCTCTCATGGTCAGTTTGTGGATTCGAAGTCATATGCACGCAACATCCCATCAACCGACATTTGAGCAAGGTATTCCTCCTATGCCCATTACCCCGTCTATTTCATCAACAATTCAAAAAAACAATCTAAGAAAAAAAAGGTGAAACATTTTGGCACGCCTGGTGGGACCCATCCAGGGTTCTTTGCATTTCATTCATTCCTAGGAAAAATTGTGTGTTTGTTTCCCTTCTAAAAGCGTACACACTAATTTTCTTCCCTGGTAATCCACTCCTTCTTTCTATTTGTTCTAAAAGAAACTTTTCTTTTGGTGTATTTAAAAGGAATCATCTCTTCATATTTTCTGCATTTTAGTGAAAGAGCATCCCTCTTCCTCTTCATCTTATTGTGTCATCCAATTTCACATTTTCGATTTGGGTTTGTAAAATCATTGCATTTCATTCTGATTTTCTGCATTAGCTCACATTAATTGAGGGCAACCTATACGTTGGAGGTCATTACCCGCTGATGGTTGACAAACAAATCGTAGAAAAGCACTTCTATCCTTTTCTCTTTTCTTTGAGTCTTACTGAGACCACACAAAAATTCAAAATACATACATTCTTAAACAACATCTTACGGAAGAAGATGTAGGTGATCACACAATCACGGCACGGTGGGCACCCCACTCATTGCTCTGTCGAGTCATACTTGAGTGTAGCTCGCCCCACCATAACAAACTTGAAACCTCACCCTTTAGATCTCCTTCTCTGTAGGAAGCCTTCCTCACCAAAAACTCTATTTCACAATTCATGTGTCGGTCCCTAAATAGCATAAATGAACAAACGTAATAGAATAGACAATCTAAGAATGTTCTTTCTTAGTGTTTTGTTTGATTTACGTTTTGAGGTGAGAGCTTACGATCATTATTTTTATCTTTCTCGCACATTCCTAATCTTAGTCGGAGTATTTTGACTCGAGTCCGAGTGTGTCTGGACCACATCTACATCATTCTCATATTTATGGGTTTGATTCCACACCAAATTCTAATTCGCAACCACTTTTTCTCATCACTATATAAATTTCACGGTGTTGTCATCGCACATCTGTTACCTTTGACCGCCATTGGTTAAACTCAATAGCTGCTTGTCGGTTCTGGGTCCTTTTGCTAACCTATTCAAAAGGATAGTTTTACTTAACTTTCTTCCACTTTTCACAATCTCACATCTTTGTCACTTTTTTCCATTGATGTTTTACACATCCCCAGATTTGGCATACTTGTCGATTTTACCTTTTGCCTCTTTGTTTATTCACTATCCATCTTCTACACGGTGACCAACAACGGTTACCCCCGACCACCGTTGGTTTTCCTAACCAAGATCAGTTAACCTGTTTCACATTCCACTCACCATTTTTTACTTCATCCATTTTTTATCACCAGATTCACTAGTTTATGCTCTTCTCTGTATTATTTACAGAGAAGCAAAGATCACCCGATCGATCTTGATTCACATGGTATTGACACAAGACAAGAAAACACCCTCGTGTTCCACGCCGATCCACCAACCGCTCCCCTAGTCCTTCCCCACCCTCTATTCTATCACCACCATGGATCCCATCCAACCTACCAATATTGCTACGGAGATGAGGAGTTCGCACAACTCGACTGTAACCCTCGCCGCCTTGCAGTTTACCTCTCCCATTCATCCACTCGAGATGCCTCGGGTCAGTTGATATACAGCATGCCCATATCTATCCCCCCGACACTCACACCCACTTCCGCCTCAGCCCCATCTGGCTCCGTGTTGTTTGCTTCCACTTTACCCCCAATCGTTTCGCATTTAGGTCCTATACCTACTATGACTGTCACGTCTATTACCCCTATAGCACCCATTACATCCACCATACCCTCGACGATTACCCCAAACACAACCTCATCCATCCCTCATGTCTCACATATACCTATAGCTATGTTCTCACCTCCAATATCGATGACCTCTACCCCATTTCAGATCGTAGTTCTTTCTATTCCATAATCACTAGCCCCTATTGCCACTAGGGTTACCATAACCCTTCCTCCCCCATATACATACTACCAACAACCGCCTATTTCATCTATTGTTCATTATGGGTACATACCCCCTATTTCATTGCCTTCTTCTCCACCACCTTACATGGCAACCCCATACACTGGAATGCCACACCCATTATACACCCAAAACCAACCTCCTCACGCTATAAGAGGCATCCAATCATCACAACCCACCAATGACCTAATTAGATTGATGATGGATAAGATGCAAACACTGGAGGCATCGGTTTCGGCTCCCACAACACTCTCACTTATGATGAGATTTGCAATGAGCCTATTCACCCATCCATTCCCATCCATTCATACCTTGTGTAATGGAAGTGCCTAAATTCAACCGCTTCAATAGTAAGGAAGACCCACAACAACATTTGCGCTCGTTTAAACATGGATGTTATTTGATTGCTCATGATGATGCCTTACTTTTGAGAAATTTTCCCATGTCCCTCACTGGACCAGCATTAGATTGGTATAGTGGGTTACCCAAACACTCCATATTTTCATTCAATCAGGTAGCCCAGGCTTTCTTGGATCATTTTTCTATCAACATCGCCAAGAAAGTTACCATGACCGATCTATATTCCACACGTCAATACGAGGATGAATCTATCATAGATTTTGTTGCTCACTGGCGCAGCCTGATCAATCAACTTACCTTTCAACTGCCACAAACTGAACTCATCGATCTCTTCACATGAGCTTGCGCCAAACATATCTCCCGACCTTGCAGGTCTAAACTTTCAGAACATTCGATGAGGCATTTACTATGGCACGAAAGTTAGAAATTCGGGCTATTGAAGAGAAGAAAATCCAATTACGAAATAAGAATTCGACATTCAAGTCGATCAAACCTCTTCTTCTTCTAAACCACTAACCAATTATTCAAAGGCTAAAGGTACTACTAACATAGTGGTACTCAAGGCCGGCCCAGCTCATCCATCCAATCAAGCCACACCCTCATCCAATCTATCACTGTATAGGCTTTTCGATTCAAACAAGAGCAGCAAAAATATACCCCAATTGGGGAACCTTACTCTTCTGTTTTAGAAAAGTTGATCAAAGCTGGTGCCATCACCCTTCCACCCATAAAACCACACACTGGTTTTGACCCTGCTCGCCCCATGCCCGCGTGGTATAAGGAACAAGATTTCTACAACTATCACTGAGTGAAAGGACATAGTGATGGTAAGCGCATCACTTTTAAGAATATTGTCCAGAAATGCTCGAGAAAGGTGAGTTGGTGTGGATAATCCCAACGCGCCCCTAATCAAAATCTACAAATCTTTAAAAAACCATTTCCCAATCATACCCCTTCATCCAATCAAACAGGTGAGACATCCACTCACGATACCCATACTCGTGAGGTTCATGCGATCTTTAACGAGGTACTGTTGCATCTCAATTACCTCACATCCCTTCCATAGAGGAAATCCTATCCCGAAATCCTCCTTCCACATTGGAACCAACCATCACTGTTCCTTCACCAATAGAAGAACACCCTTTATCTCCTGCATCACCTACAGAGGAGTCTTCTGCGGACATTGAGACCATCTCACCCCTAGCTCCTCCACTTAGCGAACCTTTACCTACCGTACCTCCTCCACCCGTAGAGGAGCACCCATTACCTCCTCCACCCACTAGAGGAGCACCTATCTGTTCCTTCACTTATTAAGGAACTCTCATCATCTCTTCCACTCATCATAGACCCGGTGGAGATACCTTTGCCTCTTGGCGAGCATTCTCCATTAGCTACCCAACATCCAATAGACCTACTTTCAGCTCTCTTACCCACAGAAGCTGAAGCTAGCCAATTCCCCATCTCTAAGATGCATTTTATGGGAATTCCCATTAGATCCTCACCAATTTCACCCACTGACGTGCCATTCTCATGTTTGGTTGATCACTTAGAGTATGTGGATAGAGCTTTGTTATGGGGGTGCCTCTTACTCCCTGTCTCAACACAAATGCAGAGATCCCTCGATGACACCTCCACTATCTACCCAAGCACATTTCCACCCATCAAAACACATATAACCACTTTGTTGTCGCAACCCCTTCCCCAATATTTGTTAACACTCACACCACACCCTTACCCATAACCCAACCTATGCCTAAACCCAAACCCATACCCACAATATTTACCTCCACTGAACCTATTACGACTTTAGGGGTCACCCCGACCACCAGCCTTACTCATCCACCTATTAAACTGGATTTAGCTACATCCTCCAACATTAAAACCACACCTACTTCGACACCCAAACTAAAGAAACAAACTCGTCGACCTCATACCCCTATCGCACCAATCACACCCGCACTTGTCCCCTCGCTTTAAGACCTCGGTGCACAACAGGTGGTCGAGTACCCTTCACCCATCCATAAACCAATAACACAACCACCCATTCTTGCCTCACAAATCTCTAACCTACCCAGGCACACAACATGACTTATATCCTCACCTGCAGTCTCTTTACCACCAATACCTCCGATACCTTCAACCATTGCTTCACTACCTCCTACACTTCAGTCATTATCCCTCACACCCCAAGCACGACCTGCGTCATCTACCTTCATAGCACCCCATTATCCCCATGGGTAACTCGCCCTCTTCCTCCATCTACTTTTCCTTCTAGACCTCGTACGCCCACATCACCTTTACCCAAGAAGGTGCACCCCAAAAACAAAACCCCACTACCCCATAACAAAGTAGTCAAAACAAAACCACACCCACCTACCCATCCATTTACTATACCCCTACCCAAACGAGCCCGACTGATACTTCAAACCACACCGAAGCCTAAACCCATAGCTCGACCTATTCCTACTCTTCCAAAAATAATTCCCAGAGACAACTAACCACATCCACACCCAAACCTACATTCACTTCCCATTGTGATCCACTAGCGAGGTCCTATGCCAAAATTAAAACAACCTCCTCGAGACTTCGTTATCACATTACCACCACTCCGACCATATAACCCCTCAAACCCAAGCCAAAAGGGTTTGATGATACCAAAATTTGTGCATACCATCGTGTGTCGGGCATGATGTGGAGAACTATAAGGCCTTGAAAACCATCCTTATCCAATTGTGTCCACCGGAAACCAACTTTGACGATGACGACCTTCTGGATGAGGACCCTGCTTCACCTATACCCATTCCCACACTACCCACTCAACAACCACAACCTCCATCCTCACAACTTCTAGAGCCACCCCCAAGATTTGAAATTAACATGGTTCGCATTAGAGAACTTGCCATACCACCACCCAAATGTCGTTGCGCCCAACTAACCTCACAGGTTTTTCTCCTCCCATAGGTTTTTTCCCTTCATGTCATTATACCACTTACCCTACACCCTCTCCATTTGAAAAATTCCCTCAAATCAACATGGTACACATTACTACACGTGTGCAGAAGGGTAAAGAAAAGGCAACTAACCCACCAACCAATCCTATACCCAACATACCATTTGCACCCATACCTAAGATAACTATCCACGGCCCCACATACCCCATTTCTAATGGTGTCACACATCACACCATGCTCAAACAATTACACCAATCTCCACTCAAAATGTCCTTATATGACCTCATCCAAACCTTAGAATCCCATCGTCAAGCCCTCATGGAGGTTCTTCAATCTATCGAGGTTTTACCCAATGACCCTACACCCGTAGCCTCCATTATCACACCCCATCATGTAGCTTCCCTCACCAAATTACCACCTTCATCTTCACCTCACCTTGTTCACCAAGTGGCCTCCCTTAGCTTCTCAGAGGAGGAGATCGTGCCATACCAAAACGAGGACCCAGACCCAGCCCTCTTCATCTCTGTCCACATTGATGACATACAGGTACACCGTGTGATGATTGATGGAGGCACTATCATTAACATCATTTCATCCCATGCATTTTCTCAAATGCACATACCTGACAATTGCATGCACAAACATCTGGTCATGTTGCATTCATTCAACGACACTATCACCTCCACACTAGGCACTATCATCCTTCATGTTCGTGTGGGCCCCCACACTGTTCCAAAATTGTTTTATGTTTTGGAGGGGGAATTCCAATATAACTTGTTGCTCGGTAGACCCTGGATCCATGTCATGGGTTACATTCCTTCCACTTTGCATCATTGTGTAAAGTTTGAATATGAAGTACACAATTATACCATCCTAGCTGACCCATCACCTTTCAAAACATGCAACATGCTTTACCGACCCAACGATGTACTCATACCGATTAAGCCATCTACTTCCGCAACCAATATTGCTTCACCTACACCTACACCCACACCTACCAGTACCGCCGCTACTTTTACCGCACATACCTCCTCCATGGTGACCCATTAGCTTCCCAATCTATTAACACCACCTCCGCATCGACCTCCGACACATCGTCCATACCCGGCTTCCCACATACCAACCACCGATCCTTGGAAGGTTTTTTCAACGCTCACTCGGGTGAGTACTGCCTATGTAGTGTCAACACCTTCCTTACTCCACATGAGTATGGAAGTCTTCACCAACACC
The DNA here is from genome assembly GCA_018340775.1 of Taxus wallichiana var. yunnanensis. NCBI lineage: Eukaryota > Viridiplantae > Streptophyta > Pinopsida > Cupressales > Taxaceae > Taxus > Taxus wallichiana. The sequence continues at coordinate 692,877,464 of CM031239.1, forward strand.
CTCGCTATGATCACCGTATTGGAGAACACCTCCTTTATGGTCCTCCTCATCTTCGTACTAGTCTCACCTATAGGGGACTTGATACTAACACTTACACACCTAAACCACCATCACAACCCCGCCCATTTTCCGCTGACTTCCAATCACTTACCAATCGCCGTTTCACCCACACCTTCCTGCACTATTGTGTGTGGAAGGGTTTTGGTTTTGGCTTCTATGAGCAAGGTCGCCATACCGTTATTCCATGTACCACCCGCAAGCATAATGATTGTAGTGGTATCATCTTCCCCGAACCTCCTACCAAACAAGTCCACATTGAACTCATTGCAGACCCTAGCCCTTCTCCACCTTCATCACGCCCTCACCGACGAAGTTGATGGATCTTGAATCTATCCCTCCTAACTTTTTTTTTTCATAAACACCATTTCCTTGGGGCCTCTGACTTATCAACATGAAGGCGAGGCCCCTTCCACTCTTCCATTCCTGTATCCTGAGATGATCGACGATGACACACCGACCATTAACATTGTTCAATGTCAGGATGATGACTCCATACTCACCTACCTTGGTGCAAAAGACTCATATATTCATCGGTTGTTACCCTCTAAGATGCAAACCATGTTGAATGAATCGACTATTGAGATCAACATTCATACTTAGGATGACCCGCACATCCTAAAGATTAGACAATCTTTAGATGTTGTTGAACAGGAAGCCATCACTTCTTTTCTCCGAGAGCATAACCATGCTTTTGCTTGGTCTTACGCAGACATGCCCGGTATTGACCCCACCATAGTGGTCCACAATATCGTAACCATTCCCGATGCCAAACCTATCAAACAAAAGCTGAGGAAAATGCACCCTCGCATTGCTCTTCTCGTCAAAGAAGAACTTCAACATCTTCTTTCTGTTTCCTTCATCTTACCCATTGATTATCCTCATTGGATTTCTAACATTGTCCCCTGTCACTAAAGTAACAGGGGACTCCGCATTTGTATGGACTTCGGGACCTCAACCTCGCCTACCCGAAAGATGACTTTCCCTTGCCGGTATTGATCAACTTGTGGACCTTACCGCAGTCACGAGATGCTCTCACTCATGGATGGTTTCTCGGGTTATAACCAAATTTTGCTTGCCCTAGAAGATCAAGCACAAGACCGCATTCATTACCCCTTGGGGGACCTTCTGCTATCGAGTCATGCCTTTTGGCCTTAAAAATGCTAGTGCTACATATCAGCATGTTATGACTTACATCTTCCATGATATCATGCATCGCATATTGGAAGATTACGTGGATGATCTCTTGGCTAAATCTAAACACCGCGCCAAGCACCTCGTGTCCTTAAAACCATCTTTGACTACCTCATTAAATATGTGTCTACCTTCAACCTAAAAAGTGTGTCTTCGCAGTTCTCTCAGGAAAGCTCCTAGGATTTATCATTTCCTTACGTGGTATAGAAGTTGACCCAGCTAAAGTCAAGGCCATTCTGGAAATGCCTCCGCCCACTAACCTTAAACAACTTCGTAGCCTGCAAGGTAAATTGCAGTCCATTCACCGATTTATTTCCCAACTCTCCGACCGGTGTCAACCATTTCATCATCTGCTTAGGAAGGATGTCTCTTTCAAATGGGATGTTGACTGTCACAAATCTTTTGAGGCCCTAAAACAATACCTTCTCCAACCACCCATACTCATTCCACCTAAAGATGATCAACCCTTTTACCTATACATATCAGCTACCGATCATTCCTTGGGAGCCATGCTTTCGCTCATTGTGATGAACAACATAGGGAGCAGGTGGTTTATTATATAAGTTGTACCCTTTTGGACTACGAAACCCGATACACTCACCCTGAAAAACTTTGCTTAGCCTTAGTTTTCATTGCCACCAAACTCCGCCATTACCTACTCAACCACAAAACCTATGTTGTGACCAACACCAACCCTTTACACATCATGTATGCTAAACCTTATCAAAATCAAAGCACATTGCGCGATGGCTTATGCTTTTATCTGATCTTGACCTTGAATTCATTCACCAAAAGTCCATTAAGGGCCAAGCTATTGCCGACCAACTGGCTGACGACCTATTGCCGGGACCAACCCTCAAACTTTGATTTCCCTGACGAATCCATTGCTAACCTCTCTTTAGATGACGACCCTTACCAAATGACCTTATTCTTCGACGGTTCCAAATGTCAGTGTGGGGGTGGTGCAGGAATTATCCTCATTCCTCTTGATGGTGAACCCATGCCCTTATCATTTAAACTCGACTTTGAATGCACCAACAATATCGCCAAATACGAAGCACTCGTATTGGGTCTCATGACTGCCTATGCCTTAGACGTTAAGTCCATTAATATCTTTGGTGATTCTCAACTGGTAGTAAACCAAGTCAATGGTGTTTATCAGTGTCATAATGAAATACTTCAAGAATACAAACGTTACATTGGCATCATGTTGACTACCTTTGACCACTATAAAATTCAAACCATTCGCGATCCACCAATAAATTTGCAGATACCATGGCTTGCCTCGCTTCTCAAATACCCGCTTTGCTGACGATTCAGACATCTTTGTTACCATAAAATGCATATCGAGACCTTATAAATCTTGTTGTATTAACCTCATCCAAACTACCTCACTGAACACACAAGATCTTTGGTATAAGCAGCTTGCGGACTACCTTTCCCTTTCTATATTGCCTCCTGATCTCACACGTAATGGACAACATGCCTTTCTCAAAAGGCCTCTCGTTATGTCGTCATGGGTGGCCTTCTCTATAAACGAGGCTTTGATGGTATTCTCTTACGATGCCTCACCAGCTCTGAAATCCCCTATACCATTAAAGAAGTTCATGATGGCATATGTGGAGGTCACTTCGGTGGCTTCTTCATTCTTAAGCGTATTCTTCGCCTAGGCTATTATTGGCTGACCCTTAATCATGATTTTTGTGACTATGTCAAATACTACATGAAATGTCAACAACATTCCAACCTTCATCATACACCCAGTCATGCCTTACAGGTCGCTCGTGACCTTTGGCCCTTCTCTCAATGGGGTTTGGATCTTGTCGGAGAAATCAATCCTCATTCTTCCCAATGTCATCAATGGATCATAACCGCTACCAAATACTACACAAAATGGGTAGAAGCCATACCACTTATCTCCATGAAAGCCGAGAAAATATGTGAGTTCATTAACCATCACATCATTTGTCACTTTGGTGTCCCTCATCGACTCATCACTGATAATGGAAAACAATTCAAAAACAAAACACCGCAAGAACCTTATGATGCCTTCGACATTCGACTTAGTTTCTCATCACCTTATTACCCATAAACAAATGGCCAAGTCAAATCCACTAACAAAACCCTCAACAAAATTCTTATGAAAGTGGTTGACGATACTGCGAAGGATTGGCATACGCATATTCCTTTTGCTCTATGGGCATACCGTACTAGTATTTGCACTACCACTGCGGCTACACGCCCTTTTCACCGGTCTACGGTGCACCGAGGTGTTTCTACCTCTCAAGTCAAGATCCCCTCACTCCACATTTCTCTCCATGACATGCTAATCGATGATGACTTTCGTCGGGACCGCTTAAGACAACCGGAGTTATTAGACAAACGCGTCATCTTAATGCTCTAGATCACCTTCAAGTTTATCAACAACGTATCAAAGCGTGCTTATGACAAACGTGTTCATGAAAGGACCATCCAAGTTGGTGACCTTGTTTTGAAAGAAAATAAACACGTAACAAAGCGAGAAAAACAAATGCGGAAAATTTGCTCCTAATTGGCTTGGACCATACATTGTAACTCATACCTATGGATCAGGTGCCTATCGTTTGTCCTCGCTTGAGGGTAAACCCGAACCTAAGCCCCTTAATGCATTACATCTTTGATCATTCTATTGTTGACATCTAGTCCTACATCACTATTTATCTAGTTCATGCTCGTCCCTTGAGCGCCATTTACCTTTTCCATACCTCATCTCCAATGATTAAACAAGGATCATGTGATTACCCGTCACCCTTTTGCCTTATCTTACATATGTGCACCACGGCTCTGCGCATGGCATGATTCTCATGGATACTTTTCATCTTCTTTTAGATGAGATCCCATGGTCATTCACCCTTGCCTTCTCAACAAGATCCAAATGCTTCGTAATAGTCTCATCCATGACTTAAAAGCCAAAAAAAAAAAAAAGATGAATCCCTCAGAAGGACATCTTCCAAAATGTGGATCAACTCCTTGAGTCAAACTTCCAATATAACAGATGAATCCCTCAAAAGGACATCTTCCACCCTCAATTGTCACTATAAGTAGACTGCGCCCTCGAAGGACAACTATAAAAAGCTCACAACTCTCTACATAGTTTTTCCAAAAAGAAGACTATTGTTTCTCAAAAATCAAAATTCAGAAGCTTCCCACATCGATCAACTTCGCGAAGACCTCAAGGAGACATATATTCCTCCCGTATAGACTTCTTACATCGATCAATCTATCTAAGTCAAAAAAAAAAAGAAAAAGAAAAAGAAAAAAATACTTTTTTTCGTCATGGACTTGCCTATTGTGATCTTGGCTCTATTGCCCAAGGCATTCTACTTCCCATTTTATGACCCAATTACCAGCACCTCTCTACCCGTTGTCTTTTCACTTCATACCCAAGGGATCTGCTTGAACCTACGACATTTGGTGATCATGTGACTCTTCGTCACTCTTAGAATTATCAATCATGTAATGTCTTTAGGGTCTTATGTTCATTAGCCTATCTATAGATGTGTTTCATACATTTTGATCCTTCCCGATCGGGTGGCTTTCTTGCCCCCTCTTATCTTTTATCTTCTTCATTAACTTTTGATCTTCTTATACTAGACTTAGTCCTCGACGCTTACCTTTTGGGGTCATCCTCCCCTTTCGCCATAGTTGCTCTCACCTGCAAATTTTTTTACTATCATCTACCCCCACTTATTCAACCCAAACCCACAACATTACCACAAACCTACCAACTCATTTTCATCTTCTTCCCTAGCTTATGGGAGAACTACATCGGTCTGAGGTCCCTTTTCGTTGGGACTATGTAAGCAACACTTCCAAGGCATGGGGCCCTTGGAGGTTAGCTCGACCACTCTTTACCCTAACCATTTGCCCCACCATTACCTGATTTCCTGTTCATCTCAAAAACCTCGACATTTAAACCATATCCCACATACCTTTTACCACTTATATTATTTCACATTTTCATACATAATCAACATTTTTCACATTTTACACTATCTCATGCATTTACATTGCCATTTGTTACCAAAATACCAAAATGAACATCCATGCCTAAACCGACCTGACTCGATCCATGCCTAAATCAACCTAACTTGATCCATGCCTAAACCGACCTAACTCAATCCATGCCTAAACCGACCTAACTCAATCCATGCCTAAACCAACTTGACTCAATCCATGCCTAAACCGACCTGACTCGATCCATGCCTATCACCTGACTCAATCCATGCCTAAACCAACCTGACTTGATCCATGCCTATGACCTGACTCTCTCATGCCTAGCTCATCTATTTTCCATCCATATCATAATAAAGTAAAACTCATACACATCACAACAAAGATCACCTGAATATCATCTATCTCCTCATATATACATGTGTGTATCAATACAATGTCCACCCGTATCACATAAATGTGTATCCCAATAAACATGCATGTCTCATCATGGCTATCATCTCAAAATGTCGCCACGCAGGCTGATATACTATAACTAATCATCATCGGCTCGCAGGTCGGTATCATGTACAAACAATAAATACAATATCTCTTCAGCACGCAGGCCAGTCTAATATATCATACATACAAAAATGAATCAAAGCACATAAGCGGTCCATAAGAAATCACTATGTCTCTCCCGACCCTCTAACGCACTTGTCTCTGCGGTTCGGCACTCCTGCCTCACCTCCTGCCGATGGCCCACCTGAGGTGGCCTCTCGCACACTAGTGACCTCACGGGACCACCGTCCTCGAACTTGCACTAAGCCTTCAGTCGGGTGCTAGAGCTCGAGTCGCCTTGGAATCTGCACTGTGCTGTAGCTTAGGCTCGTAGGGTGGTAATTTGTGCTCGTTCTTGTCGGTGGCCTTTGGCCCGTAAACACGTAAACTTTGTCCCCTGTCTTTGTGGCTAATCGCCTGTAAAGCTCGAACTGCCACCATCATCGGTTCATTACTACGATGTCGGTTACCCTGCATACTCATTACCCTCACATTTACCTCATTTTCCTTACCTCCCTTTTCTTTTGCCCTCCCTACACCTACTTGAACCACTTTACCTTCACCTCTGGCCCTCCACCTTCTTCAACCTCCTCGTGTCCGTTGTTGACGCTTTATTATTTTACCCCTACCTCGGCCTTACCCATGCCGTGATCTCAATATTTGGACCTGGACCATCGCTAGTGACCTTTGACCTCATGTGTTTGCTATACCTTACAGCACTATTACCTGTGTTGTTGACCTAATGACCTTACCTAGTCTATTGCAGTGACCATTTATCCCGACCTTACCTTTGGTGTACCAGAACATACCTAAATGTTCCCGCACCTAACCTATGTTGTGTTTCCTAAACTTATCCTATACGTTGGATACCGATTCACTTCACCCTTATTTGGATAAACCTATCAACCTTAGACGATGTAGAGTTTGCTTGCTCTTCAACCTGGTAGCATTCTGCAGTTTATACATGTGCGTGCGTTTGACTGCTACTACCTTTGGCCCTAAACCATTACCTAAGATCACCCAAGTAGACCTTTCACCCTCTTCCCCTACACCCATTTACCTTTTCCTTGCATTTACCTTTTATCAAACCACTCACCGCTTCAACCTGTTGCTTCATCAGTTCCTGGTTTAAGGGGATCACCTTCACCCTCACATGGGCCAACCACATCTTATTTTTGTTAGCATCGCTTACCAATACAAGCTACGCAAAAAAAAGGGGCAAAATGTAGACACTAAAATTATTCACACTCCCCTTTGGTCCCTGTTATCCAAAATAAGCCCCTTGCTTATTTTTTTGGCTAACTCCCTTCATTCCTTCCTTCCTTGTGTCTCAGTAAATTTTTATCTTTCAGGCACTCAAAATGTTTTGGAAATGGTTTCATTGGATAGAGCATCTTCTCAGCTTTCCAAAATGGTAAAGTTTTCCTTCTAACTCATATTTTTCAAGTTATGGCTTGGCGGAGTTTTGAAGGGAAATTTTCCCATGGGAAGTCCGCCAACCAATGAGAAAGCGCCACGTCGGCAGAACGGCAGATCGACGGAGGTGACTTAGAAAATTTCACTAAGTATTGGCGGGGTGCACAATGAAATTTTTGGCCTTGAAGGCCTACCACCTAATGGGAACAGGCCACGTGTCCTCAAGTCCATTGGAGTTCAGCTCGGTGGAGAGAAATTGGAAAATTTTCCCAAGGTAGGCGCAATGGGGAATTTTGGAGCGAAGGCCCACCAGCCAATAAAAAAATTGCCACATGTCCTTGTAGCATCAAGCGGCGGAGGCACGGAAGAAAATTTGCCCTTTTGCCAAAATAGGGAAAAATATTGAATGAAAGCCCACCCGTGCCCAATCAGAGCACGCAACGTGTCCATGTGGCCAACGAAAACCTTAAGGCGGGCCCGCAGAAGAGAAAGAGTTTGTTCTGGCCTGAGCCAATAACAAGGCACCATGTGTCCGGTATGGGGAAATGGTCAAAGTCAAAGAAAAATTTGGAAGCGCGTCCCCGCACCAATCGAGCATGCCACATGTCCCAAGAGCGTCCGTGACGAAAACTTTTGGAAAATTTTCCAAAGACCAAAAAGGCATAATAAGGTAAAGAAAAGGCTGCGACCAATCAAAAGGTGCCACGTGGCATCGGGCCAATGGGAGGTAGAGATTTTTGGGGATTTCTTCCCAAAGTCAAAAAGAGGGAAAATTTCGAATTTTCGGCCCGCCAATTCAATTTTGCCCTAGTTTTTCCCTAAATCTTTAGAAGGGCATAACTTTTGATCCAAAGCTCAGATTTTCACGTTCTTGGTATCATTGGAAAGCTGGTGAAATTATCTACATGATGGAGGGCTCAATTTTGTGTTTTGATGAGGTTTGGAGAGAGAAAAATAAAAAAACACCTCTGGCAGGGGAAGGAGAACAAAACTGACATTTCAACCACCATTTTTAATGAAGTATGGCTCGCATTCTCTCCCAAGCATGGTCAAAAACATCGAGGAATGAACTTTTGAGGGTGCCCATGCTATTTTAATGGCATTTGGTTGGTGGTTGAGACATCCCTTCATGTTTTCCCGTGTTTCTTCTTCTTGGGCTCGAATTTTCACCATTAAAAGCCAGTTTTGGCTCATTTGTAAAGGGTTGGACATTTTTATGTTTTGTAGACTCCCTTCTTCACCCTAGCAAGTGGATTTGTGGAATATCATACATCTCTCAGAACTGCAACATGCTTTCTACCTCTCTTCCATTGTAATGCATGTATTTTGATATTGGAAATGACAATGCAAGCTCTGTGAATGAGTTTCAGTCCTCTTCTTGTGTTGTTTACTTCATTTCTGATCTTTCATTACACTATCAGTTTGTGCATGATATTTGTTGCATTTCTGTGATCTGTGTCAATTTGCAAAAGTAAATGTTCACCACTCCTTTGGTGTATCACCTTGTTAGTCTTAGTTTATTTCTTTTGCATCTTTCATCTCTGTCCCCTTGGAATTTAGAGTAGGATTTATAGTTTTAAACCTCTACAATTTGCAAGCATACATCTGATCAGAGGAGTTGAGGAACCAACCTCTAATATGGAGATTCTTTTCCCATTTTTGCAAGTCCCGCACTTGGGGAAAAGATTCAATGTTGTGCAATCACACTGGATGTTCAAATATCAAACTAGAAATCTGATAAACATCCAAGGGTGTTGTGAATCTACACTAATAGTTTTGGCACGCTCGGTGGGACCTTAGAGGTCTTCATCTTCATTGCAACAAAGTTGATGTGCATTTTGTTGCAATTTCTTGCTTGAAAAGAGCCCTGATTTGCACATCTGGTGACTCCAAAGAGAAAATCAATTGGTTTTAGTAGTCCAAGTCTAAAGATTCATGAGAAGAATCAACACAAGATCAAAAGCTAGAGAAGAAGGGTTGTCTGAGTATCTACAGCTATCTCCTAGAAGAAGGCATAGAGGAAGGAGGATTCAAAGGTCTCCATCTCCACCAAATAGAACTCTATCAACTCCTCCACCTTCTAGACCTTTCACTCAATCAACAAGGGTTCTCAGGCCAATCAGAATGGCACAACCCAACCCTTATGTCAACTTCACTTGGCAATAGCCCACTTGCTCTCAATGCACAAAATCCAATTCCAGTTGCAGCATTGAAAAACATTCCATACTTCACTAGAGAAAATTAGACCACTCCTGGTGATCATGTTAAAGACATTGCTAATGTTTGTGCAATCCATGAGATTGTTGAGATGCAAATTACTATCAAATTGCTGGCATCTTCATTCAAAGGGAAAGCATTGCAATGGTTTAGAAGCCTTGGGGCTGGTTCTATCCAAAATTGGAACCAATTATGCATAGCTCTCCATGAGTAGTTTGGAGAAAAAGGAGATTGGAACAACTTACTACCATCAAGAGAGCTCCCAATGAGCAGCTGACAGACTTCAACTTCAGATTTCAAAGGACTTGGGATAGAATTCTAGTGGTAGTAAGGCCAACAGCTGAAGGTGTTTTTCTATACTATCTTAAAGCTTTGAATTCTGATATTTCTATGTTAATTAAGTCCATAAGAGGTACAACTATACCTGTAGCTTATAGTATTGCCATTAGAGATGAGAATTGTTTGATCCAAGCTGGTAAACTAGCTCCTAGGCCTCCCATGCCATTGATATCCAAACTTGGAAAGTCCAAACACTAGTCAAGCCCGTACTATAGCTCCTATCCCCACTCCTAGAAATCGAGTTCAAATGAAACTTCTACTTTATCCTCTAGTGCCTCAAATGAACTTCAAGAAGTCATGAAACAATTACAAATTTTAGGCAATGAGTGGTTACACTCAAGAGGCAAAGAGCCCAAAGTTTTAGGCCTTCTTATCGGCCTTAAGCTCAAATCAATAGGCCACCCAATCCACTACAAATCAAAATCAAGTAAGGCCTCTGCCAATAGACCATTTCAGCCCTATAATCCCAATGTTGCATCTGTCTCTAAGGCCTTAGTGCCAGATAAAATAACATAGCTCAAGAGTATGATTGGTGCTTCCGTGCAATGAACCTCACAACCAATCTATGTGCTTTAATGGTGCCTTGAACCAAGCCTTGATGGTGATGAAAATCGGCGTAGAGGATGAGGTGAGCCAAGAAATAAACCAACAACAAGGAACATCCCAACAAAATGCAACTCCAAATGAAACCACACTTGTGAACTGGCAAGCTAAAGATTTTTTGGCATGAATCAAGCAATGCCTCGGGGGTAGCAGCCAATACAAGTGATCCACAACCTTCCATCACTCCACAAAGTGTTGGCAAGCAAAATGCAGTTCCAAACATGCAAGGACAGCCCAAGCCACCTTCTAGACCAACTCAAATGCCAGTTGTTGCTACCCATGTGCAAGAAAAGAATGTGCAGACTAAGGGGCAGCAAAGAGATGTTTCATCCCCATTTAGTATCATTGAACAAATGAAGAAGACAAATGTGAATATATCAATGTGGGAATCATTATCCATCCTAGGCCAAAGGGATCTTCTACAAGCTGCCATGAAGGATTGGTCATCTTCAAATCAGCAAGTTCATATGCAAGAGAAAGTACTCACAAATGTTTCTCAGCCTAAAGGGAATCATGGAGGATAGCAAGGTAGAGTTTTGAAGCCCCCTCCATTCTATGTTTCATTGATCATTGGGGATAAATTAATACACAATTACATGATTGATTCTGGGGCAAGTAGTTTTGTAATGCCCAAACAAATAGTTGATCATCTGGGCCCAAATATGAAGTCATATACAAAGAGGTAATGCAACTGGATGGGATAGTGGTAACAATAGTTGGGGTGATTAAAGATTTGAATCTTACTTTGTATGCATGTCCCAATGTCACTATTTTACAAGATGTCTCAGTGATAGATTTGCCACCACTCTTTGCCCTCTGCTTGTCAAGGGACTTCACGGCTAGAATTGGGGCTACTTATCTCTGCACGATTGGTCACACATGTTACTTAGAACAAGATATGGAACCAAGGCCACAATCGGGCTCGAACCTATTGCAAACTTTCACATTGAGCCTCATACTCCAAGCCAAATCAATGTCAATTGTTCAGCATTTGATCAATAGGATTATCCAAGCACAGATGAAACTGACACCAAAGTTGGAAACAACCTGCATTTAACTCTTGATGAGTGGGCAAACAAGGTACATGCTTTTGATCCCTACCAAGAAATAGAGGAATGAACTAGGAGTTTATCGCATACATGAAGAAAATCACCTATTCCTAATATCACCAAATTAGCCCATAAAGATGACAATGAGGTATGGAAGTTATTCTTTGATGGATCAAGAAGTAGAGAAGGTGCGGGAGGAGGAGCCATGCTTGTTTCAACTCAAGGAATTAAATATTATTCACTTTTAGATTGCAGTTTGCATGTTCTAACTGTTAGGAAATATATCTTAGTGCTCCATTTGTATGTACGGGTGAATAATAATTACATGTGTAATTATTATTATGGTAAATTAGTGAAAGTACATTTACTATGTAAATGTAAATAGTAAATGTAAAATGTGGTTAGTATGTGGTAAGTTAGTAAGTTAGAATAATAAAACAATTAGTATTGTTTTATTATTATATTGGTGAGAGGTGAAACCATATGGGTGTATGGTTGTACATGAACAAATGTTGTTGTAAGGATTGTTATTTTACATCTCCTATATAATGGAGTGTAATGAAATAGTGTATATATAATAAAAAAATATAATATAGAGTTGTTGATTTCAATTATTATCTGTGTAGCTTTTTCATGGATTCTTTGTATTAGATCAGAGTAATTTCTACACTAATAACACTATTGCATATGAAGCTCGATACAAGAATTGCATTGGTCAATCACGAGAGGTATAAAAACCTATAAGTCTTTGGTGACAAAGTGAGTGATTGTTAACCAAGTTAAAGGGCAACATGCTACTAAGAATGATATGTTCAAGTGTTATAAAAGCAGGGTGTGGGACCTCATTGAAGATTTTCGGGCTTTGGCATCAATTCCATCCCTCAGGAAAGAAAACCAAGCTGGCTTTGGAGGACTTGCAGCAGTTGGGGTAGCCTTTGATGTTGTTGAAAGTATCAAGGAAGATAAAGTACAGCCAAGCATTCATGTGATTGTAAGGCCATCAGTGCCAGACAATAATGTAAGTTGGCAAGTGTTTGAAAATGATCAACAAATCATCAATTTCTTGCAAGAAGAAGCTGAGTTCTCAGCCAAAAATCAGGAAAAATTAGAATAGTATGGTGATCAAGTGGTACAACTAAGAACCAACAAACTACCAAAGGGACTTGTCACTTTGGAGTCCATTTTTAATCCTAATGATCAATTTAGGAAAGAGAAAGCAAACATCCAAGTCAAGGGAGAAGATTCAGTGCCCATCTTGGTTGGAGAAGGCAAATCACTTCAAATTGGCAAAGTGGCAACCGAGCAAGAAAGGTATGAGTTTATGCAACTTTGTCAAGAGTTCCCTAATGTATTTGCTTGGAGTTATGAAGATTTGAAAGGTTTCAATCCCAAGTTAGCTCAACATACAATTGAATTGGATCCAAGTGCTAAACCCATCAGGCAAAAACAAAGGCCAGTCAATCCACACATGGAGCCTCTCATGAAAAAGGAATTGAATAAGTTAATAGAGGCAAGTATCATATTTCCCATCAAGCATTCTATCTGGGTTACAAACTTGGTTCCAGTTAGAAAGAAGAGTGGAGAGATCAGATTGTGTGTAGACTTTAGAGATTTGAATAGAGCATCTCTCAAGGATCATTACCCATTTCCTTCTATGGAGCAGATTTTACAAGTTGTTGTTGGCTCGAGAGGTTTTCATTGCTAGATGGTTATTCAGGGTACAATCAAATCATGGTCAAAGAGGATGATCAGTTCAAGACAGCCTTCACCACCAAATGGGGGACTTATGCATATAGAAAAATGCCATTTGGGCTGTCCAACGCTGGAGCTACCTTCCAAAGGGCAATGGATATGGCGTTCAAGGGATTAATCAACAAAATGGTGCTGGTATATTTAGATGATATCATTGTTTTTCTAAAAATACAGCAGATCATCTCTTTCATTTGAGACAAGTGTTCCAAAGATGTAGAAGATTTGGGGTATCCTTGAATCCTAAAAATGTATTTTTCTTGCTCATGAAGGAAAACTCCTTGGCCACATTGTTTCCAAAGAAGGATTATCAATTGATCCAGAGAGGGTTGAAGCCATAAAAGCACTACCATTACCAAGTCATAAGAAAGCCCTCCAAAGTTTCTTGGGAAGGATCAATTTTGTTCGAGAGGTTTGTGCAGATTTTGCAACCCTTGTCAAGCCAATAACTATGATGTTGAAGAAAAGCATGGCTTTCAAATGGACAGTGAAGGTAAGGCAAGTTTTGAGGCAATTAAAGAGGCTATCTCACAAGCTCCAACTCTCATTAACCCATATTTCTCCAAGGATTTCATCCTTTATGCATTTGGAGGTGATGATACAATCTCTACAATTTTAGTACAATAGAACAAAGAAAATGCAGAGCAGCCAATTACCTTCTTTAGCCAAAGCCTGGAGGACTATGAGGTGAGATATTCTTTCATTGAGAAGTAAGTTCTTGCAGTGATTAGGAGCTTGAAGAAATTTAAGCATCTAGTTTCAAACAACAAGGTTCAACTGTTGGTTTCTCATGTGGGAGTTAAAGACTTCCTCCTCAACAAAGATTTAAATGAAAAACATGCAGGGTGGATTACTCGTGTCATGGAGTATGACATTGAGATCAAAGTCACCAAGCTGGTCAGAGGAAAGGGATTATGTGAACAAGCTGGTCTTTAGCAAATCAATGGAAGCAAGAAATGAGAAGGATGTTGTTTTGGCGTTGCAAGACAACCAAGAACAAGGAAATGTTCAAGAAGAGAATGATGGTGTCCTCACTCCTTGTTGGACCCAAGACATAATGCACTTCCTACACATAGGCCTATGCCCTCCAGAGATGAACAAAACAAAGAGAAGGCACTTCAGATTGCAGGTTGTCCCATATGCACTTGTTGATGGTGTTTTGTTCAAGAAGGATGTAAATGGAGTGTTCTTTGAGATGTATTGAGACAAACCAAATTGGTAGAATACTAGAAGACTTCCATAGTGGATCAGATGGGGGTCATTTTGCACCAAGAGTGATAGCCCTCAAGATCATGAAGGCTGGCTATTATTGGCCCAAGGTATTCAGTGATTGTTATGCATGGATCAAGAGGTGCAAGAGTTGTGCTTTCTTCACAGGCAAGGAGAGATTAGTTGCCCTTCCATTGCACCCAATCTCAATTGACCAGCCATTCATGCAATGGCGTTTGGACTTCATTGGAGTCATTAACCCAAACTCAAGCCAAGGGCACAAGTGGATTCTAACAGCCACAGATTACTTCACAAAATAGACTGAGGCAGTGGCACTTAAAGAAGCAAATGAATCTAGTATTCTAGACTTCTATGAGGGGATAACAACCAGATTTGGTATACCTGCCACTATAATATCAGATAATGCCTTGGCATTCATAGGATCAAAGGTGACTGAATGGGGGCATCAAGAATGAGATTTATCTGAGCACTTCATCAAATTATTACCCTCAAGGTAATGGCCAAGCTGAGTCTACAAACAAGAACTTGTTAAGGATCATCAAGAAGACTCTTGATGAAAATCAGAGGACTTGGCATACTAAATTGAAATCAACCTTGTGGGCTGATAGGATAACTCCCAAGAGATCCACAGGTAATTCTCCATTCAAGCTTGTTTATGGAAGAGAGGCAATTTTGCCTATGTCACTTGAGTTACCAACGTTGGAACTCATGAAGCAATTGGAATTGTTAGAGTTTGAACCCATGGAAGTTAGATATGCAGAATTAATGGAGCTCTAAGAGATTAGAGAGCATGCGTGCCCAAGCAATGGAGAAGGATCAAGCCTTGATCAAGAAGACTTTTGATAGGAAAGCTAAGGCTAGAACCTTCCAAGTTGGAGATCTAGTGTTGAAATGGGATGCAGACCGAGCAAAGCCAGGAAGGCATTCAAAGTTTGATGCCATTTGGAGTGGCCCCTACATGGTCACAAAGTGTAAGAATAGCAATGCCTTCCAATTGTCTACATTGGATGGTGAAGAACTGCAGATTCCAGTTAATGGAATCCATCTAAAGCATTGCTACTAGGAGGAAAACTCCTTACCTTGTACATATTAGCTTAGATTTTCATTCCTCCAAGTGCTTGTGCACATTGTTTTGTTGTAGCTTAGTTTTTACTTTCCCTAAGTGCTTTGGCACAAGCTTGTTGTCCCAAACATGCGTTTTGCAGGCCATGTTCCAGATCAGGTGATGATTCTACTCTCACAATCTTCCTCCTTGTAATTTTCTAATCAGTTGGGGTTCCAAGCAGAGAATTTTATGACTCCATGCCCAATGGATTACTTCAGGAAACTGGTAACTTCATCCAGCAGGCAGATGACCCCTCTGAGTCACCAAAATTGTTATCCAAAATAAGCCCCTTGCTTATTTTTTTGGCTAACTCCCTTCATTCCTTCCTTCCTTGTGTCTCAGTCAGAAATTTTTATCTTTCAGGCACTCAAAATGTTCTAGAAATGGTTTCATTGGATAGAGCATCTTCTCAGCTTTCCAGAATGGTAAAGTTTTCCTTCTAACTCCTTGTATTTTTCAAGTTATGGCTCGGACAGAGTTTTGGAGGGAAATTTTCCGTGGGAGTCCGCCAACCAATGAGAAAGCGCCACGTCGTGATGGAATGGTAGATCAGCGGTAGGTGACTTAGAAAATTTCACTAAATATTGGCAAGGTGCATAATGAAATATTTTGGCCCGAAGGCCCGCCAACCAATGGGAAGAGGCCACGTGTCCTCAAGCCCGTCGGAGTTTGGTTCGGCGGAGAGAAATTGGAAAATTTTCCAAGGTTGGCGCAATGGGGAATTTTGGAGCGAAGGCCCGCCAGCCAATAAAAACCTGCCACATGTCCTCAGAGCATCAAAGGCAAAGTGGAGGTGTGGAAGAAAATTTTCCTTTTGCCAAAATAGGGGAAAAATATTGAATGAAAGCCCGCCCGCGCCAATAAGAGCACGCCACGTGTCCATATGGCCGATGAAAACCTTAAGGCGGGCCCGCAGAGGAGAAAGAGCTTGTTCTGGCCCGAGCCAATAACAAGGCACCACGTGTCCGGTATGGGGAAATGGTCAGAGTCAAAGAAAAATTTGGAAGCGCGTCCTCGTGCCAATCGAGCATGCCACGTGTCTTATGAGCATCGAGCCGACGAAAACTTTTTGGAAAATTTTCCAAAGACCAAAAAGGTGTAAAAGGTAAAGAAAATGCCCGTGACCAATCAAAAAGTGCCACGTGGCATCGGGCGATGGGAGGTGGAGATTTTTGGGGAATTTTTCCCAAAGTCAAAATAGAGGGAAAATTTGAATTTTCGGCCCGCCGATTCAATTTTGCCCTAGTTTTGCCCTAAATCTTCAGAAGGGCATAACTTTTGATCCAGAGCTTGGATTTTCACGTTCTTGGTATCATTGGAAAGATGGTGAAATTATCTACATGATGGAGGGCTCAATTTTGTGTTTTGGTGAGGTTTAGAGAGAGAAAATCAAAAATGCCTCTGGCATGGGAAGGAGAACAAAACTAACATTTCAACCACCATTTTTAATGAAGTATGGCTCACATTCTCTCCCAAAGATGGTCAAAAACATCGGGGAATGAACTTTTGAGGGTGCCCATGCTTTTTTAATGGTGTTTGGCCGGTGGTTGAGACATCCATTCACGCTTTCCTGTGTTTCTTCTTCCTAGGGTCGAATTTTCACCATTAAAAGCCAGTTTTGGCTCATTTGTAAGGGGTTAGACAATTTTATGTTTTGCAGACTCCCTTCTTCACCCTAGCAAGTGGATTTGTGGAATATCATACCTCTTTCAGAACTGCAACATGCTTTCTGCCTCTCTGCCATTGTAATGCATGTATTTTGATATTGGAAATGACAATGCAAGCTCTATGAAAGAGTTTCAGTCCTCTTCTTGTGTTGTTTACTTCATTTCTGATCTTTCATTACATTTTATCAGTTTGTGCATGATATTTGTTGCATCTCTATGATCTGTGTCAATTTGTAGAAGTAAATGTTCACCACTCCTTTGGTGTATCACCTTGTTAGTCTTAGTTTATTTCTTTTACATCTTTCATCTCTGTCCCCTTGGAATTTAGAGTAGGATTTATAGTTTTAAGCCTCTATAATTGCAAGCATACATCTGATTAGAGGAGTTGAGGAACCAACCTCTAATATGGAGATTCTTTTCCCATTTTTGCAAGTCCCACACTTGGGGAAAAGATTCAATGTTGTGCAATCACATTGGGTGTTCAAATATCAAACTAGAAATTTGATAAACATCCAGGGGTGTTGTGAATCTGCACTAATGAGTCCCTCGACAAATAAGCACCCTTCATCACATCCACCTAGCCATCACCCCCTTCACCCCATTAATATTAATTTAATTAATTTAATTAAATTAATGCATTATCCTCACTATATTTATTATTTAAATATCTTAATTTAGATAATATCCACACAAACACTTCACCCAGACACCTCATCAAGCCAACTCAACCTAAGACCTATTCTTAGCAAGTTACCATAACTAACTAAGACTTACCCAAACCCTAAAAATCAATGCCTACATTCCCTCTAACCACATTCCCACATGCTCACAAGAAGCTCCCAGTCTAATCCACGGGATAACGACACAAGATCCGAGGAAATCAGGAGGATCTCCCTAAGTTTGGTAAACCTAGGAAATCCCACCTTAACCGATGTCGGTTACCCCTAACCGTCGCCAGTTAAGCCGGACTACCATCGGTTACCCCTTTTAACTCCTAAACTACCTTATTCTCAAGGTTGGAAAACATTGGGAGAAAGTTGATGAGCAAGAACGAGATCTTAAAAGATAACGCATCTTCAGAGAGTCAATTCCAATAAGAACTTGCATCCAAAGAAGGAGATTGAACATCTTCTCCTGCACAACCATCCCAACCACATTCGGATCTATCTAAGCAAAGAGGAGTGTGCATGTAGCCCATGCAGAAGCTTTATTTCAATCGGTGATCACTTGGAGCCTTTTAAACCCATCATCAGCACCTCCATCCTTCACACACTGAGACTTTCAGGAACGAAATCCAAGTAAGTACAACATCATACTTTCTTGGTTATTTCATTCTCATCATTATTTTATCATCCCGTGTTTATCTTGCTCCTTATTGACCATCTCCAACATTTTATACCTCCATAGACCCATCAAAACCTCGTAAAAACATATCCCAGTCACCTGATACCTCCTCCCAACTAACTAAATCCTTTGTGTAATCACAAAGGAGACCAAAACCTGTTCTTTGACGTTTCCAAATCTCACAAGAATCGGTGCGGTTATACCTAACACGGTCGGTCACCCCTAACCGACATCCGGTATCTATGTTTTCCCACACAACCTTAAACAAAGACCCGTCCACCTAATTTCACCTCCCCCTCACTCATTTATGACCTCCCCGAGACCTTTATCGGACTGCAACCCAGAACCAACCATTTGACTGTGGATTCTATTCTAGCTTAACGTTAGATTAGATCTATTTCTTATTGTGTTTTAAGTGAGATACCTAAATTATTTTAAAATAACAATAGGATTTACCTTGTTTTCAACATTAATTTGTTTAAAACATTGGGTGATAGCCATCTAGAAGTACCATACTTCCTGAGATCTAGCTCTTAAGCGAGTTCATTCGCTATATTGTTTAATGCTTTTGGTGGTCTTCTTTTCATTACGGGTAGTTCCTCCTAGCCAAAAGGAAGCTCTCACGGTCGGTGTGGATTCGAAGTCATACGCGTGCAATGCCCATCAATCGACATTTGAATAGGTATTCCTCCTATGCCCATTACCCTATCTGTTTAAATCGATGAATCAAAGAAACAATCTAAGAAAAAAGGTGAAATAGGTTCGCCAAGGAAAATTTTCCCCAAAATTTTAATCTTGAGTGAAGAAAACTTTAGAAGGCCATAACTTTTGATAGAAAGCTCGGTTTTGGGAAAACGAGGACTTTCTGGAAAGCTCTCAATGCCCTCTTTGTACAAGAATCATAAATTTTAGATTTTGATAAAGTTTAAGGGGTCAATTTTAAGAAAACGTGCCTGTAGACTTTTAAAAAGCAAACTGGTAAATTTTAACTTATAAATTTGGTTCAATTTGATCTTCTCCTTCACTCAACATGCCAAATAGACATGGAGAACTATTCTAGGAAGGATTTAGGATGCATTTTGAGGGTAATTTTGCTTGATTGATTTCCAATTCAAATTTTCCAACAATTGAGAAAACGACTACAAAAGGTTTGGGCCCGATTTTGCAATGTTTAAAATTATTTCCTTAAGTGTTTTTTGTCAAATTGAGTGCATTGATATCATAACATGCTAAATTTTAATGTTTTTGTCCAATCTCCTTCCAAAAGCAAGAGCTCCAATCCACAAGAAAATTCGCCCCAAGGAAGCATGCAAAATGTTTCAACAACCCAAAACCAAGCAAAGAGTTTCAATTTTATAGAAGAGGGAAGAGAAGAGGATGAGGTGGATCCATGTAGGATGCCACATCACGCATCCTCAACTCCAACACAAAAGTCAAATTTAATTCTCCAATGCACAATAAAGAGGTGGGTGAAAAATATGACGATAAAATTACACACTCCAAAAAGCCCACACCCCAAAGGACTGAATTTAATAAAATGTAAGAAGAGTGCAATTAAAACATGCACTTGATTTCTAAAAATGCATTAAAAGGGTCTAAAATCAACCCTTCAACCATAGGTATGGTTGGTAAATAACATTAAGAGGTATGGGACAAGTTTTATTTGTCCCACAAGTCTCCAAAAATAGCCTCCGAGGATAAATTGAATTACAAGTAGGTGGAGTGTTTCATACTCCAAAATTTGACTTACACAACTCTTACACATCACTTACACATACTTGCAACATTTAATACAAAAATCCAACAACTTCTATAATTACTTTCTTATATCCCAAATTAATTAATTAACTTTTAACCATATGTTTTCTCACATTAATCTACCACAATTTAATAGAATAATAAAAGGGATAAATGCATCACAAAATAAACACATGAAAACATTAATAAAAGAAAACACATTAATAAAATACACATAACCCCTTGGTCACATTCAAGGTAATCCCCCCATGGGAATCCCTAACAAAAACACACACACAAAACATGTTGCCATGGTGACCTTGTTGAATTCACCTAGAATTCCATTGTGGTTGGTCTCTAATCCCTCAATGTTTGTTGTGATATTTTTAACCTGCAAAACACAAATATCTCCTTTGGCCTTGTGGCCATACCGGAACATCCAACATGATATAAATATAATCACAAAATTATCTATACATATGAATCACAACAACATCAAGGCAATCAACAATATTACTTACAATTCATATCAACAACTATATCATCATCATATAACGTCTATTTTCTAGGTCTACTCACAATATCCAAAAGTCACATGTCTAAACAACATTCATAATATATTCATGTCAAATAGTATATCATCATCCACATATGAAGTGTCTCTAATAATCATCAATCATCATGCATCATAACTAAATCAAGATCAACAATAATCCATGGTCCAACATCTAACATCATACTAAATTAAAACCATAATAATGTCCATAATGTAATCAACAATATCAAGATCAGTATCAAAAGGTGTCAAAGGGAAGTGGGCACTACATATCAATACAATGATATAATAAGTCGAGGCCAAGGCACCCCTCTATTAAAAGAGTGTGTTGAACCTATTTGAGCCCCCCAACTAGAAAATAGTGGGGCCCACCATTTCACAACCGCGTGTTGAAGACTGAAGGCTTAAAACACAAATTTTTACTCTTCACCCATTTTATGCCACATGTTACATTCTGAGTCGTCCACATCCGCAGACTGCTGCGCTACCCTTGGATTTTTCCTATTGGTGAAAATTTCAAATTGCAGACCATAACTTATGCATACGAGCTCTACTTTTCGAGTTCTTTATATTGGAAATCTCTCGAGATGCTCTACATTACTGCAATGGTTTAAGGAGATTTAGGGATCATATGCACTTATAAAATCCTTCATATAATTTCATCTCTGAATCAAACCCAATATCATGCACCACCGTATTGGTTTTCTTCTCTTTTCCTTTCTTGTTGTTAAACCATTTAGGATTCATTTCGATGTAATTTCCAACACTTAGATTCATCATGATTCTTTTTACAATGATTGCAAAATGGTTTTTCATCTTCTTTCTTAACAATAGAATTATTCTTTTGCTTACCCTTTCCTTTACCTTGTTCTTTCGAACCTTTTTCCTTGCCTTGATTGTTTGTTCTTGTGTTTTGAGGAGGAAGACTCCTTAGTAATTTTCCCTCTTTCTTCCAAATGAGTATCTTGCACACACACCACATCAAGATTAGTAGGATTAAGAATGAGAATCATATGTCTCAAATAACTATGTAATCCACCAATATATTTTAGCAGTGTTTCTTGTGTATGGAGATAAATACCAAGAATAAGAGCCCTTTTTCTAAACTCCGTGTATAATCTTGAACACTCTATCCCTTAGTTTGTCTCAAACTTTGCCAATCCATCATAGCTTGTTGCATATATCCTAAAGGATAAAATTGTTGTCTTAGATCATAAATAAAATTATACCAAAAAGAGATTGCTTTACCTTTTTCTCATCTACTTCCTAAAGCTTACTCTCCCACCAGATGAGTGTTGTACCACCCATTCAAAGAGTTTCCAAATGGATTTTTTCTTCATCATCAACAATTTTCTTAACCTTGCAATATATTTTAATATGCTTGGTCCAATTAGCTAACTTTTCTACATTAAGCTCTCCATTATACATTGGTAATTCAAACTTAATATCCAATTTTAATGAAGGAAGAAAATCATATTTTTGTTTTTCACCTTTAGGAGAATTAGAAATAGAAGGAGACTCATCTTTATTTTTACCTTTATGAGCTTCTTTCTCCATCCGTCTTCTCCTATTATGGTACGATTCCTCCACCATCTATTTCATTTGAAGGATTGATTGACAAAAATCTTCTTCTCGATCCTCAGCCATCCCTAGGCTTCATGATCTTCTTGAACCAATTTCCGGATCAAAACCTACTAATTCTCCTTCACCTTTTCTATAATAGGACCTTGTCAACAATTAACACAAACTTGCAATCAAATCACATTAAACCGATCATAGACTAACTTTAATACCAAATGATCCAAAAGCATAAGCACAATTGAACACATTCACCATATTTTTGTAAACAATGATTTTGTCGATTAATTTTGACATTATGACCTTTCCTTATTTTTGATTATTTTTAAAAATTTGCGAGCTATATGGAAATCGAGAAAAACCATAAACAAAATTGCAAGATAATGACACCATCTGTGATAACGAAGTTCGACATTAAAGCCTACATCTTTGGGTCCATTTTAAGGGATTGATCTATTAAAATAACTAAAAATAACACTTACAAAGGTGTATCAAATGATTCAGATCTCCAAGGACATGTCACAATATTCACCTTGCAAAATAAACCCTAGCTTCCTTTGGAAATTTTCTCCAAAAATGTTCCTAACTCCCACAATAAGCCTCTAACTATACACATTCATCTTCGATTAACAATTCAAATATATTCACTCCTTATATAGCTTATCCCCACCTCGTGGTGTAATGACACCCTATAATTTTAGTAAATTATGGGATAAGGGTTCAGATCCCATTATCCCCTACCGATGGCTTAGATTTCCTATGTGGGGAGAAATCCCACATTAAAAGGGCGGTTGTATTATTTAAAAATGGGCGGCCATTATGTTTTGCTCGGTCAGTAGACCACTTTTTCCCCACCATGTTATATAGGTAGGTCAATGACGTGTTAAGTTGGGCTCATCGGTGGTTTAGCCAGTTGAACGACTCACTAATTTGGGAGTGTGAGGAGTGGTGATGAGTTGGAGGGACTTAGTGAGTTGGCGTGCGATGCGGTGAGGAGTTGGTAGATAGAGCGGGGTGGTTAGTGAGTTGGTGAATAGATAGAATGGATTGATTGACTGAGTTGGGACCACTCAACTTACCGAGTTAGGCTATCACCCGGGAAGCTTAGTCTACAATGCAAGAAGGCAATAGAAAGCATAATTTCAATACATTGCAATATATGTCCCACATACGCACCACAATATGAATAAAATAAACTCATATATATAGAATTTATAACATTGTGATATGAAGATCGAAGGAAAAGACACCTCTCCATCAAAAAGTGTGTCGACCCTAGTTGAGGATCCCCAACTATCAAATAGTGGGGCCCCTGTCGATAGAACGAGTGTCGAAGACCGACATCACAAAACCAATTTTTCTTCCATACCACATGTGCCACTTGTCTCAAATTCTTTGGTTTACTTGGAAGATGTGCACATGTCCATGTCACGTGCATACGATCTATTGTTTTTTCCAGTTGGCCAAAAATTTGGTGGGCTATATCTTTGCGTACGACCTCTGTTTTCAAAGAAACAAGATATCGTCGAAAAGCTCTTAATCTGCTCTCATAGTGCAGGAATGACTATGATGCATTCTAGGAAGATCATGGATTAATATTTCTCAATGAGGATCCTCCGAATTAGTAAGAAAGGTTGTTGTTGGTCCATGTAGACTCGTAAGAGCTTTGAATGTTTTATTGGGGTTGTGTTGTTATTGGGGGTTGCAGCATTCTACATGACACCATCCTATTGAGTGCTCTAACTTTGTTAGTTGCTTATTTAAACAAGTTTTGTTATGCATTTGGGGATTATGCATTTTTAATATTTGGATTTATTTTACTACATTTGGGGGAGTGCTTGCTTTGGAGTGCATTATGTGGATTTTGAAATTATTTTGACAAGATGAGCTAGTGCCTCATCCCTCTTTATTTCTATATGTAAAATGTTGTTTTCTCTCCTCGCTCTTATAGCTTTGCATATTGTATCGTGGTTTCTTATTTGAGCATGTAACTATTTGAATGAATGTAGCGAGAACTTACATTGCACCCATTGCGGGGCATACAAGAGTATTTTGTGTGTTGGGGATTAGTTGTATCATTTCGTGGAGGGAAAATGATGAAAATGAAGGGAGATAATTTGTTCATGTCTTATTGGAGGAACCAAAGGAAGGCTTTGACTACTCTTATTGGAGGGATAAAGATTGAAATTTAATGGAGGGGAAATGGAATTTGTGTGTGTATGTGCTTAAGGATGAAACAAAGATTGCTCTACCTTCCTTGATGGAGGAATAAGGGGTAGCCATGATATTTTCTTCCACTTTTCAAGCCTTTGGTTGGAGGGAACATGTGTATTGACTTCATTTTTATTTGATGGCATAATTCTCTTTTGTCCCAATAAATTTGAGTTGCTTTTGGTTGTGAAAATCATGGTGTATGCATGTGTGACTTGGGTATTTGCTTCATTTTCATGCCTTGGCTATTAGTTGGCGAGCCTTGTGTGTGTTGAGAAGTATTGTGGGTCGATGAGGAGACAATCATTTCCTCATTATGCGATTGAGAGGTGAATGTTTCTAGACGATGACTTGATGGAGTGCTTGGAAGAGGATGTCTCGATGAAATTGAATTATGGCTCTTATTGTAAAAGCCGATAGTGAAAACATCATGTGTTGTGCTTCTTATTGGCTCTCAAAGTATGAGAAAAATTGTTGTATTGGCTTATGGAAATCCTTGCATGTTGTTTCAAATTGAATGCTTTATTCCCTTCAATTTAAGAGCAAATGTTGCATTTTTCCATATATAAGTTTGAGAGAAAATATTCTATCCATACATTTTTACTTCTTGAAAGTGATTATGCAAGTAAGAGATTGTAATAAGAGCTTATTTTGGAAAGTTTGAATCTTGAAATTTAACGAATGTTTAACTACTTATCTTCCTTTATTTCCCCAATGTGAAGAAATGCAAAGTATGATTAAAGTTGTGTGTTAATAAATGCAAATTATGATTAAAGTTACGTGTTAATAAATGCAAATTATGATTGAAGTTATGTGTTAAGAAATGCAAATTATGATTAAATTTGTGTGTTAAGAAAAGCTCTGTAGTCTCTTAGAAGCATGTTGACAGTTAATCATTCACGTTATATTGCAAATCTTTGTAAAATAATGCGTGAGATCCTTTGTATGTTGAAATATTACAAGTGAAATTGTTGTAAATGAGTGTGAATTAGTCGAGAGGAGCATTGTATAACTCTCTTTTCCTCCTCCTACTTATTCTTTACAAGTAAATAGATTTGGGGAATTTTTGCAAATTTAAACTCTTAAAAGCTTGTGTGAGTTGGAATTTGCAAGCAAACAAGCTTGTGATTGTCACGGGAAGAAAAATAAAACATGTAAACTTGTATAAACGTGGTTAGCACAATGCTCTAACATTAGTTAAAAATGTGGAACTTTAGGGGTTTTAAGTGATTAAAAACTATCTACACAAAACTCTACATGTTTATATTTAATTTTATGATATTTCCACAGTTTGACATAGTGCTAGTTTTATCTGGAAAATTGTGTAAGAGTTTAGAGAAGTCCAACTCTTATATAATGTTTATATTTAGTTTATATAATGTTTGTTATAGCATCATGCATAATTTTTACATACATATTTTTATAAAAAAGAAATGAGTTTATATATGTGTGTGTATACATATATAAATACATATGTATATATATACATCTACATATATCTATATATATACATACATACATACATACATATACACACACATATATTATGTTGACATTATATATGTATATACACACACATAGATACATACATACATACATATATCATGACCCTCACTCTTTTTATATTAATATTTCATAAAGACATATAAGGTGGTTAAGGTCGAACCCTCCCACTCACACTTCTCAATTTTAATTTTTAAAATAAAACAACTAATATATATATATATATATATATATATATATATATATATTAACATCAAATACGTGCGTGTTAACATATTATATATTTGTATATATGTTAACATATCATAAATGAATATTATATAAATATATAAGTACTAATTGTTTTATTTTAAAAAGTAAAATTGAGAAGTGTGGGTGGGAGGGTTCGGCTTTACCCACCGCATACACCTTTATGAAATACTAATATAAAAAGAGCGATGATTGCTCTCTCTCTCTCTCTCTCTCTCTCTCTCTATATATATATATATATATATATAAAATATGTCAATCTATTAACATATTATATGTGTGCTAACATATTATATATGAAAATTATATAAATATTAATTGTTTTATTTAAAAAAGTAAAATTAAGAAATGTGGGTAGGAGGGTTCGACCTTACCCACCCCATATGCATGCATGAAATATTAATACAAAAAGAGTGAGGGTTGCGGCTATTTTACACAAGTCGCGACCCTTGTGATTTTAATTCGAGACAATGGAGGGTGAGCGGTCTTGGCCGACTGACCCCTCTCCACATTATTACTATGAGCTCGACACACCTTGGCCCTAAGGGGCCCTACTTGAAACTTCGCAAGCACCATAGATAAGAGTCACGACTAAGGCATAATACACGGGTCACTCAACATGTAAGGTTAAACCTTACCTTTGAAACCATGAAGCGCTTGACCTATAACCGCTTATTATACCTAAATTGTTATGTGTCATATATATTTGCGCATATACAATACAAAAATATAATGAAATTGAATGCGTGCACACACACATATACATATAAGGGCATATATTTTCAAATTATATGTATGTATGTACCCACTTGGGCACATATATACATATATATACACCCAAAGGATTTAAAGAGAAAATTTCCAAAACAAATAAATATAATAAAGATAGGAAAATAAAATAAATATAATAGGGGTGGGTGTATATACATGTGTATACGCCCATGCCCTAATTTTTGTGGAGCCTCCATTGGAGCTTCAACATCAAACCTTCAAATCCCACAAAATAACGAGGACACAAAAACAAAACAAAACCTTATCGAGCTCATAAAGAAAATGGGGTTTGTTGGGCAAACTAGAGAATCTAAGGCGGAGGATCATTTGATTAATGCCCCTAATTTAATCCTTCAATTGTATTTGTAGAAGAGTTGACTTTCCTCTAACATGAGATTAGATTAAATTAATCAAAATACTTAATATGACGACCTTTTGAATATTTAAATGGTGTGTGCACATTTAATTGAAGGGGGATTGTGATTGTAGCGAGGGCTAATATCACTTATGACAACTCCTATCCTCTAGGCTTCCTCTTAGACACAACTTTGGAAACATTTATGGACTTTAAAACACACATACAATAATTCAACCTCCACGTTTAAACTAGTTGCCAACTAGGTTTATCTGTGGAGCTAATTTACCCGCAGGCCTTCATTGCTTAATTGTGAAACCTGAATGAATTGCAGGAGCACAAGTCAGGTTATGTGTCATGGTGGCATGCCAAAACATAACCCAAGAAATGTTTCTTGCATTTCGATTTTTGTTAATTTTTACAATTTTTATTACGATTATTTTACAATTAACAAGTTGATTTTGGTGGATTAATTTAAGGGCATTACAAAGAGTGTAAAGGCTAGTCCTTATCTCTATTAAAAGCGTAGAAACTTGTATCGAATCTAACCTTAATATTTAAATTATCTAAAGTTAGCTAAAGTTAGGCACATGTAATATATTGAACCAACATACTCGTGTGTTTGTCGATTGTTGGTCCATATTAGGCTCCTATTGACGTGTTTTCCTTGTTTATTGTTAGCATATTCTCCTTTGTTCTTCTCCTTCCTCTCTTCTTTCCTGTCTCTTCCCCTTGTTTTTATGTTGTTTTGGATATATTCCTAGATTCATACCACTATGGTTTAGAGGCCTTTTGTTTTTGTTTGGATGCATCTGTGTCAAGTGGTCCCATGTTTGTCAATTATTCCACTTGTTGTGTATCAACATGCACTCCAATAGGGTCTGAATTTGAGAGCTCAATACATACATACAATTATTAGCACATTTAAGAAAATCACATAAAGAATGCTTTATAAATTTGTGTGATAAAAGAACATTCCTACTAAAAGTAATTATAAGCATTTAGAGCAATAATTAAGCATTTAAGGACATCTGCAGAGTATCTAGTCTTTATTGTTGCATTAATTAGATCATTGAAAGCGACAAGGGTTGGACACTTGCATTATACTAGACTTTTGGTTGACTTGCATTTTACTTAGAGCGTAGATTTAAGGAACTCTTTTCATTAAGGGTTTGCTAATAATGGAGAGATAACAAACCCCTCCACGCATCCCCTTATTTTTTTTAATTACAAATTTACAAGGTGGTGTTGATCTATCGGGCTTTAAGTAAAAATATTAGTTTCTTAGAGATTCACTATTTTTCGACGATTTTCTTTTTTTTTAATTACAAATTTTCAAAGTGTTGTTGATCTATTAGAGTTCTAAGGAAAAAGATTAGTTTCTTAGAGATTCACATATTTTTGACGAAAAGCAAGGGAGAATTTTGAAACCTTAAAAAAGAAGAACATAATTGTAATTGTGAGTACCGGGGCGTACTACTACCATATAATCATTACAATCTTTTATGTCCACATTGATATTTCTTGATATGCAAAATAATATTTTAATTTATACAATTAAATCAGATTGTAATTACTTCATATCTAGTTAGGCCAATTTTTATGGGTAGATTTGGTATGATTTTTTTGGAATGTAAAATCACTATCTAAGACAATATATGTACACACGGCTATCAAGATCAGAAAATGAGTGGGGGTACCATGGAGGTTGTTGGCATTGAAAAATTGGATGGGACCCTAGGTATAAGGGGTGGACCCTCCCAATCTCGGCAGGGGATTCTCTTGTACGATACAATTATAGGGACTCTCCCATCATCCTTACAAAATGACCGGCAATGTTCCTCCACGTAAACCTCACGCTAATTCCGCCATTAGTTCAAGTCCCTGTTTCAAATTAAAACATTAACACACGCATGCGGACAGTCGCTGTCCTCGTACACAACCTGCTCCTCTATTAATTAATATTATTATTCTCTCTCCATATTCCCAAACCCTCTTTAGTCCTTTTCGCCCTTCCCTCAAACTCAACGCTTACTTATTTTGGGGCCCCGCTGGCTTAAGGGTCAAGGGTTCGAATCCCCGCCACTCCGCCTCCTTTACCCACCCTGTTATTTTGCTTCCCCCGATCATTGAATAATCCATCTTCACTCTGTTAACCACATTGTTGTGGAGCATACACAATGTCGGCTTATTTGGACGGTGATGAAAGAGTCCGTCGGATCTCGGCGGAAATTCGAGTTGTGCCAGATTTTCCAAAGCCTGGTAAATCATATTCCCCACCTTTTCATCCTCTTCTCTGAACTGCGTCTGAAATTTCAGAATTATCAAATATTTTTTTTTTTTATTTTCCATGGACCGCCCTAAACTCGAACCAACGGTCTCCTACTATATGTTGCGTCGCTTTGCTACGCAAGGTACATGTTCTTTCGCTGTCCGGAAGCGTGGATTGTTCTTCCAGTTCCAGCTTTTTTTTTGGTTGATAACAATATGCTGTTTAATATTTTTGTGTACCTTGTCATATCACAGAGGTGTAACTTAAGAATATTTTTGTGTACTTTGTCACTTTCCCATTTTTAACTTAAATGAAGTAGAGTTGAACCACATTTTCTTGCTACATGTTAACTGTGATCATGAAAGACCATATACAGGATGATGACACGGACTTTTAATGCAGTTAAGGTTAAATTTTTGTCTAGGACCTGTCACAGTATATCTAGTTTGACAAAAGATTGTTTTTAGGATTGCTAAGCTTTTCCCCTTGTTTTGTTTTAATGTTTTGAAGCAGGCTCTTATGTACTAATTTATGGCTGTAAATGGCTACCGTTGAGCTTAATATAGTTATAAGATGGACAAGTTAATATAAAATATGTTGCATTGGATCAAAGATATCTGCAGGCAGACATTTGCGACACCTCTTCTGAAGATTATGTTTAATCTTCTGCTTCTTTTAAACTGTCCATTCTATAAATTCTTTGTTCCTATGAAGTCTATGGGATGATATTAGGCACATGCCACAAGTACGCTTATATTTGCAATCACAAACTAGTTCATCAAACATTAAACCAAGACAATCGAAAAAGGTGTGGGGAATCATTCCTAAATTTTAACAATCACATTAACGGTTTTCTAAGTTAGGGTTTGAAGATTCATCTTGCAAATAGAATTTTTTTGATAATGTGTTTTTGGATTTATTGCACAAAACATTACAATCACAGAAACAGTTTTCTAAATGAGAAAAACATACTTTTGAGAGGTCCTGCAGACTGCTTTTGGATGTTAAAGTAATCTTATCATACATTGTTTTGAAATAGTTGTGAGTTTATTTTTGCAGACTGCTTTTGTCTATTATTTTGAAATGTTCATACGCAAGTTTCCGATTGAGAAATTTCACAAATATTTTTGGTGGTTTGATGTGCAGGAATTATGTTTCAAGACATAACAACATTGCTTCTGGATCACAAGGCCTTTCGGGACAGCATTGACATATTTGTCGAGAGGTACAAGGACAAGAATATTACAGTGGTGGCAGGTAAATTCTTGCATTTGTTACAACTTTACCGTGCTTCATCAAAACTATGTTATATAATTTAGGGAGATCGTGTTATCAAATGTATATTTCTCTTCGTGACATTCATCCTTTTTACACTTGAGGATGGATTCAAAATTTGTGAATTGATTATTGTAATAAATGATCACTTCCTAAGCTTAAAACACTTCGTTAGAAGTTTGTTGTTTATTAATATTAAATGTTTGGAAACATTTACAGAGCAAATTTGCTCATTTAATATTTCTATCTAATTTAATTGATTGTATTACTGTCTTGCTAAGGGATACATAGTGCATTGAAGACCACATAGGGTTCACAAATTCTGGGTTTCAAAATTCTTTAAAGGATTGGAGAAGACTTTTGTTTTATTATTTTTGAGATGCACGTCTATTTTAATTCCTATGCCTGAATACAGAAAATAGAGGTATAAGTTATAACATATGTTATAAATAATAGCTTTTTCCTAAATTTTTCTTTTTTAAAGAGAGCACATGGGAGTTAAAATTATACATCTTGAAGGGAGTTGAATAACCCTATTCAGATATACTGTGGGCACTCATCAGAATGTGAGAAAGGAATGAACCACATTTAATGTAGAAAATGGATATGTTCTTAGAATAGGAGGAATGTGCAAAACTAATTTTATGTACAATGACTGTAATCTCTGGGAGGTGCAGTTAACTCCTCTGTCCAGGGAAACAAACCAAGATTTGGCTGCATAAGTTTCATAGAAGCCCGAGTATTACTCTAGTAATGTGTTGCACGAGTGCAGATGTAAACTATTACCGTGTGATTGGTATGGGTTGAATTTGTTTTCTTATTTTTATAATTGTACTTTGGTTGACTTTAGGAGGAAGACTGTATATATACAATTTTCTAGGAACTTTAAGTGTAGATTCCTTTGTAACAAGTTTGTGGAGGTTGAGAGAAAAAAAAAGTTTCAATGGTAGTAGATTTGTAGTGCAGCCAGATTTCTGTTTGGATCATATAAATATTTGCTAGAATTAGATATCACTTTGGCCAAAAAGAAGGGAGAGACATTTTACGTAATCTGCAATTGATGACTTGTTCCATCAACAGCTTAATCATGTCATGTATGCTCATGGGAAAGGATTAACTCAACTCTTATACCATTGTTAAGGATCACCTTTCTTGTATGCACATATACTCACATAAACCAGAAATTTTTATTTATCTGGTTGGCATGCAAAGAATTTTACTTAAAAACTAAGATGGTAAAGGTGCATATGATATCGTATTGAAACCTTAGAATAAAGACTGGAGTATGGTCATCATCAAGGGTATTGTGCCCAAGCTTCAATCAGTGCCATTTGATGTCCAGTGTCAGCATCCCATTCATGTTTATGTCTAGTGTCTACCAAGTTATGGCACTAACTGATCTGGATGCGAGAGCTAATGTGGAAACCTGACACATGGTTCAAATTTCCTAAACAATGCTCAACCTCTCTGTGAATGTAGATCCTTAATCTTCCTTACAGATTTCGACTGTTGTCTGCCATCCCACTTTGGTGATGGGATCAGTGGTATCAAAGCAAGATTTGTATGGCATTTGGAAAAGATTAGTTCATTGCATTTGTACACGGTTGGCTACAATAGCTTACACCAGTCTAAACTTGGACAGAGGGGCAATGTGTAAATATTGAACCAACCTCAATTTCAGGATATCCTCCAACCAGAATACCCAGAGGAAAGAAAATGGCTGAAGAAAAAGAATTCCAGAATTTTTGAAAGGAAGAAATGCTATCTCTATAAGTACAACAAATAGTTGACAAAGTATTGGGGAAGTAGTTGGAAGAATTGCAGAAGAAACAAACTCAGTAAATGATCCAACAGGTATATATAATTGCAAAGCAATTTACTAGATCACTCCTGAAAGTCATTCCATCGGAAGAAAATGCCCCTTCATCCCAGGAACATAGATCTCTTGGGAGCTCCATTCCATTTAAAGTACAAACAAGTTTAATTTTTTTAATTTAGAAGATAAAATAGAGGCAGAAATGGATGCAACAACTTTAGTCTTATTTAATACAAAATCTGCTTATCGATCATAAACCTATTGCCATTGTTTCCCTCATAATGTCTAAACCAGTTCGTTGCTGGTGAGAAAATTACTTAGCACAAAAAGACAAAGAGGGTCATCATTATATTATTGTTACATAGGCATGATTTGTTGATGCTACCAAAAAATATTTGTATCCTCTCAAATATGAAGAGTAGATGTACAAGAGATGGTGGTTTTTGAGACCGAGGAAAGTCAAACGGGTCCAGAGTTACAAACTTACACGGATGATTTTGATTTAGTGGCAGCCAAGTTAGGGCATCAAAGATGATGAGAAGCTCAAAGCGTTGAAGTATCAATGTGGACTAGCTCCTTATATTTAGCAAGAGACAAAGAAGTTCCTCACTGTCAAGCCACTTAAGAGGTATATCACCGTGCTCTCAAACTTGGAAATTTTTAAGGAGAGGGAAGACATTAAAATTCTTTTATTGTAATTTAAGAAGACAAACTACTGTTTAAGCTTGGTTGTAATAAGAAGGATCATAAAAAGCCTAACCAGCTTAATAAAAAGACTGTTTTTAGGCAATTCTCTAGAAGAAGTAACGTCAACAATGAGCAATCCAAAGAAAATTTTAATACAACATGGTTTTAATAACTTCCCTTGGTATGATGCTAGCAAGTCCTTTAAAGTTTATAGCCTGTTGCTCGCTCAACAACTAAAAGCATCGAATTTTTAAGGCAGAGATAGAGGTGGAACTATGATAGACACTAAATCAGAAGCCATAACTTTGATGGTTGAGTAATG
This sequence comes from Taxus wallichiana var. yunnanensis, assembly GCA_018340775.1. NCBI lineage: Eukaryota > Viridiplantae > Streptophyta > Pinopsida > Cupressales > Taxaceae > Taxus > Taxus wallichiana. Next base: position 692,911,299 of record CM031239.1, read on the forward strand.
ACCAGGACCTACAGAATAAAGGAGAAATCATTTGATGCGAACAGTTGCAAGTGCAACAGTTGCAACTAAGAGAGAACACGAAATTTATGCAACTGCTCATGCTGCACACTCATTTGTCTTAAGCATATATAAAGATTATATAGGACTCACAAGGAAGCTTCTAGAGGAAGGAAACTTTTGAGAGAATAAAGATATACATATAGATATGCACATGATTTAATAATATGCAATGAGCTTATGCAACCGAAGATTATGTTTAAAACATCCAACAAAATACACTTGCCCATGTGACTACTTAATAAACTGCACTACTCCTTGTGGCCATGTTTAAAGATTTCCTCTCTACCATGGTACTTTTATCCAATTTCAATGACTTAAACATTATACCTTATCAGATGAGCGAGAAGACAATGGAATTTAGCACATGCAGTCCACAAACAGTGTTCATGGACTTCCCAGATAAAAAGGATCTAAATGTTGAATAAGACAAGTTGGAATGCTTGGCAATACATTATCCTAGAGAGTGAAACGAGAGTCATCTGAAAAGTCTGAGATCTGAATTTCTAAAAACATAAATCTTAATTTCCTAATCACAGAGATGCTGGAGCTGTCAGATGAATAGAATCTAAATGGTGAAATAGAGGAATTGGAACTCTTGGCACTGAAATATCCTAGAGACTGAACTAAAAGTTGGTTGAAATCCAGAATCTGATGTTCTAAAGAGAGAAATCTCACTTTCCTAACAAAAAATTGATCAATTAGCTCTGATGAATACTGTAATGAATTAAAGTGAAACCTATAAATTCTGGAAATGAAATGTCTTAAAAATATGAACTAATTATTTTTTGAAACAAAAATATGTGATTGATAAATAAAATATCCATTTGAAAACAACAATACTCTGTTCTAATACCAGCAGTGCACAAAACAACCAATGCTCTCAAATTATCCAATCACAATGTGACGACATCAGTTTTCAATGTATTAAGTGCGGGTCCATCTAGATCATTTGTTTTTTGCATAAATTAAAAAAACCTATTGTTAACAATAATTTTTGTCATACATATAGACTAGCAAGCCCTGTCCTAGCTAACATTCCTCTAAAAATATCCCTATCCTTGCATTATTCTTCAAAAGGAATCTTTGGCCTTTGCCTGGATTTTTGCTCTACCCCTCTAAAGCAATGTTTGGTCTTTACATGGGTTAATTTGCTTTATTCCTCTATAGAAACTGTTAGCCTTTGCCGGCTTTATTATTTTAATTCTAGTTTTCTAGGGCAGGATCGTGCTTTGTTCTCATCCTATTTTTATTGAAGAGACTTATTTTCTATTTTGAAAATTTTCTTGAATAAACTAAGTTTTCAAACAAAGATGGTATGGATATTGACACACATACAATGTTTTTTGACGACTCTTGGATAGGATACGCGGATAGGTCCTTACAAACACAGGCTTCCCAAAAGTAAAAATATATTCTCTAGATGTTGAACTTTTGTCGGATTGTTTCTTGTCATCGTCTTTCATCTGCACAATTCTGATACTTTATCATTTATATTTTTGGCATGTCTCCAAGAAACATTTTAATATTTATTTGAGGGTGGCACCATATTTGTCTTAAATGTTCTTCTCCATATTCAAAATTTTCACATTATATACCTTAATAGTAGCATTCTTTCTATTGTTCCTCGGGGTATGTCTCCACCCCACAGCACGCTACAGAGGGTGGAGGGGCCCATCCTCCCCTTCTAGTCCCTAGGCTATTTTTCAATTCCAATATCGTTCCTAGGATTTTGAGGGTACTTTTAGGCATCCTGTTTTTGCAACCCCACTTTTTCTTGTCCTCTCTAAAAGGGGGCTTTGTGGAAAAATCTCTACTTTACCTCGCACCTCATTCTGATAGTGTTGTTGATACCTTTAAAGTCTAAAATTGCAGTGGGCTCAAATATATTTTCGTATCAATTTTCTTAGTGCCTTGAATGGATTGAAGTTTTCTTCCATTGTTTTAGTCTCTATTGGATGTAAAGCTTTATTGGATACTAAGTAATGGCTTGGACAACTAGAAAGTAGCTATTTTTTCACCAACTATACTAGATTAGTTGCTAGTCTAGTGTTTAAATGTTGCCTTGATACACGTGTGCCTATCCAGATCCAGCTGTGATACAAGTTGTATCTGATCCATTCTTGGATACAACATGAAAAGTTTGATATACATGTATCATTAAATTTGAATTTACAATATGTATATATATATATATATATATATATATATATATATATATTGGATAGGTAGATATGTATACGACATGGATACTTGAGCTGCATTTGGATACTGCACGATATACGGTGTGCATCCGATATGTATCTCCTACATGCTCATTTCGATACATGGGTATCCAAAGTATTTGGGAACTTAGAGAATAAACTTATTTTTTGCGTAGATTATTCTCTTAGTGAAACAAATTAGGATCATTGCAAAAACAGAATTTAATATCATCGATCTACTTTCTTGGAATTGAAAAAAGCTAGAAAAGTAGCACTTCGGTTCCCGGAAATACATAAAAAGAGATATTTCCTGAGTTGGTATGGTTACCAATGAAGGCCAAAAAGACTCCAAGTGCAGTATGATTGCTGTATTTAGCCAGTGTATAGTCTCGATAGAATCGTGCACAAGAATCACTTTCCACAATACACGTCCTCCTCTAAGGCTTAACAACCTATTTATAGGTAGTTTCCCATTATTACTTGAGCTTTTTACATATTGGATAATTATTTTTTTTAAAACAGAAATTACACCTGGTCTGTATGGACAAAATATATTAATGACTATGAAATTCCTAGTAGGCCTGCAAAACTGGTCCCAATGGATGCTCAAAATTCCTAATGGACACACAAGGTTCCAAAAACTATTATTACCATTCAAGCTGATTGAATCAACCATTGTAAAAGCCCCCTCCTCCAAAGCAATTGTAGTGTTGGGTGTTGCATTGTTCTAAGAGCACCTCAGTCTTTTGCTTCGTCTCTCTAAAAAAGCATGTTCGTCATCTAGGGAGGCCAAAAATTTGAAAAAAAAGAGTTCTACCTTACCACTTCGAGCCTGAGGCATGGAATATTTCTTCACTCATGAACCCCTTGGCAGTTCAAGAGTAATGCAACTTATCCACTCTTGCTAGGACCTTATAAATCGTATTGTTTGAAAATCCCCCATTCCATAAGATGATGCAAAATCTAATATGGAGGAGGACCTTGTTCACAAAGGGAGGCTAAATCTGATCATGGGATCCTTTTCCTTGAATATGTTGCACAATTCTAACTATTTTCAGAACAAAAACTATGGAATTATTGCAGCAAATTCAAGACTGAGTTTCTTAGTTTTAAGGTACTAAATGTCGTTAAAATTAGTCAGGACATGTTATGATGATGCTAGAAACAGGGTTGCTTATTTTATCAATACTTACAACAGAAAATAAACTCAAATTTTCATTTTGTTGGCATCGGTTTTAAAATCAGTGGCAAGTTACTGGCACTAATACCTAGGAAACTGTCCTTTCATGTGCATTCATATACATGATAATAATCTAGATTCTAGAATATATCATCTAGATTTTCCTCATAGTCATCTTCATGAACACCACTAGCTCCACTCTCCATCCCTTGTGCAAAAGATCCCGATTCTTCTTCATCAATATAGCTTTAGGAAGTGTGATTTAGAATGGACCCAAGATGTCATTATATAGCTTTTAGGAAGTGTCTTTAGCAAGTTTAGGTAGGTAGATTAGGTTTAGGTGCAATAAATGAAGGTTTTTTTTTTTTTGAAGTTACGATGCTTTAAAAATTAAAAAGTGGGGAAACACCTGGGATGTTTTCGGAAACGTTCCAAATGTTTCCAGAAACGTCTCAGATGTTTCCACTGCGTTTCGTACTCGGTTCACATTTCCAAAGCGTTTCAGGGCAGAAACGGCAGGGTCCCAGGCGTTTCCTGGTAACAGAGAACAATGATGTAGAGAAATCAGTAATAAAAATTTGAGATGCATTGGATTGACTTTTTCACTTTATTTGATTGAGATATATTTGGTTATTGTATGGTTTGTGTGTTTGCTGTGTAATTATCATCACTTAATTTGTAAGTTAGGCCAATCTCATGAAGAAAAATTAAATGTTTGTTTGTGGTGTATATTTCAAGTGTACGGTGTTTTTCTTGCAATCTTGGCTATCAATTGTTGTGCAGAATAACTATAAATGGCAAAAGAACATATGTTTTATTCTTGTCACTCTTGAATTTTGTATGTTTTATCCTTGTCACTCTTGAATTTTACAATTTTTGGTTGCTTTTAAGGTTTTACATCATCGATGATATAAACAAACATAACATGCTTGACAAATTTTGCAGGCATTGAAGCTAGGGGATTTATTTTTGGCCCTCCAATTGCGTTGGCAATTGGGGCTAAATTTGTACCCATGAGAAAGCCAAAAAAGTTGCCAGGTAATTCTGATTCCTCTTTTATGCCAACACAGGAAACTGTTGTCATTGTTATTACTTTTTTGACGGTTCAACCATTTCTCCATTATAATGCAAGATTTATCATCATAAAAGTATTACTTGTATTTGAAGTTCTTATTTTAGGACCCATGCGCCTTAAAATGGGTTGGGGGATTCAAAGTCTCATTAAATATTTAATTCACGCTTCCCTTCCAAACCATATTTGCTAGGTTTGGTGGCAAACTTTGCTGAATTGGTTTTGACTGAACCCGGTTCCTTAAGGGCTGAAAAGATAATGAAAACTAAAAGCTTAAAACATGTAAAAAAGTAAAAGCTGCAGAAAAGAGTATTGTTGTAAATTTTCCAGGAACACTTCCAGCATATTTTTAATATTCTAAATGTGTGGATAGTAAGGATGCTGCAAAAGTGATTCTCTAGCAAGCGGTCCTATGAAAGTCAAATAGCTTTAGAGGTCCCTGCATTCTTGGCACCTAGAGCTCCATAAACTAGAGGCAGCCACGAGTGATATGGTAAAGGAAAGTCACTTGGTTCAGATGGGTTACCAGTATAATTTTATAAGAATCCTTTTGGTATTTAATTGGAATTAGGCAGAAAAGGCAGCAAAATATATTATAGGCTAGGAATTAGTCTATTAGTTACGCAAACTGTTATGTCAACTGCCACAACCTTAGCAACTTGGTTCTATAAATTCTTTTATTGTAACTTGTAATGTTTGATCATGCGGAGATCCACATGTGAGACATGTTATCACGTCTTGCCTACATTACTGGCTGAAGGCCCCGTACCTGTACTGGTATGGTTCTGATACTGGAAGTGATCCAGGTGCCTTTTGGGTGCCTCTCGGGTTCTTCTATTATCCTAGGTATGAGTCTGTCATAATGAAACCATAATTAAAAACTGTGCTGGTATGGGTATGACAGTTATTCTATAAACAAAAAGGACAAAATTAAAGCACAATAAAATACATCAAATGAAGTACACACAACTAACTAAATTGCTGCTAGTCCTATTGCAGCTGGTTCTAATGAATCAATTGCTAATTTGGATGCTTTTTGATGAAGAGCAATACGATGATTTGTTCATGTAGTTCTTGAGTTTGTGTTTGACCATTGACTATTTTCCTATTTTGAACAGATAATATAAATGCCTCATTTAATTAGGCGTGTTGTTATTTTTTATTTATTGTAGCGTATAACATCAATGCTTTGGTTAATTTTGTTTCTTTTGTCTATATTTTCTTATTCTTTTTGTATGAATGTACCAAAGCCAGTACACACAAGGTCCAAAACACAATGATGAACCACCAAGGTATGTATCCACACATGAACATGAACTTGAACTGAAACCCATACCAATAACACAATTTCTTGAATATCAATGCTACATCATATCATATTATTTAGTCTTGTAAGTGCTATCATGTATATTAGCTTATTAATATATTTCAATGAGAATCAATAAGTTATGTACCCTTACCTCAAATCAAACCCGAACCCAAACCCATATCGATAACATAACATCTTGAATATTAATGCTACATCATCTCATATGATTTGGTTTTGTAAGTACTATCATGTTTATTATCTTGTTAATCTATTAGCCCTAAAAGTTGGGAAAATTGCCACCATTATAGTATTTCATATTCCAATTTAGTAGAAAGCTCATAGTGATAGGCAAGAATACTGCGATAGAAGAATCGACTGGAGGGGATATGTGAAGGGAAAGTGGTATCTGTATGATGGTGTCATAATTTCTATTATGCCTTGGTCGGGCTTACTCATTAGTTGTATCTCAAACTTTAGAAAGGAATTTTATAGACAATTAGAACAAGGACCTTCCAAGGACCTACACGAACATTTTTATTCACCGATTTGCAAAACTTTGAAAAAGCATGGATGAAGTGACTTTATATTTCTTCTAGCATGGTTGATTCAAAATATTGGTTCGACATTCATATTTTTAGGTTTCCATATTCATTCAAAGATTTCTAAGATTTGGCTTGCAGATTTTGTTTAAAGCATGCTTAGGAAAAACGAAAATGTCTTGATTGCATGAACAAATCTAGATAGATCAAGTGAAGTTCTTTTTTAGTTATTTGTAAAAAGAGGCAAATTAGCAGTGGCCCAACCCTGTTACATCATAATGAAAGGGCCATAACGCCCAGATACAACCATAATCCCAACAAAAGACAAAAAGATATAGAACAACATATGCACAACACAAAGACGACAAAATAACAACCTATCAACAACACAAGAACAACAAAAAGACCGACAAACAAAAAAGGACTAATCAAACATTCAGAAAGAGCCACCTTCATGTTGGACACTGTGGCTTCCAAATCTTCTAGTACACTCTGAAACTTCTCTCTAAACTTTCGAGTGCCTTCACTTTTTCACTTTCGAATGGAAATTAAGTGCATTGATTTGAGATATGCAATTTTCCATGGTCAGTTTGCAAAAGGTTTCCATAGAATTGATCCTCTGTTCCAAAAATTTATTCTCTTCGATTAGACCAGTAACCATTTCTTTCATCTTATTTTTGTCGAGGAGAACTCTTTGCCTTTTTCTTTCCGAGTCTGATTCATCTCTTCAATGTCCTTTCCCATTGCTAGCAAGCATTTAGCAACATTCATGTCCCTGCTGTTTCTCAAAGCTGAGTCTCCCACAACCAATTTTTCTTTTTCTTTTCTAGTTTTGCTTCTCAAAATTCTTTGGGAGGAAGACTTACCTTCAAGAGGCTTACTGCTAGACTTTTCACCAAAATTGGGAGAATGAAACTTAATCCCAATAACAAGTTTAGGGATTTTGTCAACCACATGGTTATGAATGATGAAAGTAACAACTTGATGGAGAGTAACCACTCTTTCCCCAGCTAAACCTCCAAAATTGAAGTCTTGAAGCTTCCAAAGAGAGAATGAAAAATGGGATACTAACCAGGAGATGATGTCTGAAATGATTAAGAAACACCAGATGGTGGCCTTTGACTACTTGATATAAACCATCAAGAGTGATATATTTCATGATCAGTCTTGCAACTTCGTTGTATGGTTTGTGGAAAGAATCCCTCAGAAATCCTCCGTAAATGGGATTATCTGCTCTCCTTCTTGAGGAAATTTTCTTTTCTCCTCTTTGTCATAGTTTTTACTTTGGAACCTAAAACCTTCCCTATTGAGACCCGTCACAGTAGCAATGAACTCTTTAGAGATTTCAATGCCTCTGTTGAAACCCGTCACAGTAGCAATGAGCTCTTTAGAGATTTCAATGCCTCTGTTGAGACCCGTCACAGTAGCAATGAGCGCTTTAAAGATTTCAATGCCCATGCCTTTAATGGAGGCCCATCATTTCTTTCAACTCTTAGCAAACTCTTGTGAAATGTGGGGATCATAGGCTTGGACCCTCTCCATAAATTTGGTAAAGCTTCCAGTTTGTAAAATCTCCCACAGGATTGTCCTCTTTCTATGGTTTGTTGAGAATCAGTTCCACTTTGCACAAATCTCCCCATCGTAGACACAAAGCCCTCAATCTCTTTGCAATATCACCTATTGGACTAACAATGGGAGGAAAGGAGAAACCCTAGTGTGAAAATCAGCAAGACTTTTCTCACAAGTCGGTCCAGAGTGGAGGTGGAGTAAACCCTCTTGTTGCCAAAACAAGAGATAATAATCTCTAGGACTAATATGTGCCACATCATTATAAGAGGACTTTGATAAGACTGGGTATAATTGGCCTCATGATTGATTTTGTGCATAATATCATGTGGAATGTCCTCCTTACCATACCACTTTTAAGACCAAGGGCCTCAACACCAGTATTAGCAAAACAATTTGCTGTGTGATTCTCTTCCCTATAAATATGTTGAATATGAAAACACCTAAAAGATTGAAGGATATCAATGGTTTCCTCTATAACATTATAAGTAGTTCAACTAGGTTTGCTCTTACCTTTGAGGCAATTAACAATGTTTGAAAAGTCTCCTTCCACCCAAACTTGAGAGATGTTTATTTCTCTAGCTAATTTGATACCCCATAAAGCCACAAGAGCTTCTGCCATATGGTTAAATCAAATGCCCATATTCCCAGCATAGGAAGCTAAAAACTTCTCTAACTGTCTCTTATACTAACTCTTCCAACTGTCCTATCGGGATTTCCTTTGGAAGCCCCATTCAAATTAAGCTTGATCCATCTGGGAGAAGGAGAAATCCATCTGACCTCTTTCCTATTTGTACAATTATTTTCAGAGCATTGGTTGATTTCCACTCTGAGATTCCATCTAGCTGCTATTAAAGCTTCCATCTCATTGAAGCTATCTTTGGATTTACTCAATGAGAGATTTCCTTAATGAAAGCAATTGTTTTACTGAGTTAACTGTATTAACACTATCTCTGAAGATTATATTATTTCTATGAGGCAGAGATATAGCCCAAAGCAGCCTAATAGTGTAGTGATTGAAGGGTAGCCACCAATGGATAATGGAGTAGCCCATTTAATATCACATGTATTAAACAATATCCCCCACATTTCAGCAACACAAGGGCAGTGTAAAAAAGGCGAGGAACAATTTCTTCATTAGCTTTACACATAATACACTTGTTTGGAATAATCTTACCCCGCTTTACAAGATTGTCAATTGTCAAGATCTTATTTTGAATGGTCAGCAACAAGAAAAAATTAATCTTAGTGACGAATTCCTTAATCCACAATTTAGACCAAGGAAAATCTACCACCTCACCTTTGACCATCCTCTTGAACTTACATTGTCCATACCATTACTAGAATCTTCCCATACAAGTTCATCCTGCTTGTTTCTATTGCTAATGTGCAACACCATGCAACATCTCTTGAAGAAACTTGATACTGTTCCTCTCATTCTCATTAGTATTATCAATGCTTAAGGTTTTCCAAGTATTTCCTCTATCCTTGAATTCAATATAATCATTGACTCTTTCCCCATACTTCAATCTAAATTGCCCATATAACTTTTGCCAAGAAGCCATATCCTTCAACAAAAACCTTCTTATTCCAAATCTTAATATTCCTCTTTACATTCTTAAGTTTTGGACCACAATGAACATTGTTATTCCTTTAATGTCTATGTTCCACCATTATCTAATTCTATTCTCAAGATCTGGGCGCATCATCCATATTTTTCAAATTTGACAGGAGAAGGATCTCATCGTAGGATCCACATTAGCAACCAAAGGGTATGGTCAGAGCTAATTCTTGGTAGTGCTGAAAGACAATTTTTTTGAGGAACCAATTAGAGGATATACAAATTTTGTCTAATCCAATCTGGATGAGATTGTCACCCATTCTCTTGTTTGACCAAGCGTACGTAGATCTTCGGAGATCAAGATCCACAAGATGATTGAGTGAGATGAAGTCAACCAAATTTTCCATGATCAAAGTGAAGTTCTGCGTACCACTCTTTTTCTCCAAAGGGGATAAAGGAGTGTTAAGTTCTCGACAATCATCCAGTCAAAGGAGTGTTAAGTTCTCGACGATCATCCAGTCAAAATTCAAACAATTGATTATGAATTTTTCAACTCCATCCAAAGCTTTCTTCTACCCTCATAAGTATTAGGAGCATATATGTTGGAAAGAATCCACATAGAATTATTGCTAATCAAAGTGAGGAGGATAGCTAAATGATTAGGCGTTTGAAGCAGAATTTTCCCTGAAAAATATCAGGATCACAGAAGGTGGCTAATGCTCCCAAAGAGCCAACAGGGCTCGAACAAAGAACTGAAGCTTTCTTCCATACTTTCAACTTAATATCCTTAACTAGCTGTCCTTTCATCTTAGTTTCTTGTAAAGCAATAATGCTTGGTCTGCTATTCTTTCTCATATCCCTAAGAGTACGGTGCTTATTGCTATTATTTAAACCTCTAATATTCCAAGAGATAATCTTCATTTAATTTTTTTGTTTAGCTTTTTCCTTCTTTGGTAATCCAGGGTAGCCTGCTTACCGTCAACTATATCTTTCTTTGTGGTTTTTTAATTCTTCCTTAACATTGGGTTTGCCTTTACCCTTGCTATTTCCTACATTTGCATTCCTCTTGGCATTCCTAGTTATCAAAATTTTACCAGTTTCAGATTCAACTCTTTTCTTACCTGGAGATGGAGTATGCCTTGAGTCTCCTCCTGCTCCTCTCATGTGCATTTAACAAAATTTTGATCCTTTGGTTCTGCATTACTTGTTTGCACTTGTTGGATTGCCCATTGCCCTTCTTCAATGTTGTCATTATTGCCATCTTTCAGACAATTTGTTTTCTTGATTTCATGATTTTTAACCACCTCTTCTTTAGAAATATCCGTGACAGGTGTATTGTCCTTACTTTCTTGTGCTGGTTCTTCCTTCAAGAATTTTTACTCTGAGATTTTTTCCATCAAATCGTCCTGCAGACCCTGCATATCATTTAATTTTTTTCAACCTATAGACGCGCTGTTTTTTTTCTTATCACTTTGGTCTCTGTTTCTTTAACCATAGTCTCAATAGCAACATCTATATTTGTTCTGATAGGTCCTGTGCTTTTTGTCTTCCAGGTCTGCTTAGATTTCTGTGCAAAATTTGTAGGCGACCTGGTTTGTTGGACAAAATCTTGAGATATGCCCTAGTCTCTGGCATGAATTGCATTTTATCATTGTCTCTTCATATTCAATAGACTGTTTCCATGTTCCCAACTTCGAACACAACAAAATAGAATCTAAGAGAACCTTGTCAACCATAACATTAACATAGAATCTAGCATGTGTGAGTCGAGATCTGGCTTTAGTTGCACTATCAAGGCATTAAGTTCTTCAATCGATTTTGCTATTCCTATCATGATCTTGTCGTCCCAAAATTCCAAAGGTAAACTAGGTACTCGAGTCCATATTGGCATCATCTTTATAACTTCCTTATTTGGATCAAAAGCAAGTTTCCATTTTCTGAGAAAAGACCCATATTTTCCATAAACTAGGGCCCATCCATAAGGGCATGCGTACAGTCTTCAATGGTATTGAACTGAAACAAGAAAAACCCTTTTGTCATTGCAGGAATCTCAAAACTGCCTTTTGGTTTCCATTTGCGAGCAACCAATTTTCTCACAACATTTATATTGGGCCTTGACCAAGGAACTTGCATATAAGCGCCATTTGATTCCTTTGGATCGATTTCATGTTCAAAACGTTGGGGATTTCAAGATAGAAACCGTGTTCTTACGAGTGGTTGAACATAGTTTTATGGATGAAGGCATCTTTTGCAACTGTATTTGTCTTATTTTGCACAACATTAGCTTGTGATGTCTTTGGGGAATCCACCTTGGTAGAGGCCTAACCTCCCTTCTCCCCATCGCTAGAAGGTAGGTCCCCTTCGTCCTCATCTCCTTTTTCCCGCTTAGAGCTCCAATTTGAATTTCCAGACCTGTGTGCTCCATACGTCCCACGCTCTCCCATCCACTCCATAAGCCTTATATGATAGATCAAGTGAAGTTGCATATGCTTGAAGGAAGATTTAATCAAATGTATAATATTTCTTGAAATTTGTGAATATTGGACAAATATTTCTTGAAATTTGTGAATATGGAGACTATCGCTTGGAAGTGGTGTGGATGGGAGAAAAGGAATAATGAACATCCTACATGCATTGTGAAGTAACATACTTTCAATGTATAATAAAAAGTGTATTAATGCAAACACATAAGGCTAGTAAGAGCTAGCTTTTGAATGGCACAAGGTCTTAATCGTTGTTGGCTTGTAGATGTAAAATGGCTTTGATGTGCTTGTTCACTTAAGTACATGGTAAACTTTTCCTAAGCCTCTCAAGCTACCATGGAATTTGGAGATTATTGAGGTGGGTGGCGGGTATTGTATGCCTATTGATTCTTGATCTTCTTAGCTTTTGAGTGAAGGGCAAAAGCTACCAAGTCATTAATTGCTTGCGACTTGGAAGATTTAGGTTATAGGTGACAAGTTACACCTAAGATATGTCGCTTTGTTCCTCAAAGTTCCAAACCTGTTGGGCAAACTTTAGAAAGTTGGTCAAGTTAGGCGTTCCAACTTGGAAGATCTTTGAGCCAATACCGTTTCTTGATGACAAATTTGTCATCCGAAGTTTTAAGGTGACCCGGGGTAGCATTTCATGGTTTGGACCGGGGTTAAATTTGACGGCCACCTCTGCCTGTCAAACAATTTTCGAGTGACGGTAATTTTTCAATATTGCCCTTCAAAAACACAAAATAATGTTATTTTTACTAATTATTCTATATTTATTATATATTTTTGAAATATATTTACATATATTTTTATATTTTATATACAAATCTATATAAAAATTGACGGCTAGGTTTTAAATATACAAGTCGCGTGTGATGGTTAGATAAGATATTTACAAGTATTTTATGTCTAAAATCACTAAAAACGTCTAAACAACCGTCAAATTTAACCCTTGGTTTGGACCCATCATCACTATAGTTATTGATACAACTTCAGAAAATTGGCGACAATCTTTGGTTTTCCAATGCACTTATTTGATAAATTGGAAGATTTTTGTGACAATGTCCAATTCTTGATGTCAAATGTGTCATTCGAAGTTTCAAATTGTTGATTATTCCCAAGGCTTAGCATTTCATGGGTTGGACCTTTCGTCACTAGTTAATGATCCTACTGGCCATTAGGCCATATCAATTGTGAGGGACTCTACTAAATGTTAAATAGTTAAAAGTTCCTCAAGGTTGAGTGCGTAAAAGTCATGTTGCACTCATTTTTACTTAGATAAAAGCAAAAACAAAAATGTCAACACAATTATAAAGAAAATGTAAGAGATATATATTGGGATGAAATCAATGTCATTGAATCCGTACATAGTTGTACTCTGTTGGCTATATGAAACACATGTAAATTAATTACTTACAATTGAAAATTGATAGTCACAAAATTGTTTGAAATTAAAATAAGTGGAATTGGAGGAGAGAGATGAGGCTTTGGGCTTTGTTAGGGTTTTAAGTGTGTTTTGCCTTTTGTTTCATATTGCCAATTGATTCAAGATCCAAGTAGGAAATTTTTGTGCCATCTTGCATCAAGTACGTTGATCCAAGTCAGCCTTCACTCTGCAAATTCTTTGCTTTATTAATGATTGGCTCTATGGCTCTTCCATCATTTGATGTAGCCAGTATTAATGGAGCTCCTGGCAATCATGAGACTAAATCTCCCAAGGAAATTTGTTTGAAGTGTTTTATCTCTTGATTTTGAAACTGCTTGTCGCTGGTTTGAAAATTTTACTTTGGTAGGCTATTTTGTTGGCCGCATCCTCTCGTAACGCATGCTTAAGAAATGGGTTCACAACTAGTGGCAAACTTACGATATTAAGTTTGAGGGTGTGCAAAACATGACATGTTTTTTCCTCTTTCTAGGTTTGTAAATGTTGAACATTGACCGCCATCGTCAATAATGGTCCTTAGTTCATTCATAATACTCTCATAGTTTTCTACCATTTGACTAGGGATTTTTTTGCTGTTGGAACAAAGCCAACTCAAGATTCCCATTTGGACAAAGTTTCTTGGTCTTCTTCTCCTTGTTTGGGGTTTTGTTGACCGGTTTATTAAAGCGTATATCGTTTATCTACGATTAATGGAGAAAATTTTATGTTGTTCGATCGCAAAAACATGTGTTGAATTGGATCTCTCCAAAGACCCAAAAGAGACTAAACATTTAGATGGGAGATGATTGCATCTCTCGGTGGTTCCTTTATATTAATCTACCCAACACTTGTTTTAGATGCCAAGCTTGAGACCACATGATACAAGAACGCCCTCATGGCTAAGTCTCTGTCATTCATGTAACCCAAAGCCTCAATGAAGATTAATAATGTGTTGGTCACCTACGATGGTTGGACCACTAACTAGAAAAAGAGATCCGTCACAATTGCGAGGTCTTGCTAGGATGTAGAACGTTGTGTATGAACCCATTGGAGGTTTGGATGTAGGAGGTTTGGGCCGTGGCGATAAACAAGCGACATTGTCCACCTCTCGGGTTGCGGTCCATTTTTTTGATTCCGTAAGGTTAGGGTTTGGTTTCATGATTGTCACATCCTCAAGGCAATAAATAGGGCTTGGTGGAGAGTTTGGTGGCGTTTAAACATAAATTTGTCATGTGTTGTTCACATGAGTCCTTTACCACCTCTTGAAGATGGCAAGTGTGTATAAGAAGATGAAGAACATTTCAAATTAGTGTTTTTTTGCGTGGAATCCGACAAAGGTTTGTGTCAACCGACCATCATGCAACCCTTAACGGGTTGGAAAATGGGAGTAACATGAACCTTGATATTTCTCCGTGGTTGTTCATCCTTGGAATGTTCAAGGCTTCATAGTGTGACTCGTAAGTACATGATGAGGGATAGTTGTCAGCCGTTTGCTAATATGAAGGTATTGTGTAAGAAGTTAATATTGCTGGATTTTCACTTCAATCCACCACCAAGATAATTTGGTTGCGTGCGCTTTTTCAGTTGACTAACCATGATCCGGGGTTGTGGTGGTGTGCTCACATTGCTTTTGCTAGATTTAGTGTAGTACATTGTCGGTTGGGGTTCTAACCCCACACATTGGGTTGTGTGGTCACCTTTTGATTTTTGTGCTCAACTCCTTGGTGTTGGTATTTGCCAACATTTATGTTGCCAATGATGCCATGGAGTAGGTGGTGGCTTGTTGATTCACTTTTGGACGCCCATTGGATCCCATCACTAGTGTAATCCATATAGGATAATGAAGGTTTTCTTCTCATGAGGTTGTGTGCTTGCAAAAGAGAGGCCTAGTTTTACATTTGTCTTAAGCTTGTGTTGTTTGACCCCAACTAACAAATTCAATATGCCTACAACCAACACCTTCGTAAGGCAAGGATATGGTGTTTAAAAAGATTAGATTGAGTGTTGTTGGTAGAGAAACTTCTTGTTTTATAGCTCTACCAATTGCTTGGTTAGTGTTGTTTGTAGAGGTGGTGCTTTTGATCACCTTCCCATTTGTTTTTATACTGAATGTTGTCTGATCGGTGACTAAGGTCAATTCTTAGTTCTATGTAAATACAACTCACAGTTCTCATGAGCGAATGCTTTAGCCATATCAAGTGAATTTGGAACTTGGTGCCTGAACCAATTAGCAAAACTCGCAAAATTAACTAGTGGATGAATGCTATTACTTGTACCATCCACTATTATCTTTACACAACGAGCCCATGAGGCTGGCAACTGTGAATTTGTTAGAATTTCACAGGATCTTGGTTCGTGTTGTCAGATATATCAGCCAATGAATCAAATCACAGTGGCCAGGTCAACATTTTAGTAGACAATTATGCACCACCAAGCATTTGAAGAGCTTAAACCTTGACACTTCTCTGCACTAGTCCTCACAATCCTTGACATCAATCAACACTTCGAAATAGAAATTGATGCATTTGATTTTGCACATCGTGCACTACTCACTCAATGTGGATATGATATCATGTACCATTCAAAACATTCAATAATACCATGCTAAGTTACTCTACCTACAAGAATGAGCTTTGTACATATGTTCAATCCATAAATCAATAGCAACACTCTTTTAGGTCAGGAAAGCATCATTCATTCCTATTACAAGCCTCTTCAATTTTTACACAAACTAAGTTGGAGAATATGAAGTGGATGATGTATCTATAATAGTTCCATCTAGCGATCAAGCATAAGAAGGAAAAGACTTTAAAGTGCCGACCTTAAATCACTTTATTGTTAGCATTGCTTGATATTTGAGGCAACATTGTTGATTGACTTTCATATGCTCTTGATGTAGGAGCTTCACCATGGAGCTTGGAGAGTACAATGAAGTATGAATAAGCCTATGAAAGGCATTAAGCAAAAACTAGGAGTTGTCAAAGTTTTCTCTCTCCATTATATCATTGTTCAAATTCAAGTTTGAATGTACATTGTAATTATGAAGGTGAAAACATTGTAGTAGTGGTAATATGTCAAGTTTGACTAGGTATGGGAGGTTGAATAGGTGTGTGTGAGTTGTCATGAGCTAGATAAGGTCATGAAGACCATAAAAAGAGATATGTAACGAGTTGTGATGTGTTTTAGATGTAATTGCTATGTTTAGAAGCTTGGTTGAGCCTTCCTAGGGATGACTTGGTCAATTTAGAAGCTAGTTAGGTAACCAATACACAATGAAGGAAGAATTCGAGGAAGAGAAGCTTTTAACAGGTTAGAGGAGGAGGAATGATGCATGTATGAAGTTTGAATTAAGGAATTTGCTGTTGTTTCAGTGATTTAGACATGTTTTTATGGACTGTGCATGAAGAACTCTGCCAGGGCAGTGAGGTACAAACCCTCCATGGCATTTATATGTTGAATTTCCTTTGACTGTTAATATGAATAGGATCTACAGGAGACGAGGAATGCATTCATAATTTTTATGAGCCTTGACATTGCTTGGTAAGAATTTATTTGCAATTTGTTCCTTCATGGGCTCAAGCTAGGGCCTCCTGTAGCTTTTAATTGCACTAATGAATTTAGCTCATATTTTCAAAATAGTTTTGTCTTAGCATGAATTAAAATCCCTCCAATTTTTTTGGTGATTGGACAATCACCCTTGAAGTTATCGATAACATATTTTTGTGCTAAAATGGTGGAAAATACAGCGGACTGTATGAGGGCAGTGTTGGTGCTAATTTGACCAAACTGGGATATGTCAAGAGCTAGGATGATCTGAGATGAGACCTAAGACTCCATGAAGTAGTGGGAATGAGGTTTGAGAGGAGTTCTTGAATAAAAATGTCTTCATTTTAATGAAAAGCTGACTGTACAGGGTTTCAGACTGTACTAGACCAAAGAAAAAGCTACTAAGAGAGGTGAATTGGATAGAATTCTCATTATGGCTTGAAATTTATGATCTCAGACTTGGCATGCAGATGAAATGAGTTGAAAAGCCCTTAGGAAGAACTCCACAAAATAAAATGCCATCACCTTCACAAAAGACTGACTGTGCATCAAAATTTGATCTCTAAAGACCTTGCAAAGAAGCAGAGCTGGGTAAACAAATATAGAGCTAGCTCATGGAGGTTATGAACACTTCAAGAATGATAACGGAAGCCTATAAAGCATGGAGCTAAAGGATGGAAGCCTACTATTTGCATCTCAAGGTTTGAGTTGGGCAACAAGGACCTTAAGAAGCTTGAGAACAGGGTATTCTAGTCCAAATGGGAGATTGTTGCTAGAACAAAATGGTAAGCAAGGTTGAATCTCTAATGTGATGCATTTAACATGTCTAATAGGTATGAAGGATATTGTGCTTCTATATGCAACAAGACTATGCAAGGAGAGTAAGCATTGTCAAGAGAACTTAAGAGGTATAAGTGCTAGTAACCAACATGCATGGGAATTTGTAGTATAAGACAGTCTTGTATGAGAAGATACAGGTTTGAACACCTATATGCCAAGGAATCAATGATCACCATTTGCTCAGGAGGACAACTAATAACATATATATGCCAAGTGACTACCATGGATAAGAGCTTGTGAAGCCTAAATCTGAACCTAAAGGAGAACAGGGCAGATTTGTTATGAGAGGTTGATGACTTGGCATTTCATGCATTTGAACAGAGAATGAGAGATCAATTGAAGGCCAATTGACATCCATTGGGTTGGTATCAGGTATACTCTTTCTTATTACCTTTAAGACTCATTCTTGAACCCACTGTATTGAAGGCTATAGGACAAAGCATGGACCATGCATACTAGATGAAGGCTTGAACTTGGCTTTAGAAGGACCGATGGCCCATAGATGGATTAAGCTGAGCTAGAATAGTTGGTACATTAGTTAAAACCGAGGTTGTGAGTACAATAACAAGGATTAAAGAGTTTGGAGGACTTCAAGAGTCAAGTGTTGAGGTAGTACAATTGGACTACAAGAGGAAAGGGTAGTCAAAACAGTGAGGGCAATCAAGAATATTACTTAAAGTACTTGTCATTGTTTATATTCTTGGAAGTCAGTCTTAAATCAGGCATGACAACAGAGATAGGTGTATGCACCTCAAAGAAGGAATAGAGTTTACTTGTTGTGGCATGAGGATTACCTAGGAGGATATGTTATGGTCATCATGATGGGAAGCTGAGCTAAGATGGTTGCACCAGCTCTACAGATTCAAAATTTGCACCTACTTGAGACACCCTTTCTCAAAGACAAGTGGTAGACTTTGTTCATAGAACAGGCCTGGCCACCTATGTGTTCCATGTGGAATACCTCTTGATAGGCTTGTTTGGGAGGCACACCTCATAATAGTTTCATTTGGGCTTTTTGGAGTTACCAAAACATTAGCCCTGCTCAACAACATTTCAAATGGCCACACACGCGGAAAGGCATTGAGGATCACAAGAAGTCTTGTATCCCTTACAACATTATGAAAGAAGCCAATCTTAGATTGTGAATGTACACACCTCTATTACATTTTGGTCTAGGCCATGGAAATCTATATCATGGATTTCTTATCTAGTTTGTCGTCGACTAAACATCAACGCGACTATATGTTCTTTATGGTTGATCAAAGAAGACTATCAATGCATCAAAGATAACCAAACTCTTCTAACACATTTGGATACACTTTAGGGTTCCTCTATCCACTATATTTGACCTAGATTCATGTTTGACTTGTATATAGGAGTGAAGACCACATTTGTACCTTAGAACTTTTTGAAGCTATGTTACACAAAGATACAATTGTGCATAGAGTTCATGAAACTTGTTTGTTCAAGTTGGCATTGATCAATTCTTCTTGTACATGCGATATACTTGATAATATTCTTCACATACAATAGTGGTGAAATTGGACTGCATATCAACAAGTTCATGCCTATTCTTGATTGTAAGACTTCCTCCAACTTAAGTTTTGTGAAGATGATCTTTTCAGCATCTTTGAGCATTTTAAATTGAAGGCTTCTACAAGCAATTTAATTAAATCATTATTATTTGTGTGATTTTACTCGTGTAAGCCTTGATTACTTAGCACATATATATGATTGGGTTTCAAGTAAGACAAATTAATGATTGCGTTGTAATTAACACGTGTAAAATCCCATAGTATTTAATAATCTAATCTTTGAAGTCATTGAACCTTGATTAATCAACGCATATGATTGGGCCACGATTAATACAAATTCATGATTAACTCACGAGTACAATCCCATGATAATTAATAATCTAATCCATGAATTTATTGGATGTGTAATATGCCTCCAATTGCTGAAGTCGATCATGTAGTGCCTTAGCTTTGATATTGCCTTGGAACATCGGGATGTTGAGATTAACTTGCATCTCGAATGGATTTCGGTGTTGGAATGAAGGATTTGCACCAACCGAGGGTGTTAGGGGACCTAGTTGGCACATCAAATGACGAAATTGCAAGAAACATTTCTTCCTTTGTTCTTAAGGCTTCTTGGGTAAGCTTATGGACTTATTGAAGTTGGTTTCTTTGTATCACTAGACATTGCCTTTTGTCGTTCTTTTGGGTGGTTTGAGGCAAAACTAGGTTCTATGCCTTATTTGTGATAGTATGAGTGAAGTTAGAACCAATGAGGGATTGTTTGAAGATTGATTGCTAGGATATGGGGTTTTGGGGTTGAAGGAGAACTCTTAGACCAATGGTCCATGCCCGGCCTAAGAGCGGCATAGAGGACAACTTACAAACAAATCGGGAGACAAACTTATCTAACTAATTTGATGGTTTTGTTGAACACATGATGGAAATTGAAAACAAATTGGAATCACCATTACACATTCAATGAAAACATCGAGATAGCAAGAAAACTCGTATATTCATCTCAAGTAGGATAAAATATATATTTGTACAATGCTTCGACTTTGAAAGCAAAACTATCTATTTTTGGAGGCAAAATCTATAGCTGGGTTGTGTGGTCTTGTGAATACAATATAAGAAAATGGAGTCTATACAAATGTCCAACTTGATGACAATCAAGAGAACTAGAATTATAGAGTATACAAATTGGTTACAATATTTCTATGTGGTCCAACTAGTTCTTGATCTGCATGCTGTGTTGTCAACCTCCAAGAGTTAAAAATGCTGCTTGTTTGGTTACTTGAAGTATATGCCCCTTCGATGCCTCGACCTTGTCTTGTTGTGCTTGTGGGGGTGTCGACCTTACGAAAATCAAGAGGACTATAATTATAAAGAGTATACATGTTAGTCACGATATCTGTTTGTGGTCTAAGTTCTCGATCAACATGTTGTTGTTGTGAATCCTTTAGGTGTTAAAGATGCCATGTGATTGGTTGCTTGAAGTATGTGCCACTTCAATCCCTTGGCCGTGGAGGAAGTGATGTGGTCTTTGCACGTGATTCGAGAATAGAGTAAGGTGTTCTTTGTGAAATGAAAGTGTGATTCAAAGTGTCTAGTGAAGTGGTGGTGATGATGAATTGGAAATATTGCAAAGAGTTTGCATGGAGTCGCCAATCCAACCTGGATGTCCGAGATAGTGAAATATTTTTGGTGGCAAATGGAAATAAATTGTCACTAGGCTCGAAAAGTTTCAAGTTGTTGATTCCTCCTTGAAGGGAACTGCCATCTAACAATGGTACTTACCTTTGCCAAGTTTCAAGTATTTGGCTTCTTTTTGAAGCTGAGTTGACAAACTCTGTTATTTTTTTAATTTGGTGACTTGAAAGATTGTTGAAACAAGGCCCGAGTGATGTCAGGACACTCAAAAGTTTGAGGTTTTGAGTAATGCATTTTTATCTTAGATTATGGTTCCCCAGTATCATAATACCTCAATGTTAATGATAATGAGATAAAAGGGTTACATACAACCTTCTATGTCTCTTTTTGGTGCATTGGTTCTCTAATTCAAAAAGAAGGATGGCACAATTGGAATGTGTATGGACTATAAATTTTTGAATAGGGGCACTATAGATCTAACAATCCATATTCTACTCGAAACAAACCCTAGAAGCAAAATCCATCAAGTTAGAAGCAAGGCAACCGATGCACTTCAAATTGTCGAGAAAACAAATGGTTACTTAGCAATGTATATTTTAGGTATGCCTTTTGACTTCCAAATGCACCAAAAATTATTATAAGAATGAACAACTTATTTGACCTTGGGTAAATTTATAATTGTATGGTTAGATGATATATTGACTTTTGGCAAGGACAAATAGGAATGCATGAATAACGTTTAGAAAGTACTTAAAACTCTTTAGGTGACATAAATTATATAGCAATTTACATAATGCGAATGCTTCAAGAAAGAAACATCGAGTATTTATGACGCAGAGTGTCTAATAAAGGTATAATTGTCGGCTCTAAAAGTTCTAGTTATTTGTGATTGGAGAACACTACCTTGTGTACATGGAATTAGAAGCTTTTAAAGCCTTCTAGGATTTTATAGATGATTTTCTTGTGGATTTTTAAAAAAATCGACCCTATTAAAAAGACTTAACAAAAAGTAACCAATTTGAATGCGATTGCAAAAAACAAAGTTCTTTGCTATCCTCAAATAATGTTAGTGAAGGCACCTATTCTTAAATTACCATATTCACTTAAATTGCTCACAATACATGCTTACATAATTGATCATGCCACATAAGCTTCATCGATCCAAAGTAGTAGCCTAGGAAGGTAGAAAATTAGATGATTTTGAGCATAGATATGCGAACTTTTGTTAAAGAACTTTTTGTAGTGATGCATGCAATTAGGACTTGGAAGCATTACTGTAAACAATGACTTTGAATTATATAAATTTATAAAGAACACCCATAAGTGATGCAAAAATCTCCAAATAAAACAACATGACGCATACCAAAATGTCAAATTTTTAGTCAATGATTGAATTTGATTCAAACTTGAGCTGTATAATGGAATGTAGGAAATACCATTGATGGTGGATATCTGCAGAGAGATTGCCTTAGCCAAACATAAATGATCAACTATCCCTTAAATAATCTTGTTGGATATCTTTTAAAGTCTTTTGTTGCTTTGTGGGCTACATAAAGGTCTTTGACTCAATGTTGGAGCGCTTGTTGTAGAGGCCATATGTTATTGCTATCTCAAAGCTCTATGTTATTGTGACTACGAGGCTCCACAAGACAGTTGTGGGTTGTTTCAAGATTGCACATAATCTCTTTGACTTTAATAGGAATTCAATTGGAGTTAGATAAGGGAGTCCTATTTATTTCTATCTTTGTGATACATGTGGTGTTACACGGGGATGCGTCCCCTAGATTTTGGTTATGTTCTAGACGCACCGAACGTTTTGGGGACTAGGGGACTTAGAGGGACGGCTGCTATTTTTTTAATAGTAATTCAAAAGTTTTTGATGTTTTAACTTTAAAAAGATGTAGTTTTTACCAAAAACATGAATTATAATCTCGAAAGAACTTAAAATACAATTTAAATCTTTAAATTTCCTTGAATAAAGTTAAAATATTTAAATATTAAATTCTATATATTCTTTTAATAGCCCTCTCCTTGCCATCTCCAAAATTTGGAGATATTTTTGTTGTCTTGAAAATCCCATCCCCACATCCTTGAGACTTGGTAACTATGGATATATTTTAATGAGTTGGGACTTCTTTAGAAAGAACACCCATGGTGAGGATGGCTATGCTTTACATCATGTCTTGATTGTTGTGCTGCATTTTGTGGATGACGATGTCTTTGTATCTCACTTTGGGGAGGGATTCAATTTTTTTGAATTCTTTTACTTGCTTTTCGGGTCTGCACCAGTTAGTGATTAAGCTCAATAAAACTAATTTAATTGATGTTTTGGTTTTTAATGCTTTTAAAGATGCTCTATCCAAGTTTTAGTTTTTCTATAGAGACAAACTAATGCCAAAGTGGAGATCACTATAGGAGACACTTGGGGGTTTAGTTACAATAATGTTGCCGAGGAGAAACAAGTAAAGTACGGGTTTGAAATGCAAAAACACCAATTTAAATAAAAACCCTTAGGTATGAAATGACATGGAAATGTTTGTACTATATATATATATATATTGTAACACCCATGTTATACTTCAACAAACTAAGGAATTTTTTTTTTTGATAAACCTTTAATTACCTTTTATGCCTTCAATGATTTTCAGCACGCAGCAGATTAAATCCAGCATACTAATAAGTTTACAAAATCCCTTAATTCCCTTTTATGTTGTAATGAATAACATTATTACTTAGCTCAATACTAAGTAATCCAACATTATTAATGTTTCAGAATCCATCTTGACAATATATGATAACCATGTGCAACTTCTTAGTAACCTTTTTATAGGCTAGGAGAACCTGCACATCTTCTTAGTGTCAATTGGAAAGTCACTGAAATAACCTCCATCCGACCCTAAACAGTGCTAACAAGAAGACATGTTGAACAAACAATGCAACCAGTTATTTGCACTACTATGGCCATAGTTATTAGGCATTGCATTAGCAAGCCAGTTTTGAAACTACACACTAGCCTACGAAACCTAGTTTCACTTCACCGCACAACTATCTCAATATAATTATTAGGATTCCTTTCCGTTGATTAAAATTTAAGTTACAATTTACCATTTTAGTTATTCGCTTACAATAAGTAATTGAGTTTAGTTCTGAAGCTGCGGGGATCATGATTCCATATTGGGGTGACATGAATCATGTCAGTACCATCTTGGGATCCCTACGGGAAAGGTTATGCTCACGTAAAGACTTATGTCATTACGCATTCGCTACCCTCCCCGTAGCTATCCTTAGCTGGCATGGACAAGGTTCATACGACATGAATGTCGTCTCGTGATGCCTACCCTTCATTTGCAATTCGTTATGTTTTCATCCTAAGGAAAGGTTATACTGAGTTTCATTAAGTCAACCAATTCACGATAGAGGTGTACATTAACTTTGTGAGTCACCAACTAGTATAAGTAAGGTAATTATGTCAACCTATGTTGATTTAATTAACTCAGTTAAGCATAAGGATAAACTATTCCATAATGATAAGATAAATAGTAATTATGATTATTTGTAGTCATCTAATCATTTTTGTACAACTAGATTAATTAAGTACATTTGTACTTTCTTACGATTACAATGTACCATTCGTGACGTTGTTTGCTAACGACGTATTTTTCTTTCAAAGCAAAGGTACTGTTGTCACCTAGAAGTTGCACCTTGATAGAGAATGGTGTGTGCACTCTCTCTTGTTGACAAATTTGGAACACCTCAAGGTTGTGGGTAGCCTATGTCTGAGGTGAACCTTTAGAGAGGGCTGGTTCACTTGTGAATCACCTAAAAATGAAAACTCTAACAAGGAAAAAGGAGAAGGAATGTGGGAAAAAGAAAATAAGGGTGATACACCAATAATTTAACATTTACACGTAATATCGCATACGAGAAAACGAAGCTCCACACACTTGCACAACTCTAAGCTATTTTGCAAAATTAATTCTAGGGTTTCGGAGAAAGGACTTTGGTAGAGGGAGTAAATTCAACACTAGAGCAACACAATATTCCTATCAAACATAGTGAAAAATTAGAAAACAACAGATGAGAGGGCAAAATGGAGCTTTTTATTCAGAGGTGCAAGTACAAGGCTAGGATTGCCAAAAGCAAAACAACCCACAATGTGTATGTATGTCAATTTCTACAATCAAAATCAGCCTTTATTAGATTGTTGCTTTTTAAAAATAACTTGTCTGAGCTATTTTTACTTCTTTTACTTATTTTCATCAACCCCTTTTGGCGCCAATTATAGGACTGCAATTGTTAAATTTATCCAAAAACACTTCTTTCTTAGCCAATTTCTATTGTGGAGAAGCACTTGCTAAATTTAATAAAAGCTATCTTTATTCATTCTTCACGCACTCCCTCAACTTCTAAAAATAGAGCTGGAACTTCTATTTTTAGCACTTCCATTTTCAGCACCGACTACTTCCATTTTTAGCACCAACTATTTTTAGCCAAACGTTATTTTTAGCAAACTACAGATCCATTTTTCCCATGTTTGGCGTGGAAAATATGGTAACATTTTAGCGACATCATGGGATTGTTTGTTTGCTAAAAAGAGAGATCGTGTATACGCATCCATTGGGCCACAGAGTCACATACCTCTGTCAACAACTTGTATCTTCTGAGATAAAACCATTGAAATACTCTCTCCAACAAAAGGAAAACATGTGCATGCAAGCACTTCTTGAAAAGACAACTAACTAAGAAAACTGGAAAAACAATGTGCATGCAAACACTTATTATGCAAGAAACAAACCTAAACTACTCCTAATCTAAACAAAGAGAAAGTAAAGCTAAACAAAACCACATACTGGTTGGGAGAAATAGCTTCCTTTTCTTAGAAATTGCGGCCATGAGATCAATTTTGCAACTAGATAACATGGTATAAGTGTAGACATGGCTTGCACCATTGATTTGCTCAAAATATAAGCCTAGAAAAGAATGAACACCTCTGTAGGATTTGCACTTTGTCTTTGTAGATGTTGGGGCTGATTTTTGGCAACTTGAAGCTCTTTCTTATGCTCTGAAATGAGCACAACTGATGGCAACTCCTTTTGTGGCTCTAAACTAGCCAAATACCTGATTGGACATGGTTTCCTCATAGCTGATAGACTGATTTTTCTGATCTGCCCCTCTTCTTTGTGTGTAATATCATCATTTGGAGTACTTGAGGCACTTCCCTAATCATATTGGATGCTTGAGAGAAATTTCAATTGGCTCTTCCTCATCATCAAAATCTTCTAATTCTAATAAAAACCTTGTCCTCTTTATTGTTCATGCTTGAGGAAAACTCCTTTTGAATTTGAATTTTTTTGCTGATTTCCTCCTTTGTATGACTGTTTGCAAGCTGATCTGAAGGTGATATAGGCTCAAGATTGCTGATCTGATCCTTAGAAACATTCATATGCTCCTTCAAAACATTATCTTTATGTTGTATCTCAAGAGATTTGAGAAAACTTTGTCTAACCTTTGCTTGTTGGTCATATTCCTCCTGTTGCTCTGTAATTTCAACCACTTTCTTGCACTCCTCTATTGTAGGCTTAACCAACTGTGGAATTTGTTTGTCCTCAAACTGTAAGCTCCATTTTGTTAGATTTTTCCGAGAACTTCTTCGCTTGGCTCTTTATTTGTTTGTCTTCCAAACTGATTTGCTGATTAGTTTCATTCCAAAATGGATTTGGGAATATGAGGGGAGGGGTGGGTTGGGTTGCTAACTGATTTTGCAATGGTTGAGATGATTGGAGAGGTGTAAGATCTTGTGGAGGAGAAGCTTTAAGAAAGCTAGGAATTTGGGACTTGGGCTCCGGTTGAAGTGGTTGGAAAGTAGGAATGGGAGGGCTGTAGGATGATAGTGAGGAATTACCCCATTGATAGGGTTTCTCAACACTATATTGGTAAGCTTCCATCTCTTCATTCCACTTTGATATTTGTGGTATCAATTCAGACACAAAGTCTATCTTCTCTTGAGGGCTATACCAGTTTGGTATAGGACCGACCCATGGGTAGGGTACCTTGAATCCAAGCTTGGCTGCTTTGATAGAACTTGTTGCCCTCATTTGTACCTTGCCTTCATTAAAACCCAAACAATATTATTGCCACCTCTTTATGGTCTAAGACCAATTCTGGTATCTTAAACGCATTATGTGCCAAACACGTTATCAAACTAACTCGTTTACCTTGTCGCAAAACCGAAACATTACTAGCATATGTAATGAAGACCTTCATAATGCATTACGGTCATTGACCAATGTAATCAAACACTAGAATGGTTAGTCATACATCTATACAACAATCATTGTTTCTTGGCACCGAAATAACACAAATACAACTATGTACAAATTTGTCAACATTGCCAAATTATCATCTACAATAAGCTAGGAAAAGTAGAATCGTAATAACCAAGTATCGCAAGAATAAGTTGCGATTTAATAAATAGTCAATGAACACATGGTGGCGAGTGTGGGTGCGGTGCTGGGATGCACCTATGCACACGTATATATTTCCTTGTGGAAAATATGATCATGTGTATAATTGCGTATGCAACCTTGCATCGACACGAGTCAACTTACTTTCGTGGAGTATTTATTACCTCACAACTCATTTTTGCAACAAAACAAAACGAAAATGCGGGCTATGACATACTTTCCGCCTTAAAGAATTATTGTCCCGATGATTTTAACTCATCCTTAACAGCTAAACATAGTCAAACAATTCAAAATTTTAGTGCTTAAGAAAAAATCAACTCATAATTTCACATAACTTATAAGTTTCCTAGATTTTTTAGTCAATTATTACTCATAAATCTTAGCTGTAACAACCTTATGACAAAAATAATGGTAAAACAATTAGCAATACGGCAAAACCAAATCATCAATAATAATAAGTATATCAATATTAGATAATCAAAAATAGAAGTTTTTATCATTCAAACAAACAAGGAAATTGCTGTGTTTATTTCTTTTAGCTTTGCCCAGCAATCTAACTGGTTTCACCACGACAATTTCTAGATCTAGAAGCTCATTCTTCATTAGGTGTTGTTTATTTTTCAACCTGACGGTTTGCCACTGCAGTTTGGATTCTCTGCTGCATATTGATTTTTTTATTCCTCAAGGTACAATCCTTGGCATAGTGGTCACCGCCACACTTTGAAACACCAACCAAAAGGTCTTTTCCTTTCAAGCTTGTTGTCGTTACCAACAACATTATCCTGTCCATTTCTTTTTGCATTTGCAACAGGGTTTGTTGTTGTGTCATTTTCACCATTCCGAGCCTTATTGCCAACCTTTTTCCACCAAGTCTTTCTAGGTGACAATGGTGAAGGTGAACTGTAGCTCGTCTCTCGCTTCTCATCCCTGTGAGTAGCTATGGTTTGGAGCTTCTGCTCCTGTGTAATGGTTTTTTCAAAAACAACTTCTATGGTAGGACCATGGACATCAACTTCACCCCAATGATTGGGTTAAGTCCCATGATGAATTTGCGTATCCTAAAATTTTCATCAGTTTGATATTGCGGAACATATTTCAGTAGTTTAGTAAATTTCTCCCAGTATTTAGTTACAGTCATTTTACCTTATGCCAAGGTTTGAAACTCAAACATTTTCTGGTCATAATATAATTGTGGTAACCAACGCTGTTTGAAATAGAATTTAAATTGATCCCAAGTTATGTTTGCTGCAACAACACCCAATTCCACCTTTTGGCTATCCTACCATGAGGAAGCCTCGTTGGAGAGCTGATAAGCACCCCATACAACCTTTGTGACCTATATATACATATACATATACATATACATATATCTATGTGTGTGTGTGTATAGAGATAGAGAGGGAGAGAGCATTTACTTGCTTAAATTTCATATGT
This sequence comes from Taxus wallichiana var. yunnanensis, assembly GCA_018340775.1. Lineage (NCBI taxonomy): Eukaryota > Viridiplantae > Streptophyta > Pinopsida > Cupressales > Taxaceae > Taxus > Taxus wallichiana. The sequence continues at coordinate 692,940,144 of CM031239.1, forward strand.
GCATGATTATAATCTATATTCTAGAATATATCATCCAAAATTTCCTTAAGTACTGCTGAAACATAAGTATCTATTGTATTAATTGTTTTTGGCATTTAAAAAATAGAAGTATTGCTGAAATGGTATGGAAGCGTCTCGGGTGTGACAAAACCATACCTGGGACTGTTTCTGCATTTTTCGGAAGTGTTTTGGGTAGGTATCGGGGCTCGTACTAGTATGTCGATACGTGGGTACGCTACCTTGGTTGGTATTTATGGGTCTCACAAGTTTATAGGTATAACCTTTAAGTTGAAACATGCCCCTTAACAATGATTTGTGAAGGACACGTCTCTGTTTTAGAGTGTTAGTGCTTTCAATTACGTTTATTGGCATCCCTTCTAAGATCTCTTCAATGTAATCGCCAAACTGATTGATTTATATGGGTTGGAGGTGTGGGGCTAGGATATAGGATCTCTCGATTGAGTTTGTATTGAGAGAATGCAGACTATCATGCCTTAACCTATGATTGATTGTAACCAAATAGTCCCTTAAAGCATTGTCTAGATTCACTTGCTGTCTTGAAAGTGCGTTTACGCTAACCTCCTTTCTTCATAAGTTCAATTCCCTTTGTGATTCGGATTTCAGCCTATGGTTAAAAGATATCCATATTTAAATGTGATAACAAAATAAATGATATAGACAAGAAATACATAGTGATTGATGTACCTCGTGCAATTGCTTATATAGGGTTGTGGTAAATAGTTTGAAGAGTCCTTGTTGACTCATGCTATTTTCAGCCTTTGTGTTAAAAACTTCAATTTTTGATTAAGTTGTGTGTATGTGTTCATTGTCTTGTTGTCTTTGATGACGGTGTTGAAAAAATCTTGAATTGGACAATGAAGTTGGGTTTGAGTTTGTTGTACCATTCTAATGTGTCTCCTATTAGGGTTTTAGTTGCATAAATATTTGTCTTGATCTAATGTTTGTAAAGGTTTCCAAATGCTTTGAGATGCACAGTAGGGTTGGAATTAGCCATTGTAAATGAGCATGCTCCCAATGTCCATGTCTATAATATGAGGTGGTTAAGGTTTGTTTTGAGATGTTTGGAGTACTTTGTGGGATAGGTCACCCATTTGCATTTGTTAAGGGTTGGGGAAGGGGGTTGGGGACCTTGATTAGGAGGTCCACATCGAACTTGTGGTCGATTGGTCATTTGCATGATTTGAGTTTGTATTCAAGTCATTTGATTGTTGACTGCATGCGGTCTGCATTTGAGTCATTTAATTTATAAGACTTGCATGAACATTCGAGTGGTCTATTTGAGGATTTTTGCTAGGAAGTATTGGGGGTGGGGGCACCAGTTGTGGCATCTGACATCAAGGTAACAGTTGGAGTTCTAGAACAAGAGAGTAGAAAAGTGGTCATAGATGGTGGTAGAAGTTATCTCATCATTAGTTGGGGAAGGAGTATTACTTTAGGATCTCAACACGAGTTGGATTTCTTTGTAGACCTTTATATGTATTGAGGATTATGTGCCATGAATCGTTGGATTTTGGAAGTGAATTCAGTGTTATCATTGAGGTCTCCTACTTGGTTACTATCTTCTTGTTGGGTTTGTTTTCCTCAATTGGGTTTGGTAGACAACCTAGTGTCACTCCTATTGGGAGGCATGTTAGATGTTTTGTTGACAGTGATCGAGGCCATATTACATTCTCAATGTTGGGATTGAATGTGGCTCGGGTGAATTCGAACCAGTCACTGTTTTTTGGTCTATATGAAGAATTTCACTTTGTAGGTATGGGATAATAATCCTTGGGAATCTAATGAGAGAGAAATCCGGAATGTAAGGTAAATAATGGAAATAATTAGATCTTTTTGGTTGTAAGATTTGGTAATTGCGAGTAAATATGTTTGAAGATTGAAATTAATAAAATGAAAAACATGAAATTAATCCAGCCAGCTGTCTATATTGTGTCAACAGTCTTCATGTTGGGTGCATTAGAATGCTAATATATGGACCTAGAAATAGGCCTCTACTATATCATTCTCTACCAACAAAAATGGTAGAAGACCTTTCTAGAGTTGAAATTGAAAAGGTTAGTAAGTAGGGCTATGGTAATTAGGTAGAGGGGGTAAGTAGGGCTATGGTAATTAGGCAGAGGGGATGTGGTAGTGTAAGCAGTGAAAAACTACAAGCAGAAGCAGGAGTAAGCAAATAAAAAAAGCAAACCTCTCTGACAATCTTTCTTGTAAACCTCAATGATAAGATTGCTGAAGTATTATACTTGTAGAATCTTTGAATGGTTGGATTGTGGGTGCTCTAATTTAATCTCTAAATAAAGGAATAATGTTACGAGTGAATGATCACGGGGATTAAAACTTCTAAGAGTTCTCCGGGCATTCTCAATATTCTCCAACATTCTTTGTGAAGAGCATTACACTGTTATCTATAACGGGAGAGGCCATGGAGTGGTTGTAGATTGCAAATGAAGTCATGAATGCATATTCTTAAAATAACATTGGAGGGAGTTGTAGCAATTCAAATGGATTGAATATCCATTGAGGGCAATAAATTCGAGAAGGTAGTTGTACGTGCAACTTTGTTGCTTCCACTTTTGTAGGATTCTAGAAGTGGAGTGGGAGTGGAGTGACTAGGATAGTGAAGTGGAGTCTAAGTGGATGATGAATAAGAAAATATATTTATTTCTATTTTTAAATAATGAATCTAATTAGCTATGGGGTGAGAGTAGAAAATTAATCATTTAATTAAATAAATGTTTAATTAAATTAGCTAAAGGGTGTAGGAATTAATTTAATTAATTCCAGAAGTATAATAGAATTAATTTATTTAATTCTAAAGGGTATGATAGAATTAACTTAATTCTAAAGGGATGGAATTAACTTAATTAACTCCGAAGGGATGTAAATAGGATATGAATAATCCAAGAATAAACTAGAAATAGGTATGTATTTTTAGGGTGTTTACATTTGCCCCCTTTAAAGTGTTATTACAAAGTAATAGCATTTTAAATATAGTAGACATGCAGATCGGTGAGCGGATGACAGGGAAATATGGTGGATGGTCTTAATATGCCCCGGTGAAGCATTTAGATGCCCCAACGAGTGTGGATGGTAAGGGAATGCCCCCTCAAGTGGATGGGTGGCAATGTAGAGTGGTGGACAACCACTTGATAGGAAGAAAGCAAGGATTTTGAAGGAGGATGGGAGGGATTGTGCTCAGCATGAACTTTCATTTAGAGAGTGAAAGTTAGAGCAACCTTATTTTTTTGTTGCACAATAGAGTTATCACCATGATTATAAAAGAATCATGGTGGGTAACCCATTATGTGTGTAAACAAACACACAATAAAGAAAAGATAAAAATGAAAACAAACCCAATAGACACCAGTAAAAGTATGCACCATGGCTATAAGGAAGCCAAGATGATAACGAAATACGTGTAATTGGTCCAAAAAGTAATATAACCAATGCAACAACAACATGAACAAAAGACAAATAACAATGCCCCTAATGCAAGAATGTTGAAATGCAAGTGGATAGGATCAGATGAAGAGCGAGTAATCTTAGATGCTCCTTGTGACATTCTTGTTGGATCTGCATCGAAGATTGATTTGAGAGTTAAAAAGGATTATTGCATGCAAGCAATAAACTTATGAAATGCATGGGGAAGCGAATGAGAGCCGAGATTGCTCCAAGCTAAGTTATATCAAAGGAAACACTTGATTTGATTTGCCCCAAGTAGAGATATTAACATGTAAGAAAGAGATGATGTATCATGATAGTCATAAGATTGGAACGATCACTAGGGTAGTAGTTAAAACTTTGATTTTATCAAGTTTGTGTTGAGTTGTTGAAATATTTTCATGTGTTTGCAAATTTTAGGATTTTATGAATATTTGGATTTTTGTTTTTTTTTTTTTGAAATTGGTGAAGATTTTGAAAATTTTGATGCAAAGAATGGGAGTGGTGTGGTTGGTACACCTGATTTTCCCTAGTGAAGCATTGGTGTGCCCCAACGAGGTGAAATTAGTGGAGGAAAATGCCCCCACAAGTGAGTGAGCATCGCGACGGAACGCCAGTCAATCGTGTGAGAGAAGAGAGAAGAAGCCGCAGACAAACCGTCCAAAGTAACGGTGAAGAAGAGAGTAGATGATGATTCGAACGTCGATTTTTATGGATAAATGACCATGTTATATGTAGTTTAGCTTTCATGTTCATAGCTTAGCTTTTATTCATGATGTATGCTGATTTATGGATATAGGATGATGTTATATGTGTAATGATGGTATACATGTGATAATGTCAATAAAGTACTCACAATTAACTAAAATACAAGGAATGTCAACAAACTTAAATACACTCATTAAAAAAGTAAAACACACCATGGCTTATTTAATAAACTAAGATAACAACACAATACTTACAAGTGGTTCAAAAAGACAAAACAAACATGTAAAACAAATACAATATTAACAAACCCAATATGAACAGGAATTAACTACACCAAAGTTATATATGAACTAAGATGCTAATAATTCATCTTGCAATTGGTCTACAACAACAAAGTACAACAAAATCCCATATACATAGAAATTTGATAAACACTTTGTTTTCAAAGGAATCAAGATGTAATAGGTCAAAATGGAATCCAAAAGTTGAAAACAAGCCCAAAATACAAAGTAAAATGAACCAAGATAACAAGTCACCTAAAAATCACAAGAATTGCAACAAGGACTAATACACAAACCCAAAAGACATGGTAAAATAACCAATCAAGGCTCACAATGAGCCAAGATGATAACAAGATACCAACGATTGGTCCAAAATAAATAGAAAAGTGCAAAACAAACTCAAATCACAAAGCAAAAGGAAAAAAACTAAAGCGAACAATGAGCCTAGTTATCCTCTTACACGTGATTGGGTCAAAAAACATGTAATATACCTATAACATACAAGGTTAGGCACAAACCAACATCCTAACAAAAGCATCTACACAAGGTTAACAAATAGTAACACAATTTGCAATAACGACATCTAATGACACCCCTAATGTGTTCCACAGTGAAGAAGAGACAAATATGAATGCCCCCAAGCGATATCTTAGAAATGCAAGGGGATTGGATCGGGTTGAAGAGCAAAGTAATCTTAGATAGTCTCCATGACACTCCTGTCGGATCCCATTGAAGTTTTATTTGTATTGGATTAAATCAGTTTTTCAGATAAAAACACGAGATGCGAAGAAAAACATGAAAAACAAGTGTGCCCCAAGCGAAGTTATATTTGAAGGGTTAATTAATTGTTTTCTTTGCCTAGCATAGATATATGCCATAAGTGGTTATTGTAAGATGATCTTGAGCGATCAATAGGGAGTGCCATCGAATAGCGATATTGTTGAATTGTGTTTTGCAATTGGTGAGATTTTTTCAAACATTTTTGAATGTTTTGCTTTTTTATCTATATAATTTTTGATTTTTTTGGTTTTATACTGTTTTTGGTTTTGCAAGATTTATGCACAAATGCAACAAAAAGGAAAGGTGTTCTCAAGCCGTTTCAAGCATGGTGCAAATGAAGAAGCCCAATGGAACCAAGAGGCGAGACATAATGGAAGAGAGGGAAAAGCAGGCGGCGAAGCATGAGATTCTCAACCTAAGTAGGAGGAACACGCGACACAAGGTGGTTTAAAAGGTGAAAGCAACAAGGAATGGAACAGAGCGAGGGTGTGGAACAAGCGGTTTGTCTTTGATACCCCAACACTAGGGATACTCTTATATTACTTAGGAGTAGAACTTTTCAGATGAACCACATTCATGAGCTCTTTAAGCTCTTTGCCATTTTCTTCGAATAATTTGTATGCTCCGGATCTGTACTTAGCAGTTTTAATGTAGGGTCCCAACCAATTAGGTTCGAACTTTCCCTGCTTTCATGCTCCTTTGTAGTATTCTTCCTGGTTTTCTTTAAGCACAAGGTTGTCGATCTCAATCTGTTTGGGCTTGATCCGTTTATTATAGCTACGACGAGGCCTATTGTGATATACGTTTAGGTGATCAAGCACAAACTCGTCTCTCGACTAGGAGCTCAAGTTTTGCAAGCGTGTTTGGCGTTAATCTTCTTGATGCACTAGGTGTTGTAATGATACGGAGGAAGGGAGCTCAACTTCGATGGGTAATATGGCTTTAAAACCGTATACTAGCGAAAAGGGTGCGGCTCAGTTGGAGTGCGAAATAAGGTTCGACAAGCCCAGAGGTTGGGATGCGGCTATGTGTGCCAATCATTGCGACCATGCTTATCAAGCGATCTTCTCAATATTGATTTCATCGTTTTATTGGATGTCTCAGATTAGCCATTGACTTCATGCGGTAAATATGGGGTTGCCCATTGTAGGTTGATATGGAATTTTTTAGCAAGTGCTTTGACATTTTTGTTTTTGAAGGATGTACCATTTATGTAACAAGAGAGGTAGGGATCCCAAAGCGGCAAATGATGTGGTTAAATATGAACTTAACAATATTTGACCTAGTGATGTAGGTGAGAGGCATGGCCTCTATCCACTTGGTGAAATATTTGGTGGTTGTGATTATAAAAAGGTGTGACTAATTCGAGCCCCCATTTGAAAAAGGGCCGAGTAAAGTGATAGGATGAAGGGCTTGTGAGGGTGCATGAATTAGATTACCATGCCGTTGACATGCCTGAAATTTCTTGACAAAATTACACGCGTTAGACTCCATGGAGGGCCAATAATAGCCCACACGTAAGATCTTCTTGGCTAAGACCATGTTGTTTGTATATATGCTTTGAGATACCTGAATGTACTTTGGGTAGTGTTTGAGTTGCTTGCTCTTGGTTGAGACCTCTTAAGAGAGTCCCATCATAGCCTCTTTTGTAAAGGGTGTCAATGAGGATGGTGTAGCGTGAAGCATGTTGTGCTAAGGCTCTTTTATGGGTTGAGTTCATGTTGGTAGGATAGGTTTTATCTTGGATAAATGTATAGATGTCGTGATACTAGGGGTTCTTAGGACCAACAATTTCACACACCATGGTGGACTTCGGTAGTGCATATGCGGGCATGAGAAGATGTTCCACAAAGAACTCGTTGTGTGTTTGGTTTGTATCAAATTCAAGAAGGGATGCGATAGTTGTCATGGCGTCTGTTGCTTTGTTGTGTGTGCAGGAACTGTTCAAATTTATAAGTTGAAAGTATCCTTTAAGGCTATCAACCATGCATTTATATGGAACAAGCTTATCATCCTTTACTTGATATTCTCCTTTTACCTGCTTGATGATTAGAAGGGAATCTCTGAAAATTGTCAACTCCTGGATTCACCATGATATAACAATGCCTAGACTGCTTTAGTAGAGCTTTATATTCCGCGAGGTTATTAGTGCATGGAAAACCAATGTGGTATGACTTGGGTATAACATCGCCATCTGGTGTGCGCAACACAATGCCAACTCCAGATCCATGCATATTGCAAGAACCATTGAAAAACAAAGTCCATGAGGGGACTACATCTATATATAACAAGTCTTCATCGAGGAACTCAAAATGTAACGGTTAAGAGCTCGGCATTGATGGTGTTGCAGGACCGATTGATTTGCGAGCTTGGCCTTTGATTGCCTTTTGATCGACAAATTCTATGTCAAACTCACTTAGGAGGACAACCTAACTAGACATTCGACCAATTAAGACAAGTCGGAAGGTAGATATTTAAGGTGGATCTACTTTGTGCAATAAACTTTGTTGTGTGATTAAGCAAGTAATGTTTTTGAAAGTAATGTCTAAGTACAATTTTTCAACTTGAGAGTACTTAACTTCATGATCAATAAGGGTTATGCTAAGGTAGTACATTGCTTGTTCATGTCCCTTATCATTGTGTTGAGCAAGCAATGCCTCTATAACATATGTTACGTAGCTGATGTGTATAACAACATTGGCTTATCTGAGCAGTGCATGAGCACTAGAGGAGTTGAGAGATATTCTTTCAACTTAGTGAAAGAATCTCGACATTCTTGTGTCCATTTGAACTAGACATCCTTCTTGAGCAATTAGTTGAAATGATGGCACTTATCCGTAAGTTGAGAGATAAAGCGCCGGATAGACTAAATCTTCCCTTGTAATACTCATATATAACAAAGATCTCGTGGTGGAGGCATGCCCATGATTGCTTTTACTTTTGTAGGGTCAACTTCAATCCCCCTCTGTGAGACGATGAATCCCAAAAAGCTTTCTTGAAGTAACACAAAGACTCATTTCATTGGATTAAGGCGAAACTTATATTCTCTTAATATTTCAAATATACGCCGCATGAGACGGTGAGATGATCTATTTTGTTTGAGACTTGGCGAGAATCTCATCAACATAGTCCTCCATGATATTGTGGAGGTCGTGGAAAATGACCGTTATAGCTCGTTGGTATGCCACTACTACGTTCTTAAGGCCAAATGACATGACCTTGTAACAGAATGTACCCTAGGGTGTATGAATGTTGTTTTGTGTGGTATTCTTCAACAATCTAAATCTGGTTATAACTTGAGAAGCCATCCATTAGGAAAAGCATCTTGTGACTCTTTGTAGAGTCGACAATTATGTCGATGATGGGTGAAAGGAAAGCCGTCTTTACAACAAGCTTTGTTGATGTCTCAAAAGTCGGTGCAAATTTGAATGCAGTGTCTTCTTTCGTAACAGGCTCCATGTTTGATATGCATTCAGAATAGTCGATAGACCTTATGAAGCCAACTTCTAGCAACTTTTAAAGTTCCGCCTTGACTAGCAATCTGACCTTATGATGCATTTTCCTCAACTTTTGTTTAATAGGCTTTGCATCTGGGTGAACCACATGTTGATGGACAACTAGAGAAGGATCTAAGCTTGACATATCTTTATAACCCACGACATATGTTGGAATTACTGTAAAGATGTTGTGAATGTGTCTATTTGTTCTTTTGACAAGTTTGCACCAAGTTGCAGTAATTTAGGGTTGTCACTTGTTCCAATATTGATTGTGGTGGTTTCTTCTACCAACATTTTAGATGTATCATTGTCTTGGAATGGTGTTGTAGGTTTATGGAGGTCATTTGGTTGATACGACATTGAGTCTCCTCTCTTTAGCACCTCGAGAAAGGTTTTCACTAGGAGATGTCCTTTTCTTTTTGTTTATTTTCTCTTTTTCATTTTTGCTTCGACATAGTGTCTTGGTGAGGTTTTCGTTATGTGTGTTGTATTTTCTTTTTTCTTTTTTCTTTATTTTTTTGCTTTTTAGAGGACTGGAGCACTCGAATTCCTCACCGATGTATGCAAAGCGTCGAGGTTTATATCGAAACCCTTCTTGTGATTTGATAAAGAATAAGGTCTTGAGCCCGAGGAATTCTTCGATGGCCTTGTTGGTCTGATGGATGAGAGATGGATAAATGATGTCAAGGGTGCAAATGGATAGGTTTTCAAGGAATAGGGTGGTTTCAACCAAGTCTTCGAAGAGGCTATGTGTGGAACCGGTCTCAACTTCGGAGTCGGAGTCCTCTTCACTAGTCGTTATATCGAATATTACATGCCTCTTTTCAAATGTTTTATAACCTAAATCATGGCGGTATAGATTTTCTTCATGCAATACGGGTTCAAGATGACCTTGTTCTCGTGGACCAAGTCCTTTGCCCTTCCAATTCATATTTCTCATCATCTTGTGGGCCTTGGTGTAGTACGTTGACTCATAGAAGTCATCCATCCGATCTTCGTACAACCAAGAGCCATCAAAGCCCTGAATGTGTTCATCCTCCAAGAATCAATATCGCCTCCAAAGAGTTTTACCAAGGCGATAAATCGGAGCTTCTTTCAAGTGGGGGGCATTGGGTCGTCCATAGCTACGTGGAGACAACAAAAGTTTGCCAATATGAAAAACGTTTTCATGAGTGTATTCACCAATACCTTTATGGGAAAAATTGAGTTCAACGGTGTTTTAGATATGGATGGTTGCGAGCTATATGTAGATTTACGGGATTGAAAGAGTGTGTCGGGGAGTCGATCACGATTATCTCGCATCGGGAATAACACGAGGCTCGGTGGATCGGTCGACAAAGGGACAATAATTAGCATTGTTATACTCGGCTTACAATATTCGAAGGGTTTTGCATCAACAAGCAAGGTAAACTCTTTTCCATCATGTGGGAATTTAATGCACTAGTGGAAGGTGGAGGTAATGGCTTGCATCGTGTGTATCCAAGTGCATCGAGAAGGATATTATATGAAGTTTCAACATCACGATGTGACAAAGGGTTTTGAGGATCTTAGGGCCCATTTGTTTAAGAAGGGTGATTGTCCCGAGAAGATTGTCGCTCACCGATGTCATAACCACGAATAGTTATAATGTTAGCACCCAAACTTGTCTCTGTGTGACCGAGACATATCAACATTTTCATGGAACAAATGCTCAAGGCTGTTCCATTGTCGATTAGAACTCTTTTAACCTTATAGTTTGTATTATATGCTTGATATACAAAGAGTTATTGTTTTGTAGGTTTGGATTTAAGAGGTCAAAGGATCAAATGACAGATTTAGAATCGACTTGACGAAAGATTGGCAAGTAATGTTTGGAATTGCTAAGAATTAATGTCCTTAGGGACACATGTTTCTTGTAAAGGACGAGCGAGGATGGTTTGTAGAGCAGGCGACAACTTGAGTAACTCTATGAGAGAGATGTGATGGCATCGTTTCTATTTGTCTTAAAAGGTCATATGAACTAGATGTGGAAGCTTTAGTATTGGTTGTTGGTTTAGAATTGCTAGGAACTATAGGATTGGTAGACACTTGAGGCATAGAGGAGGTTGATGGTTGCTTTGTTGCGGGCACCCAAACCTTCTTTTGTCTTGTGGCCACTACATTGGCGAGTCTTGAAACTTAATAGTAGCAGCGAGAAATGGGCATTTCTAAAAAAATGAAATGATTCAATTTAAGTCAACATTATTTGATGATTAACCCTTTTTAGTAGTTTGTCCACTCACGCCATGCTTAGGAAAAGGGTTTGAAAACACCTTTAAATTATCGTTAGGTGTCTTATTAGATGAGGGCTTTTGATTGTGATGTCTCCACTATCAATGAGGTCTTGAATATAGTGGCGAAGCCTCATGCAACGATCTGTAGGATGGTCGTCAATGCGATGAAAATTGCAATACTCATTTGCCTTGTACCAAGACGGTTTTGGTTCCCCTTCGACCCAAGGCTTTGTGATAGGATAAGTGACCATGTTGGCACTTATCAGTTGTCATAAAACACTTGAAAAACTCTCCCCTAATGGTGTAAAGTTTCTTCGCTTATTATCATGAGGGGAACTTCTTTCTGGGCACCTGATGTCTTGTTTGGATTTAGAATTGCTAGTTTGATTATTCTGCACATTGTGTACATTACGGTTATCAGTTACGCCATCGTTGATGACATTGATTACGATTGGACGTATTTGGATTTATCTTGATGAGTGTTGTTATTATTGGTGTGGTTGTTATCCTTAGAATGAGGCTTGATTAAGCCTTTTATAATGAGTGTTTTTTCTATTTGAGTTCCTTTCTCTATAACCTCCTCAAAACTGTTGAGGCAATGTATTTGCATGTGAAAGGACAATTCATTGTTAAGATTTGGTATGAAGATGTTAACTAATTGTTTTTCTGGAATGGAACATGGGAATCTACTTGCAATTCCTCTCCCATTTGTCGAGAATAATGCAAAGCTTTTATTGGTTTGTTGTTTTGCATTACACAAATCCATCATTGTTATTTCTGAGTTGAGGTTAAAGGAGAAATGTTAGATGAATTTCTTCGAGAGGTCCATGCAAAATTGTTGATTGATTCCTTTGGGAGGTGTATGAACCAATTTAAAGCTTGCCCTCCTAAACTCTTAGGAAAGAGGCGCAAGAGAAAGATATCATTGTATGCCACTTCTTGACATGCTATGAAGACTTCTTTGATATGCTCTCATGGATCATTTTTACCCTTGTATTTGTCGAATTTGAGCATCTTGAAGGATCTTGGGAAGGGTATGCGTAGGATGTCCTTATCAAAAGGGTAAGGACAAAATTCATCGAAATTGAATTGTTTTCGTTGTTGCATGCCCAAAATTGTATCCTTCATCATTTGCCATTCTTGAGCAAATGGTGAATTAGTTTGTGGGATATTGTCAAGTTTTGAATTGTTTTTCTTGTTTTCTAGTGCATTATGTGTCTTGGATGCGTTGTCACCCTTTGTCTTTGTGTCTTTGTGACTCATGTTGTTGACTTTAGAGGCCATTAAAGTTGTTGTGTGTGGCCATTACATTGATTTGATCGATCAAGGCTTGATTTGACTCGGGCGAAGCACTAGATTTACCTTTGTTATCGATGTTCATTTTACTTGGTCCGACTTCATCATGGTTATTTGATTCGGGTTGTGTATTATTTGTTGGTTGACCTCGTAAGTTTTTCAAAGTGTCATCGTTAAAATCAGGAGGTAGTTTTGCTCCCATTTCGAGGAGACAATAAAAATTGGTCTTTATTTTGTTGCAAAAGGTCTTCGACCTTTGCTTGTTCTTCGAAGGAAATTATCATTTTGTTGGTTTTCTAGTTGGTCTTTGTCCTCGTCGAGCTAATATGGAAAGGATTTCGATCTTGTCTTCCGAAGGGACCATAATTACGGTGTCTTGTTCTCACCATTTTGTACGAAAGAGGGGGAATGATGAGCTACTTGACCCTTAGCAAAGTGAATGTCAAGATGAAAGAGATTGAAAAGTATGATTACTTGAGCCTTAACAAAGTGAATGCTAAGATGGACAAGCGAGGAGATCTAAGATTGATTGCTCGACCCTTTGTAATGCCCCACCTCGGGACATCGAAACCCACACTAAAAATCTTACTAGGAAATTAGGGTAATATTTTTTAAAGTGAACTAAATAATACTAATGTTTCGCTTAAGCATTTCCCATTAAATAATTAATTTATATTAATTTAATTTACCCGAATTTAAATAAACACTAACCCAATAACAACTTAATTATTTTATTCTCCTAGGTATTTTCTAGGGTCACAAACTTAAGTCTACATCCTTTTACTATAATTAATTTCCCCCTTTTTATTAATTTGCCCACACACACCACAAAAGTCATTTTCCCATTCCCACTTTAAATCCCATGACTTAAAAGAAAAGTGTGTAGGGTCACTTATGGACCCTAGGATTGAAAAAATCTTGGCCCTTGATCTCCTCTTGCCCTAAAGTTGACCTAACTCAACTTTATCTTCTCTTTCCTTTTCATTTGGTTTTCATTTTGTTTTCTTTTTGTTGTGCAGGTTGAGGAGCTATGGAGGCTTACTTCCATGGGGTTTTTTTTAATGGAAGACTCAATTTGTATTATGTACATATTTTATTTCTCCTCTTTTTATTTAATTTATTTTATTTCTTCTTACTTGAAAATCCTCAATTTATTGGGTGTATGGAATACCCAAAAATTTCCTTTGTAAAAGAAGGGCAAACTATATATATATATAAATTACATCTTATTAAAACCCAAAAAAAAAAAACGTTTTAGGCAAGCTGTAACCCAAGAGTAAATCCGCAGTTTTCTGTGTATGCGGTGGTGGAAGAGTGTGAGGGGTGAGGGAGGTGGGAGCCACATGGAGGAAGAGGTGTGGGGAGTGGGAAGGAGGTGGGCGGTGGTGAGGGTTTTAATGTGTGCAGGTTGGGGAGGGTTCGGCCCTCCCCATTTCTTCTCTCTTTTATTAAATCAAAAACCCTCCCCCACTTCACCGTAAATTTGTTTTTTGATTATTTCTTTTTGTTTACCCTTATTTAATAAGCTTAAATCTATATTTTAAAAATAAGTATTATATATATATATATATATATTATATTATATGGTAAAATTAATATATATTAATTAATACTTATGATCTTAATAACATATTAATTAATACTAATTAGTATTTATTTATTTATTTTAATTTCTTTTCATTATTTTTTTCTTAAAAATTTGAGGTATATGCATAATATATAATTCACTATAATATATATATATATATATATATATATAATTTTACTATTAAGACTTATAATTGTAACAATGTATATATCTGATAATAAATAAGAAACATTTTAGTTATATTCTAAAATTTAACTAAAGGAAAATATTCTAACATATTCATTTCATTTGTTATGAGATTTCAATATACAATGTCATAAAATGGTGGTTTACATATAATGTTTTGCAATATATCTTCATTAAATGATATTGCTCATTTATGTGATGAATTTAGAGAGTAAAATAAGATAGTTCAAAAAGGTGAGAGACTTGGAATAAGTTTAAAGCTAACAAGAAGGAATTCATATTTCATATCTTTAAGCAAAAGGGAGATCCAACAAGAATATTACATTTTCCTTTGGTGTTCTCAACATAACATTTTGCATACATCCTTTTGCGTAAAAACATACTTTCAAACTATGAACTTTCTTTTCAAAATGGATGTCAACAATTCATAGTAAAAATATCAACTATTTTACAAGATCCCTTTTCAATTGCTTAAGCTCACAAATCTAACATGTCTCCAAAATACATGAGCTACTTAAGAAATCTCATTACCACTTTATGCAAGGTTGAAAGGAAGATTGCACAAGCAAATGTGACTCAAGTCTACAAGTGATCCCATATACAAAAGGGAGGATTTTGCAAGACAATGAAAGCTTCCACATAGCCATATTCTTAAAGTTACAATGAGAGTGGTGTCTACAAAAAGATGAAGAAGACAATGAGAAGCCAAGATGACAAGAATCTCCAACTATCTTCCACTTGAGCTCCAACTTTGAATGCTTTCAAAAGACCAACACAAGGAGAAAAAGCTTGTTTAACCACCCAACCTTTAGGCATCATTACATGCCTTTCCAAGGTTGGAAGACATGCTAGCCTCCCCCAAGCCCATGGGAGAGAGGACTAGCTTCCACAAACTTTGCACAAGATTAAGGGAGACAATCCAACATTATTTTCACATATAAGACAAGACAAATACTAAGAAAACACCAAATTTTGCAAAGAAGGAAAGGAGGAGAAACCATATTCTACCTCCAAAATGGGGAAGAGAAGAAGAGATCTCCAAGTGCCAAAAGTGTAGTCAACATTGGATGCACACAAACAATAATCTTCACAACCTCCTTATTCCTCCAAAGTCATCAAACCCTCCTTATTTCTCCACCCATTCACCAAAATCCTTCTTGGGAGGATTTTCAAACCCATTGGGTTTCCTCAACAAGAATGGGGAAGGGGGTTCAAATCATATGAACCACCTTCCCCACCTCAAACCATATGAGGGGAGTAAAAAAAGAACCTACATGGCTTGTCCATCAAGCCATGAGGTTTGAAAGGAAAATCCCTCTCTCTTCCCCCATAAACTCCAAAATCCATCATGCCATATGATGGATGGAGAAAAAAATAAAGCAACACAAGCATACACACAAGAAACAACACACATTTTAAACAAAACAAGACTAAGATCTAACATAATATAAAACATAAAATGAGCTCAAGGATCCTACCTCCAAAAGCTCTCCAATACTCTAGCTTTTCCTCTTCCTTATCCAAGCAAGCTCTAGCTCCAAAATCACCAAGCCTCCAAGCAAAAGCTCCAAAAAAAAGTCCTCTTCTTTCCCCATGAGGGAGAATTTGAAGAGAAGCCAACAAAAATCCTCACAAATGAGGGGGTGACATGTGTCACCCCTCTCTTCCCTCAAGGTCAAAGATTCTCAAAATAAAAGAGAGAAAAGATAAAATAGCTTTTAACACCCTTCTCCCAAATTACCCAAAATGAAAAACAAAACAAACTTGTGCAACTTTTAACAAACACACATACCAATCCATCTTACATGGATGGTGACCAAAGAGAGGCAAAATGGGAGGGAAACTCCCTCTATGCCTTGAAATTAAGCCCCTACCTATTAGGTAGGGTCCAAGGGCCTATTTTCATGCTAAGTGAACTCCCAAACTTAAAAGGGGTCACTTAAAATGCCTAAAATAGCCAAATTTCAGGTTTGACACATTTGGGCACAAGTGTAGAGGATGTGGGGCCCACCCAAGGGTTCACATGTGACCCTAATCCCCTCTAATTAATTACATCATTACCCAAACTCAAAACTTAATGCAAGTGGGGACCATTAAGTCCCCAAATCAAGTTTACAAAGCAACTAAACATCCTAAACAAGATTAATATTACATGACATACTACATTACAAATGAGGGTCACTCATGGTGCCGAAATAATGAAAGCTAATACTAAGGCCTCATATAATAAACACGGTTAGGACTTAGCCCCATGGGCCTTTGCTTGTGCACAATTTGTGTAGTCGTCATGAAATCCACGTTCTCTTGTGACTGTCACTTACACACTCATTGCACACATTAAACGCACATGTCTGATATAATGTAAATCAACTACTCAATAAGCGATCAATGAAATATATGATATCCTAACATCATCATGAAATCGTAAGTGCGAAAACATGCTCAATTACACACAGTTTACCATGAGTTAGCCATAGAGATAAATATAAATGACATACATCCATATAATCTAGACATGCGACTAAGCAAAGTATCCAACATATATCAATTAGGTCCAAACAACATCGTAATAAGTTAGTATCCGAAATATCAATGAAAAATTGTCAACATACTAATCAAGTAAAATTGGCGCTATGCGCCTAAATCTCCATACATGTCCAAGAAGGTCAAATATCATAACATATTGTCCAACATATATCAAATCCCTGTCAAATCATGTCTATGAATAAAGAAGTCATTAGATAAATGAGGCTATAAAAATGTGGGCACTACACCCTCTTAGCAACGTAAATGCTAAGATGGAAGAGGTTGGAAATGAAGATCGAGATAACTCCACCCTTAGCAAAGTGAATGCTAAGATGGAAGAGGGGATTGAAAGATTGAATAACTCAACCCTCAGCAAGTGAATGATAAGATGGAAGAGGGGATTGAAAGATTGAATAACTCAACCCTTAGTTAAGTGAATGCTAAGATGGAAGAGGGTAGTAATGAAGATCATGATAGCTCAATCCAACCCTTAGCAAAGTGAATGCTAAAGTAGAAGAGTTTGGAAATGAGAATTTGATTACTCGACCCTTAGCAAAGTGAATGCTAAGATGGAAGAATTAAGAAGTAAGGGCTGATTACTTGACCCTTGGCAAAGTGAATGCTAAGATGGAAGACTTTGAAAAAAAAAATGATACTGAAATTTAACAAAGAGAATGTTAAATTTGTAAACATAGGATGGTCTAGTGCTTAGAGTTTAACAATTTCTATGTTAAACTAAAAGACTTAGGAAAGTGATAGAGCAATAAGATCGTGATGGTGCTTGATTGTGATAAAGTGAATATCAAGATGTCAAGACTTAGATTGAGAATGAATGTGCTCAAGTGAGGACATGGGTATCCACAACTCAAGGCTTTGAATGTTGATTGCAAATTTAGAAGATGGGGAGATAGAGTGTGTATGATAAGATTGTGGAACACAAACTTTATAACACAAAATAGATGATGATAACGTTATGTAAGGAGGGCCTCTAAACTTAAGTTGGCTTGGTCAAGGAGGGCTTCCTATAAAAGAGTTCTCTCCCTAAATGCCAAAGATTACTTGAGCAAGAGCGGTATACTATGCTAGTTCCCGGCTTTATTTTACCCCTTTTGATACGATAAGCTAGATTTTACTCCGCCTAAAGGATCAAACCGGGGTTGTTACTAAGGATAACTTTGACTCTAATCCTCACAAAGGTATACTAGTCAAGTCGGTGGGGATCTTGTTTCGTTGGCTAGTTCACTCAATGTGCCAACTACTTTGGGGTTTCTTTGGTACTCCTCACGATGAGTTTTGGCCCCTGGTCATGCACTTCCCATATTACAGACGGAGGAAAAATAAACTGTCTTGAAAAATTTAATTAAAGAGAGTTTTTATAACGTTTAATAAAAGACGATGATAAAAAGGTTTGCTTGATTATCATAAACAAAGGCAACTGTAGTTAGTAGTTTTGATTTAAAAACAACCTTCATAGAGATGGTCTTGTAAGTAATGAGTTAGAAGTTTTCTTGAGGTAAACACACGAGAGAAAACATAAAAACAAACTCACATTTTTGATTTTCAAGATCACTTATAGAAGTGCAAGAAAGAGCATACATGTGAGCTTATCAAGATTAGATTAAAAAAAACATCTCGAAACACGATAAAAGCCCTAAAAAAGATTAATACTTTCACAATATCCTCCAAAAACAAGTTAATGGTAAAGAAATGTCCAATAACCCTTAAGAGTTTCCTTGATGTCTTATTTAGTCTAATTTGATCAACACAAATTAAACTAGGACCTAATTGCTAAATAAACCTTAATTAACTAAAAAATAATTTAACTACAAAAGAAAATAAAAGCTAGAGTAGAAGAAATTAAATAAACTTAACCTAATTTTAAATTTGAATCAAATTTAGAAATTTTAAATCTTGTGAAAGGAAGAAAGAAAACCCTAAAATCCTAAGGATGAGCAAAAGGAGAAGGGCTCGGCTCGGTGAGCCGAGTTGCAAGTGGGAGGAGCTCGGGCTCGGCTCTGCGAGCTAAGTTGTCAGAGTTTGGGCGAGAGATCGGATGTTGAAGATGGCTCAATTGGTATGCATGGTTTTAGGAAGCTTGGCATGTGCATGGAGGGTTAGCTCGGCTCGGTTGGCCGGGTTTTGGATTCGCCTTCATCATGTTTGTTGCGAGCTGCGCATGGATTGGGAGCGGTTCGCCCCAAGAGGCCGAACTCGGTGGAGATCCCCGCTAGACAACAACTCGGTCCGAATTCGGTGATGATCAACAAGGGGATGTTGGTGGATTCGTATTAGGTTAAGGTGGGAGCTGAAGTGGCTTGATCATGACTTGGCCCTCCTCATGCTTGCTTGCTCGGCTCGTGTGCTTGGCTCTTGGGCTCGACTCGCTTAGTTCTTGGACTTTTGGAATCGCTCAATGCACGAGCTTAGCTCAACAATATTTGGAGAGGATGTGAGTTCGAGGTGGAGTTTGGCGCTCAACATTGAGCGAGAGGAGAGACAAGGTTTGGACAAAGGGAAGTTGGACAAGATGCATAGGGGGCTTGGGGCTCGACCAGCAGGGGTGGAGAACTCGGTAGGATGGAGAGAGAACTTGGTGGGATGCACAGGGGTTTTAGGGGTTCGGTCGATAGGGGTGAAGAGCTCAACGAGATGGGGAGAGAGTTCGGCGGGATGCACAAGAGTTTTGGGGCTCGATCAACATAGGTGAAGACCTCGACCGACATAGGTGAACATCTCGGCGAGATGGGGAGAGAGCTTTAGCGAGGGGGGAGGCGGGAGTGAGTGTGAGAAAAGTGGGAGAAGATCGAGCTCAATGGGGTTATAAAGGGTAGGGGGTGAGCTTGGTAAGATGCAGCTCGTTGAGTTGGAGGCGAGTCATGGAGGGAGCTGGTGGTAGAACTCAAAATCCACCAAATAAAAGCACCTCTAACTTTATTCGTAGCTAGCCAGATTTAGAGATGAAACACCTACAACTTGCACAAATACCACAAAACAACAAAAACTTCCCACAACACAAATGTTAACCGAGATAATGCCAAAGTTGCACAAAGGTCAAGACTCAATACAAATAAAAATATACACTAAGAGATAATGACAAATACAAAATCGAGAGTAATTTGGGTGTGGGTCCGTCCACATAGGCATGCCAAAATGTAAGCAATGAAAAATTACAAGTAGAAGTAAGCAAATAACAAAAAAACAAACCTCTTACAATCTTTCTTACAAACCTCAATGATAAGATTGCTGAAGTATTATACTTGTAGAATCTTTGAATGGTTAGATTGTTGAAGTATTCTCCAACATTGTTGTGAAGAGCAATGCACCTGTTATTTATAATATAGGAGAGGCCATGGAGTGGTTACAAAATGTAAATGAAGTCATGAATGCATATTCTTAAAATAACATTGGAGGAGTTGTAGCAGTTTGAATGGATTGAATATCCATTGGGGGTAGTAAGTTTTCAGTTGGCAATAAGTTTGTATCCGAGAAAGTGGTTGTACGTGCAACTTTGTTACTTCCACCTTTGTAGGATTCTAGAAGTGAAGTGGGAGTGGAGTGACTAGGATAGTGAAGTGGAGTCTAAGTGGAGGATGAATAAGAAAATAGATTTATTTCTATTTTTAAATAACTAATTTAATTAGCTATGGAGTGTGAGTAGGAAATTAACCATTTAATTAAATACATGCTTACTCAAATTAGCTAAAGGGTGTAGGAATTAATTTAATTAATTCTAGAAGTATAATAGAATTAATTTAATTAATTCTAAAAGGTGTGATAGAATTAATTTACTTAATACTAAAGGGATGGAATTAACTTAATTAACTCAGAAGGAATGCAAATAGGATATGAATAATCCAAGAATAGGCTAGAAATAGGCATGTATTTTTAGGGTGTCTACAAGTAGTATGTAAGGTAAATAAAGGAAAAGGGTGATAGGTCAAGGATTGAGGTAATATACGCAAGGCACTAAAGTAAAAATGATAAATGCTAACATGCATGAATCCAACATAACTGAAATAAAGCATTTAACATACATAATCAGACCTTGCACAAATAAAGAGAGAGAGGGAAAAAGGATATTTACCTCGAGTTGACTTGTTGGGGCATTAATATGCCCATAGGATTGAATGGTTTGTGAGAGTGGTTGTAGGGGGTAAAGAAAGAGAGAAGCAGCACTAGGTAAACCACAATTGGGGACTTCAAAGACTTGGTACCTCGCTGTTTGGATCTCCTATTCCTAAATCTCCAAGACCTTTTTGTGCAACTTGTCTTCTAAGGGGAATCTAATTTGGGAGAGTAGGTAGGGGAGATGACAAATTTTTGTTTTGAAATTGATCCAAGAAGCGACCCTTTGAATAATGGTTCATATTGCTAGGTCATATTTTTCACATTTTTGAAGTCATTGGCGAGGCTGTGATGGAGGATATGTTTTTGCTCAAATTTTATGCAACGAGCCTAGTTGGTAACATTGGTCGACATAAACTAGAAAAAGGGGAGTATATGGAGTTTAAGGAAGGCCTCGAAAGACATTGGAGATGGTATGAAGGTCTTAAGGTCTTTTTTTTTTTTTTTTGATTGATAAACGCTTTTGACCGGAGCTATGAACCGGTGGGGAAGGGACCCCAACCCAACAACAAGAAGAAATGAAAGGAGACAGTGGAGTGAAGAAGAGAAAGGCGAAGAGAAGGAGAAGGAGGAAGAGGAAACAACGAGCAAAGAAATGAACGTCGATCAGGGGTAGGACTGCATCCGAACCCGAAGGACAACTGAAGCACGAACCGATTAACCTAGCGAGGAGCCACATTGTAGCGAAGGTGGCGCAGGCGAGAAGATGGAAGGCGAGGCTGGGTTTGTCTTTAAGTGCGTTCAGGTGATCAACCGCAAAGTGTACTGGGAAGAGAGCCACGTCGACATCTACCGCAGGGAGGAAGCGCTGATCCAGAGTGGGATGGAAGTTTTGAGCGAATGTCACTAAATCTCGGTATTGCCCGCAAAGCCACCGAATGTCGCGTCCAGAGCCGAGAGCAAGCTCATCGACTTCCTCCACCCACGAGGAGGATCCGGGGAGAAGTCGACAATTGGTTGTGTAAGGTGACCGGTGGACGGCGTAAATTTGGTCGATGGCCACTCGTTCAACATCAACAGTATCCGAGTGAAGAAGAAGGCAGAAGGAGACAAATGCGGTGGCAAGGTGCTAAGGTCTTAAAAGGATGCATTAAGGAAGTTATTACTTATTAGGTAGTAAAGCCGTAGGAAATAGGTACCCATGACACATCTTGTAAGCTGGCCCACCCCAATCTCTAATATGGGAGATTAATATGCCAATGACTCCTTGGCAAATAGAAATGCTAGTAAAGCATTTTTTGGAGTGTATACACATTTATGCTCATCTCCTTTCTTCATAAATTCAGGTCCCTTCGTGTTTTCGGTTATCGTCAAGAAATGCCCATATTTGGCTTGTTGTTCTTCATTGTAGGTTGACTTGTTGGTACAATGGGTACGACAATGTTAAATTTCTTTAGTTCCATTGATGGACTCCCTTTTTAGATATTCCTTGGGCACCCTATTTCATGAGCTATCTATCTATCTATCTATGTATCTATCTATCTATCTACACACAGACACACACTTAGGTTATTTCTCTCTCCCACAAATTCTCAACCCTAAAGCGGATTGCTATGTTGAGCAGTTTTGCAACATTGTTGATTGCACTATTGTTTGTCTTGGCTACCTTTGCCATCATTGGTTACATTGCTGAAGAACCCCCTTGGCTATTTGAGTACGAGTACATTTTGATACCGTTCGCTATATTCCATGAAATGATGGGTTTTGCAACTTTGGTTCTCTCCAAGAGGTGGAGATGGAGCAGCAGTTTATTATTAGGTGTCATGTTTATTATGAGTTTCAAGGGATGTATTTTTACTCGTACAAAGATTTAGAAGGGTCCCTTTGCTACCCTTTTCATTTCCCATATTATATATGTTCAGCCCTCTGCTTTCACAAAGTTGTTACTTAAGATGTTAGGATTGTCAGGGGGCTTCCAGGGTCACTGGATTGATTACTTCCTTCTTGAAGCCTATTTAAGCATCTGAAGGTATCAAGCACCAGTTAGCCTTTGTAATCACTAGCCCAGATGGTGATACATCTATGAGAGAATGCCCTCCTCTGCAAGTGGTTATTATGCCAGAAGTGATTGGCAAGCCTTTTATTCTCACTTTTGATGTAGGGGTCTGCTACTCTTCATTGTCTGTAGTCCAAACTATAGGGTAGATGCACATCGCTAGTTTTCTTATTGCATCTGAAGGATTGTTGACATTGGATGTTAGGAGAGGTATTGGGAGCAGTACGTTGCTTCCTCTTAGGATTATTCAACTAGGCCATGTTACACTAGGTTATTCTCTTAAGGATCTCTTTTGAATTTATGTCAGCCCTTTGATTGTGATCGCGAAAATGCTGGACCTGCTTACCTGCAGATCTATTCTCAACATGCTACAATGGTGATGTCGAACAGAAAGGTCAGTATGAACATGCACATGACGGGTGAAATATTAGAAAGGCTAATTGAAAGAATGGATTTTCTGCCTCATTTTCCAAGGTACAAAATGCAAGGGAAAATTGGATTTAATATGTGACGGTCTTCTTACATTTATACAAATTTCTGATAATAAAGTGGTGAAAATGGAAAATTTAAATGGCGTACATATGATACTTTTAATGTACATAGGATACTTAAGACACATCTAGGATAAAGCTTTATTATCCAAGCAAAGAACTCAAATATAAATTTCATAGTACAAATACATATGATACTTTTAATGTACATAGGATACTTAAGACATATCTAGGATAAAGCTTTATCATACAAGCAAAGAACTCAAAAATAAATTTCGTAGTACAAATACATATGAATCTAGCTAATTTTTACTCAAATGTGGTTGAAAGCCTCCGGGTCATTAGAATTTAACTGCCAGAATTTGATACCTGAGTGATGGTGAAAGAAGAAGAATATTTAGTTGCCTTGACTTTGACCTGCCAAAATTTAACACCCAACCAATGGAGAAAGGAGAGTTATAGTGATCTGCACTATCATCAAAGGAGTAGTTTACGTGCTGCCAATTCAAACAAATAAAACATAATTGCTCCTTAGGGCGAGAGGCAGAACATTTCCGTTATTAACAAGTTTAGAATTTGTGTGTTTTTGCTCACAGCAAGGAAAGGATAACACTGTTTTGTACCATATCCTTTTTATTTTCTTTTGGGGTTTGTTATTACAACCTTTTGGGTTCGTGGTTAATTTGTTATCTTCCTTCATCTTTTTGCTGTGGCCTACTTCCCACGGTAATTCTCTTTACCTCACATTAAAGTCATCATTTCCATTTAACGTTCTGCGCCTACCTTGGCATATGCTATTCCGTATCTTCCTCTACTGCATGTTTAAGTCCACAGTGCACACAAGATCTCCTCTATTTATTCTACATCTTGTACATGTTTGTCACTTCAGTTCACCCCATGTCTATTTGCTTCAACATTAGATGAATTTTCTGCAGCATGCAGTTTAGTCCACAGAATCTTTAGAAAATTTCAGGGGACTCTAGGGGATGTAGGCATTCAAATAATAAAATATAAAAGTTTAAATTTACTAATGACTAAGCACATTAAATATCGTAAATACATTGAATTTGATTTCTAAGTTCTCAGTCTTATCATTTAACATTATTGATAAATTCATAATGGAGTGAAAATTGAAATACAATGAGTCATCACTTGACATTTGAAAATCGATATTCATGGGACTGAAAGTTGAAACAGTAAATGGAAGTGACAAGTTTGAAGAATGATATCACACGTCATGTATGGTTGATAAAATCATAAAAGATAATTTAAATCCTAGACATTGAAATACCAGTAAACTCTTCAATCGACTAAATTTTAAATAATAAAAATGTAAGTCCTGCAAATAGAAAATCAGGCAGGGAACAAACCTTTGCTAATGTTGCATGTTTGTCCTAATGTTACATGTTTGTGCTATTGCTACTTCTCTGTCATCTGCTTCCATATGCTTGAAATTGTCCTCGAGGATATACATTATAGAAAGTAATATTATCACCACTCTTGGAATCCTCTGGCTGATCAAACACGATCAGGATTACACCAATTAAACCCTACTGAAGATTGATACTCTCCTTGGCGATTTGTATGGCATCCTCAAGATCAACATCCCAACATATAGGTGTCTGCAAATACTTTGCAGTCTTTTTATGCTTAAGAGGCAAGCCACTATTAACTCCAACTAGCATCTGCGCTCTCCTCGAGGTGCCTATATCTCTTGATAGAGTAGATGAAGCTATTTGTGGATCAGCTCCTCTCAGCCGCAAAGAAACTAGCTATTGAGCAACCAAAAACAGATGTTTACGTTGTGGGATTTTGTTGCCATGCATTCTCCGCAACCCAATAGGGTTCCTTTCTGCCAAATCTTCTCTGTTCTTCAGCTGTGCTGTGTTTGTTGAAAGTGCTGCTGAGTTTGAAGCTTCATGGACTTATCATTAATATGCAGCTTGTCAATATTGAAGATTCACAAACTTCTCCCTAGTATGCATCTTGTCATTAGAATCACAAAAGCCTTGATTTACCTGATCATCATCAATGGTAATCAATTTCCCAACCCTATCCAAATGCTATTTTGGGTGCAATGCATAGGATGCTATGTGCAAGGGTGTGTTCATATGAACCCACCTACGCTAAGCGATGGGCCTAATTCCTCATAGAGTAATATTCTAGGATCTTTGTTATGAATCTTAGTCCTCACTTGGCTGACCCTTGCTATCAATTGTCTAATGTGTTTCTCCAAGAGTAGGAGCATCTGTGTCTACTTAAAGCCTGGGCTCAATAAATGAGACCTGGGTGATGTCTTCCCTTTTATTTGGGACATCAGAGGGATGCGGGAGAAGTTTCTGATGAATGTCTCAAGTCTCCGGGATGGAGACTCCTCCAGTTATAAGTTACCAAGTGTAGGAACAAGTCCTTTAGAAATCCTAATGTACTTTCTTGACATTCTCATTGTTTTGCATCGTGCTCTGTGCATTTCTGCATGCTTTCTTAATTTTTTAATTCTTTGTTTCGCTTTACTCTGTCTCCATTTTCTGTCTTGCTCTATTTTATACTATCATGGGCATTTTTCATGTTGTTCCATTTGAATATCAGGCCCATGAATTCAACCTCTTCCTGCAGCTTCTGAGATTGATGAAGTTGAAGTAAATAGTATCATAAATGTTGCCTTTTATTGCCACACAGTTTCTTAACTTTTACAGATATGAGCATTTTATTAATCAGTTCTGAAGTTTTGATTACAACCAATTGTAGTCAAATTGCCAATTGTTCCATAATTTTTTGATTAGGTGACGATTGTGATGTCATGATCTCTTTGAATAATTACAAATTTTCTGAAAAGTTGTTTTTCTTACAAGAACTAATACCAGAATATACCAAATGAAAGTAATTAGTCTTTAATAGTTTCATAAATATTGCCTTTCTCTTGTCATGTGGTTTCTTAATTTTTATGGATATGAGCATGTTTTTAGTCTGTTCTTAAATTTTGACTACAACTCATTGTAATCAAATTGCCAATTAATTTGTATGATTTTTTGATTAAGTGATAATATTGGCGTCATGTTTTTATTTTCTGAATCATGACAACTTGTCTGAAAAGTTGATTTTTGTACGAGAACTAATAAGAACGGGATATAATAAATCATAAGTTATAATTTTTATTTTTTTCTAATTGGTTGGGTGCTGATTTCAATTTCCTGTTTTTCCCTTTTTTCAATTTTTACATTTCTTCCTCAATTTTTTGAAGACCACTGTATTTTTTGTTGTTGTCCGACTTGCACAAGACATGCCTGAGGCAGACTTGAATGAGAAAATAATAATTTTTAGCTGCCGACTACTATATCTACAGTTGAACTTGAGATCATTAATTTGTAGGAATACCAGAAAAACAAAATAGAGATGAATCATATGCTTCTTTATGGTGAATTATTTGCTAAATCTCCAATAACTGTATATCTCAAATACAGCCATAATTTAAGTCTTTCTCACAAGACATGGCTTTCCTATAGAGATTGATTTGATTTAGTTAGAATGGTGAACAGTGAAGAAAATGTGTCAATTCTATTTTGCTTTTGAAGATATCGGACCGTGTATTAAAATGAGCTAAATAACAATGTTTTTTTTTGCCAGCGCATAAAAACAACAAATTGGTCCTCCTCTTATGAGATGTTTACCTATTCATAGTGAGTTGCTGCATCCCACACTAACTCAGTTACACTCCAAAATACAGGAAATTAATCCATTGTTGTGGGGTGTTTTAAACTTTTACCCTTTAAAACCTGTGCAGCTGAGTACTGCTGTTTTGGGGGACTGGTAATGGTATGGTTTGTCAGAGGGCGTTCCCAGGCTGAAACCGGGGCATAGCCATATGGTTTGACTAATTTTCAGTAAAAATACGAATCTGCCCTGGCCAAAAGCAATTTTTTTTAACCTTTTTTATTCACTCAGTTAAGTGCGACCAGTTGGCAGCAACAAAGGCATAGGAATTGTTATACGTACATTTCAATGTGCGCCTTATATTGGACAAGCAATTCGAGTACAAGGGGCGGCGATATGTTTGGATGTAGAGCTAGAGCATCTCGATTTGAATGCTTCCATTGCCTGATTTTCATTAGTTGACACAGAGCACTAAAAATCTTCTTCACAGGGCTTCTGTAGTGCAGCTAGTGGGAGTAACACTGCTATTACATGCGTTTCTGATGAACCACATGATGGTTTTGATGCTCTCAATGACAAGTAATATGAAAATTTCTGATTTATATTGGGTTTACATCAGCGTTACGCGGGGATGCATCCCCTAGATTTTGGTGACGTCCCGGACATCCTGAATGTTTCAGGGACTTGGGGACTTGGAGGGGACATCCCCAATTTTATTTAAATCTTTCAAAAGCTTTATGATGTTTTTACTTTTAAAAAGATGTTATTTTTACAAAGAACATCAAAATATAATCTTGGAAGTATCTAAAATACATTAAATACAGTTTAAATCCCTAAATGTCATTGAAAAAAGTTAAATTATTGAAACATTAATTTTTCTGTATTGTTTTAATACCTGCCCCCTGCCGTTCCCAAAATTTGGAATTTTTTTGCCGTCTCAGAAACCCTGTGCCTTCGTGCCCCCGTCCCGTCCCGTCCCCGTCCCGAAACTTAGGTAACTATGGACTTTAGATGTATAATATGTAATTTGACCAATGACTGTTAATGTATTTTGATTTATTATGACATTTGGCATTGAATTATCAATTTACAAGTAGTATGTATTTTGGTTATGTTGTTTATTTATGCATCATATTATATTTTTAATATTGTAAAATATATTTTGTATGGCCTTCACAGCTGTATTGAACCCGTGGTCAAAAATTGCCGTACTGGCATACTGATACTGGAACTAGCAACTTGCTAAAACTGCAACCTATTACCACTACACTAAAACTTATTTGTAACTCCTTAATAGCCAACTATTGCACATTTATTGCTGGTATTTCTTGCCTTGAAGCACAGTGGCTCTCTCCCTGACGCTTTCTCAAAATAACTGATAAGGTATACCCTAACCTGCTATTGGCCGAATTTGCTGGTTTTCCAATTCTGACCTCTAACCAGAACTAGGCAGTTCTAGATTTGCAAAAGAAAAATTGTTTTGGCATGATTGTTATCGTTATCGTAGATTTGTGCTTTATTCTTATTTCAGATCTTATATGTGGTCTATAAGACTTGAAAGGTTATATGATCTACACCATAGTTTGTGTTTGGCCCTATGAAACAATATATGAAAATCTATGCCAATAATTGCCTCTTGTTAATTTGATGAAGTAACCAATATGCCTCCAGTCTAAGAGGGTATGTTCTTCACCCTTGGCTAGATTCATTATTTCATCAAAGTCTGTGAGGGTCTATTGTGTAACCTCTGAGAGATTTTTCACTGCCTCTGGTCTAAGAGGGTTTTCTGTATCCACCGAGGAGATTCTTTCTTGCATATGCTCATAAAGGGTTGTGCCCACCGAGGGGTTTTGTCTTGCATTTGGTCGTAAAGATTCTAAATTTTTGAAATGCAATTTCTTATTGGATTACATTCTAAACAATTTAAAGATGCTTTCTTGATGCAGTCAAGGACGAGGTTAAGTTAATGACATCTTTGTCCTTGTAGCTGAGTCTGAACCCTATAAACAACCCACAAATTCTAATCTTGCAGGCCAGTTGGTTTTTGTATTACCCAACATGCAATAGATTATATCCACTTAGCAGTTAGTAACTTCTATGATGTTTCTCAAGCATAAAGACTCACCACATATTTGCCAACACTTTGGATGTCAATTTTTGATTTGAAGACTGAATTCAGATAGTAGGCAATATAAAAGACATTCACACTTCCCAGGTTTCACATCGTACATGCTTGAATTACTTCTGGTTACAACTAATACAAACTTATCGTTGTGCTTATTCAAAGTCTTCTTCTCAAAGGTATGATCTTCCTTCTATTTTTCCGAACTGTTTGTCTCGAGCTGCCCTTCACCCCCTTGTCGCCCCCACCCGCCCGTCACCACAAATTTTTCTTTGGAAAAATCAATTTAAAGGATTGGTTTTCTTTGTTGCATCCATTTCTTGGATTAATGCCTCAAAATCATCATATAGAGATCATGGTGGCCATTGAATTCCCTTGTTTCTTTCTTGTAATGCCTTGATTTTGATCCCCTATTTATTGCTATGAGAATTTATATTTATCTCGTGTCAAGCCAGTGCATTTCTGCTTTGTTAAGCCGTGAAGGCTTACAAGCCTTATAATAATAAATGGCTGCCTTATATTTTCTTTTTTATTCTGCAAGGTCGTGGCCTTAAATTTTCTGGCCTTTTATTAAAGGCTTCTTTTGCGTCAGCAACCTACAGGCAACATGTATGCTTTTGATTAGATGACAACGGGAAACATTTGATGTTGTAAGTCCTCTGTCAAGGCCAAGGTTCCTATCTACGTCTGCCCTTCTAGCTGGCACTTGATTGAATGGCAGGGAAGCCCTCATGACATCACCAGTGCATCTATGGACCCTATTTACTTTATTGGTTGCCTTAAATGGGAGGGGTCTCACCAAATCTTTATTATAATGGTTGTTACCTTTTAAATTTTAATATATGAGGAAAAACCATGGTGGACTTGCCTTGTATCTCTGCCATTATATTGGTACGGATCAATGGTCTGTGGACCTTTTATGAGTTGTTTGAGTTTGTCAGTTGACAAGTTTTTGATCTTTATCCATTTCTCCAGCTTGGTGCATGATCTGGCAGTGCAAAAATCTGTAACAGTTTTCCATTCAGGGCCAAGGTAGGTGGAGATCTGTTATGCCCTGTTGAACATTTTCTTAAGCCCGTGGGCTTCAAAGCTTCAACAAGTAATAAGCTTCTGAGCTTATTAGAGCCCAAGGTCGCTTGTAACGTAATCTTGTGGCCATGGCTGCCATATGTTAAGCCTGCGGGCTTCATGTGTAATCCATGGTTGATTACAGATATGTTTATGGTCGAGGCCCTTGCGGCATAGCGTATTTAGCCTGTGGGCTTCATTTGCATACCAGGTCATACCTTGGAGGGATTAACATATTGGTGTCTGTGGGCACTATTCATTCGAAGGAATTTTTTTTAGAAATTAGAGAAAATATCAGCCATGCTTTGTAGAGAAATGCCTTTGGACATGAAACAAATGCTTAGGAAGAAATGTTTTTGATTGATGCAAGATTTGCTAATAACCCAAGGATGCTCTTGCATCGTTTCTTATTCTTATTGGGTTAACCTTAAATTATAATCATTTGAAGTGTGACATAGTTGTGTAACTCTCCAAATCATAACTATTTGGGAGACTGAGCAGTGAGTAACCCAAAACAAGCGGAGAATGGATTGCCCTGCCGAGACTTTCCCAGGTTTTGGTAAGATTCTTTGAGTCCAAGCATGAGACAAGACTGGCTAAAAACTGGTAAAAAGCCCTTACTTGGAGGTAAACAACCCCATTTGGAGCAGCCACGTCTTAGTCGGCTTGGCATAACGGTCTTTCTGATTCCGAGTCTTGCAACTATGTTTGGGCAGATACAGTAATTTTTGGTGCCTTGAATTAGTGAGCTTAGTTCCTAAAACAATGCAGCAACAAACACCAAAGGGCACCTGTATATGATGCGTTTCATAATGGCAAAACTTAAATAATACTCTGAAGATTTATTGGAAATTTTCACTTTTCTACGCTACTTCCATATTTGAGATGTAATTATCATGCTGCATGTGCATTTTTGTTCTCCTTGTTGTTCTTCAACGTGTATGAATGCAGGCATAAGGAAAGAAGTCTGTTACAAGTAATCAGTCTATTGTATTAAATCTAGCTGTTAAATTAAATTTTGATTGTTGACATTTATGGATGCTTGGACTGATTTTCCTGTGAGTGACAACCCTCTTGTAATTTTGTTTATGACTGGTAGGTAGCTTGTGTTAGAATCTTAACATTGATCTCGTTTGACATATGCACTGTCTTCAGGTGGAGTTTGTCAATAAGAGATGGTTCTGATTCTTTAATTGTACTGTCATTTATTGTTTGTAGGTAGTTCACTGTCATTTATTATTTGCAGTTTTCTCTTAAATTGTATCTTTAATATTGAAGTATTAAAAAACTATTGAAGTCTTCAGGTGGAGTTTGTCAATAAGAGATGGTTCTGATTCTCTAATTG
Organism: Taxus wallichiana var. yunnanensis; assembly: GCA_018340775.1. Taxonomy (NCBI): domain Eukaryota; kingdom Viridiplantae; phylum Streptophyta; class Pinopsida; order Cupressales; family Taxaceae; genus Taxus; species Taxus wallichiana. Next base: position 692,971,518 of record CM031239.1, read on the forward strand.
TACTGTCATTTATTGTTTGTAGGTAGTTCACTGTCATTTATTATTTGCAGTTTTCTCTTAAATTGTATCTTTAATATTGAAGTATTCAAAAATATTGAAGTCTTCAGGTGGAGTTTGTCAATAAGAGATGGTTCTGATTCTCTAATTGTACTGTCATTTATTGTTTGTAGGTAGTTCACTGTCATTTATTATTTGCAGTTTTTCTCTTAAATTCTATCTTTAATATTGAAGTATTCAAAAAAATGTGCTGTTTTCAGGTGAAGTTATTTCTGTGGAATATGCATTGGAATATGGTACTGACCGCATGGAGATGCATGTGGGGGCTGTACAGTCTGGTGACCGTACGCTTATTGTTGATGATCTGATTGCCACAGGGGAACTTTATGTGCAGCCATCAGTTTACTAGGTAAGAATTGTGATTTATATGGCAATTTTGAAAATAATAATATGTTTTGGAGGTTTTGGCATCATGAGATGTATTATCCTGCATAAGATGTCAAGAATCAAAGAGGATTTCTGCTGAAAGTCCAATGAAACAATATTTCATTTGGTAAGTTTACTTCAGAGCTGGTAGAATATTTAGAAAGAATGGAATATTCTCTTCGTAAAGTGTCACAAATAAACTTTCATTGATGGTTCCTCTTAGTAATTAGACTAGCTTTGATAGTGTCCACCTGTACAAACTCTATATTACTCTTTGTTAGATTGCTCAGATGTCTTATATTTCTATTTTTTTGTGTTCATAGTACGTACTCTTTTCTGCTATTTATTGTCTAGGAATGATTTAAATTTTATATGGGCAAACTTTACATGCCCTTGTCTCTGCACAAGCAAAGTTTGTAAGCAGCTCCCTCTCGGCATTTTCCGAATCTGAATTTTATGTCTGCATTGATCAGCAGCTAGTTTAGTGGCAGCATGTTTTCATTTAGTGGCTATGCATTTTCCTATTTTCCTATTGTAATGGGTTTTATATCTTGTTTCCATCAAATGCTTTAAAACACGTCAGACATAGATCTTATATCATGTCTGTTATCTGTTTTTACAAAGATCTGTTTCTTTAATGGTAGCTGATGGTAGAAAAAGGCACATAGCAAATGAATGCTCATATAGGAGCGAGAGTTCTCTCAAAGATGAAGAAGGGCATTGCAATTAGGGAGAGAAGGAGAGATAAAATATGTTAATATCTTCATATGATTGAAAGATGAAATGTGTTCGTTGTACGAGATTCTATCCTCTTGGTCACTAATAATGGCGATTCAAAGTTACCCATGGCCCATGGGGAATGTGTTAATGCTACATCATGAGAACAAAAGGTGATAGATGGCCTCCATAGATTTTGAATTGATAAAAGCAAATGCCATAGGAGAATCATCTAGCTTTAAGAGCTTTTGTAGACAAGGGAAAGAGTAATGTTATGTGCTTGTAAGTCTAATAGTATAGGCAAAAATCTATATTGTGCTAACAGAGAAAAAGACACCACAACATTAGAAAGCTGAAGGGTTTGAAAACATTGCATCTAGTATTGTTTGGTTGAACTGCACCTTGCAATGTCAGGGACTTAATTGCACCAACAAATTGCAAGACTTGTTGAAGAACAGTTCCCAATAAAAATGGTTTACAAGGGTTTTAAACAAGTGATGACAATCTTGTGGTGATATATAAATATATCATCAAATTATAATGAAGATGTGTGATCCTTACCTCTCATTTATTCCTCTTTTTGATGTCCCTTGTAATATTTTAAGATGCAAAAATACAACATTCTTCACTAATTCATTTCCAAAAATTTGACAGCAGTTTGTGACATTATGTCAGTGGCAAGAGGAAATGAATTAAATGACCTCTAGTCAGCATTTGAAGGGAAATTGACATGTAACCTTCCTCGATAAGGAAATGTATGGGACAGTTGCAACAACTTTTATTAAAGGGCTTGGCTATTTAGTAAAAAGATATGATGCCATTATAACTATACCTCCATCAAATGTAACATTCACAAACTCATCCCATTGCACATCTATTCAAAAGTTTCTCTCTTATGAGGGCGTGGCTCACTTATTTGTAGAGTTGTAAGTGTTCCAATGCATGTTCTAGGGCAAGAGTGACACTATCTTGAGGTTTTCCAAACAAATTGATCTATGTGGTTGTTAGAGATTGAAGTCCTACATGGAACTATCTGTTAATCGCATCAATCTATGTTATCATTGTTTGAGCAATTATATGGTTTTCTTGTCAGCTACACTCTTGGAATTGTTTAATCCTGAAGCAAGCTTTAGTCTATTGCTAAGTTCCTGATATGTTTTGGATACAGTTCCGGATACACGACAAATGTTTTTTGGCCCTGGATATGGCTTTGGATATGACTCTATAAAATATATATAAAAATTAAATAATATATAAATTCCAGCCTAATAAATAGGAACTAACCACATATTATGCATATGAAAAACAAAATAACCACAAAACACTACTGATAATCTATAAAATGCCAACTGAATGCCAAATGAAATGTCATAATAAATATTAAATTTTATTATTACATAAAAATGAAGCAGGGTCTGAATCTTCACGTGATCATTAAAACAGAAGATGCATGCATATCAAGAGCTACTGATCTTATTTTCTGGTTTTATAGCAGCACAAAACTGTAAATCAGATTTGTGGTGGGATTTAGAGTTACTGTCACAATCATTCCTCGTCCGGAATTGAATCTGCCTGTAAGTAATCAGATAAAGAGTATTCAGGTCGATTGTGTTTGTTCCCAAGATCAGACCCTGCTGTTTTTTAGGGTTTCATAATGTTTAAAAAAAACTGGGACATTTTTTGTTTAAATGTTGAAAAAAATACAAAAATTATTTTTTGGCCCTGGATACGCCCAGGATACAGCCTAGATGGTTTGGATGCGTCTGCAGATGTATCCAGCCATATCTGGACCGTGCAGTTTGTATCTATATCGGATAGATACCATATCTGTAGTTAGCCCTGTATTCTGCTGTATTGGTATCAGAGGTTTATTGCATAATTTGAAAACTCGGCTAGTACTCGGCCAAGCTCTGAGTACTTGTGGGTTGTTTTTGCTGGGCGAGTTACTTTGCCTGGTTCTTGGAAGATGAGTACCCACAAGATTTTGTAGTCAGCTGAGTGTTGAGTACTTGTGAGGCCTGTGCATTACCAACCCAAAATAAAAATTTATTTTTTTCTTCCCTTGCTATGTTAACTGGGAGTGTAGATGCCACTATTGGGGAGTCAAGGCTGTGGCACAAACCTGTGCCGACATTGCTAATCTCCCAGGGATTTACTGCTGGAACACAACCTGTAGGAAAAAATCACAGTTTTTGACATTTTCAGCTCTACAGAAGCCTGCTACCAACACAACAATTTTTCAGTTGTCATGAAGTGTTGTCTAAAACTAATAGAAAAAAAGACTTTTACGTTCTCTGAATTCATTTCTTATGATTTTTACATGTACTTTAGATGCTATTTAAGTTATTAGAAGAATTTATAAGTTCATTGTTTTTGCCGTGTCCAAGTCCGAGTAAATGTTCTTGGGTTGCTGAGAGAACTATGGCTGGAATACAACTTGCAGTCAAAACCACTAATATTTGACATTTCAGCTTCTGCAAAAGCCTGCTAACACACTGATACCTGGAATATACATGAGAACTGGCAAAACATCAATCAGTTTTTCTTTTCATCTTGGGACGAATTTTAAATGCTTTTAGTTGCTTCCTATTATTGTAAAGTTTAAAAATCCCTAGATACTGGATTATGCTTGGAAAATATAGCGAATATGTTATTGCTAAGGTTAACTATTAAAAACATTTACCCTGTGCAATTTCCAAGGTGAACTGTAAAAAGCATTTAGTCTCTTCTATTTTATTTGAATTTATGATGTTCTAAGTTTTTGTTATTCTTTCTTTTGAAAATAAATCATTGTTGTGTTGACATCTTATGTAGATAACTCAGATCCATTACAGCAAAATAACTTATTGCAAACTAAAGTTACGAATTCTTTGATACTCTGAGACACACAAGGGTTTTGTACTAGAAATTGCATTATTTTTGGCATGGGAATAATGCTATTTTTTTGTGCTACTGTTGACAAAAAACAAAGGCAACCTAACAAAGAAATATGATGTCTAGCTGTGAGAGGAACATAAGGCCTGATATAGAGAGTAAAGATAATCTTATGCTTGGGAGTAACGAGATGGAGCGGCAGTAGCATGGTGCTTACCCAAAGTTACAAAGCAGATGTTTGAGATTTAACAAAGTTTAAACTGCAATGAATTGAAAATCTAGCATAGGAGAACAATTATTATTCTCAAAGCACACAATCACCCCATCCACTACTGTTATTCCCAACAAGCTTGAGAGAAGCTCTGGTATCAATTGTGAACTTTTTTGACAAAACTATTGTATTGAGCACATACAGATTTCTATGATAACACCTGCTTGGGAGCATGAGTGAACGTCTCATGCATGCTTGAGAGAAGCTTTGGTGTCAAGTGTTAACTTATTTGACAGAACTATTGTATTGAGCAGATACAGATTTCCGTGATAACGCCTGCATGGGGCCTGAGTGACTGTTTCATGCAATGTATTCTGTGGTTTGCTTTAAGCCCATTTTGTGGCCTGTTTCTTTTATCATGACAGGGCGTATAGTTTTGGAGGCCTTCTTTTCTCTGAAACTTTCTTGAACTATTAATTGCTTGCTTAAAGCTCCAAAATCTTGAGACTAAATTTGAGAAGTAATTAGTAAAGGAGAGAACAGTGCAATCATTAGAAAAGATAGAGAATGTGATGAGTTATTTTAGGGTCTTTCTGTGGATGGTAAGTAGACCTTTTTTTTCGTTTATGATTTACATTGAGAATTCAAATGTTTAGTGATCTGTGTCCGAGCTTGGACTCGAAAAGGTTTGTAAATATTTGGCTTATTTGATGCTTACATACAAAATTTGTTGGATTTTACCTTCTAGTTTTACATTGCAATGTAAGGGATTATTCTCAATATCATTAATTTATCCTTTAATAATATGATATTTGTTGAGATCTTTGGAGAACCTCTCTCTTGAAAGTAAGATTTAAGTCATTTTTGATGTTTTTTAAATGCTGCCCGGTAAGCAATGACTCTGACCTAACTCGCAACCCATTTTCTAATTATTCAGCACATAGTGAATTTATCTGAGTCACGATTTCCTTTACAGAGCAGCGTTGGTGCTGAGGTGGTGGAATGTGCATGTGTTATTGAGCTTCCCGAGTTGAAGGTCAGTTGATCAACTTATTTGGACTTCATATATACTATATTCAAGCTACACCAATCTTTATTATCAGCAGAAAAGTAATGAAAATCTCTAGACATTATAAGAAGAATAGGGTTTGTACTATTGTTGCTGAACTTTTATTATTCCATATGTTACTTGTGAAAGACAATGTTTCCTTCATTAATTATGAACTTTAATCATGACTTTCCTCATCAGCCCCATTGATCATATTTCGTAATGTGGACTTTATAATATGCTCTCTTTTATGATGTTTCTTATCTGTGTGTCCCATCCCCTATTTCTAGCTGGGATATTTTCAGGCATGTTGTAGTCTTGTGCCATTACTAATTGGATGAAATGCCTAAATATATTTTTGTGTCATTGACCATTTATTCAGCTTTTAAACATATTATGTTCTTATGACAGTCTTCATGTGCACACTGAAACTGCATGGGTTTGACAATTGGTACAGTTCAATCTGTTTGCTATCAAGCTTCATGTTGCTGATTGTGAAAAGTCTCTGAAACTGAAGCACAGCATGTGCTGTTTCATTCATGCATATAATGTTACCCATTTCATTAATGGAATCCTCCTCACATTCATCTGAAAGGCGTTCTGGAGAAGAAGGAATGGTCAAAATTTGAGGTGATTTCGCCCATGGGATCATGAGATATGAGGAAAACAATATTTTGAAATCTAGGGCACATGAAGAGTTTTCTTGGTGTCTGAACGTGGTGAACCAGCTTCAAAGCACTTTAATGGCTGCCAAAGAGTTGCTTTATGTTTTTGTTTTATGTTTTTGTGTTGTGGGAGCAAGGGTGAGTGAATTTATATGGTGGAGATGAAGAAAGAGAGTGCACATGGGGAGTGGAGGAGTGAAAATGGAGAAATGGAGGATGGGAAAATGGAGGATGGAGGCCTCCTTGCACCTTGGCACACTTTTGGGGTGCAATTGCACCTCAAAAATGTGCCCATGGTGCAAGGAGGGTGAAAAAGTGTGCCATGGGATGGGGATGGAGAGAAGAGATGGCATGCACATGCCCATGTGAAAGCTTTTCTTATGTTTTTCTTCATGTCTTGACATGCACCCATCAAAGATTCCCACCAATAGGAAGATGACACACTTTTGGGGTGCAATTGCACCTCATAAGTGCTCCCAAGGTGCAAATGGGGTTTAAAAATGCACTTGGGGGAAAAATAGGGCCCACCTTAAGTTAAAACAATCACTTAAGTCACCACATGCACTTTTTGCACCACATGCACTTTTGGCTTTCTTTTATGTTTTTAACTTGCAAAATTCCAACCAATAGGAGAGGGGCACACTTTTGGGGTGCATTGCACCTCATAAGTGTGCCAAGGGTGCAAAGGGACACCAAAATTGTACCCAAGCGCCCAAGTGTTGCTTCGAGCATGGTTTGCACCTCTATCTTGCTTCCTGGAATGTTTTCTTCGCCTCGAGTCAAAACTTAATGAATTTTGGCCATCAATATATGAATTTGCATGGAAACATGCCAATGAATCCAATGAGCCTATTTAGGAGGCTTGAAAATGAGTTCTTCAACAACTTTTACTTGTACCTTCAATTTTGCCTAGAGCGGTGCACCGATGAGAGCTGTGGCAAGAAGAGTTTTCAATGAAAACAAGCCAAACAAACTTATGGGTCATGAAGAGCATTGAAAATACCCTCATTTGAGCTTTTTTAGGTTCCTAACTCTTCACGAGGTGTCCAAAACCTTTTAAGCAAGTTCCACCTTGTAGAAGGACTCTTGTGCTGCACTAATGGACAAGTTTTCACATTTTTACACCCCCAGAATTTTTTCTTGATTATTGCACCATGAAGTAGGCTCTGTCAACTTTACAATGCCAGGATATGAGCTCCCAACACTTCACGAGGCTCCTGAAATCCTTTGAGCAAGGTGACTAGCTCCTTTGAAACTTGTATTTCCTAGTGTCTTGCCCAAAAAGACCCGGTTTTGCTTAACTTGTTCCTGAACTCAATTTTCTTCACATAATCTTCCTAAACTGCCTTGGACAACTTCATTGGTCTCCCATGCAACTTCCAATGATTTGAATTTTCTGTAAGGTTTAGGGGGATGATCACCAGTGAAAAAAAGACCATAAATAGCCCTTTTGAAACCTCCAGAGCACTGTTCTTTCTTATATCTCAGTAGCTTAAAGAACCAAGCTAGGTACACTTCTTTGCACATGAAACACACTTGAAAATCATGTTAGCATGTTCCTCTCGACCATAATGAGGGTGACATAGTTGAAATGCTGGTCGAAGGAAAGGTTTACATTGATCAGGAAAGGGAATTTCAAGTGTGGGTTTGGTTGTCATGACCAAAATTTTAAATTTTGCATGCTAGACATTTAGCATGACGACGAGTCTATAGACGTACCCAGCCATATCGACTGTCCAGCCATTTGCGGGGAGTTTCGGGCATGTATCAAGCTGTGCTGCATACCGGCATAGTTACCAGGTTCGGAAATCCGATTAAATTCGGAAGGGCAAAAAAATCCGAAAATACGGAGTTCTCGAAAAAATCCGAAAAAATACGGAAAAATCCGGTTCGGAATATATATACATATATTATTATAAATTTATATTATTGTATACTTATATCATTATATATAGACAAATCATACAAAAAAGCATCCATCTACCATAATCATCATCATCATAATGATTCTTTCAAAAGATTGCAAGAAGTTGCTTGGTCCAAAAAGGTACAAAAATGGATTTTATGAAAATAAGAAAAATATTGCCATCAATGCGTAGAGCTCGAGAAAATATATACTTTTAGAGAAGACGACACCTAAAACGGAGCCACAGAATGAAAGTTATGGCACATGCAAGTTTTTGCTGCTACATCTTCCCGGACCCTTTCCAAAAATGGCAAATTTTTTTCCTTGCAATTTTTTCACCCAAAAAAAAATATGCCAAAAAGGAAAAAAAAATTTCCCTGCAAAAACAAGCCCGAACCGAACCGAATTTATTCGGTTGCTTCAAAAAATACGGTTCGAACCGGATTTCATACAAATCCGGCCGAACCTGGTAACTATGCGTATGCAGGTACTGTTTGTACCTGTACTGGGTGCCCTAGGGGGCATTTTGGTAACTTAGGTTTAACTATTTACATGTGACAGCTATAGAGATTTTGGACTGACAAGTGCTGCACATCGCAACCTAGATTGGGCTCTTTGTTCTAGGGACTACAACCATCCTCCTTTTAGGGTGAACTGAAAGGAGTAAAGTTCCTCACAGATTTTCCAAGTCATTCTAGAATGCAAAGACATACCAATTTGGTGATTCACTTTAAAGGCCGGGTCATGTTTTTTCAACCAGGAAAATGTCAAAAGGGTAAGTTGGATGGTATAAGAGCTCAGCAAGGCATAATTAACATTTGTGTTTAAAGATGCATTGTACAGAAGTTGCGTTCAAGGCATAGTTAATATTAAATATTTTGATAAAATGAACCTAATTTGATGAAGTTAAACTGAAACAGTGGATAGATTAAGAAAAAAATGATGTCTCACTCAATGGTAAAGTAAAACAAACTTGTGGTCAATGCATACACTGATTTTGGACAAACTTAAAATACTTCATATATCCGTTCTAGTTTATCATTCATTTAATTCATATGTTAGTAACTATTTTGTCACTTGTGGCTCATGTTGTTGGTTTTCATCTTGTGTGCTTGCTTTTACAAGTGCATACAAATAAATCTTGTGTACATTGTTGTACAGCATAATTCAAATAAACCAGTCAACATTGTTAGAGGTGAATTAGCTTCTTTGCTTCTTGTTCTTACATTTTAAATCTTACATGGTTATTCAATTATTCCATTTGTATAGAAAAATACAAGCAGTGTTTTTCAGTTAGCTGGATTATGCCCAATTCAATGCATTCGGTAATATCACGTTTTCCACTTGATAATTGCTGTCTAGCGTAGCTGCACTAGTTTTTTATATTCAACAACCCTCATCAGGGACATTGCGACTCTTAATATGATTTATGTCTTAATTGATCCAAGTTTTATTTCTCCAGGGCCGGGAAAGGTTAGGCGGGAAACCACTTTACATCCTAGTAGAGTCTGCTTAATGTCTTGGAGCAATCGAAGATACTATTGAGCAAAGTGCATTTTAAGGTTTAAAGATTCATATGATCACACTATTCTTTCTTCTGCATGAGTTGTGGCGAAATGGACCCCTATTAACTGAGGCCAGCCTGCGAATTGAAAAATTCAATTCATAATTTGGGAAACCTTTAGTTAATTGATTTTAATCTTTGACCTTGTTTATGCTTTAGTTTCCAGCTCACATTATAAGCAATTCAGTTTCTTAAAAAATTAATGGAGTTTTAATTCTGTTATGGCTTTCAATTTCTTATTACACTTGGCAGAAGCGTGGCATTAACTATGCAACTCTGCCTCCAGACTTGATCCAAGGTTTAAAACTCGGTATAGCAGATGTATTCTCTGCAAGTGTTCATGTTTGTGAGAAAATAATTGTTTCTTTGCAGCATAGTTTTTAAATATCACATAATTAGTTCCTATTTTAGTTAAATGATTGCATCTAAGTGATAGAAACATATGCTCTTGTTTACGTGTAGTGTTTGTTATCATTAGCAGCTATGAAGAAGTGTTGGGAGAGTTTATGGCTGATGTCATACGTTTATGCAATACTTTCTTGAAAGAATATAAGTAGAAACAGTAGGAAAAAAAAGTATAAACAATTTTCTTGGACCCTGGGAATCGGTAGGCTCCCATAACGTTGATATTTAGATCTTAGACTTCATCTAAGAAACGTTAGTTAGCTGAAGCAGCCATGATGCTAACAAATTCAATTAATATAACTAACGTGTGGTAGCTGTGGTTTTTCATCTTGTTGGGATTTTATTCTCTTTCTTGACCTCATTTTGGCTTTTATATTAACAATATATTACAACGGATATTAAACTGATTAGTTTGTGTAAATAAGGGCAGTCTAGGAAGGACTCTTAGAAAATTTTGCCGTGTGTACTGTTAACCATTGAGAAATGATCAAAGGATCTCTTTTTAAGAATGTATGGTATTTGTTTGTGTTTAAATACATACGGTATTTTTCTACAAGCGTTGTTAATAATAGGCTCAATACTTCGATTGCCTTTTGCACAAAGGGTGTGTCGTTGAGATTTTGAGTGAAGTGTAAGTGGAGAAAGCAAAGATGGAGGAAGAAAAGAAACTAAATATTCAAAGCTTGATCCATGGAATTGTCTGAACAGGGTATGAACGTGTTACACGAATCGATCCTACAATAATTGGTGGTTGTAACCACAGTTACCTAAGACTCGGGATGGTGGGACAACAAAATGTAGAGATGGGATTTCCGTGACATCAAGTATTTTCCAAAATTTGGGGATGTCGGGGAGGGTGGTTAATGAAATAAAATATATTACAAATATAGCATAAATAAATTAAAGGCTGTTTTTGGGATGACAATATTTTGCAATTTTTGGGGATGGTGATGGGACAATTAATAAAATAATATAAAATTTACATATATTACACAGATAACATGAATAAACTAAGATTTGAAGTTGAAAGTCTTCAAGGTTGAAACCATTAATCCAATTATTTATAACAAATAAAATCTAAAATGTTATTATTGTTATTCATATTTCATGTTGAGTCATTGACATTAACATAGAAATTAAAATTGATTTAAATGAGTAAGCAAACAATGTACAATCGATAAAAGGTGCTCTACCACCGCTGCCACTATTGAGACATAAAATGAGAATGAGCGTATCAAAAGAGAAGGGAGATTGAAAATAAACAAAATGAAAGTCTGTGCAACAATTTATGTTGCCATGGTGATACTTCTAGTAAAGATATTAATGTGTTGTCTATTACTATCAACACAAGTTAAAACACTAGCATAACCACAAATGGCATACAAACAAATAGAAGTTTTTTTCTTGGTGTTTGAAAAACATGAAATACTAAATATATCAAAAGCATATAATGATGGGAATTTAGACATAAATATATCATAATACAATGCAATCGAGTTATGGTTAATTTGTAAATGTTTTGATCTATGGTTTGCTATTTTTATCATCGACACAATCTTTCTTTGTTTTTATCATCTACACAACCTTTCTCTTCATATAGAATTATACGTATAGACTTATTAAATGATTGGAGCTTTGAAAATGAATTTTAATTAGATGTATGGTTTTATACTTATAAACTCCTTTTCCAAATAGATATGAGTGGCTTCCAAAAGTAATTTGTAACTACAAGGGTACACTAAATCCTCATCCTCAAATTTATTTCATTTTCAAGTTTATTCTACTTCAACACAATGGTGTAGCTAGATTGAGGCCATCCATGACCAAATAGAAATTTGTGGAGAAGATGATCAAGTCGTTTGGAACCCTTCAACGGGTGAAATTATGTGACAAATTCAAGTTAAGCATGTGAAATTTTCCAAAAAATAGATTCATCACCAAAATACCAATATTAACTTTTCTTGATTTTTTAATTTTAAAAAGTCAAATTCTTAAAGAGAAAACGAAAAAAAAAAGAGTTGGGGAAATACAAACATCCCTAGGATGTCTCTTGACATACCCAAAAATAGAAAAAAATTAGGGGGCGGTTTTGAAATGTCCCTTGATATTTCGGGGATGTCTCAAGACATCTCCTTAAAAATTGATACACAAGAAATATTGAGGGGATGTTTATCCTGTCTTGTTGTCCCTATAATGTTTGGGGACATCTTTTTGTGGAGGAAGAGAAGCATGGGGTGGAGAGGCGCGGGGCGGTAGTGGGTGCGGAAGGAGAGACCCAACCATGTGTCACACTGCTGGTTGTAACCAAGTTTTATTAGATGCGTTAGAAATCTTGGCTATGTTGCACCGTTTGGTGGTTCTACACGATGGTGGAAGGTACAAGATGGGACTACTAGACACTTCCGTAAAGGTGAATTTTTGTTTTTCTCCAAACATCGGAGAACATAAAGGGTGGTTCAAAAATGTTTTCTTAGATAAGTTAGGAACCTTGGCTATGTCGTAGGTTTTTCATTTGTAAGAGATGAAAGCAAATAGATATTAATTAGAGGAGGGAATTCTTTGTAGTGCTCAAACCGAGAAGTCTCATCAATGAATATAGTGGTTGTCTCCACTAGAAGCAATTGTATGTAAAAGTTGTTTGTTTAGTTTTAAGAAGCTTAGTTGTAAAGGGCATACATAAATTGAGAGTTTTTGTTGAGGGTGAGGCTTGGGTTTAGGCCTAGAATTTGATGGTCACCCCTCCTATTAAAAGGAAAATTCATGAAAGTTCGATAATTTATCTTCCTTTCAATTTACATTTGGAATAATATTATAGATTGTCAATGAATAAATAAATTACAATTTATTAATAATACGATATAAATTTTAAATTTAAAATAATAAATCTTAGTTTTAAATAATAAACCTTTTCTTTGAATACAAAGTAGGTCTTAGCTTTGTAAAAAGGTAAGAGTTAATGCATGAAATTGGAATGTCATTACGATAGAAATATAAAAAATTGTAACAATTTACAATTTAAATCATAACAAAAAGTCCATGTCAATTCTAAAATAGAAGGGAGAGGAGCCAATCATTATGCACCTTATGTTAAGAGTTGCTTATAGCCACCTTATCAACATATATTTGTCAAAAAACACTTCTAATAGATTATAATATTTCCAATGTATTAATTTCTTTTGGACATTTAAATTATATGGAAGGTACTTTTTAAGGGATTTAATTCAAACAATTTCAAATTGCGTATTTGGTATTCTATTTATGTGCCATTATTTGATTCACTCTTTTGATGATGTGATTTGGCGCGACTTGTTTATTGGCTATTTTTAATTTAAGTTTTAGGTAAGAAAGTGACGTGCACTCTTTAATTTAAACAACTAATAGTGTTTTAGTTGCTTATAGCCACCTTATCAACATATATTTGTTGAAAAACACTTCTAATATATTATGATATTTCCAATGTATTAATTTCTTTTTGGACATTTAAATTATATGGAAGGTACTTTTAAGGGATTTAATTCAAACAATTTCAAATTGCGTATTTGGTATTCTATTTATGTGCCATGATTTGATTCACTCTTTTGATGATGTGATTTGACGCAACTTGTTTTATTGGCTATTTTAAATTTAAGTTTTAGGTAAGAAAGTGACATGTACTCTTTAATTTAAACAACTAATAGTGTTTTACTTCACATGTGCATTAACCCCTATTGATTAATATAATATAAGTGACTCTTCCCCTTATAGACACGGCTAATGAAAAATGCAACAATCGATGCATGTCAAATTAATAATATGATAAAATGAAATCAATTAGATTCATTTTAACTTATTCGAAATGAATGCTAAGTTTTTTAATATTTATTCACCATTCTTCCCTTGTTCATTTTTCCAAAAATATTTAATAAGATTCTTCAAGTATCATTCAAAACATTATAATTAACCATTGTATTAAAAATGTATAAGATGAGAAGATATTATGTAATGACATTTTATAAAAATCTATTGAAGAATTATTTTAAATCATTATGAAATATTTTGAAGTTTCATGTTTAAAAACAATAAAAAAGAGGTTAAAATATTATTGTTAAAGATGAATCATTACTACTAAATTTATTTCTTGAAACAAAAGTTATTTTAAAAACCTTTATATTATGACTTCTAAATAAAATTTTAAACAATTTTTTAGATTAAAAACATTCTAACACATTACATTTTACTATCTCAAGAATATTATAATATATAATTATGAGCTATATTAGGTTTGTTAAAAAATGTAAGTTTTAAAATTATAGGTTCGATAAAATTTAATTGGCCTAAATATAGGGTTTAATTCGTTTTTGGGTAAGTTATGATTAAAATATGTATACATGGTTCATAAACCATTGAATTCAGTTCTTCTTTTGGATATGCATCAAGATCTTGGACATATATGCATGAATATGCTTTAAGCTAGAAATAGAAATAAGAGTGCGCGTATTTGTTAACAAATTTCCTTTTATATTAATGAGAAAGAGAAATGGGTATGGGTATACGGCTGAAACGTAGAAATGCAATGTTTTTAAAATCTTTGGGTATAAACGACATGAAAATGTCCATACAATAAATACTAATAAATTTTTATATACTTTAATATATCATGTATAGTATTTATTTCTATTAAGTAAAAGATAAACCCCTCTAAATAGTTTGTATTTATAAAAATTCAAAACATTCAACATGCTTTAAATTTCACATTTTCATGAATCATGCGACATGAATGATAGTTTGTTTTGCCATTGCATGTAGTGCATTTATATGGGTTTACACTTATATTTTTCACTTATTGCTGATTTCTTTTGTAAGACTCATTGATGCATCAATCTCTCTTAGTGCATGTCTCAAGGAGTGTACCGAGAAATGGGTGGGGTTTGCTCACGGTCTTTTTAGAGAGATGTCATCGATTTTTTAAATTAAATCTAATCATTTATACTACCTTCATACCTCCTATAATGTCTTTGCGCCCTTGTTGAAACTTTGAAGTCCAAGTTAAGTCCGAAATATGAAAGGACCCTCCAAAACTTAGAATTTGCTAATTGCTCATAAATGTTTGAAACCACTCTCAATTATCCTGAAAGTATATAGGCAAAATATAACTTGGAATATAAGAAAGTGATTTGTTCATATGTAAATGTACGCTTCATGTTTATTTCAAAAACATACTCGTTGATTCACAACCAATGTTTTAGCTTTTAAATTTATTTTTACAAACTTTTGCCACTTGAAACCTCTTGGAAATGCCTCGAAACACTTAAGCTCATTATAAATGTTTCCAAGTTTTTTTGTTTTGTTTATGAAATGTTTCAAGATAGCAAATGCGGGGTTGGGTGCGTTTCAAAGTATAACAAAGACTTCCATGTGTAAATATAAGTTGGAATAAAATATAATGTTTTTATTTTTGAATTTTGGTTGTATTTTTCCTTCTTAATTAATCTTAATATATAAATATATGCCATTGGAATAAAAAAATAATGTTTCAATTTTAAGTTTTTGGTTGTGTTGTTTCCTTAATGCCATATTCTTATTCTCCATAAATATTATGATGTATGAAATTACATTAACTTCAATGTTGAGCCAAAATAGATTATCAATATTTGAATTAACATTAATGAGTAGTTATATAACTAAATGCCTAATAGAAAGAAGTGGCATAGTGGCTTATTCCAACCAAAGATATTGTAGTTTACAATTGCAAATTTAATTGTACTTAGTGGATGTTATATTGATATTTGTCATTAAAGTGTAAAACTGTTGTAGAGAATGTGATTTTTAATTTCTTTTTAAATACGAAGTATTTTCTAATAAGTTTTTTCGAGCATAAAATATTAATTTATTTCTTTGCATTCAATAGATGCTATAATAACAATTCTTGACGGGTGCAAAGTAGACATAAGGAATGCATTTTTTTACATAATTTTTTTGACTTTAAACTATTATTATATAATAGAGAAAGCATCAACCAACATTACGATTTTTATCATGACTACATGCTAGTGATATGTCAATAAGATACATCTATGGCCCACCTTGTGATTGCCATTAATTTCACTAACCAATAGACTTGTAACTCTAAGAAAAGGTGGTCAATTTGATATTATACGCGCCATCTAAAATTTTGTAAATAAGATCAAAATTATGTACTTAACATACACATACATAAATATAACGTGACATTCTTCCTTAAACAAATATATTGTAGCGGTCGTTTGAAAGCATTTTTAGAAAATAAATATAGTTAAATATTTCATTTACTCCATAGACACTAAATAGTGGTACGAGACTAGTTAATTGATATTGTATTAGTGTATTTGTATGTATAGTAATTATTGATATGCGATAGTTAATTAATATGATATTGGTATATTTGTATGTTTATTAACTATTGACATGTGATTAATTAATTTCTATGATATTCGTGTATTTTTATGTTTATTCATTATTGGTATGAGACTAATAAATTCTTGTTAGTGCGAAATCACAACACCCCCAAATGAGTTATGGATATGCTTTTCTAAGGCATGGTCATTTGGTGTGATTGCATAACATTGAGCTTTTCCTAAGGTGTGGGACCTTGCAAAAATGGAAAAGATCTCCAGATCAAAGGCTAGTTCCTTATCCCTTTGTTTAGGTGCATACGTAAGGATTCGTAGAGGATCTATCTCTATACCTAATCTAAGACTTGCAAGGAGACATGGATAAAAGTGTATAAGAAATAAGAAATGACTAAACTACCTGGTGATGCACCAAAGGAATGATGAACACTTATTTTGCTAATAGACACAAACCAACAAAATGCATACAATAAACAAACACAGATAGCTAGATATATAATGGGATACTAGATGAAAGCAAAAGAGATAAGAAAGGATCTAAAATCGATCACAGACGTGTTTTATTGCTCTGTAGATTGATACAGTCCATTACAAAGTAGATAAGAGGCAAAAATGTAATGTAATTTTTGATGGAAGGCCTGAACACCACAAATCCTTTTATCGGAAGGAGAAGGGAGCCTGCAAAACCAAGAATGTCTAATCCTTTACAATGAATCCTGCCCCCGTATTTATAGATTCAACCTAAAAGAAGAAGAGAGAGAGAAGCGGGAAAATCAAAGTTGAAGCTCAACCATTCTGTTAATGCCTCTGATGAAATCTCTCCCCAAATCCACCTTTATTGCATCAATCCTTGGTTCGACGCCTTGAAGGAAGAGTAAACATCGAAACAGATCAAATATGATCTGGTTGTTGAGGCAAGAAGATCCTGCATTGAAAGCTCGAAGACGTTTCCTCTGTTTTTCTTTCCCTAACCTACTCAAAATTAAAGTTTCAAACCTCCATGGCATGGATGAGGCCGAAATCTTTCCAACGACATTAGATTTGCAATATTTCGAGCCCTGAGTCGAAAGATATGCCCCTTCAAAGTTTGTATCGGGTTCGTACAGGAGGGCGGGAAAACAACTTGAAAAATGGGTCCCCTTTTGATATGGGACACGTGGCAGCCAGATTGGAACAAAATCGGGCCTACGGGTCTGTAATTTATCTTTTGCCCTTTCCTCTGATTCCCGCTTTGGCTTTGACTCGGGCCCAAATGCTGACTTTTTCCTTGGGCGGAGTTGTCGGGCCATTTTGCAACTTTTACCCCTTTTGAGATAACAAGGGGCAAAGAACCAACTTTTCCCCGACGGTCCGCTTTCCCCTGGGACACGCAGCAGTCTGGTGCTCGTTTAGAAACCTTTTCTCTATTCACCCCTTGAATCAACGCCATACTGACACTTGGCATTCTCCGCTTATACCTTTATACTTAGCCAATTTTGAAGCCTTTTCTATCCGCCTTTTGACTTTGTTTCCTCTTATGCGGGATCGTGGTTGATCCAATATTTGGCACGAGGGCAAAATATGGATAACAATTTGGCGACTCATAGGGGTATCTGCCTGCTAGATGAAAAGACCAATTTCCTTGTCATATCCGTTGGGCATGGAGTCGAGAAAGACAGTCTGATACTAATTCTTGCCTTTGATTCACGAGCCCGACTTGTACTCTCAATTTTCATAAGAAATCTTGAAATGAAGGTTTTTGAGAGTAGAAAATTATTTTAACTCAGGGCTTCATCTGTCTCTCTGAATGGACTGCATAAGAGCCACAAAACAACACCACACTATATACAAAATTTGAAATCATACATGCTCCAAATGGAACATGCAAAGCGTGCAAAGCACTTAGGAGAAAAGCAATCTACACTACAACAAGACAATGTGCATAAGCACTTAGAGGAAAGAGAAACTAAACTAATATGTTTAGGTGAGACTTCCATTTTAGTAGTAGATATCTGTTCATTGGAATATGTAACTCTTCGCCTCCAATGTGGACAATTGGAAAGCATTGCTACTTTTGCACCTTGTGATCATATAGGGGCCACTCCAGATAGTGTCAAACTTGGAATGCCTTCCTAGTTTTGCTCGATCTGCATCCCATTTCAAAACCAGGTCTCCTTCCTGGAAGGTCCTTACTTTTGCCTTCTTGTCAAAACATCTCTTGATTAAGGCCTGATTCTTTTCCATTGCTTGGAGAGCGTATTCTCTGGTTTCTTCTAACTCTATCAGCTCCGCATACCTGGCCTCCATTGGCTCAAATTCAGACATCTCTAATTGCTTTATGAGCTCCAATGTTGGCAACTCAAGCGATATAAGCAACACTGCCTCTTTCCCATAAACGAGCTTGAATGGAGAGCTGCCTGTGGATCTTTTGGGCATTATTCTATCAGCCCATAAGGCTATTTTGAGTTGTGTGCTGGGTCCTCGATTATCATCAAGATTTCTTCGATGATCTTTACTGTGTTCTTGTTTGTGGACTTAGCTTGGCCATTACCCCGAGGGTAATAGTTGGATGAAGTATTCAAATAAGTCCTATTATTAACAATCCATCATGTGATTTTGGAACCTATGAATGCTAATGCATTTTCTGATATGATGGTGGCTTGCACTCCAAGTCTGGTCACTATCCCCTCATAGAAATCTAGGATACTAGATTCATTGGCTTCCTTGAGTGCCACTACCTCGGTCCACTTGGTGAAATAATTTGTCACTGTCAGAATCCATTTATGGCCTTGGCTTGAATTTGGATTGACGACTCTAATGAAGTCCAATCTCCATTGCATGAAAGGTTGTTCGATTGAAATTGGGTGCAGTGGAAGTGCTACTAGCTTTTCCTTGCCCTTGAAGAATGCACAATTCTTGCACCTTTTGATCCATGTGTAGCAGTCACTAAACACTCTAGGCCAATAATATCCTGCTTTCATGATTTTGAGTGCTATCACTCTTAGAGAAAAATGGCCTCAAACCGCTTGACATGGAACTCTCAGAGCACCCTCTCCACTGATATGTCCCAGTGCATCTCGGAAGAATGCCATTGATGTCCCTCTTGAACAAGACACCATCAATAAGAACATATGGAATAGCCTATAGCCTGAAATGCCTTCTTTTTTCTTTACTCATCTCATGAGGACACATGCCTATTCAAAGGAAGTGCACCATGTCTTGGGTCCAACAAGGAGCAGGTACATCATCTCTCCCTTCTTCTTGATCATCTTGTAGAACAAGAACACCCTCCTTTTCACTATCTGTTTCATCTTGTTAACATGAGGCTAGTTGTTCACATAACCCCTTCGCATGGACTAGCTTGGTGACCTTGATTTCAATGTCATATTCCATGACACGAGTGATCCATCGTGCACGCTTTTCATTCAGGTCCTTGCTGAGAAGGAATTCTGTAACCCCGTATGGGAGACCAATAGTTGGATCTTGTTGTTTGAAAATAAATTCTTAAAATTCTTCAATCCTCTGATCACCGCCAGGACTTGCTTCTCAATGAAGGAGTACCTCACCACATAATCTTCCGAATATGATCAAGAAAGCAATTGGTTGTTCCGTACGCTCTTTGTTCTATTGCACCAAGATTGCGTAAAGTGTGTCGTCACCAAAGGCATACAATATGAAATCTTTGGAAAAAATTGGGTTCACAAGAGTTAGGGCTTGTGATATGGCTTCTTTGATAGGCTTAAAACTTGCTTTTCCTTCAATTTGTCCACTTGAATGTTAAGCTTTTCTTCAGCATCAATGTTATTGGCTTAACAAGGGCAACAAAGTTTGGAACAAACCTGTAGACAAAATTGATTTTTCCCAAGAAGCTTTGAAGAGCCTTCTTGTGACTTGGCAATGGCAATGCTCTTATTTCTTGAACTCTCTCTGGGTCAATTGCCAATCCTTCCTTTGATACAATATGGCCTAGAATCTTACCTTCATGGGCCAAGAATATGCATTTTTTAGGGTTCAGTGACACCCCAAAACTCCTGCATCTTTGGAATACCTACCTTAGATGGAAAAGATGATCTGCTGCATTTTTGGAAAACACTGTAATGTCATCCAGATAGATCAACACTATTTTGTTGATCAGTCCCTTAAATTCCATATCCATTGCCCTTTGAAAAGTGGCCCCGACATTGGATAATCCAAATGGCATTTTCCTATAGGCATATGTGCCCCATTTGGTGGTGAAAGCTATTTTGAATTGATCATCTTCTTTCACCATGATCTGGTTGTACCCTGAGTAGCCATCTAGGAGGGAGAACCTTTCCGACCTAGACACTACTTGCAAGATCTGCTCCATTGAAGGGAGTGGGTAGTGATCTTTGAGGGAGGCTCTGTTCAAATATCTGAAGTCAACACACAACCTAATTTCTCCATTTTTATTTCTAACTGGGACCAGGTTTGCAACCCAACTTGAGTGTTTGATTGGAAATATGATATTCACCTCTATCAGCTTGTTCAACTCTTTCTTCATCAGAGGCTCAATATGTGGGTTGATTGGTCTTTGTCGCCTTATGGGCCGAAAGCGGTTGGATCCAATTCGATTGTGTGTTGTGCTAGTTTTGGATTGAACCCTCTTAGGTCTTCATAACTCCAAGAAAACACATTAGGAAATTCTTGGCAAAGCTATATGAATTCATACCTTTCTTGTTTGGTGGCCACTTTGCCAATTTGAAGTGTTTTGTCTTCTCTAACTGGGATTGACTCTGAATCTTCTTCTTTGATCTGCATGTTAGCCTTCTCTTTTTTGAACTGATCATTAGGATTGAAAATAGATTCCAGTGTCACTAATCCTTTGGGAAGCTTTTTTGTATATAACTGTACTATATGATTCCCATACATCGATGCTTTAGTTTGTTATGGTTTCTAGCCG
Organism: Taxus wallichiana var. yunnanensis; assembly: GCA_018340775.1. Classification (NCBI taxonomy): domain Eukaryota; kingdom Viridiplantae; phylum Streptophyta; class Pinopsida; order Cupressales; family Taxaceae; genus Taxus; species Taxus wallichiana. Next base: position 692,992,599 of record CM031239.1, read on the forward strand.
AGAATTCAGCTTCTTCTTGCAAATAGTTAATGATCTGCTGATCATTCTAAAAAACCTACCAACATGTGTTATTATCCGACACTACTGGCCTCACAACCACATGGATACGTGGCTATTCTTTTCCTCTTTTGATGTTGTCAACCACATCGAATGTTGCCCCAACTGCTGCAAGTCTGTCAGCAGCTTCATTCTCCTTCCTAGGTATGGACACAATATTGAAGGCCTCAAAATTCTCCATGAGATCCCATACCCTACTCTTGTAGTTCTTGAGCAGGTCATTTTTGACAGCATTTAGTCCTCTGACTTGATTGGCAACTAGTTCACTGTCACCAAACACTTGCAAGTTCTTGATCCCCAACTTCCTTACCCAATGAAGACCTTAGACTAAAGCCTCATATTCAACGGTGTTATTTGAGCAAGCAAACTGGAATTTGAAGGCTGAATAATATTTCATACGTTTGGGGGCACAATCATGGCTCCTCCTCCAGATCCTTGTTTACTCCTTGAGTCATCAAAGAACAATTGCCATACCTCATTGTCATCCTTGTATTCTGGCTTAATTAGGTCGGGAAGGGGATGATTCTCTTCATGTAGACAGTAAACACCCAGTTCAGATTCTTCCATCTCCTTATAGGGGTCAAAAGCATGTCTTTTGTTGGCCCACTCATCTAGGGTCAAGTATGAGATACATCCCACCTTGGTATCTATTTCGTTAGTGTTTAGGAGGTCTTCTTGATCAAAATCTGAGCAGTTGGCATTGATTGTGCTAGGCACATAGGATTCAATATGATAATCAGCAATAGGTTTAGATTTGATTGTGGCCTTCGCCCCATACCGATGGGTGTCGTTATTCCCTTCATTTAATCAACTTCTTGTTGATGTCATATCAAACCAGGGGTGTGTCTAAAGCTATATGCAACAAGAGTAATCTAATCAATCTAGTAGTTGACTATAGTTATTTTTGTATTTTCTGGGAGATCTTTTCAATGTCTTAAGGAATTTTTGGTAAAACCTTATTTAAATCAAACTATGAAAACTTGCTGAAAGTAAACACACTGAAAGCTTTGCTGAAAGGAAACACATTGTATAGAATGGAAACACACTTGCTGTTGGAAAATAAACACACTTGCTTCTGAAAGTAAACACACTTGCTTTTGGAAATAAACACACTCAATTTAGAATGCTTGAAAACAATTGCAAGAAATATAAGAATCTATCTAAACACCTATAGGAACAAGTATACAACAGAGTTGAACTGAAAGAATTAAAATAATACTGAGAATTAACATATCTAAGCTATTTTTTCAAGAAATAGAAATACCAAATAAACGAATATCCCTGGTCCTTGGGGGGGAGTGGGCCTTGCTCCTCGAATAAAGTATTTAACAACTCGAATTCTCTCAAATAGGAATGGCTATTTTATCGATAAAACATTCAAGTATAATAAAATGTACTTGGATCGATTACTTAGTATATATTTCTCTCTACTGTTCTATATCTATCTCATATCATATTCTATATCTCTATTATCTATCTATTGTAGGTTTGTTTTTATATACATTTTATAATCACATCTGTCTCAATGATTCTGATGAAATTGAATCATGCCCAAAATAGATGCTGAGTCAAATTGTGGTTGATCAAATAGCTGTAAGATAACTCTCCCTAGATCTACGTTCAGAAATCTTATCATCCTTTCTGATTGAAAGGGTTGTAGATGTAAAATCTTTGGATGTGGTTAGAATAGATAACTCTCATCAGTTCTGGAACTTCAAAGAAGTTCCAGAACCATAGGAAATTGTTAAGGATCAAAACCGTGAGAATTCCATAACTAAGTCTCGAAAATTCTAGAAATAAATACTCGGAGTTTCGGAACTAAGTTGTGTAGGAATAGATGTTCTTTGAAAACATATTGAACGCTTCCTACTTCATTTCCTCGATCGATTAGACCTACTTTATTACAAAATTGAATTCAAACACACACTCAGTCAGAATTGTAGAGATTTTAACATTAGAATCACAATAAATCAAAAGACAGAACAATTACATCCTAACTCATATAAGATCAACTAAAAGTCACACAATGCCATCAAACTTAATAAATAGGAGAGTAAGATGAGATAATATATTATACATTAATTAGACATATTTTGGCCTCATCACATACCTTGTCCTAAAGAGCATATGTGACCAATCAGAAGACATGTAGCCTTCAATTTTGGTAGTGAAGTCTCTAGACAGACACAAAGCAAAATGTGGTGGCAAATCTATGATTGACACATTTTACAAAACAATCACATTAGGGAAAGCGTGTAGAGTGAGACTCAGATCCTTGATAATTCCCACAGTGGTCACTGTTGTCCCATCTAATTGGACAACTCCTCTAGAGATGACTTCATATTGGAGACCCAACTGATCAGCTATTTGTTTGGGCATCACAGAACTACTAGCCCATAATCAATCATACAATTGTGCACCAATTTGTCTCCAATAATCAATGAGACATAGAAGGGAGGAGGTCTCAAGTTTTTACCTTGTTGTTCTCCATGGTTTCTCCCTGGTTGAACCGCATTAGCAAGCACTCTCTCTCTTGGTTAGGGGGTGATTTGAACTTGACCATTCTGCATGGTAGTCTGTAATAGATCCCTCTGCCCTAGAATGGCTAGTGACTCCCATAGTGAAATGTTCACACTTGTCCTTTTCATTTGCTCAATAATATTGAATGAGCTATCTTTTTGCTGCCCCCTCCCAGACACATTTCTTTCTTGCACATGGGTCATTACAACCGGTGCCTGACTGGGTTTGGAAGGTGGTCTAGATTGGTTCAATATGTTGGGGGTTGTACTTGGAGCACCAAGACCTTGTGGAGTGATGGAAGGTTGAGGGTCACCTGAGTTCAGTGGTTGGCCCTCTCCAATACTTCTCTTTTTGGACCGTGTATTGGCAGCCACACTTTGAGAAGGGGACTGATTCATCCCATAGAAGTCTTCAACCTGCCAATTGACAAGCATAGTCTTTTGGGGGGCCACCTTGTTGAGATCCTTATTGTTGACCTTCCTCTTGGCCAGGTTCTTGTGGCACCATACTGGTTTGCACCATCAAGGCCTGATTTAGAGCACCATTAAAGCACGTTGATTGGTTATGTGGCTGATCGCATGGAAAGCACCAATCATATTCCTGTCTTTGGGACCAATGCTCTTGATGTTGAAGCTGTGTTAGGATCATACGACCTAAAAGGTCTAGCAGCTTGGGGATGTTCTTGGTTTGGATTTGATTCCATAGTCCGAGGTGGTGGCCTATTGTGTTGATACTAGGGTCTTGTTGTTGCAGACTCACAGCACCCCTGGATGTAGATCAGGCTTCTAGGTTGATCACTCTAGCATCCAGTGTGATTGCACAACATGGAAACCTCTCTCCAAGTGTGGGGACTTGTGAAACTGAGAGAGGAATCTCCAGATTAGAGGCTGGTTCCTCAAACTCCTCTGATTTAGATCTATATTTTGCAAAACTACAGAGGTTCAGATCCTAATCCTACTCTAAACTGCAAGGAGACAGGGATAGAAATGTAAAAAATATGAAACTAACTAAAGGTGGTGATGCACCAAAAGGAGTGGTGAAACATATTTGTCATGCAAATAGACACAGATCAAAGTTCACAACATAAAACATACACAGACTGATAAGGTATAATTTAGGATCTGAAATGAAACAAATAATACAAACAGAGGACTGAAACCCATTCACAGAGCTTGCATTATCATTTCAGTGTCAAAAACACGCATTACACCCTCAGAGAGGTAAAAGAAACTGTTACAATCTTTGGAGAGGTCTGATCCTTGCATCAATCACTTGCTAGAGGTGAAAGAAGAAGCTGCTATGTCAAAAATTTGTTCCCCCTTTCAGAAATGAGCCAAATCTGGCTTTTACATTGCATGGGTCGAGTCCAGGGGACAGAAAACATACAAAAACATGAGAGCCCATCCCTTCTTGACTTCAGGTGCATTAAAATGGCATGGGGGACCTTACAAACCCATACCCTGTCATTTTGACCAGGAATACAGGAGAATGCGACCCATTCTGCATTAAACTGTCAGCGTGAAATGTCGCTTCTGGCCATGAACACGCGTCAGAGCCGTTTCTCAATTTTCTCTCTCCAGACTACACCAAAACTCAAGATTAACCCCACAATCATGTGGAGAATTTCACAAGCTTTCCGTTGATATAAAGAACATGCAAATTCAAGCTCTGGATCGAAAGATATGTCGATATGAAGATTTAGGGCACAAAACAGGCGAAAATGCGTTTTTGAAATTTTTCCCACGCTCTGCCACCTGGATGACACGTGGCACGCGCTGATTGGATATGTAATTCTCTCTCCTCTCTGTCCTGTGGGTTTTCTTGCTTCATTGGACATGTGTCCTCTTTTGATTGGCTCGGGTCAGTGCTTGAAACCTCGCCCTTTGACTTTTGGACCCTTTTTCCCCTGTGACACGTGTCGTGATTTGATTGGTCCGCGGGTCTCATCGGCTTTTCGCGCCCTTTCGTCTTTTTGTCCCGACGCCCCAAAGGTCTTTGTTTGGGGACAGTAATCCTCTCGATCCGCTTGAAATGGGCTTCCTTGTCCCTTATCTGCCGATGACACGTGGAGCAATCTGATTGGATCTCGACTTTTTTTGGCTATCCTTTGTCCCACGCGTCCCTTTGTCCCAATTGCCCTAGTGCGAGAAGTTCTTGTTTCGGCCGAACCGGCCGGTTCAGTGTGACATTTTTTCCAAATGTCCCGGATTATGCGGGACAAATTCTTCCGGTTCGCCCATTCGGCCGATTCGTGTTCCTTTGTCCCAACCGTCCCTAAGCAGTTAGTCGATTTTCTTCTCCTTCGGCCGAACCGGCTTTTCACGTCCTACGCGTACTTCTGGCCCGACTGTCCTGGTGCTAAAGTTCTCTATTTTGGCCGATTCAGGTGGTTCACGTCCTCACGGCCCGAATGTCCCAAACTATTTTGCTTTCAGTGATTAGTCAATTTTCTTCCTCCTTCGGCCGGATCGGCTTCTCGCGCCCCGCGCGTCTGTCTGTCCCAGATGTCCCTTTGCTTCGCGGGCCGCTTGGAGGCTTTTCGGCCGATCTGCGTCTCGATGTCCCTCACGTCCCTACTATTGCGAGGACTAGGACTTAGCCAATTTTCACGATTTTTCCTGGCCCAAGCTTTTTGCAGTTTTTTTTTTCACCTTTTCTCAGAACTTGCTCTTTTCAACCTGGATAGGAGAGTTAGGATAAATATGAGGGGACCCTGGAAACATGATTTTTTGCCCTGGATCAATCAATTTTCCTGGGACTTGAGAATTCTGATGTATGTTATCAATTCAACCCTGGGGGTGAATTTGGATAACAATTTGGTGACTCAGCGGGGATACCTGCCTGCTAGGTAGAAGATACCAGTTGCCTGAAGCAGTCCATTGGGCATGGAGTCATCAAATATTCTATTTAGGACCCTAACTGACTCAGAATGTGCAAGGAGGAAGATGGAATGTTACCTGATGAAAGCAAGGATTGCTAAACATCTCCATGGACAGCAAGTTGTGCCAAAGCACTTAGGGAAAACAAGACTAACCTACAGCAAAACAATGTGCACAAGCACTTGGAGGAAAGAAAATCTAATCTAATATTTACAAAGGTAGTGAACTTCCCTCTAGAAGCAACGCTTGAGATAGATTCCATTAACTGGAATCTGCAGTTCTTCACCATCCAATGAGGCCAATTGGAAAGCATTGTTGTTCTTGCACTTTGTGACCACGTATGGGCCACTCCAAATGGCATCAAATTTTGAATGCCTTCCTGGTTTTGCTCTATCCACATCCTATTTCAACACTAGATCTCCAACTTGAAAAGATCTATCTTTGGCCTTCCTATCAAAGGTCTTCTTGATCAAAGCTTGATCCTTTTCCATTACTCGGGATACCGATTTCGATCTCTTGCAACTCCATCAACTCTACATACCTCACCTCCATGGGCTCAAACTCTAGCAACTCCGGTTGTTTCATGAGTTCCAACGTTGGCAACTCAAGTGACATGGGCAAGATTGACTCTCTTCCATAGACAAGCCTGAATGGAGAGTTACTGTGGATCTTTTGGGAGTTATCCTATCGCCCATAAGGCTGATTTTAGCTTGGTATGCCAAGACCTCGATTCTCATCAAGAGTCCTCCTAATGATCCTCAACAAGTTCTTGTTTGTAGACTCGGCACGGCCATTGCCCCGATGGTAATAGTTCGATGAAGTGCTTAGGTAAATACCGTTCTTGATGACACCCCACTCGGTCACCCGGATCCAATGAATGCCAATGCATTATCAGAGATTATTGTGGCAGGTACACCAAATCTGGTTGTTATCCCCTCATAAAAGTCTAAGATGTTAGACTCATTCGCCTCTTTGAGTGCTACGCTTCGCCTGGCCCATTTGGTGAAGTAGTACGTGGGCATTTGTCAAAATCTATTTGTTCCCTTGGCTTGAATTGGGATTAATGACTCCAATGAAGTCCAAACCCCATTGCATGAATGGCTGGTCAACTGAGATTGGATGCAATGGAAGGGCAGCAAGTCTCTCTTTTCCTGTGAAGAATGCACAATTCTTACACCTCTTGATCCATGCATAGCAATCACTGAATATTTTAGGCCAATAATAACCAGCCTTCATGATTTTTAGAGCTGTCACTCTTGGTGCAAAATGGCCACCAGCTAGTCCACCATGAAACTCTTCCAACACCCTTTGAATCTGACCTGTGCTAATGCATCTCAAGCAACACTCCATTTACATCTTTTTTGAACAAAACTCCATCAACAATGGCATACGGGACAACCTGCAATCTGAAGTGTCTCCTTTGGGTCTTGCTCATCTCTGGAGGGCATAGGCTTGTGCCTAGGAAGTATATAATACCTTGGGTCCAACAAGGAGTAGGGGCAGCTTTGTCTTCTTCTTGATTGCCACTTGGCTCATGGTTGTCTTGGATCACAAAACAGCTTCTTCTTCGTTGCATACTTATTTTTGCTTCCCTAAAACTAGCTGCTCACATAATCCTTTCCCTCTTACCAGCTTGGTGATCTTGATCTCAATGTCATACTCCATGACACGGGTGATCCAACCTGCCCTTTTGTCATTCAAATCCTTATTGAGGAGGAAATCCTTAACCCCAAAGATGTGAGACCAGCGGTTGAATCTTATTGTTTGAGATCAAATGTCTGAACTTCTTTAAGCTCCCGATGACAGCAAGGACATGCTTTTCGATGAAATAATACTTTATTTCGTAATCTTCCAAGGTTTGGTGAAGAATGCTATGGGCTATTTCGAACCTTCTCTATTCGGGCCGTGTTAAGATAGCCGAGATTGTGTCCGATCCTCTAAACGCATACAACATGAAGTCCTTTGAAAAGTCGGGTTGATAAGAGTTGGAGCTTGTGATATTGCATGCTTGATGCTTTCAAAACTCTCTTTGCCTTCTGCTGTCCATTTGAATGCCAGACTCTTCTTCAACATCATTGTTAGAGGCTTCACAAGAGTGGCAAAATTAGGCACAAATCTGCGGACAAAGTTTATCCTTCCTAAGAAGCTTTGAAGAGATTTCTTGTGGTGTGGCAATGGGAGCATTCGGATGGCTTCAACCCTTTCAGGATCAATTGTTAGCCCTTCCCTAGAGACAATGTGGCCCAACAATTTGCCCTCGTGTGCCAAGAATATACACTTCTTTGGATTCAACGACACTCGAACCTTCTACACCTCTGAAACACTTGTTTGAGGTGAAAGAGATGGTCTATTGCATTCTTTGAGAAGACAGTGATATCATCTAGGTATACTAGCACTATATTGTTGATTAAGCCTTTGAATGCCATATCCATAGCTTGCTGAAATGTTTCTCCGGCATTTGATAGGCCAAATGGCATCTTCTTGTAGGCATAGGTGCCCCATTTGGTGGTGAAAGCCATCTTGAACTGGTCTCCTTCCTTCACCATTACCTGATTATACCCTGAGTAGCCATCTAGGAGAGAGAATCTCTCGAACCGGATACTACTTGCAATATTTGTTCCATTGAAGGAAGTGGGTAATGGTCTTTGAGAGATGCCCTGTTTAGGTCTCGGAAATCTACACACAACCTGATTTCTCCGCTCTTCTTCCTGACCGGAACCAAGTTTGCAACCCAGCTTGAGTGCTTGATCGGGAATATAATGCTTGCCTCTATTAGCTTATTTAGCTCTTTCTTCATTAGAGGCTCTATGTGAGGGTTGACTGGTCTCTGCTTCTACCTGATGGGCTTAGCATTTGGATCTAATTCTATGGTATGTTGTGCCAAATTTGGATCGAATCCTCTTAAGTCTTCATAGCTCCAAGCGAAGACATCTGGAAATTCTTGGCAAAGTTGTATGAAATCTGATTTCTCTTGTTCAGTGGCCACCTTGCCAATTTGAAGTGTTTTGCTTTCCCCAACTGGAATTGGCTCTGAATCTTCTCTTTTGACCTGTATGTTAGCCTTTTCCTTATGGAACTGGGTCGTTAGGGTTGAAGATAGACTCCAATGTTATTAAACCCTTAGGAAGCTTGTTTGTCTGGCAGCACCTGCACTACTTGATCCCCATCTGCTTTGTCTAATCATCCGATTCCTAGTTGAGAACTCAGCTTCTTCTTGTAGGAAATTAACAATTTTTGATCATTCTCGAAGACTTGCCAACTGTGTGTTATATCTGGAAGCAGATGGTCTCACAACCAATTTGATATGAGGCTAAGATTTCTCACTTTTGATACTTTCTACAACGTCAAACGCAGCCCCAATTGCTGCCATTGTCAAGCTTCATTCTTTTTCTTGGGATGGAATTGACGCTAAAAGCTTCAAGATCTTCAATAAGATCCCATACCCGATTTTTTGTAGCACTTAAGCGAGATCATTTTTGGCAGCATTTTTCCCTTTGACTTGGTTTACAATCAGCTCACTATCACCAAATACCTATAAATTCGATGCCTTTCTTCATTGCGGTCGATCCATGAATTAAGGCTTCATACTCACTGTTGTGTTATTTGAACAGAAAGGCTGGAAACGGGCCGAGTAATACCTTATACCTTGCGGTGAAATGAGCATAGCTCCTCCTCCTGCACCTTGTCTACTCCTTGACCCATCAAAGAACAATTGCCATACTTCATTCTTGTCTTTATGATCTGGCTTGGTGATGCTAGGGAGAGGTTGATCCTCTTCATGTAAACAATAAACCCCTAGCTCAGATTCTTCTATTTCTTGATAAGGATCAAAGGCATGCACTTTGCTTGCCCATTCATCAAGAGTCAAATCTGGGATGCTTCCAACCTTGGTGTCAGCTTCATCAGTGCTTGGATAATCTTCTTGATCAAACGCTGAACAGTTGGTATTGATTTGGCTGGTAGTGTAAGGCTCAATGTGAAAGTTCGCAATAGGTTCAGACCTGATTGTGGCCTTAGTTCCATACCTTGTTCTGAACAACATGTGTGACCAATCCACCGAAAGATAGCCTCCAATTTTAGCAGTGAAGTCTCTTGACAAGCACAATGCAAAGAGTGGTGGCAGGTCTATGACTGACACATCTTGTAACACTATTACGTTGGGACATGCATGCAGTGTGAGGCTCAAACCTTTGATTACTCCAACCGTTGTCACTGCTGTCCCGTCTAATTGCACTACACCCTTGGAGATGACTTCATATTGAAGCCCTAGCTGATCAGCTATTTGCTTGGGCATTACTGAACTACTTGCCCCAGAGTCAATCATGCAATTATGTACCAACCTATCTCCTATGATCAATGAAACATAAAATGGAGGGGGCTTCAACATTTTACCTTGTTGTCCTCCATGGTTTCCTTCAGGCTGGGCAGCATTTGTGAGTACCTTCTCTTGCATTTGGACCTGTTGATTTGAAGTTGACCAGTCCTCCATGGCAGCTTGTAGCAAATCTCTCTGGCCTGGGATGGATAGTGATTCCCACATTGATATGTTTACATTTGTCTTCTTCATCTGATCAATGATGTTGAATGGGGATGAAGCATCCCTCTGCTGTCCCCTAGCTTGCACATTCGTTCCTTGCACATGGGCAGCAACAACTGGCATCTGAGTTGGTTTAGGAGCTGGTTTGGGTGCTCCTTGCATGTTTGGAACTGCATTTTGTTTGCCAACACCTTGTGGAGTGACAGAAGGCCGTGAACTACTTGGGGCCAATGGTTGTTCGTCACCCAAATTTCTCCTTTTTGACCTTGTGTTGGCTGCAACACTTTGAGAGGGTATTTGATTCATACCACAAAAATCTTCAGCCTGCCAATTGACAAGAGTAGTTTCATTCGGAGATGTTCCTTGCTGAGGTGCTTCTTGCTGCTGATCTCCTTCGTGGCTGGACTCTTGTGACCCACTGACGATTTGCACCATCGTGGCTTGATTTAATGCACCGTTAAAGCACATTGATTGGTTGTGTGGCTGACTACACGGGAAACACCAATCATATTCTTGGGCCATGTTATTTTGGACTGGCACTAATGCTTTAGAAGCAGATACAACATTGGGGTTATAGGGCTGAAATGGCCTATTAGCGGGAGGCCTTACTTGGCTTTGATTTTGATTTACAGCCTGATTTGGTGACCTATTTTGTTGGTATGGGGGCCTAGCCTGGTACTGTGCTTGAGGCTGATACGGTCTAGCACTTTGAGCTTGCTGTCTTTTGATAGTAACCAACTCATTTCCCAAATTTTGCAACTGTTTCATGACCTCTTGGAGTTCATTTGAAGCACTAGAGGATGAAGTAGAAGTTTCACTTGAACTTTGATTTCTAGGGGTGGGAACAGGAGCCAAAGTGGGTGCTTGACTAGTGCTTGGATTTTCTAAGTTTGGATACAAGGGCATGGGAGGCCTATGAGCCGGTTTACCACTTGAATAAGACAATTTTCGGCTCTAATGGCAATGCTATATAAGCAGCAGTAAGGTTGTGCCTCCCATAGATTGAATTAATTAGAATTCAAAGCTTTAAGGTAATATAGAAAAGCACCTTCTGCTTTGTTGGCTTGACCGCCACCTTTGGAATCCTATCCAGGCACCAAATTCAACCAATAATAACCTCATTAAAGCTCATTGAAATCCTATGATATAGCTAAAAATAGGATTCGTGTTTATAGGCTTGTTATGGAAAAATCCTCCATGATGGCGTGATGGCAAAAGACTCGATCTTCTTGATTATAACTTCCCAAAATTGAAAGAAGATTCACATTATTATCCTGCACACGTCATCATATTACTCATAGAAGAAAGCGATTAGTAGGAATTTCTACGGTCGATAGTTCATATGAAATAAAAACAAGAAAAATGCATCAACCTTACTTTGGATATAACTATAGAACATCCCCATGCAAAAATTAAAATTTTAACAATAAATCAATAGCCATATAGATGATATAATAGGTCAATTAATGCACTCATCACACACCTTGAGGGAACCGGTGGACAAAATGGGAAGTGCTCCACTTACCCACTTGACTAGTACGCCTTTGTGAGATTAGTGTCAACATTATCTTCACACGACCCCATTGAGATATAACTGAATTCATTTTATAGCTCATTATATCGAAGGGGTAAATTAAAGCCGAGATACTCATTGATTTAATCAATGTGATTTTCTTGGAAAATCGCACTCACAGAGATAGTTTATGACACCTAGAGAGTGAACTAATAGGAATCCATTTTACACATGAGCCAACTTAACCAAAACCAATCATGTTTCAAAGAGCTCTCAAAAAGTGACAACTTTTTCAGAGTCAAAACCTTGTTAGTTGAACAAGGGAGATTCCATCAAAGTTAGATCTGCATGACATTCATCATAAAATTTGTGAAGTGTTACTTTGTCTTAGTTTTTCACTTGTCTTAAGACAAGGCAAAACTCTATCGAAGTGACACCAAGTATTTTCACCCCCACTTGGTCTACTCCTTTGTTTTCTTATTTCCCTTTTGGGACAAAAAGAAAGCATACATACATAGTGTTACTTAAGATTGTGTCCACCACTTTTACACCTGCTTACATCCTTTTTTATTGCGACAATGATAGTAAACCTTGAAAGTGTGTTGGTACATCCTCAAATCTTGAGTAGCCTTGTCTTAATACCCACGTCAATACATTTCATCGTAGTTAGGCTTGCTTCATCATCGATATTCCCTTGAGGTGTTACTTTTCTTGCATCATCTTGATAAAATTTGATACTTACATCTTATTTCTCGTAAACTTGATTTAAGTGTCTAGATTATACCATTATGTTGTTTGCACCTTAACAACTCCTTGGTATACTTTGACCTTGTCTCCTTCCAAACATTGCCTCAACCTTGAAAATTGTTGTTGTTACATTGTTCGTGTCATATCAATATTATTTTGATACTAATATATTTCTTTTCCGCAAAGCTTGATTAACGTATCTAAGTGGTATTATTGCATTGCTCGCATTTGTAACTTCCACTTTTTGGGATTTAGGCCTTGTTTGTATCTAGACTAGTTATAGTATACTTTGAATTAGAATTCACTTCAACCCCTTGTTAATACTTACGCCTTGTTTATTTTAAAAGAATTTATGTTTGTGGAGCCTATTTGCATGTTAGAATGTGGTACACCTTCTATGTGTTACACTCGGGTATTTTTACGGTGGTCCCGCTCACCGGTGAGCGGGTCAGGGGTTCGGGGGTGAAGCCCCCTAATGGAAGGGGGTTCGGGGTGAAGCCCCTGAAGCAAATTTTCATGGGTGGTTTATTAACCCATGGGTAATGGGTAACCATTATGGGTTGTTTTTGGGCCCATGGTTTTTTCGAGTCTTTTGCCCATTGTTTTGATACCCATGGTTTTTGCCCTTGGTTTTGATACCCACGGTTTTGTATCAAACTACTTAAGTAGTTGTCTATTTATATGGTCTTATGCATATGATAGATGTACAAGCAAATGTATTGCAGATGTGTTTTGAATTCGGGTGTGAATTCTGTAGAGTTTGTTGAGCATAGCTCCAAATGGATCTGGGTATTGTATTGAGAGAGTGGAGGCTTGTAATAAAATCTGAGCAAGTGATTCTTGGTGGACGTAGCCAAAATTGGGTGAACCATGTTAAATCTTGTCTCTCTGTGTTGTGTTATTTATTCTACACTTTTATTTGAGATCTGTAATATTTTCTGCATATTAGTTTCTCATTGCGATTCGCAAGGATTATTCCGCATATTTTATCTCTTATTTCCTAACAAAATTGACTTAAGTATTGACATTGTGTTGATCATCTTGCGTCAAACTACCATTGAGACACATTTGCATAGAGATTATTTCCTTGTAGATTGGATTGGTTTGTTGAACTTGCATGATTGTTCCTTGTGATCATTCATCTTTTAGAATTGTTTTTCTAAGGAAAATCCTTTTGATCCTTTGATCCATTTACACTTACAACTTGTTATCTGAACCTTGTTGGATTTTTCAAATTGTGTCATCAATATGTTTATTTTCCTTAGACCCCTTTGGAAAATCACACAAGCATCCCCTATTTGTTTGAAAAATGCCGGGGTTCACTTTAAGAATCCTCTGGAAAAAAGGAGGTGGAAAATCCCCAATGAATATTCCTTTTTCCACATTCACCAAAAGGGCAAATATTTGTAGGTTTCTTCACGAAATATTCACCTGGCAGTTTTAAGAGAGCAAGTGTGAAATTTGTGTGATAACAAGGTGTTGTTGACGTGCATCAACAACACCTTATTGTTGTGCAACAAAAATGTTGTTGACACACATCAACAAAGACCTTGTTGTCATGTGACAACAATTTACTCATGGTTGCACATCAACAGAATATCTTCAAGCTCTACCATCTCAACTAGAATATCTTCAAGCCCTGGCATGGTATCATTATAGGTGTCATTTGGATGACACTGAGAAAAATGCATGTCCACTTCAATAACACCTTCCACACAATCTATGCTCTAATTAATTTCAGTGGGATGTCTATGGGTCTTTGTGATTGCGATATCTAAACCAAAAGAGTTTCCAAAATACTTAAACAAAGACTTTTGAATTTTTTTAGTAACTTGTTGGGTGTTCTGAGTACTAGTAGCTTCCATTGTTCTAAGTGTGATAAGTTCGAGTCAGATAAGCTCCTAGTCATCCGTCAACAAACACACCTTTCTTGTCGTATGTCAAGAGAGAGTTCTTGTCTCACATCAGTAGAGAATTCTTGTTGCATGTCAGAAGAGATTTCTTGTCACATGTCAACAAAGAGTTATTGTCATGTGTTAACAAAGAGTTATTTTTACACGTCAACATAGTATTCTTATCACACGTCAGAAGGTTATTCTTGTTGCACGTCAATAGAGTGTTCTTGTCATGTGTCAACAGATATTTCTTATCATGCATCAATAGAGAATTATTTTCACGCATCAATATATATTTCTCATCACGCGTCAATAGAGAGTTATTGCTGCATGTCATCACAGAGTTATTGTCACGCATCAATAAAGATTTCTTGGTGTGTGTCAATAGAGAGTTATTTTCATGCTTCAAAGCAGAGAGTTCTTTTCATGCATCAATAGAGTCTTCTTGTCACATGTTAGAAGGTTATTCTTTCACGTGTCAACAGAGTCTTCTTATTGTGCATCAGTTAAATGTTTTTGTCTAAAAACTATACTTTGTGTACTGGCATTTGTTTCTTCACAATTTTGTTGTACTTGATAATAGATATGCCCCTAGGTGGTATGAGTTAGTAAGTAGTGTTCTACCTGGAGAATAATATAGGATTATATATGGGATATTTTAGGTTAAGCCAACCCCTAAAAAAATAAAATGTAATTTTTAGGCGAACATGTCAATGACCCACGCCATAAAATTTGCCTTTTCAATTTTTTTCTAAAAATGGAATATTTTCCATATTACGAATATTCACCACTAAAAATCCTTACAAAATGTCTAGTTGGTCATCATTACGCTGCTCAAATTGACATGGAAATTCCTTCCATTTGAAGGAGTTCAATCACACTATCTAGGTCTAGGCATTTGGACCCAACAATGCCAACAATGACTAACTATCACATGGTTCCTCACACTTATGACAATAAGGAACCTAAATTTGTAAATTTGCATCAAAATACACCTATCATGACTAAACCTCATTTGGTTCTTCATGCTAGAGAACCCGTTCGAGTTACCCCTTTCCCCACCTTCATCTCATGGTCGGTGGTATGATTTTGATGATTCTAATCCAAACTATTCTTCTGATTCTTCTCAATCTCTTGATGATTCTAATCCAAAACTATTCTTCTGATTCTTCTCAATCTCTTGATGATTCTAATCCAAACTATCTTTCAAATTCCTCTCTAGTCTCCTAAGCTTCATCTAATCAACTTTCCATCCAAGGGTTTGTGTAGCCAAAAATTCTCCTATTTCCTCCAATCAAACATCTAATTCAACTCATGAGTCGTAGTCCTCCCTTTATTTATAGGACACCCTTTATCAGTCACCTCAATGACATATTCCTCTCGTTAAAGATCCGTCTGACTCAAAATTCCTCTTATTAATCATCCATGTCTACCCCTACATCACAATCCATTGACTGGATACATGATCCTCTTTATCTACTTGCACTATGTCATCTTCTAGGAAAACCTATACCAACCAATTCCAAATCTACATCTTCCTCCACTTGCGATACATATCAATCAAAATCTACTTCATCTCTTGAGTCATCATCTTCTAAATATTCCACACCGGTTGGACACCTTTCTTCTAATCAACCCAATACCATCGACGAAACAACCCATACCGATCTGTTTATTTTAGAATGAAGAAGTAATTAATGAATTTATGGGGCTACATGATGAAATTCCTCTATGGGATCATGAGAAAGGATTCTATTTTGACCTCGATGTATTTGTGTATTGTGGGGAGAAGTTGATTCCTTTTGTCCAGAAAATAGACGAAGATCCTAAGATCATCAAACTTGATCCTTCTCTTGTTCTTCCATCTTCACATTCCCATTACATGGAGAAACACTTGGGTTTGTCATTGATCCCTAGCCTATCTTCTCATCACCCAATCATTCCTTATATATCACAATTCCTCAATCACAATCTTTCCTTGGGTCACCTCTGGTAGCCCATCATCTTCTTATTCCATGATCCTAAAAGCAGATCTTATAAAACACTAAATTAGTTTCTGGTTCCATGAATACTTTGATTATTTCCCAATTTACCATTATTTACATTTAAATTATCCGTATTATGTTATAAAATAATAAGTGATTAAAAACATACCACAAAATTGCAACACCAAAATTGATTACATAGTTCATCCCCAAAATGGACTACGTATCCAGTTTGTACAAAAAATGAATTGATATATATCCAATACAAAAATACAAAATTATTACATCAGTTTACTTCTCACGAGTTAGTTGTGTCAATATACCTAGCTCGACTCGAGCTAGCTCTCTATCTATCTCAACATCTTTTTGCTCTATAATAGGGATCTCAACTCGAACAATAGTAATGAGTGATCTGTCTCTCTTGGATGGCATACTTGATGTCTCTATGATGGCATTCCGACCTCTCGAGAAGATAATATTGATGAACTGAGAGCTTTAATGGCCTCTCTGTGACTCTATGGATTTTTTTCCTTCTCGCAATAATATAAGCTGAAATAAGGGCTCTCGAACTTTGACAATAGTGTCAACAATAGGGGCTCTCTTTGGATTTTTAACAGATCCTTTGACGACTATCGCTCATCGATAGCTCTTTGACCTCTTTGATGACTATTAAACAAAATAGCACCACTGTTATTTTGAAAAAATCATCTAAGTTTGAGACTTAGGCAGATCCTAATTGAGGAGCCGCGAAATGAAGAAGTTAGATAACTTAATCTTATGTGGTATGTGACAAATTTTAAGTGCTTTGTGGATTGTTAATATAATTTTATGCAAACTTGGAAAGTATGGAATTCTATGGAGATGGTTAATTTTGTACAAGAAAGCATGTATTATACCCAAAAGAAGCCATGATGTAAAGAAAAAGTGTCGTGAAACACCGTGTGGAAAAAGAAAGAAAGTTTTAATGTCACTAAGGTTTGAAGCTACAAAACAAATAACTTAGTGTTATGTGGGCATAAAAGACACGGTATTCCAGAGTTGGAAAATTCATGAGACATACAAAGACCACATACGAAAAAATCCACAAGGAAAAGGAAGTTGAGTGTTGTGACATGTAGAGAAGGTAGGTTGAATGCGAGAATACATCAAAGCCATGAAACATGAGAAGTTTCTTAACAAGGAAAAATTTGTGAATCAAAGAAAAATATTCTGAATTCTATGAGGCATGACAAGTCATGCCTATTTTGAACCAAACACTCCGCCACTCTACCAACCTGAATTTAATTCTAAGTGGCATTGTCCTCCTACACTGACTATATGATATTTACGCTTGGAGAAATGTTAGGCGCCCATACCGACCCACAAATCTATGGAGATTGGTATTTGGTGTTGGTGGGTGGTTGATTTCATTAATCACTAGATGTGATCAACCTCATCTCCCATCTCTCTCAAATTCTATAAATGTAAATGGCATAATATGGTTTTGATCCATATAATTCGAGATCTCTACTTTTGAGATTGAATACTCTTACTCACAACCTCTATAAATTGCACGTGGAGACTTCTCACCTTAGCTCTATGTTTGTAAATGGTCAAGATTTGATATTAATGCAAGCACAATTTAATGTAAACACAATTTTCATCTTGTGTTCCTTAAATCCTTTCACCGAGGTTAGAGTAGTTTTAGAAAAGCTGGGGTGAGAGGAACCAACCCTTTCATCGAGATTTGATCTTGATTACCCCACACGTTCAAGATCAATCATATTTTCACTAAAATTTGTAATTATTTATTCTACAAGGGTAAAAATTTCAGAAACAATAGTGTTGGCACACTCGGTGGGACCAGGTTGATGAACTCTACACCATATCCATTAATATCGGTGTGTGTCTTAGTGTATTTCAGCCTTTTAAGGCATCTTTCTACACATCTGGCAACTCCCAAGTTTAAATATATTGATTAAGTAGTCCAGTGCTCACTTTCATGAGAAGGATATAAATAGGGTAGAGTGTATCAAGAGTTGAATATTTTGAGTATTTACAACTCTCACCAAGAAAAAGAAGAAGAAGAGGAAGAGTAGAAATATCGGTTAAAATATCTCATTTACCTTTAAAAAATTATTTCCACTCCTAGTAGGCTCTTCTCTTTCTCCATTAAAAACTTAAGGCATATTCCCTTCATGGTGTATCGAGAGAATTCTCCCTTTTGTTAGTTTCAATGGGGATAGTCCCTTGGCTCTAAATGACCAACATGATATACCAATGTCTGCTTTGAAAATTATTCCTTTCTTTACTAGTGAAAACCTTACAACCCCTGTAGATCATATTCGTGATATTACAAATGTATGTTCATTTCATCTTATTATCGAAGATGAATTTGTAGTTAGGCTTCTTGATTATTCACTAAAAGGAAAAACACTTCACTGGTATATAAGTTTGAGACCTTCTTCCATTGACACGTGTGAGGAGCTTAGAACAACACTTTCTCACTATTTTGATGAAAAAGAAGACAACATATCCCTATTACAATATCTAATGTGACCATCAAGAGTGATCCCAATGAACTCATGGAGGATTTTAACTTCAAATTTCAGAAAACATGGGACAAAATTCCAGTTCTTTTGAGACCAACTCCCCAAGGTGATTTCCTATATTTCTTAAGAGCTTTGAATTATGATATAGTTATAATGATACAATCTATGGGTGTAATATAATTTCTGACGCATATATGCAATAGCCATTAAGGCTGAAAATTGTTTGATGTAAGTTGGAAAATAGCCCTAGATTGTCTATGCCCCCATTTCCTAAATTGCCTCAAAATACCCAACCTTATTTTGTTCTAATTCCTGAGCCAAATGTCCCATATTATACCTCCACTTCCTATCCTTCCCAAAAATAGAATGATGATGATGACCTTAGAGCCCTGGTTAAGAACTTGTCTCTCGAACAAACAAAATTTTCAATCTTGTAGAAATTACCCAAGTTTTGTGAAGGGAAATCTTAATGCCAAATTTTTAATCAAATTCATCGGATGTAAAGAACCCAATTTCTAAATAAGAGATATAATCAAAATCATCAAGTTAAATATTACAAGGCCAAAACCGGCATTTATCTCTTCAAACGGTTATTCCTAGTGCAAAATGATGTAATTCAATAAGTTGAATGATGTTTTCTATGCATTCAACCACATAATAAAAATACTTGTGTAAATGGCATGCAAGTAGAGACCCTCATGGCACAAAATTCCTTTAATCAACAAGAATATTTTATGGAAATGGAAATTACTAGTGTGAAATGCATGCAAAAGGCCACCCTCGAGCCTAACTTCATATTTTTTTGTTACGGTGATTTTTGTGTGGTTAACCAAGCCACAAATAATTTGAGCGAGACCACATCTCCATGTGATCGATCACACAAGGTCGAAGAAGAGGCATTAAAATGGTTATTGCTTCATCTTCATTACAAATTCCCCATTTCAAAGCTATACCCTCCGCAAACTTAGGCAAAAAAATCATCCAAGAATCCATGGAACACGTAATTCCTACTACAGAGCACTACGGATCCAAAGAACAAAGAAAATCTTCCAACCAAAGAACTTATAGACTAAAAAACAAGGAAAATGACACACCTTTGTTTTACAAATGTGTGGGCATCCCCTTCAACATTGTCAAGTAAATGAAGAAGATAAATCTAAATGTGATAATGTGGGATTCCCTATCTATCCCATCTTAGAGGGATCTTCTACAAGAGGCTTGAATCAACTTCCCCAATCTAAAACAATTATGCATAAAATAAACCCCACGGTCAACCTATGTCAACCAAAAGGGGAAAAAGCAAGCGAGTTGAGAATCCCTCACCCTTTTACATGTATATAATTATAGGAAAACATCTAGTACATAATTACATAATTTAATCAAAGTGATAGTACTATGTAATGCCCAAGAAAATTGTTGATCTATTTTAGGCATTGAGTACAATCCATTTTTTAAAGGTGTCTTACAACTTGATGGTTCAACTTTCCACATTTTAGGAGTGATCAAAGATCTTGAGTTAACCATCCATTCTTTTCCAAGATTGACCATAAATCAAGATATATCGTTATTGTCTCGCCTCATTTCTTTATCATTTATCTATCCGTAGACACAAAATCATGCAATGTATACATTAGTTAGTCCTGGTCTCATACTACTATTTAGAAGGTTTTTGAGTGAAGAAAGTACTAATTAACCCCTATCTTTTGGCCATCTTCTCTTATTTTATTTCGTCATTCCGACCTTTTACACCTACATGCCTAGTCATCTTTCGTCACTTTGTGTTATTTTAGCCTCAATGGGGTTCCAGGATAGTATTAGGTCGCCAATGAGCACCCTAGTCCCACCAGGGGTGCCCCGATCCTTTTATAATTTCCCACCACTTTTTGGGCTCTTTCTAGCCGTTTGAGATCTTTATATTTTTGATGGTCAGCCATTAGATCAAGAGAACCCTATAAATATAAAGTTATAAGACCATAATGAGGGACCTAGCATCATTCACTACTATCATCCATCTAGATTTGCATCCATCTATTGCATTGGAGATCACTTGCATCCACATAGCTCCATCACAAGGCACAAGGCTAGGACATCTGCATCACTATTCATAGGGGGATTTTATTCTAATCCATACACACATGTTATTACATTTATTTATTTCTCTCTACTTCACAAAGTGTGACTGCACAAGAACACATATGAAACAAGAGATATGCACACACTCACCAGAACTACATTTGGGCCTAAAATGTAGTGCAATGCTCAGTTAGTAAGCCCATTGTTGTGGCAAATGAGGTCAGACCTAGCCCATTCATTTGCATTTTTCCTTTTTTATGGATTGACACTTGTTTAGGGTTTTGCAGGTCTTCTCGTCATCTTAGATTATTAGTGACATCAAGAAGCGGTGCGGTGAATTTAATGTGACAGATAATGAGGGTTTCGAGACCACCTTCCAAACATGTCAAGATTAGTTCTGAGCTTGTGCATAGACCAGTTTTCAAACCAAAGTGCCCAAAGGCACCCTTGTCCCTTTCAGAATTCCAGTCTAGAGAATCAACACATATCCATATTTTTTGAGCTCATACACAGTCATTCCTACTTCTTGATTTTCCAGTTACCTCTATGACATAGTCCCATGAGCATCTTTTATTCAATTGAGTTCTTTCCTCTTCCCTCTTGCATAGTAGGGTTAGCATTTCCTTTTTCATAGTTATTTAGATAATCTATATACTTCTTTAATGCATTTATTTACTTTATTTACAGTTTTTCATAGCTTAGATTAACTATCCCCACATACTACATATTAGTTAATTTTAGTTAATCATTTTGGTGAACTGAATCGATCATTCATGCTTCTAGGTTCTTCATTCATCCTAGATTTTTATTTGTTTTTCTTTCATTTTATGCCCATCACCCGTATCAGTCATTTTGGATCTCTTCAAATCTTGTGAGATCCCTTTATTTACCCATCATACCTCTAAGTCAATAAGCGATACAAGTACATCCATGGCTAAAAACCATTAGATAATTCCAACTAGGTTCATCCCATGAGATAGAAGCATTTGATAGTGAAAATTCCTATGATGAAGACACCAGTTTTGACCAAGACAAACTTAACGCTATTACTAAATTTCTCCAAGCATTTTGTGAAATCCCTATTCATATCCCTCATGTCTTACATGATTTAATCTCCACTAGGAGAGCTTGTGATGCTTCAACTTTTTTCATTACTTCTTCTGCTCCTATGGTCTCTACTCCACCTACATATGTTTCTACTCCTATTACTACAACCACTGCTCCCACCATTCACCATGGTGCTTCTCATATGCACCTCGGTTCTTCCTCAAATTCTCCAAACTTGACATATTTATATCAAGACTTGCAAACAAAAATTCGTCAGCTTCAATTAGCTACCTCACATGTAGAATCGTATCTAGATTTTATTGTTGCATACTCCTTTCGCACCTGCCATATCAACATATCCATTGCTACCTAATTTTGTATCTCCTAAGATACCTATCTTTAAAGGCCATGGGGACCCACAAGAGAATCTTCGAGCATTTCATGTAGCATGCCTTAACTATGGGGAAGATCACATTATACTGGCTAAGATTTTTCCTTATAGTTTACAAGACTATGCAATGCATTGGTTCTATGACCTACCCATACATTTGATAATCTCTTTCACGCATTTGGTCATTTCCTTTCTCACTCATTTTTCTATCAACATTGACTTTAAGATCTCCTACACCCAACTTGCACAACTCAAACAATTATCTAACTAAAATTTATCTGATTATGTTTTGTGATACAAAAATAACCTAGTTAAGATGTCTAATGTTCTTGCGGATTCTAAACTTCAAGATTTATTTAGTCATAGTCTATTACCACCGCTACAAGAGAGTGTTATCTTTGACACCTCTCCTTCATTTGATCAACTTTTCCATACTCTCAAGCTTTTTGAAACAAAACTCTTAATAATAGGCATACTTAAATATCAAGAGCGGGGATCATCATCTACCCACTTTGAAGGTAAGTCATCATTCAATTCTTCTACAAGTAAACCCATGAACAAAAACTGATGTAAATACAATCTCTACTCTTAAGGAACTTCAACCGCAACCATACAAACACACTTTTACTAAGTTTAGTATACCTCCAAGAATTTTTGTACCGTATCTCATCTATAATAATCTTATTGCCTTACCATCTCCTCCACAACTTAACCCATGTTGTCCAAAAGGAGGCAATTTTAATAAAATTCTTATTGTGATTATCATCAATGCATAGGACATCCCATTGATCATTGTTTCCAAATACGACACCTCATTCATGATTTTCTTGACAATGGTCAAATTGAGCTTCTGGAATCTACGACATCTATGCCCGCCAATGAAAATCATAAACTTAATATCTTTAATAACCCATTACCAAAACATAACACAAAAATGACAGATTCAGCCACTAATTATGTCTCACACACCATGTCTCCCCTGGCTCAGAGTCCTTGATTTCTTAGTTACAAATGATAAATCTTCTCCATCACTCATTTCTTTTTCTAACGTCGATTATTATGCTAAGTTTAAATCTAACCACTTACACATCAATGCATCTATTGGCTCGAACTCCATTAACAACACTAAGGTTAACCCATCATGGCCCATCATCCCATGTTGCATTTCACTTATTAAGGATATCGGATATCCTCATTCACAAATTGAGTATCCCTTCAACAATTCCTTTAGCATTGTTAAAATACATGTTATGGTTGGTCCTCTTACTATGTTTGTACCTTTCCTTATTGGAAACACAGTTGAGGGATGTGACATGTTTCTTTATCTCAATTGGATTCGTTGCTCTCAATCTATTATTTCTATGAATCATTTGCAACTCAAATTCATTTACAACAATCAGGTCATTTCTATTGATGATGTCCCTCCATCTACTCCATGGTCATCGTCTCCTTGCATAATAGCTAGCACATCACCTACTTCTTCTAGCACATCACATTCTATGTTTCTCAAAGCACAATCTACTCCTATCTCACCTACTCACACATTTCCTACACGACTGAATCGTTCCACTAGTCCCACACATAGGTATAGGCCTATTCCTTGGATAGTTACTACATCTCAAAGCATAGATCACCACCTCGGTTTATTCCACTCGAGTCTTCTTCACCTTTGCATTTCGCATCACATAGATCTCCATCACCGATTCATTTTGTGATGCCACGACCTTCTTCATATATTCATCCCTCACATGCACATATAATTCATTCACCACCACAACGTTTATCTACTATACCACCACTATTAGAGCATAGTCATACACTTTCATCTCCTACATCAAATGAAGAACCTCCGTCCTTCACCATCATTGGATAGTTCATTCGTTCACATGCACTTGGGGGCATAGCACTTCACCTTACCCCCACCTCCTCTTAACATAGCCACACTTATCCTTTTTATGATTTCATACATTCATATTCTCACATTAGTCATACCCATCATACATTCTTGGTCATTACTTGATGACACACTTGCATGCTTTGGTTCACACTTGACTATTGAGGGCTTACTACACATGGCACCGTAGGCATTACACATTGTGTTTCATCACACATTACACATCATACACCATATATTCTACATTTAGTCTACAACACTTTGATATTTGTGTATCATACTAGTCTAGCATTGCATCCTACTTCTACTACATATTATACCATACACATTTTTCTCATGACACATCTTCCACATCATGCTAGTTTACATCATGCATCTAGCATTATACGCTACTCATCTTACATGTCACTCTATACATTATACTTTACACATCCTACACATCTAGCGTTGCATTCTACATACTATACACTCTTAGGCACACTACACATATTACACCCTACACTATACATTGCACTACTATACATACTACACTTAGTCTACATCACACATCGTACATTACACATTTCACTCATCACATGGTCATTTATCATCTTCATTACATATACTACATTATCTTCTATGTGATGTACTCACTACCCTATGATGCACTTTAGTTCCTCGGTCCATACTCGACTACCGAGGGTTTACAAATCAAATGGACCTTACACTCATCACAAATTTACTATTTTACCTTTCATCATGCAAAATTTCCAGCTTAGTGACATACGCTTTAGGCTAAATCATCACATATTATATCATTTTGTAGTGGTATACACCTTAGGTTACATCACCACTCCCTCTTTTCATTTTGTAGTGATATACGATTAGGGATAAATCATCACTCATCTATTCATCTCATAGTGATATATGCTTAGGATAAATCATAACTTATACGTTCATCTAGCCATGATATATGCTTCAGCTATAGGCTTCACACACACATCATCACTAGGTTACATATTATCACCACACTTACATATTCATCACAACGCTGTTAGAAAAAACACACACTTAGACCATTTCCCAATGACGTACTATCATTTGTGGTTCATTATTGACTTCTGAGGAGGAAAAAAATGAAACTCATTGCATACATTTCCATTCACTCAAGGGGAACGTGGCTCTTATCACTTCATTTTTCATTCCATTTCATCCATCCACATAATACTACATATTATGGTTGCTTTTGCTCTTGCTTATTTGTTGTTTTTCATGGTCACTTTATTGCACATGCTAGTTAGCTAACTTGTATGCCATTTATCTATATCATCCACACATGCACGTTCACACCTTTTTCCAGTTGTGATCATAAATACAGTATCTTACATGCAAAGCATGGATGCTTTCCTTCTACCCTTCCAACACTTTGGTCATTTGGGGTCCACATTTGTCTCTCACAAGTGATATTGTTTCATTTTATACTTAGAACTTTACATTACTTAGTTATACATGCTTTTGACATACTATTATCTTTCTAACATGCTAACAGTGCTTCATGTGCAACATTTTTTATGCAGGAATACTTACTTCCATATTTGTTTGTTACATTTTCTATCTTTGTTTGCTTCTTGTATGCAGAGACTTTTCCCTATGTTTTGTGTGCACACTTTAATGTTGTTTGTGTCCATGATGGCCTTGCATGTCTTGTGACATCGTGAGATATTCCCATGTTTATGACTCACTTTTTACGGCTTAATTGTCTTATTGCGCATTTACACTACTTTACTTGGTATTTTTTACATTGTTTGCATACTTTACACTTATTTTCTATATGCTTTCTTTTTCATATGAACATTTTTATTGGCTAGCCATCATTGCTTGTGCACACCTTGGTTTATACCAATCACATTCCCTTCCCTTGTAGGACATAATTTGAGTACATGTAGTTGGCCCTCTTTTGGGGCCGCATTCTCCTATCAGCGATATCGCATGTGCCCCAAAGAGGGGGGCATAATTTGGGGTTTTGAAGTCTACATAGTGTGTTTATACCAGTTAAGTTCGGTGCACTTTCCTCCCTTGGAATTCTGGGTTTACATACAACGAGTGAGTTTAGACTAGTCTATGAACTCCATACACAACGGATTTTATAGGACATGGTGTCCTTAGCATTCTGGGAAGTAGTTACAGGCTTGGAGGTTACAGTGGGTGTGCCTCCTACACTACTTCGGCCAGTGGTATAGTACAAAGATATCTTCACACATAATTTAGGAAGCTAAAGATTAAAGATTGGATGACACAGAGCATTTCCTCCCTATACTTTTTCGGCATATGGCATCAGATTTCCCAAAAAACCCCGACAATAAATGATATAATTCTACACTCTTTCTCTCGACATGGATTAGGTGCACATTTTCCATTTACACTTTTTCTCATTTACGTATTTTACACTTAAATACTTTTACATGCGTCTTTTACATTGCGTTTTTACACATACATACATATTTGACTACTTGATCGTTTTCTCCTTACCGGTCGGTCATATGAGAAACAAAAATCAAATGGGGGAAATAGAAATAACAAAGTCAATAACAAAACTTGGTGACAACACACACTATACTAATCATGTAGGTACACTACACACATCACATGTGTTCCTCCCTAGGTTCACTCTCATCACTTTTTGTGCATTTTCATCTTTAGTTTCCACGCTCCTCCATATTTTTGTCATTCCACACTTTGTCTAGTCCTTTGGCATGTTTCTACTACACTCTTCCGGATATCAAGTACACATATCTATCTAATTAATGTTACCAAGCTTCACGCACCAACATAAAGTGGTGGAAAATGTAGACACAAAATCATGCACTTTAGACATTAGTCAGGTCCCAAGTATCATACTACTATTTAGAAGATTTTGAGTGAAGAAAGTACTAATTAACCCCCATCTTTTTGCCATCTTATCTTATTTTATTTCATCATTCCCAACCTTTTACACCTACATGCCTAGTCATATTTCATCACTTTTTGTTATTTTAGAGTCGACTAGTGTGCCCAAGATAGGCATAAGGCTAGGACATCTACATCACACTTCATATGGGGAGGGATTCTATTCTATTCCATACACACATGCTATTACATTTTCTACATTTAGTTATTGCTCGCTACTTCACAAAGTGCAATTGGCACAAGAGAACCTAGGGCACATTATGCACACACTCACTAGAACTACATTTGGGTCTGAAATGTAGTGCAACACTCATTTATTAATCCTTTGTTGTGGAAATTGAGGTCATTCGAGCTATTCATTTACATTTTTCCTTTTTTAGGGATTGATGCTTGTTTAGGATTTTGTAGGTCTTCTCATCATCTTGGAATATCAGCAACATCTGGAGCAGTGAAACAAATTTAATGTTGTAGACATTGAGGGTTTTGGACCACTTACCAAACTCGTGAAGATTAGTTTCAAGCTTTTGCACAAACTATGGTGCCCGGTTTTGCTGACCATAATGCCCGTAGGCACCCCAATCCCTTTCCAATAACTCCACCCGCAGAATTAACCTAGATCCATTTATTTCAGAGTTCCTACATAGTCATTCCTACTTCTATATTTTCTAATCACCTCATGACACGATCTCTCGCAAGCATCTTTTATTCAATTGAGTTCTTTCCTCTTCCCTCTTGCATATTAGGGTTAGCATTTCCTTTTGCATAGTTTCTTGGATCATCTATTAACTTATTTATTACATTTATTTACTTTATTTATAGTTTTTCATAGCTTAGATTAACTACCCCCATATACTACATATTAGTTAATTTTAGTTAATCACTATCAAGAGATTTTACGACCAAGGTGAGTGGATATTTATCTTTCGATTGGTCTCATATGATCCTAATAACTAGATATGGTACAAGATTAACCATCAAAGCTGAGCCTCTTTCTTTTATCATATTGATTCTTATGACTTTCTTTCAAGATAAATGTTTATTATGTAAAATTTGAAAAAATTGGTCATGACAACCAAGCCCCCACTTGAAAACCACCTCTCCCGATCATTGTAACCCTTCTTTCGGTCGGCCTATCAACTATGTCACCCTAATTTTTCTAGATAAGAATGTGATAACATAGTTTTTAATTTTGTTTCACGTGTAGGGGAGTATACCTAGTTTGACTCATAGATAAGAATGAGATCCGAGGTGGAGTAGTTGTTCCCGAAGGCATAAAAGGGTTATTTTGAGCCATTTTGTAATAAAGGAATACCCTTTGGAGGATGATTGCGAAGGCTCAACCCATATGATATTTTTTTAGAGGATTATTGAAGAAATCCATGGAAGTTTTAAAGAATTCTTTGGAGCCATTAAAGCAAAATAAGGTCATTACGGGTGCAGGGAATGATAGCTTCAATGTAGAAAGTGGACTTGTCTTGAATATTTTGGGAGTTTCGAGAGGATTTGGAATATAAAAAAATAGGAAATGGACATCAATTATAATTATTCACATGTTATACATATCATTTTTGGTCCAAGTCTTCAAATCTTTTGTGATAATCTGAGTCGTCATAACCGCCCTTTGTGTCAAAAGG
This sequence comes from Taxus wallichiana var. yunnanensis, assembly GCA_018340775.1. Lineage (NCBI taxonomy): Eukaryota > Viridiplantae > Streptophyta > Pinopsida > Cupressales > Taxaceae > Taxus > Taxus wallichiana. Next base: position 693,021,227 of record CM031239.1, read on the forward strand.
GTGTTTAGGCATAAAATTAAAATTTCAAGCATAATTGTATCTTTTGAATTATTGTAATGGTATCGTCAGGTGTTTTTGAGTCAAAATCATATAAGTTTTGGCATCCAAACTCCATGTCTTGCCCTCAAGGCCGAAAAATCACTTTTTGTGCTCTAATTGCAAGTTGGCATGATGACATCAACATGGTTTTCAAGCTTGAGTGAAATTTTCACCCTCATCCGTCCCTTGGTGTAAGGGGAAAATGGGGAAATAAAAGTTCTCCCCCTATTGGTGAGTTATGTTTCGACAATTAAAACCTTGTAACTTGTCTCCTAGGCTCACTTTACATGTGCAACTCAAAATCTGCCCCCTCCTCGTGATGCATGGACCTTTGGAAAATTTTTAAAGGTTGTGTGTCCACTGTCCCTTGTACCAACTTGTAAGGGGATATTAGGGACTGTAAACTGCGCTCCCCTATAGAGGTTATCTTTCGTCACTTAAGACTTGCAACTTGGGATGTTAGGAAAATACAAACAAGTGTTTTTAGCCCCCCTCCTCATGATGTCTTGACCCATGGTGCAATTTTTATCATCTGATGTCACTTTTCATTTGTCCCAACATCCAAGGGATATCAGGGACATAAAAATGTGCCCCCCTCCATGGATCTAGCTTCCGGTCATATACAAAATCTAGTTTCAACCCCCTGGAGCTTTTTTTCAGCCCTTCCATCTTGCTCACATGAAACCACATGTTGCCACTTGTCATGATATGGTGAAAATCAATCTTTGGTGCCCCTTATGTCCCCTTAATTTATCTATCCCATATTTTATAGGGTGCAACTCCACCTCTAACCCCTAATTGACCCTAGTTAAGCATGTTTGGGTTATAAAACACTTAGCCATTTTTATGCATTTCAAATTGAATTTTTTTCCTCCCAAACTCACTTCCATATTGTTATGCTTCTAAAAATTTCTAGACATCCAAAAACAAAAATTCACTCATATCTCCAAAATCCCTCATTTGATTTTCATAAGATTTTAACAATAGCCTCTTCTCAAAATGCCTTTGCAATGAGTATAAGCTCATCCCCATTGATGATCTAGACAATTTTTAACAACTAGAAGAAAATTTCAACCATTATATTTTCCTTTTCATATCTACGGAGTTCTACCGATTAAAAACCTCTAAAACTGGAGCAAAGAACCCCAAGAAAAACCTAAACTTTTGAGACTAGTTTCATTCCATTTTGACACCCAGAGGTCCACCTTCTAAAAAATAGTAAGTTGTGATGATGGTGTAGACACTAGAAATGCACCTTGCGCATAAGGTCTCTTATTCAAAAACACTAAAAATATTATAAAACATAATAACAAAAAAATATAAAACCCCACAAAAATGGAGATAAAATACACCTCACCACTCATTTACTAACCCTCACCCACTCACATTTAATTTTGTCCATCCCACCTACCCATGTGCATGCCCAATGCACTATGGACCCTATCATTACACCCATATGTGTCTCATTCCCTATGCACTCCAAATCTATAAAATCACCCTCACCCACATCATTTCATCTCTTAACAACTCTTGGGCCCTAACTCTTTATGCACTAAGGCTATACTTGAGTTTTCTTGCTCTCTTGTTTGCATATCTCAATTTTGTAGGTCTTGAAGAAGTGAAAGTGAAACATAAAGGATAAATACAACTTGCTGCAACATTATTTTAGAAAAATTCCAACACATGCAAGAATCATAACTACGATTGGCTTGTGATCTCTGTGCGATTTTCGGTGAATCACAACTGTGATTATCCCGCTATCCGAGTCGTATATTTATCATTTTCATTTACTATTTTTTCATTTTACATCAATAAAATTTATTTATCTCCTTAAAAGGGTTAGGGATATGACCAAGGCAAGTCTCCTAACCACCAAAAATTAAAAAAAATTCAAGTATGTTTGTGTGTAGTTTTATATTCAACTCTAAAAGATTTTTACCCACTTTATTCAATAAAAGAACCCATATTTCTCCTCCTCCCAATGGAAGAATAATCCCATTCTATTTTAGTAGCATTTATTTGGAGATTTCATATCAATTAATCCATATTGTAGGTGATCTAAATCTAGGCGTACATTTTGGCGACCACGGTGGGATCATTTTAGTTGTTGGTGACTATTTTTAATTTTTTGAATCTAACATTATTTTCTTTAGGGTTTTGTACTCTTTTTAATTTGTTTTTACTCTTTTCCAATGTTTTCATTACACATCTAACATTTGGTTTTATAGATCTATTGAAAATACAAAAGAACAAAAAAATTAGGTCGTAGGCCTGTCAGAACTAAGACGATGTTATGATTTTCAGCTCAAAATATTACAATCTAGTTACTGGGGTGATCACAACTACGAATGTGTTGTAAATTTGTTTCGTAAAAACATTTAAAATTTTTCTTATTCTTAAGGGAACAAATTGGGAAAGAACTACACATTTATCATAGGTCCGGATAAGGGTACATATATGTCTACATAATTATGGGAGGTCTTTAGGCATAAGCCCTCAAACTCATTTTGAGGACCGCCACAAGAACCCAAAATTAGTTAGAACCTTGAGGAAATTGTCCAAGAAAATGGGTACCCCGCCTACTTGACTAGTACACTTGTGAGATTAGAGCTAAGGTTATCCTTAGTGATGACCCTCATTTGATTGATCAAGTAGAGTAAAATCCACTTAGTTAATCAAAGGGGTAAAGTAAAGCCTGCGAATATAAATTCTTCTAGTGTATAGAGCTCATTCAGATAACCCTTGGTATTTAGAGAGATATCCTTTTATAGGTTTGCAAAAAAATCGATCCGTAATCTACATTAAGTTAAAACGAATATTGCTTATCGATTATACGCCAACCCTTTATGTGGGAACAATCGACATCGACTATGAGTTAGGTCTCTACATCATCGCCTTTGCACCTAACCAAAATGAAATCACTAAGAAGTTAGAGGTTCTCCTCATGCATATTGACGAGGCCAATCTCTACCGGAAATACATGTTCAACCCTCCCTATCATATCATTGAGGATGTTGATTAAGTCTCGACATCCATGTGTTACATATATATCATTTATCATCTACACCATTTAATATTATTTGTATTGTCATATCATTATTTCGGTGTTCATTTTCTAAAAATAAGTTGACACGTATCAAAGGAAGGCCTTTGAATCTCGGGATTGGCCTTTGGCCAAGCAATTCATCCGTTATTATCTAATATTTCTTGTCAAATTTGTCCATTTATGTGGAAATTCATGGCTCTTTGAAAAGGAAACTTTGTGTACACATTTTCATCCGCATTTTGTCATCATCATCCACACAAGTATCATTAAACCTGTCATTTCTAATTTTTGGTAATATATTTTATATAATAAAATTGAATCCAAAATCTACCAAAACAAATAGTTGAGGGAAGATGGTGTCATCTCATGTCCCGCACACTAATTTTGTATCTATTTGTAAACATACATTAGAAATGTTAAGGACATAAGCCTCTCTATGTCATGACGCACTACATAATGTAGTGTTTTAATCACATGTCATAAGTGAACACATAAAATATGTCTCTTTAATAGAGAGAGGTTGGACATATATTATGACACTACAATTAAAACACTTATAGTTGATACTATAATTATTTCTTACAATGCACTTGCACCAATAGAATTAAGTTAATTTCACACAAAAGTAATCTTCACTAATAAAACTTGAGAGTGGAGTGACACTTAGTTGGATCCTCCAAAATCCATACTAAAAAGAGGCTTCACATAATAACAATAAACTATTAATATTTTATTGTCTTGATTTACAATATATCGCTCCACATGCTTACACTACTAGCAATTGTATGTGAAATGTACGATGGAAACGCCAAAGGGGATCTTTTGAAGGATTCATATTGGAAGGAGAGACACATTGGGAGAGGAAGAAGGGTGCAGATGAAGCGGTTAGATGGTGGAAAAGTGCAGGGGAAAATTGTAGTGAAACTTGAAAGTCAAACAACATGACACCGTATATGGAAATCCTTTGAAGGAGAGTGTGGTTGTTGATCAAGACGGTGTAAAAAAATTTATAGGTATATATGCAAATGTAAGGAGTGGTAGAAAAATATTGCTGAAGTGAAAATGAGTTGATAGTTTTATCCATAACATTTAGAGACATGAATATGTGGAGTGTAAGTAGCATCTAGAGGAAGCGACTTCATGTGAAGTTCTCCCCATCAATGATTGTGATGGCATCGATATTCAACAATCACCGAAAAAAGGGATAGGTGTGGGTTGTTGTGGATTTTGATTGGACAAGGGAAATTAATCACCTGCATGGGCCACACCTTTTCCATGGATGAGATTATTCCTCCCCAAGAAATATGTGGTATATGAGCTCAACTATATAGTAGAGATTTCACATGGACTATTTCAATCTCACTTGTATTACTTACATGTGTGCAATTGGTGCTTTAGATGTGAATTTTCCGTTATGTGGACTTTTAACACTTGGCATTCCAATTATGAGACATGAAACATAAAAAATGCATACATATTTCACCATCCCATGCAGTTTGATGCACACATTTTCCTTTATTTTGTATTATTATAATGGAAATTGGAGCGACAATGCATAAATTTTTCCAGTGATCAGATTCCTTCAATGGCCAATAACTATATCTATAAATTTAGTATCAAACCCTCTATCATCTATCATGACTGCAATCTTGAACGTACTCTCATGTTTTATAGTGGACATGTTACGAGGTAATGAACTATACTTTGATTCGTACATGTTATGGTTTGAATGTAAAGATCCATATGCCCTGAATGGTCTCTAGTATCTATGTTGTCATCACAATCGTTGATGGGGAGAACTTCACATGAAGTCGCTTCCTCTAGATGTTACTTGCACTCCACATCTTCATGTCTCTAAATGCTACGGATAAAACTACAAACTCATTTTCACTTCGGAAATATTTTTCTACCACTCCTTACATTCACATATATACCTATAAATTGTTTCGCATCATCTTGATCAACACCCCTACTCTCCTTCAAAGGATTTCCATATACGGTGTCATGTTGTTCGACTTTTGAGTTTCACATCAAGTTTCTACTTTCTATTTTTGTTGCCCCTGCACTTTTCCACCATCTAACTACTTCATCTTCACCCCTCTTCCTCTCCCAATGTTTCTCTCCTTCCAATATGAATCCTTCAAAATATCCCCTTCGACGTTTCCATCGTACATTTCACGTATGATTGCTAGTAATATCCCAATATGTTGGTACAATTCTATAATAAAAACATATAGATACAAAGTTTTTCAATCAAATGAAACACAAGTAGATTCAAGTTGAGATAGTAAAATAACCTTCATAAATTGTTTAATTTGCAAACAAGAAACAAGCTTGCGGATACAAGATCTTATAATTCATTTTTCTTGTCCCAAGTGATCAATGTATGTAGATATAAGGAGATTTACAAAAATTATCTACCAACTTTAGTTTTAATATCTTATAAATTAAAAAGTGTCTCTTGAGACAAATGGATTTTTGAAATCCTTCTAATAGATATTTTAGCTATAACAAAGTGATTGAAGTATTTCTCATTTTGTATACCTCTTGAAGCGGTAGAATATAAAGGATTTGTCAGTGGAAATGTTGTTTATGAGATATATAGAATTGAATAGAGGAATGGTATAACGTCTGGTAAAAAATAATCAAAATCTTTCAATGAAAACACCATAATAAAAATAGTGAGTGCATAAGAGAGATCATATGGCTTAGTTATGTACTCCATTATATCATCAAGTTCCCACTTGCATTGTTCATTTATGTTAAGATTAAAAAATGAAGAAAGTCTAATAGGTTTCAAGTTCAATACCTAACCACAATGTTTGCCTCTTACACTTTTTAATTGCCTTTTTTAATTTTAATCTTGAATTATTTATAAGAGAACATACAATGGAAAAAAAAATCATAAAAATTAAGCCACCAATAGTTGGTCATGTGAACAATCGGTAGGAAATAAGACTCCATATGACTTCTCACTTGTTAAAGTAAGTTACTAGGGGAGAGACACCAATAGTGGTGCACCCTAAGTTAGGGGGCCCATAAAATAAATTCTATAAAATGTGGGAACCTGATTTTTTCACTAGCACGTAGTTCAAGATTTTTTTAAATTACATATATTTTTTTGAGTGTTGAATTGGAGGGAAAGATATATTTTGAATTTATTTAAAATAGTAAATTTTAGTTACACTACATTTTGATTGGGACCCATATTTGATCATGGGTGATAATGGTTGAACATTTAAAATTTTAAAAAGGCAAATCTTATATGGCATGATGTGATTGGGTGTTGTCATGTCAAAAATGACTAATCACCAGGTACTTTTATGACAACTATTGGGTGTTGTGTATTCAAGACACTATATCCACAATTAGACCCCCTCAACTATTGGTGTCTCTCCCTACCCGATTTACAAGGAGAATTTTTACAAAAAAAAAAAAAAAACCTTTAAAGTGCATTGTATAATGTGTATGTCTAAAAGAGATGAGGATATCTTCCATGTTATATTAAACTAGAAAATGGGATAAATACACTTGCCACTTGTAATCAACAGTAGTGCTTCCGCTACGTGGAATTGTGAGGTGTGACAAACATGATTCTACATTACTATGGCATATTTCTTGCTATTTGATGATGGTGAGGATATCAATGGCTATCAAAGCGTCTGGTTTACATCTCCAAGATCTCTTCAACAAATTCTTTATTTTCATATCCCACAATAACTGTAGACGATCAAAACACATATCTTTGATGGCAAGCAGCTTCACGTTGTGTTATTTCCGTGGCTTGCTAATGGACATATTTCTACATTCATTGAGATTTCCAAGAGACTCGCAGAAAAAGGCAATATCAAAATCACATTCGTCTCCACCCCTTTCAATATTGCCAAGATCAAGCCCTGCTTCGAAGAGTATATTAAGGTAGATCTGATGGAGTTTTCAATGCCTTCTGTGGAGGGATTGTCTGTTGGAATCGAAATCACAGCTCATCTTCCAACACATCTAGTGCCTCTGTTCAACATGGCGGCCAGGGGATTGGAGAAGCCCTTGCAAAAGTTACTCCAAAATATTTCTCTAGATTTTGTAGTTTTTGATGTAGTATTACACTGGACGTGTAAACTGCTTCTGAAGTTAAAAATCCCTGCAATAGTATTCTCAACCTTTGCAACGGTCTGTATGAGCTATAGCTTTTGTCCTGATTTTCCCTCTAGCAAAATTTGAAATAGGGCATGCGTGGAAATTTTTTGGCTGCAAGATTTCAACACACCCTTCCAAACTCCTCTCCACCATCCGATTTATGACGGTTGTCAGACTCAGCTACCCTCATCTCATAGGGAAAACACCTTATGACATAATTAATGTGAACATTGTATTGATCATATATTTTATGAGGATTCTTGATTCACTAGTAATTAGTGCATTACATTTCTAATTTAACCAAGAACATTAATAATGTTCCTACCCTATTTTTAATGTAGGAAATTATTTAATTTTAGTATTGGCATAATATGGTGTCATAACTTGAATTAAGTTGTCAATCAAGATTTAATTTCTATTAATTAGGTTTCATAATTATTTTTAAAAATTAATTTATATTTTATTAAAATAAATTTATGTTTAAACCAAAATATATATTTATTATTTTACATATAATTATTACCTAAAGATATTAATAAAATAATGACATTATTTTTATGCCGAAGGCGTTCCCCCTATGGGAAAGGCACTTCCAGACGTTTCTACAACTGTGTTAAATTTGATTGATCCTGTTGGACGTTTCTTGCTGTAAAGTGGAGTTTACAGAATTTATTTATTTTATTTATTACGGCCCTGTTTTGCATGCACTCAAGCATTTTATCTGGGTGTTGTTTCTCGAAGATGAGTCACATAATTCTTCTTCTTCTTCAAAGCGAATGAGTGTGGGGATTGTTGTTGGTGTAATGTTGGTTTTGGGGATATTGTGAGCAGGGGAATCTTGAGCAACTCCATGACCGACCCTTCTCGTATTTACAGTGCCAACATTGTGGAAAATTCTTCGACACGAGGTGGGAAAACCATGGTGGCACTTTACCACCGCCTTTACCAGTGCCAGAGGGACGAGATCCGCCAGTGCATATAAAGCTGCCACCACCTCTTACATATTTAGGGCTCAGTCGAACCTGACTCGTGACTCCCTTAACACCAGAGGCTATTTCACAACGTGCCAGAAGATATTTCACCACTAGGGTTACTCCCATGCCCACCGCTATCCAGGCCCCCAAGACAAAGGTTGCCTCTCTCATCATCATTGTTGCCTCAAAATATAGAGCTCTGAATAGTGTCACCATGAGTAAGAACACGACCTGCAGTGATTTTGAATTTATCTCATTTTTTTGTTGTATTGGTATTTAGAACTAAGGGAATATCATTTGGGTAGTGTTAAGATCCATTGGTAAAGATTTTCATTGAACAATGTGGGTTGATTAGGGCTTGATCTGGAAAAAACACGTTGATTTTTTTGTAGATGGTTTGCATAGAGTCTATTATATTAGGTTTCAATAATGTAAAATTCCCGTTTCACTGGACAATATGGGCTGATTGAGGCTTTATCTGAAAAAAGTGGCATTGAATATATTTTTGCAGATGTTAGGATTTATGACGAATTTATTGGATTAGAATGTAATAATTTTAAAATCTTTGATTCTGAGAGATGCATTGGACATTTAGGCATCGAGCCTTAGCTTTATTATTGGTAGGATTAGGCAAATTTAGATGCAGATTTTATCCTGAACATTTTGGATCTGTATACGCAAATATTGTTTGTGTACAATGACCTGTGATTCAAGGTGCTTTAAGGTTTTTTTTTCGGTTCAGGTGAACTATTTTTGGCTTGGAAGCTCTGAATCCCTAGGATTTGGTGTCACTTTGGGGAGTCACAACCTGCGAGAGGAGAAAGACTATTTTTGATCATATGTCAGTAAATCGTACAATTAATATAGAATAAGACATATTTTTGTTATTTTATTTGTAAGTCTTACTAATATTATGATAGGTTAGGGAGAAATTATATTTCCATCACTGGAAGGACATTCATATTGTTTAATTTATAGAAGCTAGAGTTTTTGGGTCCTTTTTTATCTTAACAAATGCTTTGCTGAATTGTGGATTTCAAGTGTCTATTCTGGGCTTTCTCAAGATGTTTGAAAATTTGTGGGTTTGAGTGTTCATTTGCATCATGTAGATTTTTTGGTAGGACCAAAAAAGAAAAAAACAGATGATTTTGCAGTTTTTTTCCTTTGTCCCAAACACGCCCATGGTATGCCAAACCCCAGCATACCATGACATGTACCTGTTTCTGAATCCTGTCAGGGCGTACCTGGCTACCTAGTAAAAAAATTATCTAACAATTCAAAATACTAAATCATTGCTCGCTTCACAGCTTGTGGTTGTAAGGTCGAAGCCTACTAAATGTTGGGTAAAATTTTTGGTGAGAATATTACCTTGATAATTTTTCTTTCATCAGTTGTAAATGACAAACCGAGCTGGCGGAAAATGTAGGTTAACATATGTATGGAGAAGGTTTTTTAATTACCAACTGCTATTTATTGTCAAAAGTCACTTAAAATTGCCCACAAGAATATGCCTCTTACTTCTGGGGGCAGTGAAAGGAAAATACTGCAGTTTTCTGTATGCAACTACAGTTTTCTATATGCAACTATAGTTTGCATTGAGTTAGATCATTGTTGTCACTTTAATATTATCAAATAATGTTTTTTCCATTCTGTGCTTTCAGGTTCTCACCAATGGCATAGAAGTGAAGTTGCAAAGAAATGCTCTGAGTGTTATTGAAGGACCAACAGGACACAAGGATGATGATAGAAATGAGTGTGAAATTTTTTTGTTAAATTAAAGTTCTATTTGATTCCAAGTCCTGCATCTATTTGGAATGTTAGATAGATTTCCTTTTACTCAGTTATTTAGCTAAATTTCAGCTAGTGTTTTTTTGTATTGAAAGCATATCAAGTCATTTGTATTTTATATGTCTCAGCTTTTGATGATTTCCAAAAGCCCCACAAGCCAAAACAACGGCACCACAAGACAATGGCTTCTGTTTCTAAAGGTCTCAACAAAAATCATCCTAGTGAAGTGCAATCCGTAGGGTTGAAACAATCTTCTCATGGAATGCTGGTAAATCTTGACTTTTTTTGTTTTGAACATGTATCTTTTCGTCACAACTGAGGAGCATTTATATTAAACATAGGTGCAACTATCCTTGTATTTTTAGTTTAGTATTGGTCCAGTATAGATGAATTTTCACATCTAGATATCTTCATTTTGTCTTCAGTGTGGTGTCTATCTATGCCTTTGACCTGTCACTCTTGTAACTTCCAATGTGTAACATGCCAAATGATACAGAAGGTGGACTTGAGAAAATTGGAAACTACAACTTTATGGAGATACTGGAGGCACTTTAATCTTGTAAATTCAGACTTGTGCCCTTAAATTCTAACTTTTTCATTTGGCTCATCATTGGGTTTACATATTTAACTAAAGTTTGTGTTTGTTACAGAGCTTATATTTTGGCTCATCGTTGGGTTTACATATTTAACTGAAGTTTGTGTTTGTGAAATAGGTGGATGCATTTCCCAACCCCACAAAGGAGCAATTGATTGACATTGTTCAAAAGCACTTCATGGCTTAGGTATTTGATATTAATCTTGTTCTTATGAGTCAAAGTGGCTGGCTTTAATACTAGTTAGTTATTCTACAGCTTGCTCTTATTTTCCTTTTAATTTACTTTTCTATTTTTGAAGTCCAAGTATTGTTTTCAAGTTTTGGAAATCTCAGTAAATTTTCTTGATTTAATGTTTAACTTCCATCCCATTATCTGATAATGCATATATATGCATGACTGTCATAAGGTGAACCCATCTTTGTTCAATAGGCAGTGCATGTCTCTATTTTAGAGTGAGCTTCACTTCAAGCTCCAGAAACTGTGAACACAACAATCAGATGTGAGGAAGATGACTTTGTTCTCAACAATAGTAAATGATGACCGACACATGCAAGGTCGATGATTTCACTTCTGTAGGCATAATTTGGTTTCGACATTGATAATGACTAATAAAAGGAGTGTGGGCAAGCTAGATCAGAAAAATAGTAGAGATAAAGAAAAAACAAATGAGATATTATGTGCAAGCATTTCTTCTTATTCATGAGACAATTTCACATCTGTAGGCATAATTTGGTTTTGACATTGATAATGACTAATAAAAGGTTGAAGGAGCGTAGGCAAGGTAGATTGGGAAAAGAGTAGAAAGCAAGAAAAAACAGATGAGATATTATGTGCAAGCATTTCTTCTTATTCATGAGATGATACCAAGGAGCAGGTTTGCAAGCTATTGTGACGCGCACACAATTCAGTTTTGCACGCATTTAGGCTTCATCCCTGGTTTTTTGAGATGTTCTCTTTTAGTTATAACTTATTTATAAAGACAACATCCAACAAGTTAGTAAGGAGATAAGAATGTTATGCGGTTAACAATATTTTCTGTTGTATTTCCCAAATTTAAGATTTACAAATGTATATATATGAATTAGTAACAAATTTAAAATGTAGAGATAGAACCTTTAAATGTAATGCTTCATCTATATTCCTACACTTACAAAATCAATCACACCCATTATCAACATTAACTACAAAAGTAATAACTATCCCTTTGAATCAAATAACATATATCGTTCGGCGTTCACATTGCATTGTACACATGCGATTGCTAGTTTATAAAAATTATATTTTTGTTTAATACCACATGTCTAAAACACATTATTTATTTTTATAATAATTATTTAATGTTATTATTGACATAATAAGATCTCCTAATTTGAATTAAATTGTCTACCAAAATTTACTTTCTATTATTTAGTTTTCATAGTCATTTAAAAAGATCAATTACTATTTTATGTATATTTTATTAAAAAAATTATATCTAAATCAATATATATATATATAATTTTACATACAATTATTACACATTAATATGATAATGACATTATTCTTTCATATAATTATACTTTTATTTAATACCACAAGCCTAGAACACATTTTTTCTTTTTCACTCTAATTATTTGATGTTAATATCAATATAGTTAATGGCCTAATTTGCATTTGATTATTACATCAAAGGCATTCCCCCTATGGGAAAGGCCCTTCTGGATGTTTATATGACGATGTTAAATTTGACGGCCATCACTTTTGAGAAAAATTGTGAATGTTAGTTTATTAGGGTTAAAAATTTATCTCCTTTTTCAAGTTTTATTTAATGCATAACGGCGTTGGTTTTAGGACGGATATTAGCGAGAGATCCATTTAGCACAGTTATGCTTGCAATTTCTTTAGTACTTGCGCTAATTTTGATCATAATGGTAGGTGGGATGCATGGTTGGGCAGTTTACAAAGCCCTAGTATGAGGATTTTGAAGTGGTTAATGGAAACAAGAACTTGCCATCACTTTCTACAGTGATGCCCAATTCCACAAAAGACTCATCTAGAAATTGGGAGGATGATTAAAAATTTCACAGTAGTCATCTTTCGATTAGAAAAAAATACCTTTAATTCAAAACAACACACTTTGTTCATGTAGCTAAGTTGTAGTTTCAAAAAATTATTCTTCAATACGTCAGATACACAGGAGTTTCACCATGAAAAAATAAAAATGAACAAGCTAATCATAACTTTCAAGATTTACATCTTTAGTATGTTTAACAACTAGATGTGTGCCTCACTAAAGGTCGGTCGTTATCAAAATATCTCAATTGGTTATATATGATAGAATTATGTTGTTTCATAGATCTTCTTAGATGGCATTAAACTTATGTTTGGTATTCTTATGTCCAGTTTGTCAACATTTTAATATGAGCATATGCATAGCAACTGAGACAAGAAGAAATTTTCCAATATTTTTTAGAACTGCAATGGACAAATTTAATTTATATGTTATCAAAAACAAGATTTTAGACTACATATTTTACCTAATATGGATCTAAGAGTGGATGATGTTGTGTTATACCGATAAAAGAAAAGTTGAAAAGTGAATAGGCTTGCATAAGGCAATGTATCCATGGAAACATGGTGTCAATATGGTTGATATGTTTGATATGTACTAATCTTGCCTTATCCAATGTACTTGGAACTGTGGATCTATTCTATCTAAGAGAATGTAGATGTAAGGGTAACTAGTGGGTTTCTTTACTAGAGGTCATCAATTTAATATTGCTTTTATAAATGTATAATAATGTTTGCAAATGATTCTACATCGAATTGATACGATAACTACAAGGATATTTTGTGATTCTGTAAAGTTTGTCATGGCATTACGTATTGTGACCAATGGCATTACATATTATATATTCTTAATTACTAATTAATGACAAGGATAATTACTTAAATTTACTCTTCTTCAAGAAAAGGGAGCATACTTTAATTGCATTTTTTCTAGATTTATTGCCACTTGTTTTCTATCCTCTTGAGAATTTGATGGTTGTATGTTTGTTCCTATGTCCTAGAGGATGATAGTGCTTGTTTTGTTGTTAAAGGGCACTGTAACTTAGAATAATATAGTAGTAACCAATAATTGTAGTAAATAACAACGAAGATATTCATGAAAGTCATCTTAACTTCAAAATTAGTTGTCACCTTCGAATGTAGGAAAAGAATATTAACTTTAATTTAAATAGCTTGTGGTTATTTATCATCATGAATTCTAGTGATCTCTATTTTTCTTAGCTAGACTACATTAGATTAATTAGAAAAACTTTATTTCTTGCATTAATCCACTTATAAAATATGCAAATGTACGGAAGTCTTGGTGTATTCATGTTTAGTTCAAATAAAATAGTCTACAAAATGCTACCACTCATGATATAAGATTTGTAAATGTATATGTACGAATTTGTAACAAATTTGAAATGTAGAGATAGAACTTTTAAATGTAATGCTTAATCTATATTCCTACACTTAAAAATCAATCACACCCCTTATCAACATCAATTACAAAAGTAATAACTATCCCTCTAAATAAAATAACATATACCGTTTGGCGTTCACATTGCATTGTACACATGCAATTAATAGTTTATTAAAATTTAATTTTCATTATACCGAAGGTATTCCCCCTATGGGAAAGGCCCTTTTGGACATTTCTGTGATGATGTTAAATTTGATGACCGTCACTTTTGAGAAAAATCGTGAATGTTAGTTTATTAGGGTTACAAATTTATCTCCTTTTGCAGGTCTGATTTAACGCATAATGGCGCTGATTTTAGGACGACTATTAGCGAGAGATCCATTTAGCAAGTTACGGTTGTAATTTATTTAGTATTTGGATCATAATGGCAAGTGGGACGCATGGTTGGGAAGTTTGCAAAGCCTTGGTTTGAGGATTCTCAAGAGGTTAATGGAAACAAGAACTTGCTATCACTTTCTACAGTGACACCCAACTCCACAAAAGACTCATCCAGAAATTGGGAGAATGATTAAAGTTTATCACAGGAGTCATCTTTTTGTTGCTGCTCATTTTCCTGTCACCGAAGAAGACTGGAAACCATTGCAGGAATAAACAAAAGTTGTGAGAGAAATAAGATCAATAGCTCTCCATCATGCGAGGGTATCTTGGGGTAATGGTAATCTTGCATCACCAAAAAATATCAGTTGGTGGCCCCTGTTTTCTTGGTGCTTTGGCATTCATGGAGATGGATTTTGGATTTTAAAACAAGAGATTCAAAATTTTCAATGAAGGGGAGGACGTTGTACACCTCTTGAAGTATCTTGAGTGAGCTCTAATGGCTGAGCATAATCAGTTGCTTGTAATTATTTTTCTGATGCATTAATGAGGAATGTTATTTCATCTGTACAGGACTGTTATGTTGTCCTATTCAACTGTTTTTGGTACTATTGTTCTTCTTTTGAGTGGCTTGGTTGTTTGAGTATTTGTCTTGATGTATAATCAGTTGGTTGTAATGTTTTCTGAATGCCTTGGTTTGAGTGTTTGTTTTCATGTTTTGTGGGTAGAGATGTGTGCATTAGAGGTTGGATTAGGAGTAGGGTAGCTGCATCAAAAGAACTAAATGAAAAGTTAGAGCCACATATCCATTCCACTAGACCAAATCTTCCACCAGAAATTATCTAGGTGGATCCTTCATTAGACCTACCATCAACCCTTGTCTTAATATGTCTTAGAGATATTAACCAAAAGAGGTTTTGTTGCAGTATGTTTCTGGAAAGAAAATTCATCATTTAATCATTGCCTTCACAAGATTAAAAACAAAAACTCAAGTGATTTACATCATTTAGTAAAAATTCCCAATTGAAGTTTGTGACCTTTTTGAAATTTGTTGAGATTATTTGAAGTCCCAGTTGTGGATTTTGATCTTTCGAAGAACAAGATCATTTGTGCCATCCTTGGCATAGACTAGTCTAATTTGGATAAAGGAGAAGAAACCTATGACTACCACACATTCAAGCATTGTTGATACCATTCGGTGCAGGGAACAAAGATCCAGATATCCACCAATAAGAAGAGTTCACATCTATTGGGAAATTGTTCGAGGAAAAGTTATAGTACTCTGATGATAATACCTGTGATACTCACTCACATGATAACGGTTGTCTACATGTATGACTAGGATAAATTTTTCTAAAGGATTCCGATAAAATTCCTGAGATAGAGAGAATGCCTTACATCTTACTGTACAAAGAAAGGGGAATATATTGGTTCAGATAGTCAAATAGAGGAACTTGCTTAAAAAAAGAATATGTCGACAACTCTTTAAGAATGGTTTCTTCCACTTTGGAATGAGAAGAAAGCAATGCTAAAAACAAAATTACAATGACTACAGTTAGGACAACGTTAAGGCACCCCAGTTTAGTGGAGGAAACAAAAATCACGACATTCTCTACTAAAGAAAATTGTGAGCACATCTATGGTAAGTAAAATCCAACCCCACCCAGTCAGAGGAATTTGTGCAGTGATTCTTTGCATGTATTTTTTTTAAGATTGGGAAGAATTTTATACAACGCTGCAGAGCTTGTTGATGGTGTTCTGCAAGGAAGAACTACCTCTGTGTTGTGCTATGGAGTGATAGGGGCAAGCAAAACCTACACAATGCTTGGAATGGTAGGGAGTCTTGGTGTCATGGTCATTGTGATAAAGGATTTGTTTGCAAAGCTTGAAGAGTTGAGATTTAATGGCAAACATGTTGTTTGGATTTCTTATCTTGAAGTGCACAATGAAGTTGTGAAGGATCTCTGTCACCTGGCAAGGCTCTTATTCTTAGAGAGGATAAACAAGTGTGTTATATGCCCCTCCCAAGCTTTTTGTGTGAACACTTTCATTTCCTTTGTTGACCTAGATTAACTGATCTTGGGCCTTTTGTTCCAGGGTAATGTGTCTGAAGGGCTCAGTTCAATATAAAACTTTTTCAGCTGAAGAGTTATGATTTTCTCATCGATTTCCAAGCTCATTTTACTTTTATACAAAATAATGAAGGCCTATCAATGAAAAACTTCAATGATTGGGAATTTGGGTCTTCCAGTAAATGACCTTGCTCCATATAGGGAAACCAAAATAGAGAAATTGAGGAAACCAGAGTGAATGAAACCTCATCTCGATATCATGTTATTCTACAGGTTTGCACTTCACAATCCTAACGAGTTTGCTAATTTTACACAATTGCAATCTGAGTTGGAAGCATCAAGCATCTGAATCTTGTGAGTCTTCATGGATATTCACTTTCTCCACATGGAAACATGTTGTTTTATGATTACATGGTAAACGGAAGTCTATGGGACATCCTACATGGTGATTACAATGATTATGTTATGAAAAAAATGAATTTGTACATTATATATTCATATTTTGAAATAGAAGAACCCTATCAATCTCTAACCTTATACTGAATATTGAATACTGAAGCAAACTCTTATATTTTATGACAAAATTATCACTACACAAACACAATTATGGAGTGAAGGCTTATATAGTTGCCAAAATGGCTTTGGTATTTTTGTGCTTATATTTGTGTTCTCTGCATTGTGAAGGGGGTTAAATTTTGTGCCTACTTATATCTAGCCTCCCAGGTGTGAATATAAGTTATGTTATTTTTAAACAATGCTTCTAGCACCATAGCCAATTATATATTTCTCGTTTAGATTTTTGTAACATTCCCATTTTAAAGCTTTAGAAATAAGGGAATTTTTTTTTTTTTTTTTTTGAATAGCATTCTCTATTCTAAATTATCATAATTTAGAACACATGTTTCAAGTTTTAAATAATGTTCTCTGTTCTAAATGATCATGATTTAGAACACACATTCCATGCCAATCAATCTCATAATAGATAACCATATGCAACTGTAATGACTCGATGAACTGCCGATCTCTCATTTCATGACTCGGAGTTTCATCGATCTCTCATTTCATGACTTGGTTTCTTACCAATCCTTCATGTTAACTCAATGTATTGTATACTAAGTATACTTGGTTCTCTTACCCTTTTTGGGGTATTGAAGTGTTCCATTTAAGAGGCCTATCTGAATATTTGTTACCAATATTCATCGAAATCCTGCTTCTTAAACTAGGTGATATAGGACAACGCAACCAACAACTTGCGATACTTTGGCCAAATATTTTCACATGCTTTGCATGATCATATTCCTAGACAACATACTCGTCAATGGAATACATCCTTCACCCCCACTTCATTTATTATCTAGAATGGTCTTCACTGACTCCTGTCATTCCTCTTGTCCAAGGCTTTACCATAACCCATATTAGCAACATAAAAAGGTATAGAGAATCACTCGCGGTGACTAAGGGTACATAGACATACTCAATCAACCCAAGTTGATTGTATGTGTCTAGTTACCTTTAGTCATCGTGAGTTCCCCCTATACAAAGGCATGTCCCTAACCTGACCTAAGGTAAAACTAAGGTCAAGTCTCGAGTTTATGTAGATCTAGATGATCTAATTCGGAAGGGTGTTGTGACGTGTTGCAACAACACTGTGCCATTATGAAGACCCTAGTCTTCATGATGTCACAGTATTGTAGTTGGCATGTACCAACATCCTATGGAATCACCTCATCTGGAAGTACATATCCAGTTAAGAAGTTAAACACTTACTTATCTTCTTAATTAAGATTTAATTTCAGCAACCCTGTTGAATCCTTAATTTCTTTGTTCATTAAGGTTGCTAACCATAATGATTGATAGTTACCATGTAGATAAATCTGCAATCAATCCCTCTTCCCGAAGGTTTTATTTCATTCCACGGTATCTTATCATAAGATTCAAGCTCATAAACAGAATCAATATACCATAGTAAGATTATCTTACTTTGCTTAACCAAGTTTAAGCATGATTAAATTTAGATTCTAGTTCCTTATTAATAGACTTTGATATAGCCTAGAATTTACCAGATAACACCCTAGTCGCGCTGGCACATCACTCATCCTAGACTGAGCGCTCACCCAAAGCACGCAAAGGTACCAGGTCCCTCTTTAGGGTTGTTGTAACAGGATGTTAACATGATGAAGGAAGTAACATATAGATTCATAACTAATCCATCATTCCACAATGCATGCTACACTCATATCCATGAAAGAACAAGCTTAAATAGTAATCATGATTGAATTAATAACATGCACTACTCAACTACACACAGAATGACACTTAGATTCAGCCAATATCTTCCATCTATTAATAAATACAGAAGATCCTTACAAGTATTTTCAATCTATACCAATGTACGTATAGAACTGATACAGTAGTTCAATCATATGCGTATATTCTCTATTACACACATACATACATCTCCTTCCATACATCTACTATGTACCTAACATCATATATATAGGGTGGGGACTTTCCCTTCACCGCTTATCTATTCCAGAAATAGGTTGCATGCTATTAATAGCCACATGTCATTTACAATCATAACCACACATGCAAGTGTGCTATCTATAGTCCTCTTGTAGTTAACTGAAGTGTCAATTCTATTCTCAGCTTATCTCCATGCATAAACACTTGAACCACTTCTCCAAAGATAGACAATGCATGGTGCGCACGTCTTTGCATCATTGATGTGTTCCGCACACCATCTTCTAAAAATAGGTCTTCATGCTCAAAATCAGCTAAGTCTTGAAATCTAAACTTGCCTTCGCACGTGGGTCCTTCTTGTCCTTCCACGCCCTTGGTTCCGGGCCTTTTATCCCACATGAACTCCTTGTGTGATCTTTGACAAGTATTCTTTGATCAACATTACCCCACACTAATTTCATTATCGTCCGACAATGGGTATTTCCAAAAATTGAGGGAAAGAATAGAAGAATGGAAAGAATAAGAATAAAATAATGTAGATAAATTAAAAATATCTATGAGGTTATTAGGTGACCTCCTTTGTATCGGCCATAAAGTACCAACTCTAGATACACTTCCTTTATTTTGGCCTCTAATACCTGTCAATCAGTGAGTGCTTGCTATGATTTTTCTGGGATGTCCACAATGAATGGATTCCAACTCATCCCTCGTAATCTCTCCCTTCTTGTTTTGTAGAACCAACACAACACTGGACATTGATGTCATTCTTCCTTCTAAAAGGTCCATATTCTATGCAATCAACTTTCCAAGCTCTTCCAAAGCTGAGTCTTGTGTGGCTCTTATGCTATTTCCAGGGCCTCACACTTCTATTTAACCATTGAAAATCTTTTTGCGTGGCCCAATGTCTCATCTTTCATCACTTTCTGGACCTCGTTATTCTCTTCGAGGGTCTTGATGTTGATAAGTGCCTCTGGAGCTATGCATATATTTAAAGCTCCTGGTCTTCTTTCTTCAATACTTCCGTAATGCTTGCAACAACCCTTCATAAGATGCAATTTTTCTCATCACAGATGCTTTCTCTCATTTGGCATCTTATTCTGAGTGTTCTGGCACTTACATACATAGAGTTTCATCTTCAAATACCAAGTCCACCAACTTTCCCACATAGTGTATCGTTGAAGGAAATGTCTGTGGTACCTTGGCCTCCAAGTGTGGCCTTGCTCTAATTACATTGTCCCCAATATCCTCTACTGATGCTTATGAACACCTTTTTTTCTTCTTACGCACGAAGTCCCTCTCATGTCTTATGCATGTTATCTCTACGTCCTTTATCTTCAATTTCTCATACATTACTCTCGATCGTGGCAACTTTGTCCATGTTTCTTCTAGCTAGCTCAAGCAAAAATTTCACCAATACATTGTTGACTTGCTCATGGACATGACAATAGGCTTTTGTCATGTAATATGCGGCTTGACGTGCCTTCTTCAATCATCTCAAAATGCATGACTCTTTGCACACATTAAATTTAGGCTCATCCATGTGGGTGTGCATTGACCACAATAGTTGCTTTCAAGTATGCACCATCACCATATCTTCATCCATTAACTCCCAGCCGAATAAATCCTTTTACGCTATCGTGCTCTGGAAGCGAGCATGCAGACAATTTTTCTGTGTCCTCTGGATACCCCATGGCCAGTGGAATGTGCTCTCCACTTGTTCTTCTAGACCTTTTCTGCTTAGGAACTTTAGCCTCCAAATTTAGGACTTGTGTCTCCATGTCCTGAACATCCTCTAGCAATGTCTCCTCGGTCTTTTCTCATCCTCTTCTTTTTCCTTTGATGCCTCACCCTATTCTTCTATGTCCTCTGGAAGTGTAGGATAATTAGGCATGCTTTCCTCTGACTCTTCTACCTCCTCATTCAACTTCAGTTTCCTCCTTCTCTACGCGGTAGCCTCCTTTTGTGGGGAGAGTCTAGGTGATTTACGCATAGTGGTTGGAGTAGCACCTTGGGTCCTTGTTCTCCTAAATACCCTTTTAAACATGTGCTCCCCTTGGACTGCATTCACGTCCTCATCATCCCCCTCTTGTGGCTGAGGTGGTGTAACGGCGTGCTCAGCTTCACCCTTACTTGTAGGATGTCTCCTACCCCTATGCTCCAAACCACCACTATCTTCACGCTCCTCCTCCTCATCTTGCACTTCAACTAGTTCTGTGGGCTTAAGCACTAGGATGTTCTCCATTGTATGCTTTCCCTTTGGTGGTGCTGGAAGTGTGAAATCACCTTCCACATATTTTTATTCTTCATTTTTGGCTTTAAATTGAGATACACCAATGTTGCCCCCTAACATCTTTCTGACCGAGCTTATTGGCTTGATATTCAGTACTTCTAAAATGATCTTCTTTGTGTAAGAACTTTTTCCAGGGTACACATACTTCTTCCTTAGCATATGGTAATTGCAGTCTACCTTATCTGCATTGAAGACCAGTCAGCATGTGTTTGTAAATCTATGAACAAATGCTTGAAAATACCTTGCAGTGAATGCGTAAGGAAACTTACACCAAGGGCTCCAAACTCCATCTTTCATTGGGAAGCACGCGATGTAGAAATGTTGATATACAAAAACTGAACTTGTTTCCCTACCACTACTAGTAGGTCCTTTGGGATTCGCCACTCTTCTCCAAATGTTGCGTTGATCCTGTTATACCACTTATCCACCCTTTGCTTTACATCATCTGTCATGGCCCCCTTGCATAGGTACTTGCTAAATATTTCAGCTAGGGACTTATTCTCCATGGGGTATTCCCATACGTTCTCCTT
Organism: Taxus wallichiana var. yunnanensis; assembly: GCA_018340775.1. Classification (NCBI taxonomy): domain Eukaryota; kingdom Viridiplantae; phylum Streptophyta; class Pinopsida; order Cupressales; family Taxaceae; genus Taxus; species Taxus wallichiana. Next base: position 693,042,985 of record CM031239.1, read on the forward strand.
CGGTCCATCTGGTACTCCGATCTCCATAAATACCAGTGATAGTAGAATAGCCCCAAATATGATCTTCCCTCCTGTGTGTGCTTCTTTAACTATTTGCTCTGTAATATAGCCTGCAATGTTGTAGATTGTCCCTTCTGACATCTTACACGCCACATGCAACCACATAGTATTTACCTAAGACCACTGCTCCTGATCATTCAACTTGGTAACAAGGTGGGTTACTGACTTGTACAACTAGATAATTCTTCAATTTATCTATGTCCATTCCACATGGACCCTTCAAGTATCCCAACTCCTGTTTGGTCTTTACAATCACGGCTTTATCTGCAAGATCACCTTTTATATCTTCTCTTGTGGCCTTCAAACTTGTAACTGATGAGATAAGTGTAGATGAGATTCTAACTCTACATCCTGTAAAGTAGAAGAAGTCTTCATGCACCCTGCTCATGAGCCACTGATATAAGGGATCATACTTCCTGAAATATGGAAGCTCATATAACTGGTAGACCCCAATTCTCTTCAAAATATTTTCACCCGCATCATCATATATTGGCATGTCCTCCACCATGCACTTGTTCATTCTAGCAGTGAGCAAGGAATCGAGCTCCTTCTTGTTCTCCAAATTCCTGTGATTATATTCACTCACTTTTCTCTTTTTGATGGGTGAATCCCATTATTTCCGACGATGACTCCTTCTGGATATTACATCTCTAAAAAATGGATTTTGGGTGCCATCTCTTCCTCCTTAACGACCACCTTCTTCTTTCCTTTTACTGCTACTACAGATGCCTTCTTCGGTGTCATTTTTACCTTGCAAATGTCTCCTCTTCAACTCTACAACTTTGCGAATCAAACCCTAGCTCGATTCAATCATGCCCTAGGTGGAAACTTCGTAACCTAACCCTTTTATGTCTCCCTTATTTTCTCAAACCCTTCACCACCAAGGATGCAAGATTCTTGTCATACATATCTGATTGTCACGCTTGGTTTCACACCCTTCACACCTTAACTTGATCATTCGACTCTTCGTATTTGGCTCTTTTCTCAAATACTCTTAGTTGTAATGGTAAAAATGAATTCGCATCCCATCCTTATATAAATTTTTCAAATTTTGATGCATTTATTTCTCCTTCACCTACCAAATATCCCCTCATTCATTGACCAAATTTGTTCGTTCCACGCAGATACATCTTTGTGCCCAGGATATAACCTTCTAGTGCACCTTCCTACCCTCTCGGTCTGAATTTTCTTCAAAGCACACTCCTACACCCGAGTACCTCATCACTGTACCTTCTCCTAGTAGCTAACATGGTCTTTGCTTACCTCGCGTTATACTATTATTTCATTCATCTCCATCCTTGGTCACTTTGAGAAGCAATCCTCTTTTGACTTAAAGCACACCCGTAGTAGCTTATTCCTTTCACCTTTCAATTCCCACAGTCTTTTTCTTGGATAACTACAACCACCCCACACTAAAATTATGTGTAGTCCTCTGTGCATAAACAGTCTTCATACAATAATTAGCTTCATGCGTGCAAGCATGCTTATTACACAAGAACAACAATGAAATTGACAAAGCATAGTGACAATGAAGGAAATACATTAAGGAAATATAGAATCGAAAATCTAAACTAAATGGCAAGTACTACCTTATTATAAACACCAAGAAGACTTATTTATAGTAGGGTTTCAGCCTACTCCCGTTAAAGTAATCAGGTAGTTGTGTTCCATCAAGTGCTTCTAAATTGCAAGCACCTGATTCAAGTATAGAAGTGATAACATACGGCCCCAACCCATGTACCTTGAGCTTGCCTGGATGGCGCAAAAACTTTGAGTCATAAAGAAGTATGATTTGTCCAATCCCAAATTTCTTATCCCTTATGTTCCTGTCATGCCATGCCTTCGCTTAGCCTTTTCTTGCTTTGGGAGTCTCCATCTTGCTATGGCTCAGTGCTCATCCAGTCGAATCATATTTTGATACACTCTTCTAAATCTTGTTCATCAGCTAGACCTACATCGTGTGCAATGCTCAAATAAGGTAACATAAATTCTATAGGGAGAACAGATTTTGTGCCAAACACCAACTGAAATGGTGTGGCTTTGTTCAATCTCTTGTAAGTTTTTCTATATGCCTAAAGAACAGTTGATACTTTGTCATCCCAATCCTTTCTTCCAATATCACAATTTTTTGTCAAATTATGGCTCAAAATCTTGTTGAAGTCCTCAACAATTTCATTTTCCTGAGGATGATAAGGTGTAGTTTTATGGTGTGCAACCATAAACTCATCTAATAGTATCTTGATTGTCTCATTTAAAAAGTGTGTACCTCGATCACTTGTCAAGCTTAAGGGACATCCATATCTCATAAGAACATTCTCCCACAGGAACCTAGTTGTTGTAGTTGTAAATGCAGTCCATGGTAGGTCTTTGCTTCTACCCACCGCATGAGATAATGCATGCAAGTAATAATATAGTGCGATCCAGTCCTATGCGCAGATGGTGAAATAGGTCCTACAAAATAAATGGCCCATTTCTCAAACGGTTTGACACTAGTGATCAGTCTCAAAGGCATCTCATCTCTTTGCCCTAGTTTTCCTAGGCACTAACAATGATCACACGCCTTACAATATTCTTTACAGTCCTTATACAATGTCTCCCACCATAATCCAAAGCAAGTAGGATCTTCAGGTAGTCGCATCACCTGCATAATGGCCTCTTATAATACCACCATGAGCTTCTTCCATGATATCCTGACGCTCATGTTCTAATACACAACGGCGTAATACTTCATCTCTACCTAGCTTGTAGAGGTCACCACTGATTAACATAAATGGTGTCGCATGTATAGCAAGATGCTTCTTTTCTAATGCTTTCATTCCTTTTGGTGTCGTACATTTTCGTATAAAAATGACAAAGTCTTCTAATTACGTAGGTACATGTTGTAACCTATATAATTGTGCATCCAACATTGTTTCTTCAATTGTCTATGCATCCTCTCCTGAATTGATTCTAGATAAATGATCTAGTCCATAATTACTTTTCCCTGGCTTCACCACAATTGTGAAGTCAAACTCTTGAAATAGGAGCACCCATCTACATATGTGCCCCTATAAGATAGGATTATTTACCAAGTACTTCAAGGCCATGTGATCTATATAAAACAAAAATGGTGTTGCTAACAAGTACTTTTGAAATTTGTACAATGCAAAGATCATTGAAAAATCTTCGCGCTCTGTAGTTGTATAATTCTATTCCGCAGGAGTCAGCTTCCTACTAGCCAAACATATTGGATGATCTATAATACCTTCGTCGGAGTTGAGCTAACATAGTGCCAATGGCCATGCCAAAAGTGTCCAAATGCACATGAAATTGTTTATCCCAAGAGGAAAGCACACAGAATGGGGGCGGTAGTAAGTCTCTCTTTTAATATCTCAAATGCACGTTCTACTAAGGTATCCCTAATAAAATGTACCTTTCCCCTTCAATAATTCTATTAGCACCCAAATTTGCTCTCATTTTTAGTCCGAGCGGCATCGACGAGATGTGGCATGAATCTTGAAGTCAGATAGATCTTGATGTGTGTCATTTTGTAGTTGGGGATGTGATCTAACTGGCACTCAGATTTGTGGAGAGATGGATAGCACCTTGAAAGGATCTGATCTGACCCTCACTATTTTAGGTTGTGCCTTTCAACCAAGGTAAGAGAACCTATATTGTAACCCCCAAATGGTGAAGGAGATGAAGATATCCCTCAATTTATGCAAGTAGTATGAAAAGGCCTTGGGAAAATATGATCAACACTCCAAATCTAACTTTCACAAGTTGTCACTCCAAATTATGGAGATAGTTTCAATACAAGGCAAGGGTTACTGAAGACATTGTATGATCATGATTTGCTTTGTGCATTTTTGTAAATGGATTGTATTCTTTTATTGACCCACAATGTAGATGCAGGGGTAGTGTGGGTAGGATGGGTTGTTTAGAAAAATGATTTTTTAATTTTTGGTAGGGTATTGATGAGAAAAGCTGGGATATATCGGATCTTTGACAAACTTTTACAATACTTGAAACAACTATCAGATAAAATGCTTTAAATAATCAAGACATTGTTTCAACCAAAAGAGGCATAAATGGAAGCCTAGGCATCACTCTTCACACAATATTTGAGAACTCGCCACAAAATATTGAAGTAAATAACTCAATTAAACACAAAAATCCTTGATCAAACCACGCCTAAGGTGCCCCCAAAGGCTTACAAGCAATCTCTGCAGTCAAGGAAGGTAAAGTGGTTTTAAATTTGTTTATCTCTTTATCAGATGAAGGCTCTTCTGAACATGAGATAGAAAATGCCACTAAACTATCAATAAGAAATGGAGATTATGTGTTATTTCTAAAGACTTTCAATGTAAGATTGCAACAAGAACAATGAAAACTATTTGTAGGCATTTAAAAATGATAACAGACACCATATTGCCTAGAAAAACATAGATTAACTCAAAATATTGTTAGATTCATTAGTAGGGAGAGTTTCATGAACAATCTCAAAGTTGTGTGATGGCTATACACTTGTAACCAACTCACATACATGAAGATCCAACACAAAAGAAATTATCCTAGTTCTTTGGTGGGTTTCTCAGAAGATGAGCTTTCTCTCAGAATTTGCTCGTGATTTTAAATTTTTTCCCTCGACCTCTTTTCAATTTCTCCAAAATGCATTATATACCTCATGCCACATTGGAGCCTTCTTTCCCAAGCAAAGAATATGCCATGGGATCAATTTTGTTACAAAACAATCCTCATGATTCAATGAAAATGACATCAAACAGAAAAACACTCGCATGTTGCCAGGTGTGCCCAAAAAGATTAAATCATTACAAATATCATGGATCATTATCCATCATGGAGGCATGTTTTTCATCATTGAGGCATGCAAACACCCTTCCTCTCATCATTTCACCTTTTAAAACTACCTCTGCAATTTTGATTTTGTCATTTCACGTGCTTGCTTGGGATGGGGCAAAAATTATTTCAAAAACACCTCAAATCAAAGAATTAAGCCATGAAAGTGATGCCAATTATCCGGAAGGTGAAGACAACACAAAATCACTATAAATTTGATGAATTTTGATGCAAAATTTTGATTCCAAGCTTCTTGGAGCTCCCATGGTGGTCAAAACAAATGGATGCAAAGAACCATCGATCTTATCCATCTTTTAATCACGGTCCTCCACATGGAAGATGTGGATTTAGAAATATGTTTGTGTTACCTTTTTAATTTTTGGATAAGGCCGGACACGTATCAAAAATGAGTGGAAAGAAATTCGGGCTTATTTTTCACTCTTCCACATTTTTGAAAAAATGGAAAAATTTAACTTTTTCCCCTGCCTTTGAATTTTGGAGTGACACGTGGCACATGGTGGGTCCCATTGGGATCGCGCTTCATTCGTGCATTTTGAAATTTTTAAAAAATAGGAAATTTTTCACCTTTTGCCCCATAGGCCCACACCTCCGATTTTCCCTCACCACGTGTCTCTTTTTGATTATTTAGCGAGCAACGCTTCAAATTTTGATTTTGAGTCTTTTCGCAAAAGAGAGAAAAAATTTCCTCTTTCCTCCATTGGGCCACCGACTCGCCTTTCCCCGCCACGTGTCCATCCTTGATTCACCCACGGGAGCACGCTAAATTTTTTTATTTTGAACTCTTTTGTGAAAAAGTTAAAAATCCCCTTTTACCTCCACCGACCCGCTCTACCGGCCTGTCGTGTTGCCCACGTGTCCTCCTCTGATTGGAGTGGGGCTGAAACCTATTTTGAAACCTTAGAGAATTATAGCTAAAAAACTCTAAGTCCCCCACCATTGACCCACTCTACCTTGTCGTGCTACCACGTGTCCTTCTCTGATTGGAGCGGGGATGAAACCTATTTTGAAACCTTAGATAATTAGAGCTAAAAAACTCTAAGTCGCCCGGCCCGCTCCTCTACCTTTGGTCTTTTAGGACACGTCTGCACTCCAGATTGGCTACGAGGTTTCGGGCCAATTTGTGACTTTAACATTTTTACAAAATAAGGTCTAAAACCTTAAGGGAACCCGACCACCCACCACCTCCTACCAATTAGAACATGCCACGTAGGCATATTTGGAAAAAATGGGTCCCCAGGGCCGAAAATTCCCCCTTTTTCAAAAAGGTGAAAAATGAAAAGTTACAACACTTCCCGGTGCACCTTGGACAATAAAAACCTGCCACGTTGCCAATTCATGTTTGAGGAAGAAATTGACGGGTAAATGACACCCGTTTGACCGTAAAAAACACGAAATTCTCGGTTGTGCCCCCGAGAATCCATTTTTCTCACCAAGGGCGAATGTTTTTGAATTGGAACTAGAAAAAACATGATTTCTGAGCATTTCTCGACCTTGGGATTAAATTTTCAAAGGCATACAAGGATGAATTGATCAATTTGGATTTTTCCACGATCTTGCAAAGGGAAAAAATGACATAGCCCGTAAAATTGGAAGAAACTAGGGCACTGAGAAAGGAAAACTTGGAATATTCCTTTAAATTAGGGCAAACAACAAATTTGTGAGCATTTTTAAATCATTTCAATTGGAGGGGAATAATTTCAGACCATCAATTCAAAGGAAAAATATTTTTGAGCAAATACTGATTTGGAAAATTAGGGCAACATGGTGCAAGCTCAAAATTGCACCAACATCAGCTCTTGCTTAGGGATGGGCACTCCCAGTGAGTGTCGTAAGAACAATAAGTAGACCAAGTGCCAAACAATCCATTAGGCAAAGGATTCACGGGCCAAAATCACCAAAATAAGCTAAGAAACGACAAAAATGGCTACCACACAACAAAGCAAACCACAAATCGACAAAACACCAAAAACAAAGTGAAAAACCAAACACCTTTGTACACTTTGTACAAGTGGTGCATGCCTCAAATTTTGGGTTTAATCCAAGAAATGATTCAGATACTTGTCATTAACATGTAATTCCATAAATTCCCCATCTAAATCTTTGAGAAAAAAGGTATGCTCACCAATTTTGATATCAATGGCATAAGGGCCCATCCATAATGCATCAAATTTGCCATGATTTCCCTTGACTTCATGCCTACTATCGCAAAATAAAACTAGATCTCCAACATTGAAGGCTCTAAGAGTGACCTTCTTGTCAAACAATCTCTTCAATTTTTCCCTAAATCTGGCATGCCTTTGATGGGATGATCTTCTCTCCTCATCAAGCTCAATAATCGATTGATCCTTGATTCATATGGGCCAAGATCTTGATCTTCCAATTGTTGGGAAAACTGAAATGAAGATAATTACATGTGCGAGGGTAGAACAACCTAAGTTCCATACACCAATTCAAATGGGCTTTTACAAGTAACTCTTTTGGGAGTTATCCTATCACCCCAAACTGCGCAAATTTCAATTGTTCACCCCATTTCTTCTTGTTTTACTCAAGGTTCTTCTAATGATCTTCAACAAATTCTTATTGTTGGACTCAAACTTGTCCATTCCTTGGGGTTATAGTTTGAAGAATAAGTCAAATTGATTCCATATTCATTGCACATTACCATTAAAGGTTTGGCTCTAAAGGACATGGCATTATCAGCTACAATCTTGGTGGGACTCCAAATCTGCATATGATTTTATTAAACAAGAAGTCCATAACTATTTGGTGTGTTGCTTCTTGGTGGGGATTACCTCTACCCACTTTTTAAAATAATTAGTGGCTACAAGGATCCACTTATGGCCAGCACTAGAAGGATATGAAATCTCACAATGAAATCCATTCCCATTGCTTGAAAGGAGCTTCAATTGATACAGCCGCAAAGGAAGGGATCCTGAAGCTTTGGTCTTTCGGAGAAATGTTGGCAACTATCACATTTTCTAACCAGCTAGGTTACATCTTTGAAGAAAGTAGGCCACCAATAATCATCTCTCAAAATCTTATGTGTTGTTACTCTTCCAGTGAAAGTGTCCTCCACAAACTCCCCAAGGAAATTAGCAACTATCTTGGGAGCTTCATCTTGATTATGCATTTCAAGAGGACACCTTGGGGTTCTTCCAAGCTAGCCTAAGGTGTGATGATATATTTTTGAGAAACCAGCTTGAGGGATCTTTTCTAATTTTTATTTAAGTGACTAGGGTAGAATAGGTGTCTGAGGTAGAAGATCACATCTTTATACCACTCGGAACTTACCAACTTTGCAAGCACATCTACCCTTTCTTCCTCTGGCTGATTCACTTCCACATTACGCAAGTTTCTCTCAACCATGAACTTAGCAAGACCCAAACCTCTTACTAGCTTTGTGGTTTGAATCTCCATATCATACTCTCATGACTTGTTCACCCGGCTACATATTTTTCTTGAGATTTCCATCTCTAATAAGATGTCTTTAAGCATGGTGTGGGGAACATAAGCAATAACTTTTGAACTCAATATATAAGGCCTAAAAACTTTTGTTGCTTTCACCAAGGAAAATGCTTGTTTCTCCATGATTATATACTTCAGCTCAGTTTCTTGTAAATCCTTACTAAAGAAGGAAATAGGCCTCTCAGCCCCATTCTCATCCTTTTACAAAAAAACGAAGCAATGGTATACTCAGAGGCAAAGGAAAAGATTTGGAAAGGCCTCTTATAGTTTGGGGCTGCTAAAATAGGTGCATGTTTAAGTGCATCCTTAATTCCTTCAAAAGCTTGAATGGCAACCTCCTCTCACCTGATAACTTGGTCCTTCTTTAGCATGCTTGTGATTAGAAGAGTCAACTCAAGCAAAGTTGGAAATAAACCTTCTAATAAAATTAATTTGACCAAAGAAAGATTCGATGCCTTTCAATCTCTCGGGGTCTATCATAACACCATTTTTGACACAATTTAACCAAGCATCTTGGCCTTTTACACACCAAAATGACACTTCTTTTGATTAAGAGAAATGCCATAATCCCTACATCTGATTAGTATCTTCTCCAAGTGCTGCAAATGATCACCTCTCTACCTTTAAAACACAGTCACATCATCTTGGTAAACTACAATGAACTCATTGATGTAACCAGAAAAAGCAACATCCATTGTTCTTTGAAAAGTGGCACCAGCATTCATCAAACCAAAGGGCATCCTAACAAAAACATATGTTCCCCAAGGAGTAGTGAATGATGTCTTAAGTGTTTCGATTCTTTTGACAACCACTTGATTGTATCCGAAGAAACCATCCAAGGTGGACAGAAATTTAGATCTAGTTACTAACTGAGTATGTTCTCCATGTTTGGAAAAGGATAATTGTCTTTTATTGAAGCTCTATTTAGGTTTCTGAAGTCTACACAAATTCTGATATCTCCATTCTTCTTTCTGACTAGCACAAGGTTTCAACCCAAGATGAATACCTTATGGGCTGAATGATACCTCCATCTCTCAACTTCTTTAACTCCTCTTGCATTCTCATGGAGAGGAGTGGATTAATTGGCCTTTTCTTTTGTCTGAATGGTTTGGAATTTATTTTAAGAGGGATCTCATGCTAAAATAAATCTTCTCTATATGCTTTCAGCTCTGAATATGACCATGCAAGAGCAACAGTCCGATCTTTCTTTAACATTTGAACATAAGAATGTTTCTCCTCTTTGTTTAGGCTGCTGCCCAACCAAAATTTTCTTTGTTTTTCCTTTGTTCCCAAGTCATGCTATTCCACATCCCTTGAGGTATACATGTTTCTATTGATGATGCAATCAACATTGTTAAAATTAGACTCAAGAGCAACAAGGCCTCTAGGAATGGTGTTAGTTTTCAATTGGATAATATCTTTTCCAAAAAAGTCTCTCTTCATTTAGTCATAAACACCATTGGTTCCCAAACAATATGCTAATCTACAAACTCACCTTGACTTTGCAATAATATTTTCACTTGATAATCATCATCAAACACTTGCTAATGTTTGATGTTTTCGAAGATAGTTGGCCTAGTCAACACTTCAACATTGTACTCACAATAAGGTGAAGCGGTGCGATCTCTAAATCTTGACCCCAACACTTTGCCAACTTGTTAGTGAGTAGCATTCAAACTTTTTTTCATGGTGCATAATATTGAAGGAATCAAACATCTCAACTAGATCCCAAACTACATTCTTATATTGCTTCATCCGCTAATTTTTGTAGCATACAGTTTTCTTATTTGTTTAACAACTAGCTCTAAATCTCCCTTTGCAATGATGTCCTTGACACCATACTTCCATGCAATTCTTAGACCCAACAACAAGGCTTCATACTCAGCAATGTTGTTAGTACATTCAAAATTAAGCTTGAAGGAAAAAAACAAATTCTTCCAAGCTAGGAGAAATCAGAACTACAACAATGCCATTTCCAAATTTGAAGCAAGCTCCATCAACTAGCAAGGTCCAAGGAGAACATACCTGCTCAAGGCACTTTGACTGATCCATTTTGTGTTCTTTTCCATCAGCAAAACCAATGAAATTATCAGCATCAACATCAGTAAACAACACCTCATAAGTAGCATTGGTTGGGTCCTCAAATAGATGCAACATTTTCTTTTCTCCATAGAGCTTGACTAGGCTGCCCTCAATGGGAATGGTGGAAAAATACATATCCATTTGGACACTCCCTCCAACACTTGCAGCCCACTTTCTTGACAAAATCATACCCCATTTGGTAGGGCAATCAATAATCACAACATCCAATTTTAAATTCCTCCGGGATAAGATGCAAGCTACACAACCAAACCTTTTACACAACAACTACCGGCACTTCTCTTGAGTCCATGGCAGTACATTTTCCATAGGATGTTATCACTTTGATATCCAACTCATTCATGACTTCTAGAGGCATGACATTACATGATGCACCAGAATCAAACATACAATTGTGAAGTAGCCTATCCTTTATAATAAAAGTTGTGAAAAATGGATCAACATTCAATTGGGAGTCAACCAAAGATGTCCCCAAATATACCTCAGGTGTCTCTCCAATAACTTCTCTTTGCTTTGGTGGTGTTTCAAGGTCAACAATGACTGAGGGGAGTCTCAACAACATTTACATTTCTGCCTAGAGTGATATTCTCTTCTTTCAATCCTAAGTACTCAAATTCTCTCTTCTTATGCTCAGGAGTTCTAAGCAACTCAATGATTGGAACACTCACTTTGATTTGGCTCAACACTTGGGCTATGTCATAGGGGACACTCTTTGGCGAGAACATCATTGGAAGGAGACAAGAAGATTCATTAGATGGCAATGGATTCTTGGAAGCTTGCGCATGAGGAGGATTGTAATTTTTGCATGGGACAAGCAGAATTCTTGGTATGTTTTTCTTTCCTAGGAGCTTCTTTTAGAATGCTAGTGAGCAAGGGTGTTTTAGGTTTGGCTTGAGGTCCACTTCCTTTAACAACTTTTCTTCTAGTGTTATAATCTATCTCTTGAGCTACGACAACATTCATCACCAATTGTCTATCATCCTCTGAAGGGATACCACCATCATACTTCTTAATCATCAAAGCTCTTAAGTATTCAAATTCATTGTTAGGAATTTCAAAAGCTTGCACTACATCAACTTCAAGAGCATGAGGGGGAAGAAATACTTGTACCCGTTTGATGCAATCCCAAAAGGTTGTAGTATTCCTAGCACTTATTACTTCAGTATATGTTGCTCCTCCTTGTGATCTTGAAGAATAGCCCATCATGTAAATATCATCATCAGTACCATCATCATTATTAACTTCACCCTCTTGCCGGTTTGCTTCACATGGAGGATGGGGTAGAAAACACTTATCACACCAATCAATATCAGCAATCTCTTTAACAACAAAAACTCTAGTAGTTAAGGGATCGGGTAACACTCTTCCTTCACATGCTTGAGGTTGTCTATTTAGAGATCCAACATGCCCTTTACCTTTTCATCAAACCTCGATCATTCCTATGGTGATTGCCAAATCTATCTTGTGCTTCTTGCCCTTGTGAAGTCTGCCCAATTCTTTTCTTAGCTCTTGCCAACTTGTATGAGATTTCTTTGACTGCCCCTACGAAAGTTTTCACAACCTCTTATAAATCACCACCTTTGCTAGCTTGAGGTTTTTCAGGGTTTATCTATTTTACACCATCTCTCTTGAGAGGTTTCCCAACAACCTTGATATTGTTTTCAATTTGAAGTGCCATGGTGAAAGCTTGTCTTAGATTGGTAGGGTTCTTGTCTCTTAGGTAATAGGATGCCTTTTTATCAAATGCATCTACATATTTGATTAAACAAGATTCATCACAAGGCCTCAAACCAACAGGAAGCCTTCTCAAAGTTTTGTTAAACCTTGTGTTGAAGTCATGGACTGATTCATTAGGGTTATTCTTGATATTCTCAAACTTAGACAAAATAAATCTAGGATCATTCTTGTCACCATATTGTAACCTAAATGCATTCTTCATTTCAGTCCAAGAGTCAATAGAATTATCAGGTAGAGCCTTGTACCAATCCCTAGCATCCTCTTCTAGTGTATGAATAAACAATTTGACATACACATCCTCAAACTCTATCTCAAAATCTTCCATCATATTATCAAAAAGTTTGAGATGCTGATCACTAGTAATAGCATTGTTACCCTAGAATTTTGGCAACCTATTTCTGACATCTTGTGGGACAACATTTGGGTAACCATCCATTCCTCTAAAATTTATAGGACCAAAGGTGTTAACAAAAAATGGAGGTCTAGGCTGAGCCATATTGTTTGGTGGAGGTGATCTTGGAGGTGAAACAAGCTGATGAGGAGTGCAAGGTCTTTGGGACTCAAGAATGTGATTCACAAGACTGGTATTCTCTAAGTGCTGATTTTCTTGGAAAGTTTTACTCGAATTAAAACACAGAGGTGAATATTGGAGGAGCTTACAGTCTAAATAGAAGGGCCTTCACTAGCTGAGGAAAACATGTTTATGAGAGGATTGCTTAAATAAGAATCACTTGAAGAAGAGTGATAATCCTCTACCAAAGGCTGATCTCTCTAACCAATGGCTATATCTTTACCTGATGTCTGACCTTTAACCACTTTCCAAACTCTTCTCCCTTCCAACTCTGAGTTTCTTGAATCTGAGAACAATTTCTTAGTAGAGTCTCTAAGGAAGAGAGATCTTCTTCCTTCCAGTTTTGTAGAGATCAGAAGCACAAAAATAAATGACAGAAAGCTTAAGACAATAATATTTTCAAGATCAAATCAGCATGGAGTCGCCACTAAGGAATTTCACCTTAGTTGTGCAAGAATGCACTAAAATAATCTGTCAAATGCTTGCTAGTATTGAAACCTTTGCAAAGATTTATAAATAAGACCTTCTTCTTCTTAAATCAATCAATCACAATGCAGCCAAAGTGTATGAACTACTAGGAAATGAAAAAGGTAGACAGAGCTTGAAATTATTTCTTAAAACTTGTAGATCTGAAGAATAGAATAATATTTTAACAATGTAGCAGCTCAAATACTTGAATACACAAATGCTCAAACTCTTTAAACACTCCACAAACACCAAGAAATTCCAAGAACTCCCTAGAAATTGTGCCAGAAAAGTGTTGGTACCCAATTTTTCTCTCCTTTTAAGTCTGAGCAGCATCAAAGATGTGGCATGAAGCTTGAAGTCAGATAGATCTTGATTTGTGTCATTTTTAGCCAAGGATGTGATCTAATTGGCACTCAGATTTATGGAGAGATGGATAGCACCTTGAAAAGGATCTGATCTGACCCTCACTATTTTAGATTATGCCTTTCAACCAAGGTAAGAGAACCTATATTGTAACCCCCAAATGGTGAAGGAGATGAAGATATCCCTCAATTTATCCAAGTAGTATGAAAAGACCTTGGGAAAATATGATCAACACTCCAAATCTGACTTTCACAAGTAGTCACTCCAGATTATGGAGATACTTTCAATGCAAGACAAAGGTTAGTGAAGACATTGTATGATCCTGATTTGCTTTGTGAATTTTTGTAAATGGATTGTATTCTTTTATTGACACACAATGTAGATGCAGGGGTAGTATGGGTAGGATGGGTTGTTTAGAATGATTTTTTGGTGGGGTATTGATGAGACAAACTGGGATATATCAGATCTTTGAAAAACTTTACAATACTTGAAACAACTATCAGATAAAATGCTTCAAATAATCAAGACATTCTTTCAACTGAAGAGGCATAAATGGAAGCCAGGCAGCACTCTTCACACAATCTTTGAGAACTCACCACAAAATCTTGAAGTAAAGAACTCATTTAAGCACAAAAATCCTTGATCAAACCCCACCTAAGGTGCCCCAGAAGGCTTACAAGCAATCTTTGTAGTTAAGGTAAAGTGGTTTTAAATTTGTTTATCTCTTTATTAGATGAAGGCTCTTCTAAACATGAGATTGCAAATGCCACTAAACTATCAACAAGAAATGGAGATTATGTGTGATTTATAAATACTTTGATGCAAGATTGCAGCAAGAACAATGAAAACTATTTGTAGGCATTTAAAAATGATAATAGACACGGTATTGCCGAGAAAAACATAGATTATCTCAAAAGCTTGTTAGGTTCATCGGTAGGGGAGAGTTTCATGAACACTCTTAGAAGCGTGTGATGGTTATACACTTGTAACCAAATCACATACATGAAGATCAACATAGAAGAAATTATCTGGTTCTTTGGTGGGTTTCTCAGCAAATGAGATTTCTCTCAGAATTTGCTTGTGATTTTCAATTTTTCCCTCTGACATCTTTACAATTTCTCCAAAATGCATTATATACCTCATGCCACATTGGAGCCTTCTTTCCCAAGCAAATAATATGCCATGGGATCAAGTTTGTTACAAAACAATCCTCATGATTCAATGAAAATGACATCAAACAGAAAAACACTCGCAGGTTGCCAGGTGTGCCCAAAAAGATTAAATCATTACAAATATCTGGATCATTATCCATCCTAGAGGCACTTTTTTCATCATTGAGGCATGTAAACACCCTTCCTCTCATCATTTCACCTTTTAAAACTACCTCTACAATTTTTATTTTGTCATTTCACATGCTTGCTTGGGATGGGGCAAAAATTATTTCGAAAACACCTCAAATCAAAGAATTAAGCCATGAAAGTAATGCCAATAATCCTAGAAGGTGAAGACAACACAAAATCACTATAAATTTGATGAATTTTGATGCAAATTTTTTGATTCCAAGCTTCTTGGAGCTCATGAGTGGTCAAAACAAATGGATGCACAATGACCATCGATCTTATCCATCTTTTAATCCGGCCCTCCACATGGAAGATGTGGATTTAGAAATAAGTTTGTGTTACCTTTTTAATTTTTGGATAAGGCCAGACACGTGTAAAAAATGAGTGGAAAGAAATTTAGGCTTATTTTTGACTCTTCCACATTTTTGAAAAAATGGAAAAATTTAACTTTTTCCCCCGCCTTTGAATTTTGGAGCTGACACGTGGCACATGGTGGGTCCCATTGGGATCGTGCTTCAATTCTGTGCATTTTGAAATTTTTTAAAAAATAGGAAATTTTTCACTTTTTGCCCCACAGGCCCGCACCTCCGATTTTCCCCTCGCCACGTGTCTCTTTGTGATTCGCATGGCCAACGCTTCAAATTTTGATTTTGAGTCTTTTTCGTAAAAAGAAAAAATTTCCTCTTGCCTCATTTGGGCCGCCGACTCGCCTTGTCCTCTACCATGTGTCCATCTGAGTTCACTGCGGGAGCACACTAAATTTTTTTATTTTGAACTCTTTTGTGAAAAGGGGTAAAAATCCCCTTTTACCTCCACTTGACCCGCTCTACCCATTCGTCTTTGCCACGTGTCCTCCTCTTATTGGAGCGGAAGTGAAACCTATTTTGAAACCTTAGAGAATTACTGACTAAAAACTCTAAGTCCCCGGCCAGTTGACCCGCTCTACCTTGTCGTGCTTTACCACGTGTCCTCCTTTGATTGGAGCGGGGATGAATCCTATTTTGAAACCTTAGAGAATTAGAGCTAAAACTCTAAGTCCTGCGGCCCGCTCCTCTACCTTTGGTCTTTTAGGACACGTATCCACTCCCAGTTGGCTCACGAGGTTTCGAGCCAATTTGTGACTTTAACATTTTGCAAGATAAGGTCTAAAACCTTAAGGGAAACGACCACGCGCCACCTCCTACCAATCAGAACATGCCACGTAGGCACATTTGGAAAAAATGGGTCCCCGGGCCTGAAAATTCCCCTTTTGTCAAAAAAGGTGAAAAATGAAAAGTTACAACACTTCCCCAGTGCACCTTGGCCAATAAAAACCTGCCACATTGCCAATTCATGTTTTAAGGAAGAAATTGACAAGTAAATAGCGCCCATTTAACGTAAAAACACGAAATTCTCCGATTGTGCCGAGAATCCATTTTTCTCACCAAGGACAAATTTTTTTGAATTGGAACTAGAAAAAACATGATTTCCGAGCATTTCTCGACCTTGGGATTAAATTTTCAAAGGCATACAAGGATGAATTGATCAATTTGGATTTTTCCACAATCAGCAAAGGAAAAATGACACGACACTGCAAAATTGAAAAACTAGGGCACAGAAAAGGGCAAACTTGGAATATTCCTTCAAATTAGGAAAACAACAAGTTTGTGAGCTTTTTTAAAGCATTTCAACTAGAGGGATGAATTTTAGACCATCGATTCAAAGGGTAAAATGTTTTTGAGCAAATACTGATTTGGAAAATTAAGGAAACATGGTGCGAAGCTCAAAAATGGCACCTCTGAAATTCTTCCAAGGGTGCGTAGTTTTGGCATACCCCTTTATGAATTTTATATAATACCTTGTATGACCTAAAAATCCATGCACCTCACTCTGACTTGTAGGTGCTTCCGGGCCTAAAATGACTGCAACCTTGGCTAGATCAACTAGCAAACCTTCCTTGTAGATTATATGTCCTAACGATATCATGAAATGGCATAGCAAATATGCATTTCTTGATGTTCAAAGAGATACTCAATTTTATGCATCATTCAAACATTAAGTGAAGATTGTCACAATGATCTTTCACAAGCCCATACACTGTCCAATCATCTAGATAAACTGTAAGAAGTTGTGAATAAAATATTTAAATGCCTAAACAACTATGTGTTAGAATATAGTAGGCGCATCACGAGTATAGGAAAAAATATCTCATTCAGTAGTAAATGTTGTCTTTTCTTAATCCTCTTGAGCAATCCTAACCTAATGATACCTAGAAAATCCATCCATGAAGGAATATATTTCCGCCTACTGCAGCTCCTTCTAGTATTTCCTCAGTGAATGGCGTAGGAATGGATCTGTGACACATGCAACATTCAGCTCCCTGTAGTCCACACATATCCTAATCCATCCATCCTTCTTGATACTGATCACCATTGGGCTAACCCATTCTGACTCATCAAGGGGCTTGATAATTCCAGATTTCAACATTTTATCAATTTCTTCTTTTACCTTTTCACACAAATTAGGATTCATTCTATAAGGTCTCTTTCTAACTGGTCATGCACCACCCTTAAGTTTGATCTTCATTTCCCCAAGTGATTCATGCACACCTTTAAGTTCATGATATCTTCAAGAGGAACAAGTCCACGATAATCCACTGAGTAACTCGATGATCTTTGTTACCTCGAGTCGACTAGTAATCTCTAATTATGACCTCCTTAGTCTCAGCCTCTGAACCTATATTCACCTTCTTTGTCTTCATGGGTTCATGGTAAGCACGTGCATCCTTATCTGCACTATCCAAGACCAAGTGCACCCTATGTGAATGTTCAATATCAAGGTTCTTAACTTCTTCATCATCCACGACGTAAACCATCTTTCCTTTCTCTTTCTCAAGGCAAGCATGTTCAAGTAGTATGGAGTCCATTTCTTCTTCCTTTTTAAAACATGCTCCGAACTTTGCCTCTCTGAATAATTCCTATATATGATCCTCAACTTTTGCATAATCTCCCATAGTTAAGTAATTGACAAGTTTTAATGCATCTTCCATAAGAGTTTTAGTTGAGAAGTAGTCGAAAGTCTGGATCATTCCTACAGTCAAATCTTGCCAGTTTCTAGTTTCTCAATGTTGTTTTGCATATACCTACCAAGGGCGTGTGCATCCTTGCTGCATAGAATACAAGCTATGCACCTAGATTAAAAGTGGTAATGCTTCTTTTCCTTCTTTCGAAAGTCTCTCACACTATTGAATGTGATGTTGAATAGGTTGATCACCATGATAAGTGCAGATTTGTGTAGGTGCATTGATCCTTATAAACCTAGTAGACAAAGTGACTCCAGTCTCTTCCCAATTTATAAGATTATCTCTATGAACTACCAATTTTTGCATTGTTGTCCCACATAGTGTATATACTAGCATATCTCTCTTTTTACTTGATTTGTCCACTATGTTTCCATGGCCCTCGAAGGCGGGAAGATCTTACCTTTTTGTATACTAAGATATTGTGCTACCTATATGTCAAATTGAGCAGAAGTCCATTCTTGCATGCAACCATGCTTTTCACCTCATGTCCTACTAATTCATATGTACCATGAGCCCAATTTTTGCAAGAAATACTCGTAGTATCACTAATAGAATGAGAATCCTCCCACTGTAGGATGCCTTCTTTTGATGCGAGATCGGGCTTCTAGGTTGATGTTCGGGCATCCAGTGTGATTGCACAACATGGAATCCTTTCTCCAAGTGTGGGACTTGTAAAGATGAAAGGATTCTCGAGAAAGGCTAGTTCTATTCCTCATTGAGATGCACACAAAAATGCAGAGGGTTTACTAAAACCTAATCTAACTTGTCGAGGAGACGGGGTGAGAAAATGCATAGAATAAAACCTAAACTACGAGAGGTGATGCACCGAGGAATGTTAGACACTCGTTTTGCAAATCTAACACGAGACCACATAGATGCAATCAAACACTATGCACGAGGTAACCAAAGCTGATAAGAGATCAAAATAACAGCAATGAATACATGAGAGGGTTGAGAATCAATCACAAACATATATATATATATATATTGCTCAAGAGTCGATACAGTACATTGCAGTGGCCAAGAGGCAAAAGCGGCATTCTGATCCATATGGGAGGTTTGAAAAGCTCCACAAATTCTCTTATGAGCGGGGAAGAAGGGAGGATGCAAAACAAGAATGTCTAACCTCTTAAAGGAGCTCCTCTTTACAATATATATGAAGAAATGAGAGGGGAGAGAGAGGAAATCTAGAATCTACTCCAACCACTTCTTGGTAGCATTTAAATCATCTCATTATGATCAAGCGGTGGATCTGGCAAAAGCGGTGGGGCATCTAACGGGGAGCGGAGCATCTGCTTTGCATTAAAGTTGGTAGTTGAAGCATTACACGCGTCAGAGACGTTTTCTTAATTTTCTCCCTCAAACTACACACCAAAATGCAAGATTGACCCCGAGAATCATGTAGAGAATTTCAACACTTTCCGTTGATATAAAGAACGTGCAAATCGAGCTCTGGATCGAAAGATATGAAGGATCGAAGATTTAGGGCACAAAGCAGTGAAAACGGATTTTTAAATTTCTTTCCCGCGTCTACGCCATCACGGGCGACACGTGGCGGGCTCTGGTTCGCTGAGCAATTCCCTCTCTCCACCTTTTCGTGGGTTTTCTTGTGGGCCCCTTAAACTTGGACACGTGGCACTATTTCATTGGTTTGGATCAGTGCTCGAAAACTCGCCCCTTTGACTTTTTGGACCTTTTTCCTTGTGACACGTGTCATCTCTGTGATTTGTCCATGGGTCTGCCGGCTTTCGCATCCACCACGTCTTTTTGTCCCGGATGTCCCACTTTTCCTTGTCTTTGAAGTTTCTTGTTTTTCTTCCTTGTCTTAATGTCCCGGTGACACGTGGCGTGAAATTCTTTCGGTCCATCCGCGTCCGCTAATGTCCCAAATGTCCCGATTGCTTGGCGGGGAAAATTCTTCGGTTCGGCGTCCGGTCCGCCGATCCGCGCCTTTACGGCCCAAATGTCCCGAATTTTTGGTGCAAAAGTTCTCCTTTTCGGCCGATCCAGGTGGTTCGCGTACTCACGGCCCGAATGTCCCAAACTGTTAGTCGATTTTCTTCTCTTTCGGCTGAACCGGCTTTCCGCGTCCCTCCGCGTCCTTACGGTCCCAATTGTCTGGTGCTTCTGATTCCCTTTTTCGGCGAACCGGCCGGTTCGCGTCCTTCGCGCACTCTTGTCCCACTTGTCCCTTTGTTGTTTGGGCCCTGTAGGCTTTTCGGCCGATCCGCGCCTTGGCGTCCCAAATGTCCCAATATTTCTAGAACAAGGACTTAGCGATTTTCACAATTTTTTCTGGCCCAGGCTTATTTTCTGCAACTTCTCGCATTCTCTCAGAGCTCGTTCTTTTTCAGCCTGGGACTTGGGAATCCTGATGTATGTTATCAATTAACCCCGGGGGGTGAAATTGGATAACAATTTGGCGACTCAGCGGGGTCATCTGCCTGCTAGATGAAAAGACCAGTGGCCTTTTAGCGATCCATTGGGCATGGAGTCATAAGCAATGACCTGAAATGAGCGATCTATGACTCCTCCACGAGAGCCGCATTTGAACTGTAAAAACTCAATCCGAGGAGCAACAAAACTGCCAAAGCACTTAGGGAAGCGAAACCTAACTCTGACAAGACAATGTGCATACGCACTTAGAGGAATTGAAATCTAGACTAATATTTACAAGGGTGAACCTTTTATTTTCAGTGTGATGTTTGAGATAGATTCCATTTCTTGGAATCTGCTGGTTCTTCACCATCGATGAGGCCAATTGGAAAGCATTGCTCTTGCACTTTGTGACCATGTATGGGCCACTCGAATGGCATCAAATTTTGAATGCCTTCTGGTTTTCTCTGTCCACATCCCATTTCAACACTAGATCTCGACTTGAAAAGATCTATCTTTGGCCTTCTATCAAAGGTCTTCTTGATCAAAGCTTGATCCTTTTCCATTGCTTGGGATGCGATTTCGATCTCTTGCAGCTCCATCAACTCTGCATACCTCACCTCCATGGGCTCAAATTCAAGTAACTCCAGTTTGCTTCATGAGTTCCGATGTTGGTAACTCAAGTGACATGGGCAAGATTGCCTCTCTTCCATAGACAAGCTGAATGGAGAGTTACTTGTGGATCTTTTGGGAGTGATCCTATCAGCCCATAAGGCTGATTTCAGCTTGGTGTGCCAAGACCTCGATTCTCATCAAGAGTTCTCCTAATGATCCTCAACAAGTTCTTGTTTGTAGACTCGGCACAGCCATTACCACGAGGGTAATAGTTCGATGAAGTGCTCGAGGTAAATACCGTTCTTTGACAGCCCACTCGGTCACCTTAGATCGATGAATGCCCGATGCATTATCGGAGATTATTGTGGTAGGTACACCAAATCTGGTTGTTATTCCCTCATAAAAGTCTAGGATCTTAGACTCATTTGCCTCTTTGAGTGCTCTTGCTTTGTCCATTTGGTGAAGTAGTCATGTGGTTATCAAAATCCATTTATGCCCTTGGCTTGAATTGGGATTAATGACTCGATGAAGTCTAAACCCCATTGCATGAATGGCTGGTCAAGCGAGATTGGATGCGATGGAAGGGCAGCAAGTCTTTCTTTTCTGTGAAGAATGCACAATTCTTACACCTCTTGATCCATGCATAGCAATCACTTGAAAAAATTTTAGGCCAATAATAACCAGCCTTCATGATTTTTAGAGTTGTCACTCTTGGTGCAAAATGGCCACCGGCTGGTCCACCATGAAACTCTTCAACACCCTTTGAATCGATCTGTGCTAATGCATCTCGTGAGCACTCCATTCACATCTTTCTTGAACAAAACTCCATCAACAATGGCGTACGGGAACAGCCTGCTGACTGAAGTGTCTCCTTTGGGTCTTGTTCATCTCAGGGGGGGCATAGGCTGTGCTTAGGAAGTGCATAATACCTTGGGTCCAGCAGGGAGTCGGGGCAGCATTGTCTTCTTCTTGATTGCCACTTGGCTCATGGCTGTCTTGGACTGTCAAAACAGCCTCTTCTTCGTTGCATACTTCCTTTTGCTTCCCCAAAACCAGCTGCTCACACAGTCCTTTCCCTCTTACCAGCTTGGTGATCTTGATATCAATGTCATACTCCATGACACGGGTGATCCAACCTGCCCTTTTCTCATTCAAATCCTTGTTGAGGAGGAAGTCCTTAACTCCAGCATGTGAGACCAGCAACTGGACCTTGTTGTTTGAGACTAAATGCTTGAATTTCTTCAAGCTTCTGATTACTGCAAGTACATGCTTTTCAATAAAAGAGTACCTCACCTCATAGTCATCTAAGCTCTGGCTGAAAAAGGCAATCGGCTGCTCATCATTATCTTTGTTCTGTTGTACTAGAATGGCAGAAATAGTGTCATCACCTCCGAATGCATAGAGGATGAAATCCTTGGAGAAGTTTGGGTTGATGAGAGTTGGTGCAGAGAGATAGCTTCTTTGATTGCTTGAGCTCTCTCCTTGCCTTCTTTGTCCACTTAAAAGCCATGCTCTTCTTTAACATTTTGGTGATGGGCTTGTGAGGGCTGCAAAATCTGCAGGATAAACCTGCGGACAAATTAATCCTTCCCGAGAAACTTTGAAGAGCCTTCTTGTGACTTGGCAATGGTAGTGCTCTTATGGCTTGACTCTCTCTGGATCAATTGCAGTCCCTCTTTCGAGACAATATGGCCAAGGAGCTTTCCTTCGTGTGCGAGAAAGATGCATTTTTGGGGTTCAAAGACACTCGAACTTTCTACACCTACGAAACACTTTTTGAGGTGAAAGAGATGGTCTCTTTGCATTCTTTGAGAAATACAGTGATATCATCTAGATATATCAGCACTATCTTGTTGATCAAGCCTTTGAATGCCATGTCCATTGCCCTTTGAAAGGTAGCACCAGCGTTGGACAGCCCAAATGGCATCTTCTTGTAAGCATATGTGCCCCATTTAGTTGTGAAGGCTGTCTTGAATTGGTCTTCTTCTTTCACCATCACCTGATTATACCCTGAGTAGCCATCTAGGAGAGAGAATCTCTCTGAACCGGATACTACTTGCAATATTTGTTCCATGGAAGGGAGTGGATAATGATCCTTGAGAGAGGCCCTATTGAGGTCTCGGAAGTCCACACACAACCTGATTTCTCCGCTCTTCTTCTGGCCGGGAACCAAGTTATGACCCGACTTGAGTGCTTGATCGGGAATATAATGCTTGCCTCTATTAGCTTATTTAGCTCTTTCTTCATCAGAGGCTCAATGTGAGGGTTGACTGGTCTCTGCTTCTGCCTGATGGGCTTAGCATCTGGATCCAATTCTATGGTATGTTGTGCCAAATTTGGATTGAATCCTCTCGAGTCTTCATAGCTCCAAGCGAAGACATCTGGAAATTCTTGGCAAAGCTGAACAAAATCAGATTTCTCTTGTGAGGTACTTACTTTGCCAATCTGCAATGTTTTGCCTTCTTCCACTAAAATAGGCTCTGAATCCTCACCCTTTACTTGAATGTTTGCCTTCTCCTTCCGGAACTGATCATTCGGGTTGAAGATTGACTCCAAGGTTATGAGGCCTTTTGGTAATTTGTTAGTTCTCAACTGCACCACTTGGTCACCATACTGCTGATGTAACTTGTCTTGATTCCTGGCAGAGAACTCAGCTTCTTCTTGTAGGAAATTGATGATTTGCTGGTCATTCTCAAACACTTGCCAACTGACATTGTTATCCGGCACTGAAGGCCTCACAATCACGTGGATGTTTGGCTGTACCTTGTCTTGTTGAATGCTTTTCGTAATGTCAAAGGCTGCCCCTACTGCTGCAAGCCTGTCAGTAGCTTGATTCTCTTTCCTGGGAATGGATTCGATGCCAAAACCTTCAAAATCTTCCATGAGGTCCCACACCCTGTTCTTGTAGCACCTGAGTAGATCATTCTTGGCAGCATGCCGTCCCTTGACCTGATTTACAATCAATTCACTGTCCCCAAAGACTTGCAGATTCTTTATTTTTCTCTTGATTGCCCAATGCATCCCTTGCACCAAGGCTTCATATTCAGCAGTGTTATTGGAGCATGCAAATTGAAATCTAAAAGCTGAATAGTACTTTATTCCTTGAGGTGAAACAAGCATGGCTCCACCTCCTGCACCTTGCCTACTCCTTGATCCGTCAAAAAACAGCTGCCATACCTCGTTGTCATCATTATGGCTTGGCTTGGTGATGCTAGGAACAGGTTGATTTTCTTCGTGTATACAATAGACTCCCAGCTCAGATTCTTCTACTTCTTGATAGGGATCAAAAGCATGTATCTTGTTTGCCCATTCATCAAGAGTTAGGTCCGGGATACTTCAACCTTGGTGTCCGGCCTCATCAGTACTAGGGTGATCTTCTTGATCAAATCTTTGAGCAATTGGCATTAATCTGACTTGGGGTGTAAGGCTCAATATGGAAGTTTGCAATGGGTTCGGACCTAATTGTAGCCTTAGTTCCATACCTTGTTCTAAACAGCATGTGAGACCAATCAATGAGACAAATACCCTCGATCTTGGTTTGTGAAGTCCCTTGACAAGCAAAGGGCAAAGAGTGGTGGAAGGTCTATGATTGATACATCTTGTAAGACAACAACATTTGGACATGCATGCGAGGTAAGACTCAAGTTTTTAATCACTCCATTGTTGCTATTGCTGTCCCATCCAATTGCACTACCCCTTTAGATATTACTTCATATTGGAGACCGGTGATCAGCTATTTGCTTGGGCATCTTGAGCTACTTGCCCCGGAATCAATCATGCAATTGTGTACTAGTTTATCCCCGATGATTAATGAAACATAGAAAGGAGGGGCTTGACATTTTACCTTGTTGTCCTCCATGACTTCCTTGGTGGGCAGCATTTGTAAGCACTTTGTCTTGCATCTGAACCCGCTGATTCGAAGTTGTCCAATCCTTCATGGCAGCTTGCAGCAGATCTCTTTGGCCTGGGATAGATAGGGATTCCCACATTGATATGTTAACGTTTGTCTTCTTCATCTGATCAATGATACTGAATGGTGATGAAGAATCTCTCTGTTGTCCTTTGGTTTGCACGTTTACTCCCTGCACGTGGGCAGCAACAGCTGGCATTTGAGTTGGCCTAGGGGTTGTTCTTGGCTGCCCTTGTGTATTTGAAACTGGACTCTGCTTGCCAATCATTTGTGGAGCCGTGGAAGGTTGTGGATTGGCTGGGGCTAATGGTTGTTCTTCACCCAGATTCCTCCTTTTTGACCTTGTGTTGGCTGCAACACCTTGAGAAACTACCTGATTCATGCCACAGAAATCTTCTGCTTGCCAGTTCACCAATGTAGTGTCATTTGGGGCTGATTTTTGTTGGAATGTTTCTGGTTGTTGGTTGTTTCCTTGACTGCCCTCGCCCTCCACACCGGTAGTTGTCACCATTAGTGCTTGATTGAGAGCACCATTGAAGCACATGGATTGGTTATGAGGCTCGTTGCATGGAAAGCACCAATCATATTCTGGGCAATGTTATTCTGTGTTGGCACTAATGCCTTAGAGGCAGATATGGCATTTGGATTATAGGGCTGGAATGGTCTATTGGCAGGAGGCCTTACTTGGCTTTGATTTTGATTCATATTTGCAGTTGGATTAGGTGGTCTTTGTGGTTGGTATGGCTGCCTATTAGGTGAGCTTGGGGTTGATAGGAAGGTCGAAACCTTGGGCTTCTTTGCCTCTTGAGAGTAGTAACCAGCTCATTGCCTAGGTTTTCTGTTGTTTCATGACCTCTTGAAGCTCATTTGGGGCACTTGGAGATGAAGTGGAAGCTTCATTTGAACTCGAGTTTCTAGGGGTGGGAGCAGGGGCCAAAGTGGGTGCTTGACTAGTGCTT
This sequence comes from Taxus wallichiana var. yunnanensis, assembly GCA_018340775.1. Taxonomy (NCBI): domain Eukaryota; kingdom Viridiplantae; phylum Streptophyta; class Pinopsida; order Cupressales; family Taxaceae; genus Taxus; species Taxus wallichiana. Next base: position 693,068,870 of record CM031239.1, read on the forward strand.
GGATTTTCTAAGTTTGGATACTGAGGGCATGGGAGGCCTAGGAGCCGGTTTACCGGCTTGAATAAGGCAGGTTTTCGGCTCTAATGGCAATCTTTATAAGCCATAGGGATTGTTGTGCCTCCCATGGATTGAATTAACATAGAAATATCAGAATTAAAGCTTTAAGGTAATATAGAAAAGCACCTCCTATTTGTTGGCACATTGCTTGCTTTGGAATCCTATCCCAAGACCTTTGAAATCTGAAGTTGAAAGTCGAGTCATTTGCTCGTTGGGAGCTCTCTTGATAGTTGTCATTTGCTCCAAAGAGACAAGTTGTCTCCCTTCTCTCCAAATTGCTCGTGAAGTGCAATGCACGGTGATTCAGTTTGTAATAGAACCAGCCCCAAGGCTCCTAAACCATTGTAATGCTTTACCCTTGAATGAAGATGCGGTAATTTGTGACCTACTTGCATTTCATCGATTTCATGGATTGCACAAAGGTTAGCAATATCTTTAACATGATCACACAGAGTAGTCTGATTTTCTCCGGTGAAGTAGGGAATGTTCTTGAGGTATGATAGGAGGCTGGATGTTGTGCATTGAGAGCAAGTGGGCTCTCTTGCTGTGAAGTTGGCGTAGGGGTTGTTACGAGCCATTCGATTGGTCTTAAAACCCTTGTATATTGAAAGAAAGGCTGTCGAGGTGGAGGAGTTGAGAGAGTTACTGTTTGGTGGAGATGGAGACCTTTGAATCCTTCTTCCTCTTTGCCTTCTTCTTGGAGATAGCTGCGAGGTATTCAAACGGCACACTTCTTCTTCTCCGACTCTTGACCTTGTGGTGATTCTTCTCATGAGTTTTCGAGGCTGCCTTTGCTGAAACCAGTTGATTCTTCCCCTTGGAGTCGCGGATATGCAAATAATAGCTCTTATAAGCAAGAAAAGCTGCAGCGAGATGCATATCAACTTTGCTGATAAAAATGAGACCTCTAGTGTCCCCCCCAGTCGTGCCAAAGCTGTTGTTGCAGACTCACGGCACCCCTGGATGCGAGATCGGGCTTCTAGGTTGATGTTCGGGCATCAGTGTGATTGCAACATGGAATCCTTTCTCCAGTGTGGGACTTGTAAAGATGAGAAAGGATTCTCCAGAGAAATTTGGTTCTATTCCTCTGTTCGGATGCACACAAAAATGCGAGAGGGTTTACTAAAACCTAATCTAACTTGTCGAGGAGACGGGGTGAGAAAATGCATAGAATAAAACCTAAACTAGAGGTGATGCACACGAGGAATGTTAGACACTCGTTTTGCAAATCTAACACGAGACCACATAGATGCAATACAAACACTATATGCGGAGTAACCAAAGCTGCTGATAAGAGATCAAAATATGCAATGAATACATGAGAGGGTTGAGAATCAATCACAAACATATATATATTGCTCAAGAGTCGATACGAGTACATTGCGGTGGCCGGTGGTGGCAAGAGGCAAAAAATGGCATTATAATCCATATGGGAGGTTTGAAAAGCTCCACAAATTCTCTTGCAAGCAGGGAAGAAGGGAGGATGCAAAACAAGAATGTCGACCTCTTAAAAGGGCTCCTCTTTACAATATATATCAAGAAATGAGAGAGGAGAGAGGAAATCTAGAATCTACTCCAACCACTTCTTGGTAGCATTTAAATCATCTCATTATGATCCAAGCGGCGGATCCTGGCAAAACGGCGGGCTGTCTAACAGGAGCGGCGAGCTGTCTGCTGCATTAAAGTTGGTAGTTGAAGCATTACACGCGTCAGAGACGTTTTCTTAATTTTCTCCCTCCAAACTACACCAAAATGCAAGATTGACCCTAGAATCATGTAGAGAATTTCAACAGCTTTCCGTTGATATAAAGAACGTGCAAATCGAGCTCTGGATCGAAAGATATGAAGATCTGAAGATTTAGGGCACAAAACAGGTGAAAACGGATTTTTAAATTTCTTTTCCGCTTCTGCCATCTGGATGACACGTGGCAGGCTCTGGTTCACTGAAATTCCCTCTCTCCACCTTTTCATGGGTTTTTCTTGTGGGCCCCTTAAACTTGGACACGTGGCACTATTTCATTGGTTTGGATCAGTGCTCGAAAACTCGCCCCTTTGACTTTTTGGACCTTTTTCCTTGTGACACGTGTCATCTCCTGGTTGGTCCGCGGGTCTGCCGGCTCTTTCGCGTCCACCACGTCTTTTTGTCCCGGATGTCCCACTTTTCCTTGTGCTGAAGTTTCTTGTTTCGGCCGAACCGGCCGGTTCGCGTCCATTTGTCCCTAATGTCCCAGTGCTTCGCGGGAAAATTCTTCCGGTTCGCCCGATCCAGCCGATCCGCGTCCCTTTGTCCCAAATGTCCCAGTGCTTTGTGGGGCAAATTCTTCCGGTTCGCCCGATCCGGCCGATCCGCGCCTTTACGGCCCAAATGTCCCAAATTTTGGTGCAAAAGTTCTCCTTTTCGGCCGATCCGGGTGGTTCGCGTACTCACGGCCCGAATGTCCCAAACTGTTAGTCGATTTTCTTCTCTTTGGAATTTGAAGCGGCTTTCCCGCGTCCCACGCGTCCAGTACAGTGTCCCATTGTCCTGGTGCTCTGATTCCCGTTTCGGCCCGTGAACCAGCCGGTTCGCGTCCTTCGCGTACTCTTGTCCCACTTGTCCCTTTGTTGTTTGGGCGCTTTGTAGGCTTTTCGGCCGATCCGCGCCTTGGCGTCCCAAATGTCATTGTTCTAGAACAAGGACTTAGCGATTTTCACAATTTTTTTTTTTTTGGCCCGGGCTTATTTTTGCAACTTCTCGCATTCTCTCGAGCTCGTTCTTTTGCACAGGACTTGGGAATCTGATGTATGTTATCAATTTGTGCTTAAAATTCAATTTTCACACATTGTAATCACTTAAAATATTTTGGAAATGGCTTCATCAGATAGGATTTTTCTTCCCCTTTCCAGAAAGGTAAAGAAGTCCTCCTAACTCCTTGTATTTTTTGAGTTATGGCTCGGTGGAGTTTGGAGGGGAAATTTTCCTAAGGCGGGCCCGCGGAGCTTGGGAGAGTTTTGTGCCAAAGAGGCTCGGGCCAATGGAGCGGAGAAGGAAAATTTTCCAAGGAATTTGGTGAGTTGGTGGAGGCATGGAGAGAAATTCTCCACTTAGCCTTTTGGGGCAAAAGGGTTAAAGTCAAAATCTGGCCCACAAGCCCGCAAAGGAGAATGGAAGGAAAATGGTCAAGGCTCCGCTCTAATCGAAATCGACACATCATCAAAAGGGAAGTGGGACGTAGAAGGAAATAAGTAATTTCACCCTCTTTTTTTCTAAAAACTTAAGGGTTCGAATTCAGCCACACCCCCACATCAAATCAGATGATGACACGTGGCAACCCAGGTGCAGGCGGGTAGTCGGAGAAACAAAGGAAATTTTGCCCTTTTGCCGAAAAAGTCAAAGGAGAAAAACTAAACCAAGGTTCCACATCTAATAGAAAAGTGCCACATGTCATGTGGACCTAAGGGGCCATAGATATTTTTGGGAAATTTTTCCAAAAGGGAAAAATTTAAAGTTTGACCCTGCCGACCCCAATTTTGACTCTGTTTTTTACCAGTTTTTCCCTAAATCTTCAGAGGGCCATATCTTTCGAACCAGAGCTCGATTTTTCATGATTTTGGTGTCATTGGAAAGATGTTGACATCCTCTACATGATGGACCCCTCAATTTTGAATTTTGATGGAGTTTGATGGGAAAAATTTGAAGAAATGTCTCTGGCACGGGAAAAAATGTAGAACCGACCCCCAACCACCAAAATTGATGAAGTATGGCATCTGTTTCTTCTCAGCATGACCAAATGCATCAAAAAATGGATTTGTGAGGGTGCCCTTGCTATTTTAAATGGATCTTGTTAGTGGTTGGAGTTTTAAATCAAATTTTCCCGTGTTTTCTCATTTCCTTCATTCTGTTCAAGCGATAAAATCCAGTTTTGGCTCATTTGTAAAAGGTTTTTCATCCTTCTTCTCTACCTCTCCCTTATTTTCTTCCCTAGGGTTGAAAATGGAGTTTAAACCTCCTCCCCTAATCTGTAATGGCATTTTTCCTTCTTACCTGTGAAATGATTCATTGTGTAAATTCTGAGCAATAAAAAACGTGTTTTGTGATGCATTTGTCCATCCTTGGTTCATTTTCTTTGTTTTTTTCCTTACCTCTCTTCATTACAGGGTATTTGTGGATGTTTGGATGTTCATTGCAGGTTTTGGAGTTGTGTTCATGGAGTTTTGGAACATTTTCTGTGTGAAATCCATCTTTGGTCTGTGATGCACTTGTCCATCCTTTCCATTGCTCACCTCTTCTTGTTCCATGGTAGTTTTGATAGATAATCAACATTTTCCTTCTCTGGTGTATCACTATTTTAGTGTAGGCTCTATTTTTTCTAGTTTTCTTTCTCTCCCTGTCTCCTTGGAAGTTAGATTAGGATTAGATTAGCTTGCCTGCACTAGAATAGCTTGTGGCAGGTAGTTTAGGAAGAGGAACCAGCCTTCTCTAGAGATCTTTCCCCATTTGCAAAGGTTCCACACTTTGGGAAAGCTCAATGTTTTGCAATCACACCGAGATGATGTTGCCTTAGAAAATCAGATCCATAACTCATTTGGGGGTGTTTTGAATTTTTACTAATAGGTAACTTGCATGCAAAACCTCCTTCTTGGTGATCATAGGCTTCTAGTGCAATGCCTCTCTCACGCGTGTTGCTTCAGTGCGTGTAGTAATCTTCATTGTCAATGCTTGGTCCTTACTGTTATCTTGGGCTTCCACTCCTCTACTACGTGTTGGATTCTAACCATTCGGTGCCTTTTTTCTCTTGCTTATCTGCTTAATTAGATGCTCTTATAAGTATGGGCACTCTTCATAGCTATGGTTCTTTCCACAGAAATAACATGTAATATTCTAAGGACATTCATGCCTATAGTGGTCAGGAGATCTGCACGTATAACATGTTCCATGAGGGAACTCTCCTCTTCCTCCACCACAGCCTCATCCTCCATATCCACCACGATATCCACGTCCCCTTCCACGACCTCCTTTAAAACGCCCCTCATTCTTGTCATAGCGTGTTTGATTATGATCCCGATCCTGGTGCTCATTCTTACCCTTAGAACTATTTGTTATACTTGTCTATCGTACCCCAAGGTCTATAGCATCCTAGATCTGACCAATCAACTGACAATCCTCAGTATCATGGGTCGTGGACTGTAAATTTTGTAAAAGAAAGATACATTCTTCCTTATCATGTGCTTTATAACAAAGGAAAATGACTAGCATCATGATTTAAATGACAAATTTCACAATCCAATCAGTAGTGAGCGTACAGATCTGTGAGGGCAACTATCCTTGGTGTGACCTTCCACTTCACATTTGTACACCAAATTCCTAAGCACGTTTCATGGGCTGAATTTGCTGATATCTTCTCTAGATACTTTTCCATAGCTGCAATGATATGTGCCTAGGAATGGATTAATGCTAGTGTCGATGCTCCCAAGCGCCTCGGCAGACGTAAACTTGCTTCGAGGTGCTTCACGTGGATTAGTGTATGTCTTATGTGAAAGCACCCTTCTAAAAGGTGTAATCAATCCTCCAACAAACCACTGTGCATGCTAGCTAGCGTGAATATCATAAGATAGCTTAGACATAAGTGTCTTAAAATGGGCATCTTACTCGCATACACTCGAGTAGTGCCTTGCTTGATATCCTTGAGTGTAATTATACTCTTCTACTTAAACTCAGGTATATGGAACTCTTTTAAGAAAGCATCTCTCAATCTTTGCATAATCCACACAAGTTTGATTAGGGTCAAATTTCCTATCTTGGTTGTGTGCATGCCCCTATAATGTAGTGGTAAATTGACTTGCCTTTCGCTCAGTAGCCGTGATCCCTTTAGCATGCCACAAGATTTCACACATATGCACATGTTCAACAACATCCTCTATACCTCTATACTCTGGGAGATGAAGAGACATCTCCATATAGATATTATGTGGTTGTTGCGGGCCTTGACCACCTAATCTAGAACCTCTGTGTTCCCTCTGCCTCTAGAACCACCAGATCCACCGAAACTAGAACCACCTATACCTCCTAATCCACCACTTGTAGTTGGAATAAGGCCTGTAGATGTACTCCCACATTGCTCTGGCAGTAGTATTGTACTATACCCCTACAGTTTGTGAGGTAGTTCCACTTCTAGAGGTGAATCCAACATTCTGCGCACTCACATTTTATGCAGATGATGTTCTAAGAATGCTCCTCCAAATGACATTGAAGTCGTCTATCCTGCCATTAATGTTCTTGATCCCTAACTTACTCCTGCTCTCCTACTTCCCAAGTTAGTTTTCTAGTTACTTGTCATACTGGATACTAAAAAACCAAGCACAAGGGCTAGGTCACCAAATGGATTAAGATGCACACCGCGGTCTAGGTAGTCTCTGTTGGTACACTTCCGTGTGAGCTCGAGGGGGGATCTCTATCATGCTTTCCAAGATGGGGAGTTCTTGATGCTCTAGCTCCACGTCTTCTACGTGAGCTATAAATCATTCACGAGCCATCTCTCACCTCCATGCCATACTCTCTGATGGAGCGTTGCTTCTCTATCTCCTGTTTCCTGATTCTTAGAAGTTTCTTTGAAATATGGATGAAATAGATAGGGTATGCAGGCGTAGGAGGAATACATGTTTTAATGTTGGTTGATGGGTTGTTGCATGCATATTACTTATGAATCCACGGTTGGTTGTGAGAGCTTTCTTTTGTCTAGAAGGAACTACTGTAATGAAAAGTAAGACCACCAAAAAGAGTTAAACAATATGTTCAGTGAACTACCTAGCATGTGCTAGATCTAGGAAGTGTGATACTTCCTAGACGGTTTATAACCCGAGAAGCCATCCATGAGTGATAGCATCTCGTGACCAGCGGTAAGGTCAACCGGTTGATCAATACCGGGTAAGGGAAAGTCGTCTTTCGGGTATGCTAGGTTGAGGTCATGAAGTGTGTGTAAATGTGGAGTCCCCTATTACTTTAGTGACGGGGACAATGTTAGAAATCCAATGAGGATAATCAAAATGGAAACAAGGATGGATAAAGAGAAGAGGGGGCAATAAAGCCACCCGATTGGCGAGGATCATACCGAGTAGATCACACCTTAAAAGAGGTGATGAACATAAGACCCTAAAGACATTACATGATTAATTATTTGATGGTGAAAAGTAGTCACATGATCACCAAATGTCTAAGTTCCAAGAAGTTCCTTGAGGCAGTAGGAAATGGGAGTGAGAATGATAAGAAGGGTGAAAGTTGGTTAATTTTTTTTTATATAGTATGAGGTGGCATGCTCTTTGGGCAAGAGATCCGAGGTCACAATGGGCAAGTCCATGACTAAAAAGTTCTGTTTTGATTTGTATTAGAGATAGGCGATCGATGCGGGAAGTCTATATGGGATGAGGAATTTAACTCCTTGAGGTCTTCGTGAAGGTGATCAATGCGGGAAACTTCAATTGCTCTCATTTTTTTCTTTGGAAGAGCTTTACATAGCTATCTTTCGAGGGAGCGATCTATTTTTGCAGCAGTAATTGTCGAGAAGAAGATGTCCTTTTGAGGGAGTCATCTTTTGAGTGGAATTTCGATGCGAGTTGTACCCCATGTGAGGGATTTGAAGTCATGGACAAGACCAAGGTGGAGAATAGGAATCTCATGTAAAGGCAAGGTGAAACGACCATGGAATCTCATCTAAAGGTAGATAAAAGTATCACTGAGAATCATGCTATGTGCGGTGCCGTGGTAGACATATTCAAGAGAAGATAACAAGTGACGGGTACTCACATGATTCTTGTTTAATCGTTGGTGAGGTGCATGAAGTGGATAGCACTCAAGGGATGAGCATGGAAAGAGACAAAAGGTGAGGTAGGACTACAAGTCAACAATAGAATGGTTGAAGATGCAAGGTGTTAAAGGGCTCAGGTTCAAGTTTACCATTGAGTGAAGATAAACGATAAGCACCTGATCCATAGGTATGAGTCACGATGTATGGTCCAAGCCAATTAGGAGCAAATTTTCCCTGTTTATTTTTTCTGCTTTAGTTACATGTTGATTTTATTTTAGGACAAGGTCACCAACTTGGAAGGTTCGTGCATGGACACATTTTTCGTAGGCACATTTGATACATTTTTGGTAAACTTGAAGGTGATCCAGAGCATTAAGATGACATTTGTCTAATAACTCCATATGTGCTAAACGGTCCTGATGAAATTCATCATCATTGAGCATGTCATGGAGAGAAATGTGGAGTGAGGGGATCTAGACTTTGAGATTTAGAACTGCCTCTGTACCGTAGACCAGAGAAAATGGTGTGGCCGAAGTGGAAGTGTGAATACTAGTATGGTATGCCCACATGGAAAAAGGAATGTGTGTATGCCAATCCTTCCCAGTATTGTTAACCAATTTCATAAGAATTTTGTTGAGGGTTTTGTTAGTGGATTCGGCTTGGTTGTTGGTTTGTGGGTAATAAGGTGATGAGAAACTAAGTTGAATGCCGAAGGCATCACAAAGTTTTTGCAATGTTTTATTTTTGAATTGTTTTCCATTGTCAGTGATGGGACAATGAGGAACACCAAAGTGACAAATGATGTGGTGGTTAATAAACTCACATATTTTCTTAGCTTTTGTGGAGATGAGTGGTATGGCTTCCACCCATTTTGTATAATATCCGGTAGCAATGATGATCCATTGATGGTGTTGGGAAGAATGGGGATTGATTTTTCCATCAAGATCCAAACCCCATTGAGAGAAGGGCCAAAGGTCACGAGCGACGATAAGGCATGACCGGGCGTATGATGAAGATTGGAATGTTGTTGGCATTTTACACAACATTTGACATAGTCACAACAATCATGGTTAAGGGTCATTCAGTAATAGCCTAGGTGAAGAATACGCTTAGGAACAGCAAGGCCACTGAAGTGACCTCCACATATGTTATCATGAACTTCCTTAATGGTATAAGGAATTTCAAAACTTGTGAGGCATCGTAAGAGAATCTTTGTCAAAGCCATGCTTATAAAGGATTCCCCGAATGACGTAACAAGAGACCTTTTTAAGGAAGGCGTGTTGTCCATTATGGGTGAGATCGGGGAGGCAAGATGGAGAGAGAAAGGTAGTCGAGTATCATTTTTACCAAAGGTCACTCGAGTCGGAGGTGACGGTTCCAATGGAGTAAACATCATGAGGTATACAAAAGGTGATTGGAGTCATTGTATGGTGACAAAGATTTTAGAATCGGCGGGTGAAGCGGGTATTTGGGAGGCTAAGCATTCCATGGTATCTATAAATTTGTTGGTTAAATGAGGGATGGTTTGAAGGGTGTAACGATCAAAGGTGGTCAACAGTATGTCTACATGATATTTATATTTTTGAATTATCTCGTTACGACATTGGTATATACCATTGACTTGGTTTACGACCAATTGAGAATCACCAAAGATGTTGATTGATTTGACATCTAGGGTGTAGGCGGCTTGGAGACCTAATACGAGTGCTTTGTATTCAGCAATATTGTTGGTGCATTCAAAATCTGGTTTAAAATACAAAGGCATGGGTTCACCATTAAGAGGAATGAGGATAATACCAACCCCACCCCACGCTGACACTTGGAACCATCGAAGAAGAGTGTCATTTGGTAAGGAGGTTCGTCTAGGAAAGGGTAGCAATTGACTCATCTAGAAAGTCAAAATTAGAGGGTTGATCCCTAGAAATAGGTGCATTGGCCAATTGGTTGGCAATAGCTTGGCCCTTGATGGACTTTTGATGAATGAATTTGAGGTCAAGATCAGCTAAAAGCATAAGCCATCATGCGACACACTGATTTTGATAAGGTTTGGCATACATGAAGTGTAAGGGGTCGGTGTTGGTCACAACATAGGTTTTGTGGTTGAGTAGGTAATGGTGGAGTTTAGTGGCAACAAAAACTAAGGCTAAGAAAAGTTTTTCGGGATGGGTGTATTAGGTTTCATAGTCCAAAAGAGTATGGATTATGTAATAAACCGTTTATTCCTTGTGTTGTTCATCATGATGAGCAAGCATGGCTCCCAAGGAATGATCGGTAGTTGAGATGTATAGGTAAAAAGGTTAATTGTCTTTAGGTGGAATGAGTACAGGTGGTTGGAGAAGGTATTGTTTTAAGGCCTCAAAAGATTTGTGGCAGTCATCATCCCATTTAAAGGAGACATCATTTTTTAGCAGATGATGAAATGGTTGACATCGATAAGATAATCATGAAATGAAATGGAGAATAGACTATAACTTACCTTGCAGGCTACAAAATTGTCTAAGGTTAGTAGGCAGAGGAATTTCAAGAATGGCGTTGACTTTAGCAAGGTCGAATTCTATACCATGTAGGGAAGCGATAAATCCCGGGAGATTTTACGAGAGAACCGTGAAGATGCACTTCTTAGGCTGAAGGTAGACACAATATTTAATGAGACGGTCAAAGATGGTTTTGAGGATGGCAAGGTGCTCGGAGCAGCATTTAGATTTGGCCAAGAGATCATCCACGTAATCTTCCAATATGTGATGCATGATGTCATGGAAGATGTAAGTCATAGCCCGATGATATGTGGCACCGGTGTTTTTAAGGCAAAAAGGCATGACTCGATAGCAGAAGGTCCCCTAAGGGGTGATGAATGAGGTTTTGTGTTGATCTTCTGGGGCAAGAAAAATTTGGTTATAACCTAAGAAGCCATCCATGAGTGATAGCATCTCATGACCAGTGGTAAGGTTAACCAGTTGATCAATACTAGGTAAGGGAAAGTCATCTTTCGGGCAGGCTAGATTGAGGTCACGGAAGTCCATGTAAATGTGGAGTCCCCCTGTTTCTTTAGTGACATGGACAATGTTATAAATCCAACGAGGATAATTAATGGGTAAGATGAAGGAAATGGAAAGAAGGCGTTGAAGTTCTTCTTTGACGAGAAGGGCAATACGAGGGTGCATTTTCCTCAGCTTTTTTTTATGGGTTTGGCATCGGGAATGGTTACGATATTATGGACCACTATGGTGGGGTCAATATTGGGCATGTATTTATAAGACCAAGTGAAAGCATGGTTATGATCTTTGAGAAAAGAAGTGATGGCTTCCGACCGATGAATATATGAGTCTTCTACACCAAGTTAGGTGAGTATAGATTCATCATCCTAACATTGAACGACATTAATTGAACGTGTATCATCATCGATCAATTCGGGATATAGGAAGGGAAGAGTGGAAGGGCTCTCGCCTCGCATTGATAAGTCAGAGGCCCCAAGGAAATGGTGGTTATAAAAAAAAATTTAGGAGGGATAGATTCAGGATCCATTGACTTCGTCGGTGAGGGTGATGATGAAGGTGGAGCAGGTGAAGGTGGAGAAGGGCTAGTGTCCTTAATGAGTTCAATGCGAGCTGTTTGGTAGGTGGTTCGAGAAAGCCGATACCACTACGGTTGTTATGTTTTTGGGTGGTACATGGAATAACGGTATTACGGCCTTGCTCATAAAAGCCAAAACCAAAACTCTTCCATGTACATCGGTGCAGGAAGGTATGGGTGAAACGGTGATTGGTGAGAGACTGGAAGTTAGTGGAAAATGGGCGAGTTTGTCGTGGTTCGGGTGTATAAATGGTAGTATAGAGTCCCCATAGGTGAGATTGAGTACGGATATGAGGAGGACCATAAAGGAGGCTTTCTCCTATACGGTGATCATAACAAGGGTATTGGTGAATACTTCCATACTCTTGTGGAGTAAGGAATGTGTTGACACTATATAGGCAGTACTCCCCCAGAGTGAGGCATTGAAAAACACCTTCCAAGGGATCGGTGGTTGGTATGTAGGTAGTTGGAATGGATGAAGTGTCGGAGGTCGATGCGGAGGTAGAGCTAATGGATTGGGAAGCTGATGGGTCAGCCATGGAGGTTGGGGCAATGGTAGGAATGGAGGAGGTATGTGCGGTTGAAGCAGTGGTTGTGCTGGTAAGTGGAGGTGTAGGTGAAGAAGTAGCGGTTGTGGAGGTAGATGACTTAATAGGTATGAGCACATCATTGGGTTAGTAAAGCATGTTGCATGTTTTAAAAGGTGATGGGTCAACTAGAATGGTATAGGTGTGTCCTTCATGTTTGAACTTTACACAATGATGCAAAGTGGAAGGAACGCATGACCCATGAGCGAATCCAAGGTCTGCCAAGCAACAGGTTATATTGGAATTTCCCCTCCAAGACGTAAAATAATTCTAGAATAGTGCAAGGCCCACGCAAATGTGGAGAATGGTAGTGCCTAGTGTAGAGGTGATAGTGTCATTGAATGAATGTAACATGACGGGATGTTTTTGCATGTAATTGTCGGTATGCATATTTGAGAAAATGCATGGGATGAAATGATGTTAGTCTTAGCACCCCATCAATCATCACACGACGCGTACCGTGTGTCATCGATGTGGACAGAGAGATGAAGAGGTTTGGGTCCGGGTCATCATTTTGGTGTGGTGCGATTTCTTCCTCTAAGAAGTTAAGGAGGCTACTTGGTGAATAGGGTGGGGCGAAGATGAAGGTGGTAATTTGGTGAGAAAGGCTACATGATGGGGTGTGATAATGGAGGCTACGGGTGTAGGGTCATTAGGTAAAACCTCAATAGATTGAAGAACCTCCATGAGAGCTTAGCGATGGGATTCTAAGGTTTGAATGAGGTCATATAAGGACATTTTGAGGGGAGATTGGTGTAATTGTTTGAGCATGGTGTGATGTGTGACGCCATTAGAAATGGGGTACGTGGGGCCGCGGATAGTGATTTTAGGTATGGGTGTAGATGGTATGTTGGGTATAGGATTGGTTGGTGGGTCGGTTTCCTTTTCTTTCCCTTATCCTTCTAAGCACGTGTAGTGATGTGTATCATGTTGATTTAAGGGGATTCATTAAATGGAGAAGGTGTAGGATGAGTGGTATAATGACATGACGGGAAAAAACCTACTGGAGGAGAAAAGCCTTATGAAGTGAGAGGCGAACACAATGACATTTAGGTGATGGTGCAGAAAGTTCTCTGATGTGAACCATGTTAATTTTGAATCTTGGGGGTGGCTCTAGGAGCTATGGAGGTGGAGGTCATGGTTTTGAGCGGGAAGTGTGGGAATGGGTGTCGGTGTAGTAGGGTCCTCGTCGAGAAGGTTGTCGTCATCAAAGTTGGCTTCCAGAGGACACAACTGGATAAGGATGGTTTTCAAGGCCTTGTAGTTCTCCACATCATGCCCTAGCACATCTTTGGTAGGTGCAAATTTTAGTATCACCAAACCCTTTTGGCTTGGTTTTGAGGGGGTAGTAAGGTCTGAGTGGTGGTAATGTGATGATAGATGTCTCAAGGAGGTTGGTTAAAATTTTGGCATAGGACCCTGCTAGTGGATCACAATGGGAAGTGAACGTGGGTTTGGGTATAGGTGTGGTTGATTATTGAGGAATGGTCTTTGGAGGAGGAGGAGCGGATCGAGCTATGGTTTTGGGTGCTAGCGTGGTTTTGGGTGTCGGTCATGTTTGTTTAGGTAGGGGTATAGTAGATGAATGGGCAGGAGGGTGTGTGGCTTTTTGACTACCTTATTGTGGGGTAGCAGAGTTTTGTTTTTGGGTTACACCTTCTTGGGTAAAGGTGATATGGGTGTATGAGGTCTAGAAGGAAAATAAAATGGGGAAGAGGGTGAGTTATCCATGGGGATAACGGGGTGATGTGAAGGTAGATGACGCGGGTCGTGTATGGGGTGTGAGAGATAGCGGCGAAAGTGTAGTGAGTAGTGAAGAAATAGGTGAGGGTATTGGAGGTATGGGGGTAGAGATGCTACAAGTGCAGGTTTAAGTTGTGTTGGGCGTGCTGGGTAGGTTAGAGGTTTGTGAGGAAGGATTTGGGTTGTTGTGTTTTTGGTTTATTGATGGGTGGAGCTTTCTTGACCATGTTGGGAAGCGAGGTCCTAAGATAGATGGGACAGTGCGAGTGTGATTAACATAGCGGGGTATGAGTTCTATGGGTTTTGTGCTTATGTTTGGGTGTTGGAGTAGGTGTGGTGTTGACTTTGGAGGATGTAGCTAAATCTAGTTTGATAGGTGGATGAGTAAGGTTGGTGATTGGGGTGACCCCTAAAGTGGTAATAGGTTTAGTCGAGGAAGATGCCATAGGTGTGGGTTTGGGTTTAGATATAGGTTGGGTTATGGGTAAGGGTGTGGTTTGAGATATGATAGGTGTCGTGGAAGGATTTGTGATAGAGGTGGTTGTGTTTGGTTCGATTGGTCAAAATATTTTTGGGTAGATAGTGGAGGTATCAGTAAGTGACCTTTGCATCTACGTTAAGACAGGAAGTAAAAGGCACCCCATAGTAAAGCCCTATCCACATAATCTAAGTGATCAGCCAAACATGAGAATGGCACGTTTGTAGGTGGAGTTGATGAGGGCCTAATGGAAATTCCCATAAAATGTGTCTTAGAGATAGGGAATTGGCTAACTTCATCTTAGTGGGTAAGAGAGCGAGAAAGTAGGTTTGCGGGATTTTGGGTAGATGATGGAGTGCTATACCAAGAAGCAAAGGTATCTCAACTAGGTCTATGATAGGAAAATAAGATGATGGGTGCTCCTTTGTAGGTGGAGGAGATGATGAGATCTCTTCTATGGGTGGAGGAGGTAAATAAGTATCTTTCGTGAACCGAAGAATCTTGTGGGTATCGAGTTCTCTAAGTAGAGAAGCCAAATATGAAATGGTCTTGATGTTAGTGGAAGATTCCTCCATATGTGAGGAAGGAGGTGAAAGGTGTTCCTCAATGGGTGAAGGAATAGGGAGGTTGGTTACGATGTGGAAGGAGGACTTCGGGCTAGAATCTCCTTTATGGAAGGAATATGGGGTAATTGGGAAGTGCAAGTACGTCATTAAAAATAGCATGAACCTCGTGGGTATGGGTATCATGAGTTGAGGTCTCACCGATTTGATCGGATGAAGGGGCATGATTAGAAAATGGTTTCTTGAAGATGTGTAGGTTTTGGTTGGCGGTGCGTTAGGTCTTGAGAATTTCTTGGACAATATTTTTGAAAGTGATGCAATTTTCGTCACTATGACCCTTTACTCAATGATAGTTCTGAGAATTCATGTTCTTTATACCATGCGGGCATGGGGTAAGCGAGTCAAAACCGTGTGTGGTTTTATAGGTGGAAGGGTGATGGCTCGGATTTGATAAACTTTTCTAAGATAGAATATTAAGGTTCCCAATTGAGGTGTATTTGTTATTCTTATGAATTGAAAATTTGGACGGTGAGTGAGAGATTAGATGAGGGGTAGCTTTGATTTGTGGATGAGTCGGGCGGCCTTAAGTACCCTTTGTGTGAGCAGTGCCCTTAGCTTTTGAATAATTTTTTTTTGGTTTGGAAGAAGAAGAGGTATTATTCAACTTGAATGCTGAATTCTTAGTGTGTAATTGGATTTTCTTCTCTTGATGGCTCGAATCTCTAACTTTCGTGCCATAGTGAATGCTTCATCGAATGTTCAAAAGTGCGGACTGCATGAGTCGGTGAGATATGTCTAGCACAAACCCATGTGAAGATATCGATGAGTTCTATTTGTGGCGGTTGGAAGGTGAGTTGGTTGATCGAAGCTACGCGAGGAAAAAAATCATAATAGATTTGTCTTCATATTGGTGCATGGAGTATAGGTCGGTCATAGTAACCTTCTTAACGATTTTGATAGAGAAATGATCCAAGAAGGCTTGGGCTACTGATTAAATGAGAATATAGAGTGTCAGGTAACCCACTATACCAATCTAATGCAAGTCTAGTGAGGGACATGGGAAAGGTTCTCAAGAGCAAAACATCATCGTGAGCAATCAGATAACACCCATGTTTGAACCAACACAAATGTTGTTGCGGGTCTTCTTTGCTATTGAAACGATTGAATTTAGGAATCTCCCAATGCATGGGGTATGGATGAATAGGAATGGATGGGTGGATGGGTTCATTACAAATCTTGTCATAGGTGAGAGTGTTGCGGGAGGCGAGCGCGCCTCCAATGTTTACATCTTGTCCAACATCAATTTGATTAGGTCATTGGTAGGTTGCGATGATTGGGTGCCTCCTATAGCGTGAGAGGGTTGGTTTTGGGCATATAACGGGGTGGCACTCTAGTGTATGGTGCTGCCATGTAGGTTGATTGAGAAGAAGGCAGTGAAACAGGGGGTACATACCTGGAGGGAATAATAGATGAAACGGGAGGTGGCGATAGTATGTATATGGAGGTGGAAGGGTCGTGGTAACCCTAGTGGAAATGGGGGCTAATGATTGTGGAATGGAAAGTACCATGTTCTAAAAAGGGGTTGGGGTCATGTTGATGTCGAATCACAGCACCCCGAAGATATACTGCAACACGATGGGTTGAGACTCTCGGTGACGATTATATAACATGGAGCTTTTCCCAAGTGTGGGACCTTGCGAAATCGGAAAAGCTCTGCGGATGAAGGCGGTTCCTATTCCTCTATTCGGATGCACACGTAGAAGATGCAAAGGGTTTACTAAAAACCTAATCTAACTTGCCAAGGAGATAGGGGTAAGAAAATGCATAAAATAAAACCTAAACTACAAAGGTGATGCACCGAGGAATGAAGAACACTGTCTTGCCAATAAACACGAGACCATAAAATGCAATACAAGATCATACAGAGATAGCAGATCCATAGTGAAAGATCGGGGGATGCAAATGAATATAGAGAGGGTTGATAATTATCCTGAGACATGCATTAATTTCTCCAAAGATTGATACAAGACACTGTAATATGCCAAGAGGCAAGGTTGCATTACAGTTTCAAATGGGAGGTTTTAACTCCACAAGTTCACCTGCCAAAGAGAAGAAGGGAGGGGAAAAACAGAAATGTCCAACCTTTAGAAAGAAGCCCCTCCCTACAATTTATAGGAAGAATGAGAGAGAAAAGAGAGAGAAAATTGAAATCTGCCCCAACCACCTCCAGAATGCACTTAACTCATCTCATAATGATGGTAGGTGAGAACCCAGTGAACCCAAAAGTGGCGAACTGTATTTTGCATTTTTAAGAATTTGTTCTCATCCAATTAAAGATATCCAATCGTAGTTGGATAGAGGACCTCGTAAGATTTCTGAAAAGTCCAACCTTGCATGAATCCGAGCTCCCAGTCAAAAGTTATGGCCATCTGAATATCTGCGCCAGGGTCTGCTTCCTGTCAGCGCTCAAAATGTTGCGCCTCTTGAAGGTGCGCCAAGGGCGCATTCATGTGTGTGTCTTCATCCTCTTCCATGCGCCAAGGGTGCACCATTTACCTTATCGACACTCCGTGTCGTGCACCCATTCTATGCGCCTTGGGCACACCATTTCCTCTGTCGACACTCCGTGTCGTGCGCCCATTCTGTGCGCCTTGGGCGCACCATTTCCTCTGTCGACACTCCGTGTCGTGCGCCCATTCTGTGCACCTTGGGCACACCATTTCCTCTATCAACACTCCATGTCATGCACCCATTCTGTGCGCCTTGGGCGCACCATTTCCTCTGTCGACACTCCGTGTCGTGCACCCATTCTATGCGCCTTGGGCGCACCATTTCCTCTGTCGACACTCGTGTCGTGCGCCCATTCTGTGCGCCTTGGGCACACCATTTCCTCTGTCGACACTCTGTGTCGTGCGCCCATTCTGTGCACCTTGGGTGCACCATTTCCTTTTGACACTCGTGTCGTGTGCCCATTCTGTGCGCCTTGGGCGCACTCATTTCTCTGTCGACACTCCGTGTCGTGCGCCCATTCTGTGTGCCTTAGGCGCACCATTTCCTCTATCGACACTCCGTGTGGCGCCTTGTCTCTGTGCACCTTGGGCGCACCATTTCTCTCATCGACACTCCGTGTCGTCGGCGCCTTCGATCGTGTGCCTTGGGCACACCATTTCCTCTGTCGACACTCAGTGTGTCATGCGCCCATTCACGTGCGCCTTAAGCGCGCACCATTTTCCTCTGTCGACACTCCGTGTCGTGCCCATTCTGTGCACCTTGGGCATGTCAGGGATTTGAGCTTCTTTGATTTCTCCATTCTCCTGCTTGTCTATATCTACCCGGGGAAAAGATATATACAACAATTTGGCGACTCAATGGGATCACCTGCCTGCTAGGTAGAAGATCAGTGGCCTTTTAGCAATCCATTGGGCATGGAGTCATAAGCAATAACCTGAAACCAACCGATATCTCGATCTGAACACGATACCGCAACTTTTTCTCGCGACATTCTGAATTGTAGAAATCAACCTGAGAGCAACAAAACCTGTGCCGGAGCACTTAGGGAAACAGAAACCTAACTACCACAAGACAATGTGCATACGCACTTAGAGGAATTGAAATCTAGGCTAATATTTACAAGGGTAAACCCTTTTCTTTTAGTAGCAATGTTTAAGATGGATTCCGTTAACCGGAATCGGGAATTCTCCTCCATCCAAAGTAGACAATTGGAAGGCATTACTACTTTTACATCCCGTGACCATGTAGGGGCCACTCCAAATGGCATCAAACTTGGAATGCCTTCCTGGTTTTGCCCGATCTGCATCCCATTTCAGAACTAGGTCTCCTTCCTGGAAGGTCCTTGCTCTTGCTTTCTTATCAAACCATATTTTTACTAAGGCCTGATCTTTCTCAATTGTTTGAACTGCATGTTCTCTAATTTCTTCCAATTCCATCAACTCTGCATACCTGGCTTCCATTGGTTCAAACTCAGCCAACTCCAACTGCTTCATGAACTCCAATGTAGGCAGTTCTAATGATATAGGCAATACTGCCTCTTTTCCATAGACCAACTTGTAAGGGGAATTACTTGTAGACCTCTTTGGTGTTATTCTATCAGCCCATAATGCTGATTTTAGCTTGGTATGCCATGTTCTTTGATTTTCGTCCAGAGCCCTCTTGATGATTCTTAGCAAATTTTTGTTCGTGGACTCTACCTGTCCATTACCCTGCGGGTAATAATTTGAAGAGGTGCTCAAATAGATTCCATTCTTGACAGCCCATTCTGTAATCCTAGAACCTATAAATGCCAATGCATTTATGCGATATGATAGTGGCGGTACACCAAACACGGTCACTATTCCTTCATAAAAGTCTAGTATGTTAGACTCATTTGCTTCTTTGAGCGCTCTTTGCTTGGTCCACTTGGTGAAATAGTGCATTCTTTGTGAGGATCCACTTGTGGCCTTGGCTCGAGTTTGGGTTGATGACCCCGAAGAAGTCCAATCCCCATTGCATAAATGGTTGGTCAACGAGAATTGGGTGCGATGGAAGTCTGCTAGTCTTTCTTTGCTGTGAAGAGTGCACATTTCTTGCACTTTCTTATCCATGTATAGTAGTCCTTTGAAGACCTCGGCCAATAATACCCTGCCTTCATTATCTTGAGAGCTATTACTCGTGGGCGAAATGTCCTCTCGAGAATCTCCATCGTGAAAATCTCGTAACACCCTCTCAATTTGACTTTGTCCCAATGCACCTCAATAGAACTCCATTGATGTCTTTCTTAAACAAAACACCACCAACAAGCACATATGGAATGGCTTGTAATCTGAAATATCTCCTCTTTGCTTTTCTCATTTCTAGAGGGCATAGGCACATGTATCTCAGGAAGTGTATCACATTACGAGTCCAACAGTCGAGGAGTGGGCACATCATCATTTTCTTGTTCTTGGTTATCTGTAGTACCAAGACAGCTTCTTTTTCATCACTGCTTCAACTTGTTGACTCAAGGCTAAAGCTGCTCACATAGTCCCTTCCCACGTACTAGTCTGGTGACCTTGATCTCGATGTCATATTCCATGACACGGGTTATCCATCTACACGTTTCTCATTCGAGATCCTTGTTTAGAAGGAAGTCCTTGACTCCCGCATGAGAGACCAATAATTGGATCTTGTTGTTTGAGACTAGGTACTTGAATTTCTTTAAGCTCCTAATTACTTGCAAGGACATGCTTTTGATGAAAGAGTACCTAGTTTTGTATTCCTCCAAGCCTTGGTGAAGAAAGTAACTGGTTGTTCTAATCCTCTTTGTTTTGTTGTACTAGGATTGCAAAATCATGTCTCCACCACCGAAGGCATATAACGAAGTCCTTGAGAAGTGCGGATTAACGAGAGTCGGAGCTTGAGATATAGCCTCTTTATTGCCTCAAAACTTACCTTGCCTTTAGATGTCCACTTAAATCCATGCTCTTCTTTAACATCTGCGTTATTGGCTTTATGAGAAGCAGACCAAAAGTTTGGAACAAACCTGTGGACAAAATTGATCCTTCCTAAGAAGCTTTGAAGAGCCTTCTTGTGACTTGGCAATGGAAACACTCGAATTGCTTCAACTCTTTCTGGGTCAATCATCAATCCCTCCTTTGAAACAATATGGCCTAGAATTTTTCCTTCGTGAGCCAAGAATATGCATTTTTTGGGATTCAATGATACCCCAAATCTTCTACACCTCTAAAATACCTGCCTCAGATGAAAGAGGTGATCCGCTGCATTTTTGGAGAATACAGTGATGTCATCAAGATATATCAAAACTATTTTATTGATCAATCCCTTAAATGCCATATCCATTGCCCTTTGGAAAGTGGCTCCAGACATTTGATAGCCCAAATGGCATCTTCTTGTAGCCATAGGTGCCCCATTTGGTGGTGAAATCCATCTTGAACTAGTCATCTTCTTTCACCATTATTTGATTATTGTACCATCAGAGAGAGAGAATCTCTCGGGCCGGATACCACTTGCAATATTTGTTCCATTGAAGAAGTGGGTAATGGTCTTTGAGAGATGCCTGTTGAGGTCTCGAAAGTCCACACACAACTTGATTTCTCCACTCTTCTTCTACCGAGGAACCAATTTTGCAACCCAACTTGAGTGCTTGATCGGGAATATAATGCTTTGCCTCTATTAGCTTATTTAACTCTTTCTTCATTAGAGGCTCAATGTGAGGGTTGGCCGGTCTGCGCTTGTTTCACTTATGGGCTTAGCATTTTAATCCAATTCTATGGTATGTTGTGCCTAATTTGGATTGAATCCTCTCAAGTCTTCATGGCTCCAAGCGAAGACATCTAGAAATTCTTGGCAAAGATGTATGAAATCTGATTTCTCCTGCTCAGTGGCCACTTTACCAATTTGAAGTGTTTTGCCTTCCCCAACCAGAATTGGCTTTGAATCTTCTCTCTTGACCTGTATGTTAGCCTTTTCCTTATGGAACTAGTCGTTAGGGTTGAAGATAGACTCCAATGTTACTAAACCCTTGGGAAGCTTGTTTGTCGCAGCTACAATACTTGATCCCCACCGTCTTGCTACTCTAATGCCCCACGATTCCTAGCTGAGAATTCAGCCTCTTCTTGCAAAAAATTGATGATCTGTTGATCATTCTCAAACACCTACCAGCTTTTGTTATTATCTGGAACTACTGGCCTCACAATCACATGGATATGTGGTTGTGTTTTCCCCTTCGATGTTATCAACCACATCAAGCGTTTCTCCAACTTCTGCGAGCCTATCCACCGCTTCATTTTTCTTCCTAGGTATGGACGCGATGTTGAAAGCTTCGAAATCCTCAATGAGGTCCCATACCCTATTCTTGTAGTCCTTGATAGAGTCATTCTTTGTAGCATGTTGTCCCCCGACTTGGTTGATAATTATCTCGCTATCTCGAACACTGCAAGTTCTTTATGCCCTTTTTCCAGCCCAATGATAGTCCATGAATCAATGCCTCATATTGATTTGTGTTGTTTGAACAGGAAAATGAAACGAAAAGCTGAAAAAAATATTTGATGTCTTGTGGTGAAATCAACATTGCACCACCTCCAGCACCTTGTCTACTTCTCGAACCATCGAAAAATAGTTGCCAAACTTCATTTTCATCCTTTTGTTCAGGTTGAATGATGTCGGGAATGGGTGAATTTTCTTCATGTACACAATACATGCCCAATTTAGATTCTTCAATTTCCTTATATGGGTCAAATTCATGACTCTTGTTTGCCCATTCATCCAAAGTCAAATCAGGAATTCCCTCGACCTTAGTACCTGTTTCTAGATCATTTGAACACTCCTCCTGATCAAAGGCTAAGCAATTTACATTGATAGGACTTGGCACATGAGGTTCAATATGGAAATTGGTAATTGGTTTGACCTGATTGTTGCTTTGGCCCCATACCTCGTCCTAAAAATCATGTGTGACCAATATGCGAGATAAATATCCACCGATTTTGTAGTGAAGTCTCTTGATAGACACAACCACAAAGAGTGGCGGAAGGTCAATCACGAGACACATCTTACAAAGCTGTAACATTAGGAAAGCATGTAGTGTTAGCTTAATCCCTTTATGACCCAACTATTTGAACTATTGTTCCATCTAGCTATATGACTCCTTTCAACACTTGCTCATACTTGAGACCAGTTGATCCACTATTTACTTCGGCATCATCTGAACTACTTGCCCATGAATCGATCATACAATTGTGTACTAAGTGGTTCCCAATGATTAATGACACATAGAATGGTGGAGGCTTCAAATTCTTACCTTGTTGACCTCCCATTCCCGATTGCCTTGCATTAGTGAGAACTTTCTCCTATCCCGGTTTGATTGGTTGAAGCAGACTAATTAGCCATTGCGAGCTTGCATAAATCTCTTTGACCCGAGATGGATAAAGATTCCCACATGGAAATATTCACATGTGTCTTCTTTATTTGATCGATGATGTTGAAAGGGGATGATCTGTCGTTTTGTTGTCCCTTACTTGGTGCAAACCTTTTCGGAGCTTGAATAGGTGCATGTGTTGCTACAACAGGTACCTTAGGCTGATTTTGCACATTTGGAACTACATTTGGTCTACTAACCCCTTGTTGTGTAGGAGTGGGTTGAGAAACAACTAGATTAGATGGTTTCCCCTCTTCTATGCTTCTCTTCTTTGACCGTGTGTTGACAGCCACGCCTTGAAAAGGTTGTTGGTTAACTCCACAAAAGTCTTCCATTTGCCAATTGGCCAACGTGGTTTCTGTTGGAGGTGCTTCTTGTTGTGTTTCTTGTTGTTGATTCCCTACTTGGCTTGGTTCTTGAGACACACCAATGGTTTGCACCATCAAGGCTTGATTTAGTGCACCATTGAAACATGCTGACTGATTGTGAGGTAGATTGCAAGGGTAACACTAGTCGTACTCCTATGCCATGTTATTTTGTGTTGGAACCAAGGCTCTTGAGGATGTCGTGCATTTGGATCATATGGTCAGAAATGGCCTGGTAGCTTGAGGTTGTCCCTGGTTTTGGTTTTGATTTGCAGCCTAAGTTGGTGGTCTATTTTGTTGGTATGGGGGCCTAGCTTGGTACTGCGCTTGAGGCTGATACGGTCTAGCACTTTGAGCTTGTTGTCTTTTGATAGTCATCATCTCATTTCAAGGTTACTGCATGTGATTGTTTCATAACCTCCTGTAATTCCTTTGAAGTATTTGAAGAATTCGATGCCTCATTATTGCTTTGATTTCTAGGAGTTGGAATGGGATTCAACTATGGTGCTTGACTGGTTGTAGGATTTCCCATATCCGGATAGAGAGGCATTGGTGGCCTTGGTGCAAGCTTGCCAGCTTGGATCAAATAGTTCTATGCTCTGATAGATGTGTCATAGGCCCCTGGAAGTGTTGTCCTCCCATTGATTGGATTATCATGGCTATGTCTAAATTTATGGCCTTTAAGAAATAAAGGAATGTGCCTCAATGGTTAGTCTAATAGCTATTGGAATCCTGTCCCATGTCCATTGGAATCTGAAGTTGAAATATTTCATTTGTTCGTTAGGAGCTCTTTTGATTGTTGTCAGTTGTTCCAATAAAGACAAATTGTTTTCCCTCTCCCCGAATTGGTTACAAAGAGCTGAACAAAGTTGGTTCTAATTCGTAATAGACCCTATTGTTAGGCTCCTAAACCATTGTAAGGCTTTACTCTTAAAATATGAAGCCAACAACTTGACCATGACATCCATTTCATGGATTGCACATGCATTATTGGCAATATATCTACGGATGTGGTCGATAGGAGTAGTATGATTTTCTCCTATGAAATAGGGGATATTCTTTAGCACTGCAACTGGAACCTGATTCTAAGCATTTAGGGTGAGTGGACTACTTCCCGTGAAATTGACAAAGGGATTCGGTGGTAGATGTGCCATTATGATTGGCCTAAGAAATCTGGTTGATGTGAGAAAAGGTCTACCAGGTGGAGGTGTAGACAAAGTCCGGTTAGGTGGAGATGGTGATCCTTGTGGTTCTCTTCCTCTCCTTCCTCTTCCTGGTGATAGTTTCAAGTAGACAAATAGTCCCTCTTCTCAAGTATCAGACCTGGTTCGAATTCTTCTCATGTACCTGGGTAACTTTTGTTGCTACACCATTGAATTCTATCCCTTCGAAGTCACCAGATGTGTTAGAGAACGAGCCTCAAAAGGCTAGATTCTACCAAGTTACACACCAAACCTAACAATATTAAAAATATAATTTAAAACTTTGAAGGACCCGGAAGATACAGTTCTTCAATTCGGTTATCGGGTCTTGTTGTGTAGCTACTAATCCCTGAAAGGTATAGGTGAAACTCAGGTCATGCAAGGCAACTTACAAAACACGAAATACACCGTGTCGGAACTTGGGACATGCTTGACACCTGGGAAAACCCAAAATACTAAAAACTATGAACTTTGAAAGTCAAAATCTAAGAATACCCTTTTGAATATTATCCCTCGATCAATCAATTGGTAAAATTTTGACTTGTTTTGAGCAAGTTAAGCCCTTGAAAATTGATTTTGGAGTTCAGCCTATAAGGTAAACAAATCCAAAATTGTAAAACTTGCAATTTCTAAGTCCAAATTTCTTGAAAATTCCTTCAAATATTGTGGAATGACCTCTTGGTCCCATCGGGCATGCCAAAAGCTGTTGATGTCAAATCACAAGCACCCCCTAAATGTCCACAACTCGATGGGTTGAGACTCTCGGTCCAATTGCATAACATGGAGCTTTTCCCAAGTGTGGGACCTTGCGAACTGGGAAATCTCTCCGATGAAGGCCAGTTCCTATTCCTCTGTTCGATGCACACATAAAAATGCAAAGGGTTTACTCGAAAACCTCATCTAACTTGCCAAGGAGAAAGGGTAAGAAAATGCATAAAAATAAACCTAAACTAACAAAGGTGATGCACCTTTGAGGAATGAAGAACACTGTCTTGCCAATAAATGCAAACCATTAAAATGCAATGAAAGATCATGCATGAGATAACCAAATTTGCAAAGTGATAAATCAAGAGGATGTAAATGAACACGAGAGAGGGTTGAGAATCATCCACGAGAAATACATTATTTGCTCCAAAGATTTATCAATACACTACAAAATGCCAAGAGGTAAAGTTGCATTATAGTTTTAGATGGGAGGTTTGAACTCCACAAATTTTCCCCGCCAAAGAGAAGAAGGAGGGGCAAAACAAGAATTTCCAACCTTTAGAAAGAATCCCCTCCTTACAATTTATAGGAAGAATGAGAGAGGGAAGAGAGAGGAATTCCAAATCTACCCCAACCACCTCCAGATTGTATTTAATTCATCTCATTATGGTGGTAGGTGAGAACCCTAGCAAACCCAAAAAATGGCGAATTGTATTTTGCATTTTTGAAGAAATTTTTCTCACCCAATTAAATATATCTAATTGTATTTGGGTAGAGGACCTTGTAATCTTTCTCGAAAATTCCAACCTTGCGTGAATCCAAGCTCCCTGTGAAAAGTTATGGCCATTTGAATATCTGGGTCAGGGTTTGCTTTCTATTAGGTTCGGGTGTCAACGCTCAAAATGTTGCACCTCCTGAAGATGCACCTTGGTGCATCCATCCTCATGTCAACATACTCTTAAGTGCACCATAGGTGCTGAAAATGTGGTGTTGATGCTTGCAACCTGCGCCAAGGCGCAACCTTTTCATGTCGATGTTTTTAACTTGCACTGTGGCGTAACCTTTTTCATGTCGTTGTTTTTAACCTACACCACAAGGCAACCTTTTTCATGTTGATGTTTTTTAACTCGCACTGTGGTGCAACATTTTTCATGTCAATGTTTTTAACCTACGCCGTGGTGTAACCTTTTTCATGTCGACATTTTTTAACCTGTTGTGGGGTTCATAAATAAATGTCAGGTTTTGAGTTTCTTTTATTTCCATATTCTTCTATTTGTCCATATTTACCCGAGGAGGGAGATATATACAACAATACCACCAATACTTGTTTGTTGTCTCTATCACGATACTTGGGTGCTTAGCCCGGTAGTTCTCGACCGCTACGTATCCATGCCATATATCCATAGAGGCTCTAATATCTCTGCGTCTTACCCTTGTTGTTAGGGTTCTGTGGGAAATATCTCTAATGATGTCTAGTAACACCACAACCATAACAATTGTTTGGTCCTCTCTAGTGGGATGCGGCCCAATTGGTAATCTAGAGGTTCGAGTGGTGGATCCTAATGATAAGCTCACAGTTGCCTGAGGTCTCTCGACGAGCTCCTACCGAATGAACTCTCGGTGCACCTTGTGTCCTAATGGGACCTCTAGGATGAGGCCCCATACTCCATCCCCTCTATGCATCGAATCTTTGAGGAGGTCTGTAAGGTGGGTGGGTCTATTGCTGCTGAGGTGGTTGTTGTGGTGGCCTAAACAAAGCCTATCCTAAACTCGGTATGCCACAAGGAGGAGGAACTAACCCCTCGATTTACTATCTTACATTTGTTGGATGTGGCTCTGAACTCTATCTCTATCATGTTGCGTCTTCCCCATGTCTCCTCTATAATATAGGCCTTCTCCACGACCTCAACTAATGTCTATGGGTAGTGAATGCACACCGTGCCACCTAAATCAAAAATCAGGCCCCCGATGAACCTATGAATCATGCCTTCTCATCATGTATATAGTTGATGTACTGGAGTAGGTCTAAAATTGACTCTCATACTCAACTATAGTCATCGATGCCTAACGAAGGTTGTGAAACTTGTCTATCTCGCCACTATATAAACCTCTGGGAAAATACCTACTCCTGAAACACTCCTCAAATAGCTCCTAGGTAACTATCTCCGAGTCAACATGGAGCTTTTTCTCCTCGATCCTCCACCATACTCTTGCTCCATCCCTTAGAAGATGGATCACAACATGATATTTCATGTTGTTAGTACAAGGGTAGAGCTTGAAGCATATTATCAAGCTCACCAACCAGGCCTATGCCTGAAAACCTCCAGTATCACCGAGAATAGTGTAACGGTCATAGCTTTAGGAACTCCATAATATGGTCTCCGTAATCGATGTCCTAGCGACCCCTAGGTCTCTCTCGAATGCTCTGCTCCCTCTCTATCTAGGCTCGAGACATGTCCCCGTGACCTAAGATCTTTTCCCCATGCACTCTTTGTGGTGAGTCTTCCCTAACCGACTCCACGCAGAAGTTTTCTTCCTATACTCCTCGTTGTGTCGAGGGGATACATGGGCCTCCACTGATGGCTCCATGTCATGTCTAGAAAATTTTCCTCCCAAGGGCTCTCCTCGTAAATCATCATTGATGTCCTGAAGTGTCTATAAAATCTAAGGTAGAATGGCCACTACAGCCTACTCTAGAAGTGGTACATCTAGGTCTATGTGAAAAGACCCCTTATCTGATCCATGCCTCCTGCATAGATCAAGGCGAGAGTTAGTTCATTGTTCTAGGTCTTGTTTCAATTTTTTATGTTTTCTAAATTTATCCAAATATCAGCTAGTGTGGTTTTCTAGATTCAAAAGAACAATTTTGCACTAGGTTAAAAGTTCATGTCTCATGTTTTCTAGGTGTGCCCAAGGGTCCAAGATTTGAACCCATGGCTCTGATACCAAGTGTAACGCCCACAAAAATGATGTTCTAGGAACACACTTCAACCTAACACTTAACCCGAAAATTGTGACTATTTTTTTTTTTAAGTTATAAGAATGTTACAAGGGTGCTTGACCCCTTAGGGTTCATTAAATTAACTTACACTACTAAACTCAACTTTATGATTGAAGAACCAGGTCTAGTTAAAAGGTTAACATATTTTCAAATTTATCTCAAAGGTCCATTAACCAATTATTCATTAGGAAGGTACCAAGGAGTAATTTACTTAATTAAATATTTTCTTCTCTTTAGCTAATGTTCAATCCTAGAAAGGTTAACCTTATGTTAATTTATTAAATTCATTATCTTATTAACTTAGAGTCCTTTTGTGACTTCCCAAGGCTTGCTAAGAACTAACAAAGGATTAGCACTCTAAGGCAATTTAAATGGCCCCATTCCCCAATTACACATACCCTTAAGGATTTTAAATTAAACATTTAAAATACATTTCTACCTAACAAAAGTAGGGTGAATTCTCCACCCTTAGATCAAATCAATCTTGGCCACTAGATCCTAGGGTTCCAAACTAGCCCTAAATTTCCTTATGAATTTCTATTAAACATTTTCTTTGTTCCATTCTCCTCATTTGGTCTATTTTATTTTTGTTAAAATTGCAGGTTGGAGAGGAGGAAGCCATGGGAGAAAGAGAGGAAGAACTATGGAGGATTCTACATGGAGATCTAGTTTAGACTTAGTTTAGTTTTAGTTTTATTAATGTAATCTATTTCATTCAAGGATTGGGAGGGATTTTCTCCACCAATCTGGTTTTGTTTCCATACTAAGTGTATTTGGGGTTTTCTATTTGGGGAAAACCCTACCCCCATTGTTATAAATGAAAAGGATGTTTATAATCCATCATTTGTATGGTTTATTTCTATATCCATAGGATTACTCATTGTTTGCTTGTTGGTGCTTAAAGGCTAAATTTTACATCTTAAAGATTAGTAAAAACTAGTTAAATTTTTCGCATAGACACGGATCCGCGGAGTTCTGTCGTAAGTGATAGAAGCGCCACCCAAAGTAAACCGGTGGTCCTAGGACCCCCACCCTTCCTGGGTGATAAACCATGGACCCCTACCCTACTGAGTGACGGTTTTGAGACCCCTGCCTTAGCCTGAGTGGGGGTTACGGGACCACCACCTCTGACGGGACAGGTGGTGGTCTTTTTTTAGAAAAATAGAACCTTAAAACTAGAGTTTTCTCAAAACTAAAAGTTATAAAAGGTACTAAAATACATATGAACTTGATTTTATGCTCTTAAAGTTTCTAGTTTTGGAATTTCATTTCATTAGTTCATTTCTTGGTTAAAATTTACTCATTTTAAGTATTTTGAAATCCAATAGTAACAATAATAACTACAAGATCTATTCCATTTTGTTCAACTAAATCTTCTTCAATATCAAGAGTTAAAAGAATTTTACAACTACTTCTAACATTGTTATCACCATTTCTAAATATCAAATACTTTCAATTTTTGTCTCTTCCATTTTCACTACAACTCAAATATCTAAAACAACTACAACAACTTCCTTTTACATTCAAATTTACTATGCATACTTTTAACATATTATCACTTTTCTATTTCTACTTTCTCATTTGCAACAACACAATCTCACAAAGAAATTAGACTTTCTTTTCCAATTGAGTATAACTCATTTCTTTTAACACAAAGAACTACTTTTCTCACAATACAACCAAGATTTCAAATAAAGAGAATTACTTTCTTTTCTTTTTGCAAAACTAACTCTACATTACAATTATTTCTTCTTTATTTTCTTATTTGTTTCTTTCCACATACAATACAATATCAATAATAACTATTTGAATACAACTTTCCTTTACAAGATCAATACAATGTCCTCCACTTGAAGTGGGAAAGATCATACAATAATACAAGCTAAAATAGAATATCATATTACAAGTTTCCTCCACTCTAAGTGGGAATAATACTAAGGAAGTTTCACAAGGTCTCCAACAAGACTCCAAGCTTCACAAATCCAACAAGATAGCTCCTCCAAGATTTTTTGATTCATAACAAAATGGGGGGAGAGGCAACACTCTCCACCTAACCAAGACATCCAATGAAGAGGAGAAGCCATCCTCTCCATTGGCCCCCGAGCCCCAACCACATTACAATGGGAGATAATTTCAACACATGGCAACAAAAATCTTCCACAACACAAACAAATATTTCAAAACCATTTCAACCACATTCATTCCAAAAACAACATAAGAAAAAAGAACAACAAAACAACAAAAACAAGGCTTAGAAAGAAAGCCAAAGGAGCAAGACCTATGGGGAGGCCACTTATGCCTCCCAATGGGAATGGATGCCCACCTTAAAGCCTCCAATGCATATCTCAAATCCCCTACATACTCTTATGCCTCCCTCAAGTACCCCTTATACCTCCCACATACTCTTATGCCTCCCCCAATCTCTTATGCCTCCCTCATAAAAGAAACAAGAAAGGAATGCAAACATTCCTTGTACAAGGTGGGGCATCCAACCCAAACTCCCTCCAACAAAAGGGTAAAACTTATTCCTCCCTACATGAAATCTCCCCATAGTCTCCTCCTACTCCAAAACTTAGGTAATCTACCCACACCCAACAAGCATTCCAAAGAAAACAATACTCAACACAAGCATATAAACACAAAATAAAGCATAACATAAGCAAGGTAAAGCTCCTACCTTTCCATAGTAGATCTTGTTCCAAGAGTAAATCTCCAAGCTCCTCAAAACCAAACAAGCATCCACAAGCTCCAACAATCCACAAGCTCTCTCAAAAATCCTCTAACTCTCCAAAAATACAAGAGCACAAAATAATGAAGTAACCCCAAACAAGCAAAATGATTTCAATAAATAGAAAAAGGAGAGAGGAGGATGATGTGGCTCCAAGTAGGATGCCACCTCATTTCCTCTCCACTCCACATCACCTTAGTCAACCTCATATTCCAATGCACAATTAATAAGTGGTTGAAGGAATGACATTATACTTACACACACACACAATCTAAGCCCACACCCCTAAGGACAAAATTAATTACAAGAAAGAAAGTGCAATAAACATTTTACCTTTTTATCTTCCCAAAACACCTAATAGGGTCTAATTTTGACCCCCAACCCATAGGTAGGGTTGGCATAGTAATTTAAGAGGTGTGGGACAAGTTTGACTTGTCCCACAAGCTTCCAAATTTGGCCTCTAAGGCCAAATTCGAGTTTCCATGAAGGGTAGAGTGTACAACACTCAAGATCTCAAGCATTCAACACACAACACAAAATCTAAGAGCAAATCAAGTCTAATAAATGAAATCCTTTTGGTCACATCTTTAATTAGTTTAGGACAAGGTTAAATTAGCTTAATTAAGACACTACAACCCATTAATAATAAAGGGTAAAACATACATCAAAATCTAAATAATTAAAACAAGTAAATTACATTACTAAAAGAAACACATACTAACATTAATAAAAAGGGAACTAATAATAAAAGACAACACATGACCCCTTGGTCACAATTTTCCCCTAACCAAATAATTCTAACACACACAATTACATGTTGTCATGGTGACCCTTGTTGAATTCATCTAGAATTCCAATGTGGTTGGTCTCTAATCCCCCCGATGTTTGTTGTGAATAATTTTACCTGCAAAACACATAAATACCCTCTTTGGCCTCATGGCCACATTAAAAACATCTATGATAAAATATACAATATAAATCCAAAATCATCTATATACGAATCAAATATCATCTAGGCAAATACGATATCATTTACAATTTCTAGCAAAATTTCTATTCCACATTTCATCCATGTCAAAATGATCACAACATTAATCCAATTATCAAAGGTCTACTCAATATGATGAAATATATCACATGTCAGAAATATATATAAATAACCATGTCAACAATATATCAATATCAATATAAAATGTCTCTAATGGTCCACATGCATCATATATGAATCGAATCAATAATGATCCAAAGTGTTTCTAACATAACATCATATTAAATTAAAAGGCATAATCATATCCATAAGTGTAGTCATTATATGCAAAATATCGAAATCAATAATAAAAAAGGTGTTGAAGGGAAAGGGCACTACATCCCCTACCCTTAGACTCGACTTCCTCCGGAAGTTTTTGTTGAACAATGTGTGGAAACCAACTCGTAGTAAAGTATCATCCTCCCATGTAGCAATCTATGCAGCCTCATCATATTTGTCCCATTGGACCCAAACCTAGTTAATCTATCTCTTATTTACGCAAAGTCCTGTGGTCATGCGCTCTATAATGTGTACGAGCTCCACCATCACCTACCCCTAATCCTATTTTAAACTGTAATGTGGTCCAATCTAGCACATGAGAAGGATCAAAAATGTATCTCCTAACCAAAAATGTGAAACATATCATGGACGTGAGACAAGATAGGTGGAAATGCTATACAATAGGCCAAGGGACCGATGCACTCCAAGATCTCAAACGGATGCACAAAACCTAGGAGCAAGCTTAAAACCTTTTCCATAATGGATAGGGCTCTTGTGTGGTCTGACACGAAGAAACACCTTCATGCCCACCTCAAAAATATGATCTATCATATGCTGGTCCACATACTTCTTCTACTTTTCCCGTGCCTCCTGTAATCTTATGTCCGATCAAGATAACCTAATGCTCCATATCTTATAGTAAGGCTTTCCCAAGAGATACCTTGTCCTCTAACGGTGTCCCAACTAAGAGGTGTCATGCTCTCTCTTCCATATAATTCCTAAAAATGAGCCATGTCTATCGAACTCTAAAAACTATTATACACGATAGGAAAATCCACCAAAACTATCCTCCCATTGTAGATCCATAAACATCTAAGCATGTCCCAAAATATTTCCCTCCATTAGCCATACTCATTCCCATACTCGTCCGAGATTATTGGTGGATCCATGAAATAAGTGTACATCCTAAGCATGTCCTCCAAAATCGAATCGAAAATTAATACCCTCAAGATATACTAGATAAACATATGCATGTTGGTAAATATTAAAAGAAAATAGTTATTATTAGGTATATATTATATATGTATACTATTAAATTGTCAATGTATTTCCTTGTATAAGTATGTCTATAAAGTCATATAACTTTATTATGATGAGTTTGTAGTTTTTATTCTTGGTTTTGTATCGTTATTAGTTTGGTTGTAAAATATTTTTATCCTCGTATGTTTTGGTTGATTACAGAATTCATAAATATTTTCTCCAAAATGGGAAGTGTACAAAGGGTCGCGGTCACACTCCTCATTGTTATATATTTTCTCCATTATAAAAATGTTGTTAAAATTAAGGTCACTTAAGTCCATTTTTCTATAAAAAAACAAATGTCAATTATTTTTACTTCTCATCTTTTTGTATATTTTCAAATCCAAATCAAAAATGTTCACAAAAGATATACCATATGAAAACCTTATTTACATGATGGTAAACATATTAAACAAAAAATATTAAAATTAAAATGTTAAAAACATCTTCAATTTTTTATATATATTTTAACTTTAAATTTTATTATATACATTTATATAAATTATATTTTTATTAAATATCATTTCTAAAATAAATAAATATATAATAATAAATTAGTAATTCTATTTTTATTAATTTTAAATGTCAATATTATATTATTTATTGTTTATATTAATAAGGAAGGAATTATTTCTATACAATATGTCATCTAATTTATTATAAAATTAAAAATTTAAGTACAATTATTCTTGGCATTTTGGTTTATATGGACATTATTAGTATTTTCAACATTATTTTCCTTCCACATACCTCGGTGTTTGAAAAAAGAATTGATCCTTGTGAGTAATTGATTATTAGAATTATTTCCATAAATTAATCATTAAAAGTTATATATTTGAGACAAAATCCATTTTATATTTAAAAATGACATATCATACTAAAAAAATTTTGTTATGTAAAATTAAAAAAAAAGGTCCCTATAAATTTATATACTTAAACTACTATCCATTATTGTGTGGAATATTACATTGTTGCTTTATATTGAGATGTGTATTTAATCATCACCCATATTTGTAAGTGTTTATAAAAAAAAAATAAGTATTAATTATATTTTACTTCTCGTATGTTTTTTTAATAATTCATTTTTCAAATTTCCATAACCTCATAAAACTGAGTATTAAAATTAAACATAATGATTCCATAGTGAAAATGTTAAAAAGACGGAAGTATTATTATCATAAATTAATATTAGGATGTTTTATAAAAAAATTATTAACAAACATATAAATATTATTAAATTTAATTATTACAATAAATTAATTTTAAGGATAATGAAATTTCTAGAAAAACAAAATATCATGTATTTAAACTTATTAATCATTAATTAATTTATAGAATTTTTTTAAAATTAAAAATATAAAAAATATTTTAAACTAAATAATTTAAATTTTATTTATCTTATACTCAATACATTTATCCTCCAAAATAACTTAATATGCTAAAAAAATACTTAGAAATTATCATATATTTTTCTCGATATTTAAATTACATTTATTATTGAATTTAATATTTCCAAAATAAAATTAACATGCAAACTTAATTTATAAAAATATTCATTAAATTAGTAACTCTCATTTTGTTGATTGAGTTATTGAATCATAAAAAATTTTAAATTGTCAATTTTCAAAAATAACATGGACCTTACACATTATAAAGGTTTGTTCAAATATTTATAAATACCTAAAGAAACTTATAAATTTTAGCTTTACTTTGCATTTTTAAAAGAAAAACCATATATTTTTAAAATGTTATATTTATTAGGAAAATATTTAAATGAAGCAAAAAGAATTATTTATAAAACTATGTATTAAAATTGAAAAAATTATATTGGTAAAAAAATTTCTTTTATCTATCAAATTTTTCAAAAAATTTTTTAAAAAAAAAAATAGAGATTTTTATATGAAAAATCATTTTTGTGTATCTTTAGAGAGGATTAAAAAGGAATACAACAAAGAATGATTTGTAAATCTAAAAAAAGATGAAAAACAAGATGCAACATATGGTGTGAGCTAAAAATCATTTATAAATATATGATGACATTTTGATTGCACACAATCTAATTCTCGAAAGAATTTGGAAAAGGAAACACAAAAATGTAGAAAAGGCATTCCCCACTATGTCATTGCTTGAGTGAATAAAGATTCAAAATGTGGAATAAAATTTTCATAAGTACTACATGATGGCTATGCCACTTCTCACATTCTCAATCAATAAGGCTTTGGCATTGAATAAATTCAATTTTCTTTTTAAAATATTTTTATTTTATTTTAATTATTTTATTATAATAATTAAAAAAATTGATTGTATCACAATGATAATATAGATTAGTTTTTATTGCATTAGTTAGTGAAAGTATGATTTAATAATAATATGTTTGTTATCATTTTGATATTTTTTTATAAATCTATTTCAAACTATTATTTATATAATTTTTTTACTAAATACATATTTGTAAAGGATATAGAATATAAAATCAAAAAAAGAACAAAATAGGTTCAAGAAAAACAAACCAGTTTTTAGAAGAAGTTGTAGATGCAGGTTAGGAGGAGGTCAGAAAAATGGTAGATGATCAAGACCCGGAAAAAGTTGAGGATGTGGTGGTTGTTGAAGATTTCAAAAAAAGATTGTCGGATCTATAGTTCAAGATACTATGGAGGCAAGTTTTTTTGCCCAAATACCTATGGAATCGCTACTTGTAAGCAACATGCTCAATATTCTAGATATTAATTTGGAGGACATCCCAACAGTGGAAGAGGATCTCCAACATGCTCATGAGACTAGCAAGAACATTTCAAATGGGCTACTAGTCGAGGTCTCATCGGATAAATATACCAATGAAGTGGTTAAAGAAAGCCCCATAGTAGAGTGCTCTAATGTCCAATCCCCTAAGGAGGTCAAACAAATTCCCAAACCATCTCTAAAAAGGAAAGCGACACCAAGAACTAGATCCAAAGTGTATGTTGGTGCCAACAAAGCCTCTCTAGGGAGACCATTTGAAAAGGAAAAAAGGAAGATATTATGGAAGGCGATAAAAACCATTGATGGTAGGCCATAAATCTACCCAATCTAAATGATTTGCTTCTATTTGAAGATAAGGGACCTAAACCACCCTAGTAAGCATAGGATCTTGTTTTATTTTAAAAGTAAGGAAAAATTGGATGTCCTAATGCTACAAGAGACAAAGATGAATAAGGATAAGTTGAAAGATTTTCATGCTTTTTCTTAGAAGAAAGCTAGCTTATATTATAAACCACCTACGGGAGCTTCAGGGGGCTTGTTGTGTCTATGGAGCAAGAACATTTTGGATGGATTTCCCCTTCATAATAGTAAGCACCATTTATCCATTTGCTTCACCGATGTTAGCTCCATAAAACAATTTATTCTCTCCAATATCTATGCTCTAAATACTATAACTGGAAAAATGATGCTCTGGGAGGAGCTGACTATCTTCAAAAGGATATTTAATGATTTAAGCTAGATCATTAGGGATGATTTTAATACTCCTCTCATTCCCTCTGAAAAGAAAGGGGGTTAATGTGTTTACTGAGAGCATGGAGGATCTTGCTAATTTCTTGGGTTGGAATGGTTTGATGGATCTAGACCTCAGTGGCTCTAAATTCACCTGGACTAATAGAAAGGAAGGGGAAAATATGATTCAAATTAGGTCTGGATAAATTTATTTTGAATCTCCATTGGATTAAGAGCAACAATACAATCTATCCTCCTTATCTCGCATCGGATATGATCATAACCCTTTGGTCCTAAAATTCAATGAAAGGGAGAAACCCATTGGTAGATCTTCTAGGTTTGAAAAGATATGGACCACTCATCCAGAGTTGGAAAGAATGATAAAATAATGGTGGAGGCCAGAATTCAAAGGTAATAGTATGTTCAAGGTGGCTACAAAATTCAAAAATGTTAAGATGAATATTAAAATTTGGAACAAGCGGTTTTTGGTAATACTTTTCTTCAAAAAAGTAGCTGAAGAAGCTTAGGGTATTGGAAGAAACTATGGAGCAAGGAGGATGGAGAAATGAGGAAAAAATAAAGGAAAAATATCTACTCACTGAATACCACAACATTTTGAGAAGGGAAGAGATTTATTGGAAGCAAAAGTCAAGAATTAATTGGCTCAAAGAGGGAGACTACAACACCAAATTATTCCATATCACAGCCACCATTAAATATAATAAAGGAAGAATCCAAGAAATAAAGAAATAAAATGGTGAATCTAGCTACGGAAGATAAGGATATCTCTAACACTATTGTCTCTTTTTTTAGGAATTTGTTTGCCAAAGGTCAACTTTAGCTGAGATTTCTAAAGTAGAAATTCTAAATCTTTTTGAGCTGGCCATTAGCCATGTTGAGAATAGTGAACTCATAGCCATCCCTTCGAGGAGGAGATAAAATAAATTTTAGATGCTATGTAAGGTGACAAAACTCCAAGGTCGGATGGTTTCCCTTCCTTTTTTCCATATGTACCGGGATATTGGTAAGAAAGAAGTGGTTTTAGCTATCCAAGATTTTTCCCAATCTACAAAGCCTACTCAAAAAAATCAATCATACCTTTATTAGTCTCATACCCAAAAATTTAGGATAAAATGATCTAGGGGAATTCAGACCCATAAGTTCATACAATACTATGTATAAGATAATCTCCAAAATCCTAGTTTTCAGACTAAGGGAGACTCTTAGTAACTTCATTTCTCCTAACCAAGGAGCATTTGTGTCTGGTAGACAAATTCTAGACATCATAATCACCATTCATGAGATGATCCACTTTGTTGAACTTTTAGGAAGAGAGGCTATGATTGTTAAGTTGGACATGCAAAAATCCTATGAAAAGATTTCCTCAAATTTACTATTCTCCCTTTTAAATCATTTGAGATATCATCCTCACTTCATCAAAATGATCCAATCTTGCACTAAATACCCAAGATTTTCTATTATTATTAATGGAAGCCAAATGGTTTCTTCATCTCAGAAAGGAGTTTGAGGTAAGCAAATTGTAATGACCACTCAATCACACACACATTGAACACTGAAAAACTTAGATAATTTTTTTTTGGACAAGCATGGAGCTTACATGACAACACAGGTGACCGGAAAGGGCTATAACCAACACTCAATAATTTTGACACAACCCTTACACATATATGCAACAAGGAATCAAACCACGCCCATCATGAACCATTCACTTTACTCTTTGACAAGACACAACATAGGAGACCAACCACAATACATAGTTACACTCGGGGCATCCCATGGGTGAAAAATTTCAAGGTTATGCATTTACCAAAAACATCTTCTAAGACCTGTCTTTACAATCAGGAGATTCATGTCTTAAATCGAGCAATTCTTATAACAAAAGTGAACTTCTTTCTTTTATATTGTTGTCTAATCAGCTTAGGATAAAGTTTTCTGAAGGTTAAACATTCTCTAATAAGCCAATAAATTTCTTAATTCGTTGATCTAAGAGTATTTTCCATTTTCCACAAGGTTAATTAATCTTACACAAGCCACTGAAACTTGTTTCACACCTCTATTGCACAGGTGATAAGCACAAGCTATGATTGAGGTAAAGTACCATTTTAGGTTTAGAACAATAATATTCTTTGCTAAAGGATCTAAAGTTTAACATTACTTAAGAAGAATACAATGAATCAAGTAAAAGGGTTAAGGGGGAATCAGGTCCAAAGAAATCAGCTTCGGGGTCCCATGGGTTGTTACTCAGTCTTTTATTGAGGCTAATAATTTATCAAGATTATTAAAAAAAGTTTTATTTAGACTTTTCTTGATTAAGTTTGCCAAGGGTAAACCATTTACATTTTAAAAAATAGAGAGAGAGATCAAAGGGGGGATTCTTAAACAATTTCCCTCCCACTAATATAACTTCATTATCTTCCAAAACTAAACATTTATTTCAGCATAAGATCATTTAAGGATTCACCATAAAAGGATAATGTTGGTTAATCTATCTTGGGGACAAACAAGGTATAAATATATTTTTATTACCAAAATATAGTTTCCTCTTTGATTGCTTAGGGCTTAAAAGTTATCAAGTAGATCACATCCACATTAATTTATTCAAATATAAACCTTAGTTTAACCTTTAGAAGGATTAACCAACCCATTTTGTCATGCTTAGAAAAAACATTATTACTACGTCTTAAAAGGGGTTTACAACTCAACATTTTGTCTCAAGAGAAAAGTATATCATTACTCGTTTAGAAACTATACATGGTTACATCAATTATTTCCAACACGACGCACAACCCAAGAGAACAACCAACTCAAAAGTGACCCGAGGCAACTCTCCCTTTTCTACTCATGAAGACCATCTACACATTTATAGCCTGATTCGGTTCATGAGAACTGAGCATGATAAAAACTACACATAGGAATCATATGCTACCATTAACAATATCATAAAAATAACCTTTCATTACACAAAATAGTGCTAAGCTCTAACCCACTAACACTTCGTTAAACAAGTTGAAAGATCTACTATTTCAAATAAGAATGAAACCATAAAAATCTAGTAAGAACATTGTATCTCGAAACAAAAAAAGGAATGTTATCATTCGAGTAGGGATCCAAGACCCAAAGAGTTCAAAACAGAGTGAAGAGTGTATGTGGATTTCAATCATGTAACTATATAAATTACATGATTAAAATCCAATACCAAACATCAATCAACATCTCCTTAAAAATTCATGAGATCTAATGGATTTAAAGTTAGAACTTCAACATCATTTATTTAACCACTATGTACTACTTTAGAAGATAATTTCCAAATATACCGATACTATGTTGTTTTAAATTAGCATACGAAGTATGTTCTAAAATGATAATTTTAGATAACATTTCATTTCATTACCATGCCATGCATAACAGTCCTCGTCTATACGGTAAAAGAAGTATCCAATATTCAATTAGTTAAACAAAAATAATTAATCTATTACTGCAATCTTACCAAGTTTTCTTCAGTAAAGTTCCACTAAGTTTAAAACAACTCATCAATGGTACTAATATTGGACCATGTGTCTTCCATATGAACCAACCTATAACCAAACTAAAGTTTGACTAACACCATCAAGCTATCGTGACTCAATCACGTCATGGAAGAAAGTAATAGGTCTTCCAATAGAAAATATTGTGCCCTTATCCTGGAACACGGGTTAAGTAACAATCTCCTTACTAATCTATCAAGCACATTGGACATGAAGTTTTCAACTACTACTTTACCAAGACTGTATCCTTTTTTTTTATACGATGAGTCAACTCAATGCACAATTCTTTGGGAGGTCTAAAATGAAAGTAATAACAATAGAAACAACATGATAACAATGGAATCTCGCAAACAAAAGGGTTTTCTAATACCTTCTGAGATAAGTCTTCCCTGATTTCCTAGAAGATCGATACCTCAGTTAAATTTTCTCTTACTAACATTTAAAATTACACTCAAATCAATTTAATTACCATTAACCAAAATCAATAGATTCTAGGCAAACCTTCTAAAGGAACCAGTATATAGATGTTATCTGAATTGCACTTAGTCATGTCTCCTTCAACAAATAACCAGATATTCTAAATTTCCTTAAAATTTAGTCAATTTCCCCAACTTTAGTCAAATACCTAATCCCACTGGAATACCATTCTTTATACATATATATAATAAATTCTTCCCCTTTGGAAACCCGTGTAAACAAGAATGATTAAAGTAAACATAAGCTTGAACTACAACAAGCATTAAAATGAGAAAAATTGCAAATCAATTGTAGTACCCTGAGAAGGGGAGAAATGATACTGGTGGGTGGGCGGGTTATACATCGACAGGAAGGGTAAGGGTTCAACAAAATGAAATCGATTCAACCTAATGATAAACACAACAATCACTCTATGATCAAGCTTTATGGCACAAATTATATGCCACACTTTCTTATTCTTAAAAGTATCTGAAATAGTAAAACATCTAAAGATACCAGGAGGAAAGTCAATAGTTTTCCAAGCCAGGCTATACCCATAATGAGATAACAAGAAATATTCTAAAAGAGTAACCCTACACATGACCCATTCATTTTCATAAATATTAAACACTCGAAGCTAGGTAAAAAAAAAAATCCAAGGAGTGCCCATTTTTTTTGTAAAACCATGTGCATATAATTACATGGTAATATACGTCATCTCACTACTAATCAGTTGAATAAACTAGGTTCGAATCAGGAGTTGAGATATATAACAACATAGAAGCCATGACTTTAAAAAGGGTAATCGTAATAATGAAACTTAAGGACCTTGGAGAGGATCATTTTCCTTAGTCAAATAATAGCATTTATCCAAAATTAAGGCACACTCTATTCGAGCCAAGGTTATACTTGTCAAAACAGGGACCCAGCTCACTATTTTGCAAGGGAATAAAACTTAAATCCCATATCTTCCTTATACACCAAAGGATACCATGCAACCAATAGTTCACAACAGCAGCAAGAACAAATAAAATACCATGTACAGTTCCATACGCAACCCATATTTCGTAAAGAATTTCATTTAGAACTAGTTAATTCAAAAAAAAGAACTTGAAGAATAGTCTGTAGGGTAAATCAACTCAAAAACAACCATAACACTCCAACAAAACTGCCATTTCAAAAATTAAAAGCATTTCATTTCATGATATGGTTAAGACTAGCATAAAAATCAAATGGGTAGTAATTATCATGCATATTTCTTTTTTTTATGCTTCCTCAGGATGCTTACTCGCCTCAAAGGCCTGCAACAAAACATCAAGTGAAATTCCACTGAGAGCAAGTTTGTTGGGTGCCCACACTTTCTCATGGCCATGTTTTTAGAATAGCCACATTTTTTTTACAAAGAGAGGGAGTATGTAGCAAGGAAGTGGGAATAATTATTTCAAAACAGTATAGGCTTCCCAAACAACAACGCTATCAAAAGACCCCAAAAGAAAAGCCTCCACCACACTCATACGGCCAGGTGAAGCACACTTGACCACCAATACAATCCAACGCATGTTCTTAATACAATAAAAGTAACAAGAGAAAGGCCAAACCCCTATTTTTGTCAGCTCCCTCCCTCAAAGCGAGAGCCAAGGAGTGGCATGAATACAACACTAAATGGGAGCAGGTTACTAAGAAAACACGGTAGATTTCATTAAACTTCAACCTGGAAAAGTAGGCGGCCAACTCCCAAAAGCTAATGTCTAACACGTTTTTCCTTAAAGTAGATTAATGGAACTATAGGTGTCCAACTCCCAATGCATATCCACTAATGAACAGGTCTAAAAATAATAATAAAGCACATGTATACGCCCATGTAGGGAGGAATAATAAAAAGTGGGGTGTCCTTAAAGTTGGCGGGGTGGGTGGATGTCTCCACTAAAATTTGACCAATAAAATTGCAATCAAAATCAAAGCATGCGAGGACTCCTAGAGATACAAGGAGAAAAAATAAAATAAAACATTAAATATGAACACCACTTCCAATAGAAAGGTGCCACCAACAAAAAAACTCCTCCTCTTTTACATGAATCAAGGTTCAATCTGCAGAAACAACCAACAAACAAAAGGGTAGCTTACCGGTAATAAATAATGATATCGATAACAATCGACACTAAAAACAATGAAATATTCACCAATCAATAAATAAAATAATAATAATAATTTTATTATTATTACTATTATTTTTACAACTTAAAACTAATTATTAATCATATTAACAATGATCGAAATTCAAACTTGACAATTCAAGAACACGATTTGACCTTAATAGAATAATCAAAAAGGGCGTTGAGAGGCCCTCCATTAGCAGCATCGACAAGGACATAGGGAGACTAGATGGGGAGGAAGGACATTGATCCTTCTCTGAGACAAGGTCGAGGTCGACTAACAGACAATAGAGCACACACACCACCTACCCCACTTATCAACAGGGTCGTCGGAGCAAGAACTGGGGTAACCTCCAACGGGGCATTACATTCTCCTCCCCTTAAGAAAGCATCATTCCCGATGCGACATAACACTGGAGGGAGGAAGGGTGGTAAGAAAAAAAGAACAGATAAATAAGAAAGTACACCCTATGGTTAAAATTTTGATCATTAAAGCAAGGCCATGGGGTAGCCTTAGAACATTTTGGTAGAATGTTTAACTTTCAACTTTCTATGAAGATTGGAAGTTCTGTGAAGTTTGGTTAATTAGACTCTTTCCACTTACATTATACTTAATTCAAGTTCTTTAAAACTTCATTGTTGTAGATTTTTTTTTGTTCATTCTTGTGGGTGCCCAATATGAGCAGCAATTGAAATGCCCCACTAGGGTCATACACAACACTAAAGGCTCACAATCATACCTTTACATACTTTCATGTTTGTACCATCTCACAAACACTTAAAAAAACATGGAAAAGAACAGGCTCCATCCACATAACATAGTACTGGTCACACATCTATGACTATCATACCATACTCACACCCAAGTGTGCTACAACAACCAAAAGTACCCAAAATTCCATAGGTGAAGATTGTACATAACTCAGAAATAGCTACATGTACATAGAGTCAACAAAGCATCAAATCCATATCCACAACATCACATAGCAACCCAACTAACATGACTAACACATATATCATAACACCATAACCAAAACATCATACAAACTGCATACCTCATGTAGCATCATCACACACGCACAAATCTCTTATGCCTCCCCAAATCTCTTTTGCCTCCCTCAATCTCTTATGCCTTCCTCAATCTCTTATGCCTCCCTCAAGGAGGTTGCTTTCCCTATGGCCCTAGCACATAGAGTCTGAACACCCCTAACCCAAGTGACATAATAACACATGGTTCAACAACCCGCTAGTTACCTGTAACTCCTTGGGGCATACCCCATACAACAAAGCAAGTCCATAGGTCCAACCATTCCATGGTACATCCCATGACCCTATTCCACACATCACGATAATAGAACCAGCATAGCAATCCGATCCAAATGCCAAGTGGAAAATTACAAGCCTTGGGTAAGGAAAAAAAATTTAAAAAAATTAAAAGAAGATCCAAAACCAAGCAAAATGAATGGCCAAATAGCCATAGTTAGT
Source organism: Taxus wallichiana var. yunnanensis (assembly GCA_018340775.1). Lineage (NCBI taxonomy): Eukaryota > Viridiplantae > Streptophyta > Pinopsida > Cupressales > Taxaceae > Taxus > Taxus wallichiana. The sequence goes on from CM031239.1 coordinate 693,112,992, forward strand.
GCAAAAATCCTCGTGTTAGTACCAAAAACAAAGGAAATGCCCAAAATATAAAACATGGCAATCAAGAAAATTGCTGGTCCTTGCAAAAATAACATAAAAAGTTCAATTTACGAATAAAATACACATATAATAATATCACATTATGATAATTGTGTGGCCTTATCTGACCACCGGGGGTACTCAACAAGTTGCTGGAACTCGAGAACATCGAGCCTCAGCATTCACAAAATAAAATAGCAATAGTACAATAGTCATCATCTCTATCAGAATCATCCCGCCACCACTTTGACAAGGCTAAACACAGTCATAGCTATACTTAGGTTGCATCCATACAACAACCACAAGGAGAGAGAGAGAAGGAGGAGCACGGGTCATCATCTACTGAACCTAAGGTCAGCCCGAGTTACTGGCCCATGGTGCACATCCCCTCACTCCAAACATACACTCTTACCAATTTCCCTCAAGTTTGGTTAGCGTAAGGTTCACAACATAACATGCAACAACATCGCTAACATAATGGTGGTTCACACACGTTTAATCATAGCACCATTGCAAGGTACATATACAGGTTGTATCACATACATTAGATTCACAGTTACAACATATTACATCACCACATGCTACCCAAAGTGTAATTACCATACGATAGGGATCATGTAATCACCATATGTCCCAATTTTATGACATTACTCATTAAATATCACATGAATTACAATTATGATGAACACAATCTCAACATATAGTCAACTACCATATAACATGGAAATACACATATTTCTACACAAATGGTAATGACATCCTTAAGAAAGCCAGTTCCCTACAACCAACTTGGTTACACAACATACCAACACACCCACACATCACAAATACAAAAAGGATCCAATCAATTTAGAATCAACAATCACATTTATTCCACAAAAAACATTGTTTCACACTCAAATTCACATAGAATTTTCTGAAGGGAGAGAAAAATGCTCTCATCTTTAACACATCAATCATGCAAAAAATTACGCACTAAGTGACATACACATCATGTGCATTCACAATATCACAATTATGACATGGATCACATCACGCTTATACCACATTACTCTTCCAATATCAACCACCATCATGTAATATCATCACAACTCCAAATTGGCCCAGATGTTCGAGAGCATGAACCTCCGCTCTGATACCAAGTGTAATGACTACTCAATCACACACATATACAACACTGAAAAAATCGGATAATTTTTTTTTGACAAGCATGGAGCTTACACGAGAACGCAAGTGACCGGAAAGGGCTATAACCAACACTATAGAATTTTGACACAACCCTTACCACATATGCAACAAGGAATCAAACCATGCCCATCACGAACCATTCACTTTACTCTTCGACAAGACACAACATATGAGACCAACCACAATACATAGTTACATCTCAGGGCATCCCACGGGTGAAATCTTTCAAGGTTATGCATTTACCAGAAACATCTTCTAAGACCTATCCTTACAATCAAGGAGATTCATGTCTTAAATCGATAATTCTTATAACAAAAGTGAACTTCTTTCTTTTATATTGTTGTCTAATTAACTTAGGATATAGTTTTCAAGGTTAAACATTCTCTAATAAGCCAATGAATTGCTTAATTCATTGATCTAAGAGTATTTTCCATTTTCCACAAGGTTAATTAATCTTACACAAGCCACTTGAAACTTGTTTCACACCTCTATTACATAGGTGAGAAGCACAAGCTTTGATTGAGGTAAAGTATCGTTTTAGGTTTAGAACAATAATATTCTTTGCTAAAGGATCTAGAGTTTAATATTACTTAAGAAGAATATAATGAATCAAGGAAAAGGGTTAAGGGGGAATGAGGTCAAATAAATCAGCTTTGGGGTCCCATGGTTGTTACTCGGTCTTTTATTGAGGCTAATAATTTATCAAGATTATTAAAAAGTTTTATTTAGACTTTTCTTGATTAAGTTTTGCCAAGGGTAAACCATTTGCATTTTTTTAAAATAGAGAGAGAGAGAGAGAGAGATCAAAGGGGGTTATTAAAAATTTCCCTCCACTAATATAACTTCATTATCTTCCAAAACTAAACATTTATTTCAGCACAAGATCATTTAAGGATTCACCATAAAAGGATAATGTTGGTTAATCTAGCTTGGGGACAAACAAGGTATAAATATATTTTTATTACCAAAATATAGTTTACTATTTGATTTCTTAGGGCTTAAAAGTTATCAAGTAGATCACATCCACATTTATTTATTCAAATATAAACCTTAGTTTAACCTTTAGAAGGATTATCCAACCCATTTTGTCATGCTTAGAAAAACATTGTTACTACATCTTAAAAGGGGTTTACAACTCAACATTTTGTCTCAAGAGAAAAGTATATCATTACTCGTTTGGAATCTATACATGGTTACATCAATTCTTTCCAACACGATGCACAACCCAAAGGAACAAACCAACTCAAAAGCAACCCGATGTAACTCTCCCTTTTTCTACTCATGAAGGCCATCTACACATTTATAGCCTGAGTCAGTTCATGAGAACTGAGCATGATAAAAACTACACATAGGAATCATATGCTACCATTAACAATATCATAAAAATAACCTTTTATTAAATAAAATAGTGCTAAGCTCTAACCCACTAACACTTCGTTAAACAAGTTGAAAGATCTACTATTTCAAATAAGAAGGGAAACCATAAAAATTTGTTAAGAACATTATATCTAAAACAACAAAAGGACTGCTATCATTCAAGTAGGGATCCAAGACCCAAAGAGTTGAAACAAAGTGAAGATTGTATGTGGATTTCAATCGTGTAACCATATAAATTGCATGATTCAAATCCAATATCTAACATCAATCAACATCTCCTTAAAAAGTCATGAGATAGAATGGATTTAAAGTTAGAACTTCAACAACATTTATTTAACCACTATGTACTACTTTAGAAGATAATTTCCAAATATACCGATACTATGTTGTTTGTAAATTAGCATACAAAGTATGTTCTAAAATGGTAATTTCATATAACATTTTATTTCATTACCATGCCATGCATAACATTCTCATATACGGTAAAAGAAGTATCCAATATTCAATTAGTTGAACAAACAAATTTAATCTAATACTGCAATCTTACCAAGTTTGTCTTCAATAAAGTTCCACTAAGTTTAATACAACTCATCAATGGTACTAATATTGGACAATGTGTCTTCCATACGAACCAACTACAACCAAACTAAAGTTTGACTAACACCATCAAGCTATCTATGACTCAATCACGTCATGGAAGAAAGTAATAGGTCTTCCAATAGAAAATTTTGTGCCCTTATCCTGGAACATGGGTTAAGTAACAATCTCCTTATTGATCTATCAAGCACATTGGACATGAAGTTTCAACTACTACTTTACCAAGATTGTATCCCTTTTTTTATACGATGAGTCAACTCAATGCACAATTCTTTCGGAGGTGGAAAATGACAGTAATAAAAATAGAAACAACATGATAAAAACAAAATCTCACAAACAAAAGGGTTTTCTAATACCTTCTGAGATAAGTTTGCCTTGATTTCCTAGAAGATCGATACCTCAGTTAAATTTTCTCTTACTAACATTTAAAATTACACTCAAATCAATTTAATTACCATTAACCAAAATCAATAGATTCTAGGCAAACCTTCAAAAGGAACCAATATATAGATGTTATCCAAATTGCACTTAGTCATGTCTCCTTCAACAGATAACCGGATATTCTAAGTTTCCTTAAAATTTAGTCAATTTCCCCAACTTTAGTCAATAGATATATATATATATATATATATATATATATATATATATAATATAATCCCAGATGTATATATACCATTCTATATATATATATATATATATATAAATGTATATATATACCCCTTTGGATATATATAGGGTAAATATATAATAATGATTAAATGTAAACATAATCTATATATGAAATATGTACAAGCATTATAAATATATAGACAAAATGTATAATATATGCAAATCAATATTAGTATATATATATATATATATATATAAGAAGGGGAGAACTCTATATATATATGGTGTATATATATATATATATATATATATATATACATATATATATATATACATATGAATCTAATATATATATATATATATGTATATATTTCCCATTTTATTTTGTATATCTATGTACATATATATATATATATACATATGTATATATATATGTGTGTGTGTATATAGATATACAATATATATAAATCTATATATATATAAACACACACACACACACATTCAACACATATATATATATATAAAACACATATATAACATATACATATATATATCATATATATGTGTGTGTGTATATGTATATATATATATATATATATATGTATATATATTATATGTATATATGTATAAGTATATGTATACATTTATATATATATTAATATACATATACATACATATATATATATATACATATACATATATATATATATATGTATGTATGTATATATATATATACATATATATATACATATATGTATATATATACACATATATGTATACATATATGTATATATATATATACATACAAATATATATAATATGTATATGTATATATATATATGTATATATATATATATATATATATATGAAACCTAGGTAAACAAGAATGATTAAAGTAAACATAAGATTGAAATACAACAAGCATTCAAACGAAAAATTGTAAATTTAGAAGTACCCAGAGAAGGGAGAACTTCATTGGTGGGTGGGGGATTTACATCACGTAGGAAGGGTAAGGGTTTGACACAATGAAAGATTCAACCTAACGATAAACACAACAATCACTCGATGATCAAGCTTTATGACAAAGTATATGCCACACTTTCTTATTATTAAAAGTATCTAAAATAATAAAACATCGAAAGATACCCAGGGAGAGAAAGTCAGCAGGTTCCTCTTCCGATGAGTTAAACTAATTGTTAGTGTAAAATCATCCAGCACCCTCAGAATGAGTCATGAGATCTACTTTTCTCATTTGGTGTGATTCTAATAACATTGATCCTTTTCCCCAAAGTGTGGGACTTTATATGGGAAAACTCTCAAGAGAAAAAAAAGAAAAGTTAATGAAAAGCTAATCTAATCCTAATCTAACTAAGGAGACGGGAAAGAAAGAAAAACAAGGAAAATAAAGCCTACACTAAAAAGCATGTTATACACCAGAGAAGGAAAACTACTGAACATCTAACCAAACTGCCATGAAACAAAGGGAGGTGAGAAATGGAGAGGATGAACAAATACGTCACAGGCCAAAGATCAAATTCACACAGAAAAAGTTTCAAACCCAACAAACACAACTCCCAGATCTATAAACAAACATCCAAATCATACACAAGTACTTTGAATAATGAAGAGAGGCAAGAAGAAACAACCAAAAAGAGAAAACGATGGACAAATGCATCACAAAACACGCATTTTTTATTGCTTCAGAAGTTTGCATAGAACATCATTCATGAGCAAGAGGAAACACAATTTACAGAGTAGGGGAGGAGGTTTGAACTCCATTTTTGACCCTGTGGGAGGAAAAGAAGGGGATATAGAGAGAAAAATGAACAACCTTTGAATGTGCCCCTCTGTTACAATATATAGAAACAATGGGAGACAAAAGAAGGAAGAAATCGAATCCCTCTCCAACCGCCCTAACATACACATTAAATCCTTTTTTGAAAGCTCAACCACTGAATATCAATGCTCCTTTCAAATCCGCCCCAAATATGTCGATTCGGAAAAGAAGGGGAAAAAGATCAAAATCAAATCGAATCAATGGGGTAGTTGAAGAGATCAAATCCCATGTTAATTTCTTAGAAGACTTTTTCCTAGTTTTCACCTACCAAATCCTTCCCAAAATGATATTTTATGTTCCCAAGGTGTAGAGGGTGTCAAGATGTTTCTAGAAAGTCTTCTCCCACCCAAATCTTGATTCTTCAGTTGAAAGATATGGCCATTTGAATATTAGGGTTGCGGGGCACATAATTTAAAGAGTCTGCCCTTGTAGGGTCCATGTGGTGGCCTCGCGCACCTTGGAGATTTAGTCCTTGCCCTTCACTCTTGAAATAGTGCACTAGATTGACATGTGGCGGCCTCCACAAGCTCCTTGGGGTCCCTTGTATTTTGTTTGAGTCTTTTGCTTGGTGGGCCAAAAATCTGACCCTAGACACATGTGGACATTTGCCTGTTTGAGAACTTGCCCCAAATTTTACCTTTGAAAAGGCATCGTTGACACTTGGCACCTTCCACCGACCTTACTCTACTTTGACTATTTAAACCCCAAATCTTTCCCCTTTAAAAAGATGGGACACGCGCGTGAGCTCACACTTATTTAAAAGCGCCTAGGATTTTTCCTCTTGAAATCGCGCCAATGAGACATGTGGAGGCCTCCGCGGGGTCGGAGACTTAACCAATTTTGGGGCTACTCTCCTTTTGACCTTTATTGACCATTAGCCACGTGGAGGGCTGGCGCAAGTTTGAGTCTCTACTTTGGGCTTCCGTCTTGGAATTACGCCGAGCCGACACTTGGCACCCTCTGTTGAGTCTTCTATACTTAGTCTCTTTTAAGGCCCGCCATGTCCGCCTTTTGACTTATGTTGACTCTACTTACTTCCATTTTAGGTCAGGACACGCTACTTCATTTTTGACCCTGCTACTTCATTTATGAGCTCGCCTATAACATGTTTGATGAATTTAAGGCACGGGTTCACTTGACAGAGTTGTTTCTCAATTTTTACTGCACAGGGTCATTTGATCCTTCGCAGGTGCCACCACTCCATTGTAGAGTCCCTCTACAACCTGTTTGCAAGGTTTGAATGCGGTTTCTCTGGTTCTTTCTATGCGGGGTCGTGGCTGATCCAATACTTTTCCCGAGGGGTGAAATATGGATAACAATAACATGATGGGTATTAAAGTGGCTCATTGAATTGAGAATCAACACTTGCAGTAGTTTTTGGATGACATGGTTCTCCTTAGACAAGTTGTTGTTCATGAGGCTCTGGTCTTCAAAAACATCACCAAACAATATGACAAAGTTACTAGAGAGAGGATTAACTTCAAAAAGAGCTCCTATTTTTTCATAAATGTGGGGGAGGAGTCAGCGCAATAGGCTAGCCAATATTCTAGATTACAACATTAAATCCTCCCAGATACCTATCTTGGAATTCCTCTTTGTGGGAAAAATTTAGAGGAAGGAGGTTAGAATAAATTAATAGAAAATACTCCTATATATCTCTACCAAAGGGTTTTCAAAAATACTAAATAATGCTCAAAAAATGGTGGGGGCACAAATGATTGTCTACTATGTTTTTTTACAAAAACAAGAGCACCTATTAACATTTTATATCTTTAACCCACTTACACTTGCCCATTTTAAATAAAACAATAGTAGTTTAGAAACTAGACTCGAAATACTACAATTCATGTTCTTATAAAATTTTCAAATTTTGAGTGTAACTTTATCTCAAACAACTTGTATAAGTTGAAGTTTTTTTATTTTTCAAAAAAATTGTCCACTTAAGACCCCTTTTTGGTCCCCCATTTCCATGCACTTACCCTTCCTTCTAGATAAGTTATTCACCACATGTTTCAAGATAGCATCTTTGTTTTTAGAGCTTAGATCTATTGTCACACTCTCCATGAGCCTATCCATAACTTTTTCTATCTCTCCCTATTCTCTACCCACCTCATAAGATGAAGAAATCACATCTCAACTTCCAATATTTTACCTTACTATGATACCAAATGACACAAACATGTATGAGGTGTTATATCAAGGAACCACCTTCTTGTACTTGCTTATATACTTACACAACAAAATCACATGTAAGAAAAATAAAATCAACTCAACACCATGTTTAACAACATAAATGTTTTCCCATGGCCCATTATTTATGTTGGTTGGTAGTCTCTAGATAGATCCCATATAATATGAAGGGCCCCATATCGATATGAATCCGAGAGAAAGAAAGTCCCCTAATCCTTCCCAATGATAAAACCTTATAAATTAGATCAATCCCATAGGAATATAACACCGCAATGTCCCTTATAATAGTCTAGACTTGCATACGAGTCTTTTCATAGTAGAAGAATTCTAACTCTAAGACACTTTGGTTGGATCCTTAAGCTCACATCACACTCAACTCTATTATTTACTCCATGCCTTTGCACCAAAACACTAACTCTGTAAGGAAATTGAGAGTTTGATATATAGCCATAAATTCACATCAATTGATAAATTATATAAAAGTATGGTCCAAATGAATCGATTCAAACTAAAGGACCCAATACATGAATTAGTCCTCCTTTCCGAAATTTCAAAACTTCAAATTCAATTTATCTAATACTATTTGGCTTCCAATAAACTTCATAATAGCCCACAACTTGAAATGTATAGTTGTACTATTGGGTGACATCTTCAAAGTTCTATGGCATCTACCCTTTCTCATTATACCTCTAATAAATAGTATCTTCACCATGAAAGGGATAGTGTTCAATAGTGCTTAAATTAGATATCAAAGCTATATAATAGACTATGATAGAATCGAGACTACATACTACATAGTAGAATGTACTACACACTATGCTAACATTGTACAATAAGTTTATGCACTCTCCAAATGCAAAAAATACTCCATGGTTTTCCAATTATATATTTCATTATTGCGTGGTATACAAACATCACAAAATATGTACAAAATGTAAATAGTGATTGAATATATTTTTGGTTGATACAAGCTAACCTATTAACGTGTATGCCCTTGCATCATAAAAAACTAATGAGAGTGGGTAGAATGAATAGGGGCATGATAATAGATGGATTAAGGATGCACCATATTGAGAATTTTGTAACATAATAGTGTGAAGTGCGATAAATGATAGGACTTTTATCTCTCTTGTGTGGTAATGTAGCCAAATTATGAACAAACTTGATATATTGCAAATAATATGAACTCCAAAAGAAAATAGATATCCTTCTTTGTTATTGAATAATGAATTACAATGTTTCCTAAATAGGAAAATAACTAATGTTTGGTTAATTTAAAACAAATTACCTATTCCCCCAAAACAACAATATTTTTAAAAGGGCAACCTTGGTAACCATGACCAATGATCACACATAGATACAACATAATTTAGTGACATTTAAAGCAAAACATTCAACTCGAGTTTCCAAGTAAACTCTAACTAATTTGACTAAATCTACTCTAGGTGGTGGAAATTACTATTTTTAGAAGTTTACTAGAACCTGCTATTCTTAGTAAGTTTGCATGCTTATTCGTACATGGCATAGAAATTTCCACGCATCTTCTACATTCCTAAATTAGAGGAATTGCCAACTTTCTAACTCATAATGCAACTAATAGACTAAAATTAACTAATGCCCAAAATAGGAAAAAACTGAACTACAACTTAAATCCTAATTTTCGGCCACAAGATGGGAGATTTAGGGCCCGAAAATGTTCCAAAACTTTCCCCAACCTATAGGGTGGATTTTCACCGCATTCGTCTCATTGAAACATGTGGTTTAAAAACAAATGAAGTCAATCGAATGCTTAGAGCTCAAGTTATGACCTTGTTAAGTTCCCCTGCTAATTTTGGTCCATCATTCTCCCCGCTTAAAAAAAAACGTAGCTCCTGCAAGTTGTCTTATTCAAACTACGGAACAAACAGGTTAGCAAATCTCAACTGACACGGCATCGATGCGCCTTGTTATAGTGCGGAACAATTTCTTCACTGGCATTACGTTTACGAGAATACGAAATTCCATTTATTTTCATCCAACTTCTTAATCTCCACTCTATGACCCAAGTATTGTCCTCTTGTTCCATTCCTTTCCAATGTACCAAATATTTTTTGTATTTCCCATGTTGCGTGTCCATTATTTTCTTATCTAGAATCTGATCCACTTCTTCTTTCTTCTTCACCGGAACCTGTCGCCTCCAATCTACTACTTCATCGATAAAATACCTTCTACACCATCCCCATGAAAAGAATAAAAATATGAAACATTAAACACTGGAGAAATATCAAAATTCCCTGGCAATTCTACCTCATAAGCATTATCGTTTATTTTTTTCACGATTTTACAGAACCAATCTTTTTGTACATCATCTTATTATAGGTTCCTTTTGAAACCTTTCCTTACAATGAAGATATACCATAACCAACTCACCAACTATAAATACCTTTCTCCATTTGTGCACATTTGTTATTTCTTTATACTTATCATTACTATTCTACATTTTTTCCATACTTCTTCTTTTTGCATCCTCTTCTTAAACCCACATAAACCACAGAATAGAATGGCCGAAAACATTGAGAAGTCGTTCTCAGGATCCACAGCGACGCGCTGGTCCATGAGAAGTGGGCCGGCCGCACCTTCACTACTCAAAGTCAAATCCAGGGCCTAACTTGCAAAATGCACAGTGAAGAAACAATCGAAGTAGATTTCTTCAGGATGCCAATTATTGTATATGTTCGGCAAATGCTTTTACATCATCACTAACTCTTCCAATAACTGGTAGTTATACCAAATCTAACACCCCATTTGGATTACTCCCATACACAATTGAAAATGGAGACTTTCCTATGGATCTATTTATGGAACTGTTATATGCAAACTTAGCTTGTGGTAATGCTAAGTCCCATTGTTTTGGCTTTTCCCCAATGATGCACCTTAACAAGTTTCCCAAACTCCGATTTACCACCTCTATTTTCCCATCAGTCTGAGGATGATAGGCATTTGAACTGTAGTTGAGTTCCCAATTTCTTCCATAAAGTCCACCAGAAGTGACTTAAGAACCTTGTGTCCCTATCTAAAGTAATGGTTTTTGGAACACCATGCAAATGAACAACTTCTCTGAAAAAAAATCTGCTATGCATGTCGCATCACTTGTTTTCTTGTAGGAAATAAAATGAACCATCTTAGAAAACCTATCAACAACAAAAAAATTGAATTTTCTAGAATTAGAGTACTCATAATCATGTTAATAGACTAAAATTAATTATGCCCAAAATAGGAAAAACTTAACTACAACTTCCAAATAGGGCATTACCTCATTTTGTTTTTGGTAATCCCAAAAAAAATCCATACTCAGATCTATCCACGACCCTTTAGGAACAAGAAATGGCATATACAACCCTATATTTTGTGCATGGCCTTTCAAGACTTGGAAAATTTGACACCTCTCCACATATCGTACCACATCTCTTTTCATCTTTGGTGAATAGTATTTCTTTACTACCAATGCTATCATCTTATCTTTACCAAAATGCACAGCCAATCCTCCTCTATGCAACTCTTTCACTATATTCTCTCTCATAGACCCAACTGGAATACATAGTTGGCATCCCTTGAATAGGTAGCCATCCTGTAAAATGTACTCATCCTGGACATCTCTGCATTGTCTGAAAATGGACAAATTAACCTTTCAACAATATCCTTGAAATCATAATCAGAAGAATACAAATCCTTTATTGCTTTCAAAACCCACCACCTCATTTTCCATAGTGGTAAACAAAGTCACACGCCTACTCAATGCATCTGTAACTTGATTTTGTTTTCCGATTTATGTTTTAGAGAAAAAGTATAACCCTACAAAAATGATACCCACTTTGCATGCCTACTATTCAACTTCTTTTGGGTATTCACATACTTCAGGGCTATGTGGTTTGTAAATAACACAAACTCCTTAGGCACTAAGTAATGCCTCAATGCCTTAATGCTTGTACAATTGCATAAAATTCCACATCATAAGTAGAGTAGTTATTTCTTACCTCATTCATTTTCTCACTAAAGAAAGCTATTGGCTTTCCACCTTGACTTAGAACAACACCAATACCCACATGTGAGGCATCACAATCAACCTCAAACACTTTATCAAAATTTAGTAGTGCTAAAATGGGTGCCTCTTTCACCTTCTTCTTGAAGAATTGAAAACTATCCTCATCTACCTTTGTCCACAAAAACTCCCTTCCTTTTGTGCAATCGGTTATAGGTGCTACAATACTGCTGAAATTTTTAATAAATTTTCTGTAAAATGTTACTAGGCCATGAAAGCTTCTTACCTCTATTATGCTCCATGGAGTAGGCCCTTCAATAATAGCTTTTATATTTTTCGAGTCCATCTATACCCCATCTACTTAAATAATAAAGCCCAAGAATGCCAAAGTCTCTTGCATAAATGTGCACTTCTTCATATTTGCATAGAGTTTCTCTTTCCTTAACACTTCAAATACCACCCTTAGATGCCTCAAATGTTCTTCTTTAGTTTTACTAAAGATCAATATAGCATCAAATAAACCACAACAAACTTACCATTATACTCCCATAGCACGGTGTTCATCAATCTCATAAAAGTACTAGGTGCATTGGATAACCCAAATGGCATCACCAACCACTCATATAATCCATTTCCTGTCTTGAATGTTGTTTTCCACTCATCTCCTTCTCTGATCTAAATCTAATGGTAACCACTTGAAGATCAATCTTGGTGAAATACCTAGATCTAGCAAGCACATCCATCATATCATCAAGGCGAGGTATTGGGAACCTATACTTGATTGTAATTTTATTGATTGCTCTGCTATCCGTGCACATTCTCCATGTTCCATCTCGTCTTTGGTTTTAATAAATTTGGGTTGCACACATACTCATGCTCTCCCTTATGACCCAATTTCTCATGAGCTATGCCACTTTCCTATTCAACTCTGCATGCAATGTCGGGCTCATCCTATAAGCCACTTGATTTGGGAGTTAAGACCATGGAATCAAATCAATATGGTGTTGAATATCTCTTTTGGATGGTAATCCATCTGGTAGCTCATCAGGAATAACATATTAAAATTCTTCTATTAATTTTGTTGTTTCTACTAGTATTTGTGCACTTGTAGGTTCATCCTTATTTGTGACTAGTGCATAACAAAAACCTAGTTGTCTTTGCCTCCTTCACAAATTCCTTTGTAGAAAGCATATTTTCAACCTTCCCCTCTTCCTTAAGAGGTAGTAAAACTATTTTTGTGCCATCCTTCTAGAAATTATAAGTATTCTTTCCCCCTTGTGAATAATTTTCTATCAAATTACCATGGTCTTCCTAGCAACATATGACATGCATCCATAGGAATAACATCACACCAAATCTCATCCTTATAACTTTTCCCAATAGAAAACTTATTAAACATCTCTTATCAATAGTAACTTCATTACCCTTCTTAAAACATGCAATACGATAAGGGTTAGGATTCTTCTCACAATGCAGACCCAAATTCTCGACCATCTCATTTAAAACCATGTTTTCACAACTACCACCATCAATTATAACATTACATACCTTTCCTCCTAAAGTGAATCTTGTTATGAAAATATTTGTATGCAGCCATGCATCCCCCTTGATCTCCTTTCTTAGAGGAATCATCATCCTCTTGATCATCATATTTTTTCCAACATCTGGTGGAATTTCTAGGTCTAGTTCATCTTCTACTTGTTCATCTTCAACAAGATCTACTCTTGGAGCATCTCCTTGCCTCTTGTCATGTGTATAAGAATGCGGGAATTCAAAAGGTTGATGCCCTTCTTCACCACATCTGTAACAAACAAATGGTCTTCATGGAGCCTCCCATCCTCTATCGCCAACATATCCTCTTCCCCTAGAAAATCCTCTGCCTCTTTGTTGATTCTAGAAATCTTGTCTCGTATCCTCTTGCTTTTCCAATCCACGAGATGATTCTCCCCTACCTTGGTTGAAACCAACTCATCCCCGAAAGGAAGATGAGGTCCCCCTATTCATTCCAGGTGATCTCCTAAAACTTTGACAATTTTTTTTTCCTCGGCCTTTAAGGCTAATTGATAGGCATCTTCCATGCTTTTAATCTTATGCATACATATCTCATCTTGAATAGAAAATTTTAATCCATTTACATACCTTGCAGCCATTTATTCCTCAGTTTCTTCATGCTCTACACGAATGGACAACTTGTAGAACTCATATGTGTATTCTTGCACTTGTTTGTAAGTTCTTTATGAGATTCTAAAACCTCCTGTAAAGGGTTTGTGCATAATCCATAGGGAGAAATTTATCTTTCAACTTCTTCTCCATCTTACTCCACATCCTAATTATTTCTTTCCCCTTTCTTGACCGCTCTTTCTATAGGTGATCCCACCATAACATAGCGTGACCTTTCAATTTCATGCATGAAAATTTTACCTTCTTTTCTTCTGACATAGTCTTCCACTCAAAAAATTTCCCCATGCTAGTCAACCAGTCTATTAGCTCCTCTGGTTTTAGACTACCACCATACTCTGAAACATCAAATTTTATCCCATCATTCTTTCCTTCTAATGCTCGAAGCATCCTTTCTTCAAACGCTAATGGTGGTGCTTATGTTTCCTCCTCTTCACAAACTTCTTCTTCATCTGTGTCATCTCCACCTTGATTTCCTCTTGGGTTATCATTTACAACAAGCGCAACAACTTGCTCTCTCAGATCTTGCATATTTATATTCATCTAGGAAATACCGCCTCCTCTTCCTCTTTCCTGCCATTTTTTTAAAAGACTCGAACCAGCTCTGATACTAGATAATGTAGCTAAATTATGAACAAACTTGATATACTGCAAATAATATGAACTCCAAAAGAAAATAGATCTCCTTCTTTGTTATTAAATAATGAATTACAATGTTTCCTAAATAGGAAAACAACTCCCAACTCAATTTGCCAAGAAAACTCTAACTAACTTGACTAAATCTACTCTAGGTGGCGGAAATTACTATTTTTAGTAGTTTACTAGAACCTGTTATTCTTAGTAAGTTCGCATGCTTATTCATATGGGCATAGAAATTTCCACGCATCTTCTACATTCCTAAATTAGAGGAATTGCCAACTTTCTAACTCATAATGCAACTAATAGACTAAAATTAACTAATGCCCAAAAATAGGAAAAAACTGAACTACAACTTAAATCCTAATTTTCGACCTCAAGATGGTGAATTTAGGGCCGAAAATGTGCCGAAACTTTCCCCAACTAGTAGAACGGATTTGTTGTGTTCGTCTCATCACAACATGTGGTTTAGAGAAAACCAGACTCAAATAGACACCCAAAGCTCAAGTTATGACCTTGTCAAGTTTCTGCTAATTTTGGCGCATCATGTGGCCTTTGGGAAAATAAGTGTTGTCGCAAAATATCTAGTTCCTTCCATTGAGCCAAGATCATACTTTTCTGAGAATTTTTTCATATTCTTTTTTGCCAAATGAAAAGCTCTTTTCCAAAATTCCTTCTTGCAAGCAAAGACATGATATGCTTTGCAAGTGATGGCGAAGGGAACGGCTCCTTGAAACACATAAAGGGTCACATTTGTAGGCAGATTGTTACTAATAGTAGCATTCTAAACATAAACTTAACAATTCCAAGACATAAATCTTGGCATTAACTTAGGTGTCAATCGGAAAACCAAAACTTTACACAATATCATTTTGAGAAGGACAAATAATTAAATTTGAATAACTCTAGTGCAAAACAATTATTGAAATTAGTAAGGCCCACCTATAATTTGTTTCTTTAAACTATAGTCTAAGTGGTCAATATGCCACATGGCATTTTCCCATTAGGTTATTGAAAAGACTAAATATTTCTAATTGAAAATCTGGCTTGAAAGTAGAAAATTATCTCTCCACCAATCACTTCTAACAAAAATACATTTTTTGAATATACAAAAAAAATTACATTTATCAAAACTATAATCTTGATTGGTTGAAAGAGTAGGCAACATTACCATTCACTATATTACCATGAAATTAAGATACGATAAACAAACAGCTTCAATTCAAAGTTTTAAAAATCATCTACAAACAAAAGAATCATGTGATTTTTGGAGTACATGAAAATAATGAGAAATTGCATGCCATCGAAAAAAAAACTTCTACACTTTATCCATAACCTCATGTGTATGTAATGAATACCATAAATAATGCTACCAAATCATTTCTACCTCTCTACAAATATGAACCTATATCTCATGTCTTTAGTACGTAAAACCATTGCAGTTCTGAAATATGGGGTACATCTCATTTGCCATGTTTATACTGGCCTACTGTCGAGGCAAATGTATTGAAGGAGCAAACAATGTCCAAGTGAAAAGCAAAGTGCCCGCATTCTTCACATTCGGGGATTCGATCGTGGATCCGGGTAACAATAACTTCCTTCCCACCATTGCTAAGGCCAATCATCTTCCTTATGGACGAGATTTTATGGGCGGGAAACCCACTGGACGGTTTTGTAACGGTAAAATCGCAGCTGATTTCATCGGTACGTCTCTTCCAAACATCAAAATACTATTCAATTTTTAATTTTTCATGGTGGTGTTGACAATTCTTGGTGGGCATTCTCTCCTTATATTGGAATGAGGTTGCAGCTGCAGGATTGGGTGTGAAGGAGACGGTGCCGCCATATTTAGACCCTAAGCTGAGTACCCAAGATCTCCTTACAGGCGTCAGCTTTGCTACTTCAGGAGCTGGATATGATAACCTCACCGCCGCTGTCGTTGTATGTGGTTTTCCTCCTTAAAAGAAATTAATTCGTTCATTTTGAAGATGACTTATAAGATTAAATGTTTCACATTTTTGTTTTGCAGAATGTTTATCCCATGTTGAAGCAACTGGATTTATTTAAAAATTACAAGGCCCGCCTGGAAAATACTGTTGGAGTAGAAAACTCGTCGAACCTGATTAGGGAAGCCATATTTATGGCTGTTGCAGGCACGGACGATTTTATGTTAAATTACTACCAGTTTCCCATCAGAAGGAAACAGTTCAGCGTCGCACAGTACATAGACTTTGTTCTTCAAATCTGCAGCAACTTCATAGAGGTAAGTTATAAGCCTTAAAAGTAATTTATTCGTAATTGTTTTTAAAACAATAATTAGAAATGGAAAAAGAAAAACTCTTGAAATATGTAAACATGGATTTAAAATTTGTGAACATTTTAAACCGGCCTTCAATGAATGCCTGATAATAGGCCATTTTAGATTTTTGGGTCACATTTTGAAATTGGTTGCTCAACAATTCATCTCGTTAACATATGATTAATATAGAATAATAATTATTTGCTAAATATTGTTTAAAAGTAGGAAATATATAAAGTTGGTGCACGGAAATTGGCTTTGGTTGGGATACCCCCAATAGGACATGTGCCGCTTCTTACGACATTAGCACAACCAATATCAAAGAAGCAATTGTGTCTTAAGGAATACAATCGGGTTGCAGTTTCTTACAACACGAAATTGAAGGCACTCATCAAGAAGCTACAAGCTCACCTTCCTAGCATTAAACTGGTCTACATGGACATCTATGAGAGTCTTTTCAACATTCTCAATTATCCTTCCAAATATGGTAGTGCAAAGTGTCAAAGTGAATTAAAAAAATGAATTTAGTGTTGTCCGCAATTATTATTAAATTTTATTATTTTGTAAATTAATGCATGATAAGGGATGTGTGTGCAGGATTTGAGACAACAAACAGAGGTTGTTGTGGGACTTGTGTTATAGAGTTTGGTCCATTATGCAACATGCATACTCCAATTACTTGTGCAAACGCGTCAAAGTTTGTTTTTGGGATGCCATTCATCCCACAGAGAGAACGTCTATTATTATTGCCAACATCCTCCTAGATAAATATATACCCAAACTATTATAAGAATAACGCTATCTAATATAAAGTAAGTTGAGATTTTTACTAGCTTTCTAAATTGTTGTTGATAATGTTGGCACTCTATCTTCAACTCCTTGCCAACATCTTTATTATTGTATGGGATGTAGTTATCTTGTTTCTTATATGTTCAAATGTATATTAATATTTGATAGTACTAACAACATCATCCATAGGTGCTTATAGAAGGTGGATAGACATTTTCAAAGTAAGAATAATTCTTGTGAAAGATATCTACTCCCTCACATGTTCTTTTCTATTATCTATTCTTTTTTTCTTTTTAATCTATAATAATACAATCCATAAATTTTTGAGCATAAAAATACATCTTATATTAGAATAGCAAATAATGATTAAGTAGCTATAGAACAATGATAAAACAATCGAAGTATAGGAAACATTAAATATCTGAAATTAACATGAGAATAGTAATGATTCATATTTAAAAACTTGAGTAAGTTAACAATTCAAAAAGACATCAATCAAATTTAATGTACAATAAATACATGATAATTTTAGTCTAATGTTTAACTAAAAATAATGAAATTTAGAGAGATTGTTATTAAACAAAATGTTGCATGCATTTATCGGGGTAGATACTCATTAACTAATTTTAGAGCAATATATATTATATAATTTATAATATTATTTCATTAATCAACTAAATAATTCTATTGTTTTGGTGATTTCCCAAACTAACTCAATCTTTTGTGATCCTAGAAAATGCTTTAAAATGGTAAACCATTTTCATTTCCATTGACCCATGCATCATGTGGACTAAACTATCTTTACATAAATTCGAGATGAAACAAAATAAAATATCTATAATCATAAAATACATTGAAAATATCAAACATTTCAATTCCCAATTCAAACATATTTGTTCTTGATTGTACTACTTACTCTTAATTTTAAAAGAAGCATAGAACATAGCATAAGAATTTATTTCTTTCTAGAATAATTTGAGAAGTATAAAAGAACATACTCAGCCCACCATCATCTTATACATCAATCGATAAAACTAAACATATTAATTAATATATGCTTTTATATTTTCACACACACACACACACACACACACACACACACACAAGATGTGTGTGTGCGTGTGTGTGTGTAACAACTTAAAAATTTTAAGTTGGCATGTTGGTAAAAAGATAAAAGAAAATACATCTCTCTCTCTCTCTCTCTCTCTCTCTCTCTCTCTCTCTCTCTCTCTCTCTCTCTCTCTCTCTCTATATATATATATATATATATATATATATATATATATATATATATATATATATATATATATATATATGTATGTATGTATGTTAATAATAAATGTCAATTTGTTAATAATTTTGTTTTTTTTTATTATAAGTATGTCGATAAATTTCATGTAACTTTATTATGAGTTTGAGTTTTTTCTTTTTTTTTTGAGTTTTGTATTGTTATTAGTTTTGTTGTGTTTTTTGATCCTCTTGACCATTGGTAAGAGGCAACGCCACTCATTCCTCATCGTTATATGTGTGTGTGCGTGTTGTGTGTAACAACTAAAAATTTTAAGTTGGCATGTTGGTAAAAAGATAAAAGAAAATACTCTCTCTCTCTCTCTCTCTCTCTCTCTCTCTCTCTCTCTCTCTCTCTCTCTCTCTATATATATATATATATATGTATGTATGTATATGTATGTATGTTAATAATAAATGTCAATTTGTTTTTGTTTTATTATAAGTATGTCGATAAATTTCATGTAACTTTATTATGCTGAGTTTGTAGTTTTTTTTTCTTGTTTTTGTATTGTTATTAGTTTTGTTGTGTTTTTGTTGATCCTCTTGACCATTGGTAGAGGCAACACCACTCATTCTTCATCGTTATATCTTTTTCTCCATTCTAAAATGTTGTTACAGAGTAAGGTCCCTTCAGCCCACTTTTACCATCTATAAAAAAAAATGTCAATTATTTTTACTTCTCATCTTTTTAGTATAATTTTCAAATCCATAACCTCAAAAAATTTCTTAACCAAAAGATTCTATGGTGAAAACATTTCTTATTTACATGATGGTTTATAACTTTTACATATTAAACAAAAAAATATTACCAAATTAAAAGGATTCAAAAATAATAATGTAACTTCAAGAAAAATTATTTTAAAATATAATAAGTATTTTTAACTTTAAATTTTATTATCTTAAATATTTACTCTCATACTTAAATTATATTTTTATTAAATATCATTTCTAAAATAAATTAACATATACACTTAATTCATAACAATATTCATTGAATTAGAAATTCTCTCATCTTGTTTTATTGAATTTTCTATTTTTAATATTATATTATTTATATCTTTATAATTAATTAAGGAAGGAATTGTGCCTTAAGGAATACAATCGGGTCGCAATTTCTTACAACACGAAACTGAAGGCACTCATCGAGAAGCTACAATCTCACCTTCCGACATTAAATTGGTTTACATGGACATCTATGGGAGTATTTTCAACATTATCAATTATCCTTCCACATATGGTATTGTAAAGTGTCAAAGAGAAAAAAAAGAATTCAATGTTGTAAGCAATTATTATTATTATTATTTTCATTATTTTGTAAATTAATACATGATAAAAGATTTTTATTCACGGTTTTAGAAAACAAACATAGATTTTGGGAAATATTTATCCATTGTGCAACGATCTACATATTTCAATTATTAATTGTGTAAACATGTAAAAAAATATTGAGTTATCATTCATCTCACAAAAGAACTTCAAAGATCAATACCAACATTCTCCTAGATAAACATATAATTAAACTATTATAAAAATAACCTAATTTTATTATTTTCAAACTTTCTAAATTATTTTCTATAATGTGGAATGTATTCACATTGTTGCTTGTATATTGAGATGTGTATTTATATTTTACAATTGTACTAGTAACATCACCCATATTCGTACGTGTTTATGAAAAGTGACATTTTCAAATGAGTATTAAGTCCTGCGAAATATATTTACTCACTCGTATGCTTTTTTAATCTATTCATTTTTCTGATTTTTTATTTATAATTACAGAATTCATAAATATTTTGAGTATTACAAGTCATTTTATATTAAAATAGTAAATAATGACTAAGCATTTAGAGAACAATTTAAAAAGATAGAAGTATAGGAAACATTAATTATCATAAAATAATATTAAGATGGTAATGATATGTATTAAAAAAATTGAGGAAGTTAAAAATTCATATAGACATTATTCAAATTTAATGAACAATAAATACATAATAATTTTAGTCTATTAGATTCTCAATAACATTGAAATATAAATAATTAAATTTAGAGATATTGTTATCAAACAAAATGTTGCATGAATGTATTATTTAATCGGGGTAGATATTAATCATTAACAAATTTTATAAAATTTGATTTCATAAAATTAAAAATATCAATTAATTAATTAGTCAACTAAATAATTCTAATGTTTTGGAAATTTCCTTTATACTCGAACCTTTGTGATCCTCCAATGAATTAATATGCTAAAACATTTTTATTTCCATTGACCCATGGCATCATGTAGACTAACCTATCTTACATAAATTCCTTCTTAAAACTAATAAAATATCTAGAAACTATAAATAATATCATCATTAAAGACATTGAAGTTTCCAATATTTCCATTTCCAAACATAGCATAAGTGTAGCACCCACATTTTACACACATAAATATAACAGTAAAATACTAGGATAATTTTTTTTTACTTACATTGCTCACTACACAACACCACAAGGGCTCCAAATAAAAACTCGACAACACATACGACACTTACATAAGTCATCGACTCACATAGACACATGACAACACCATATACATGTCGATGCCACACTTTCCCCAATGAACGAATGCTAGCAATGACCCAACAACAAGAAAAGGGACCCAAGGATTGCAAGCCCACACACATCATTACCATGATTACATCTTAATTACGATTAGCATTCCAGGAACATTATTATGTAAGGATAATTTTGTCATTTTTCCACCTACATGTTCTTTAATTCGTTTCACATTCAACTTATTGTTTGACCATTTAAGTTTGCTCTTTATCCCTTATGACAATCTCCATAACTTACATAATTAAATTCCATATTTCCAATTACATACAAAGTTCCTAATTCTCTCGTTCTTATGCCAAAGGTTTGTTTCTTAAAATATGTTTAGTTGACATTTAATTGTTTTTACCCTTATTATGCAAGGGGACCAACCATAAGTTGTCGAGGGAAAATAATACACATCAAAAGAGGTGAAGGTTCAAGCTTCCCTTTCCTATAAAATTTTTCCATTAGAAGCACAATTGTTCTCGTACTATGGTTGTTTTAGTTCCAAATTTAGTTTGATTCAATTAAGCATTTACATGACATAATTTTATTTTATTTTATTTTTAGTGGACTCTATACTGGCTCAAATGCCTAGTCCCACCAAGAACAATTTGTATCCATTCTTAACAAAAAGTCAAAGCTTAAATCTACCATAAGGACTTCAAGAGAAAATTTTTCCTAAACCATTATCACATATACTCTTGTTTCTCATTTCATTTACATTGTTTCTTAGGTCTCTCTTTTTGGCGTCACTTTAAGACATGAAGAGTTACGAAAGTACCTGTCTAACATTTCAAAGAAGTATTTCTTTTGTTTTCTCAAAGTTTTCTCTCACCAAGGCAATTCATATTCTCTTTAACATAAGTAAATGTCTAATTGAGTTATAAGGACTCCAAGAGTGACATTATTCCTAACCTCAAATCTTGTTTTACTCTTATATGATTTACTCTTACATCACACTATGGTCTCATTATTAGCATCATTTTATAACATTTGTAAACAAAATAACACATACTTTTCACTAATGGATTCACTACTACAAGGAGTGTAACCCAACATGAGACAACCCAATTCTTTTCTCTTATACACTGCAATGTTAACGCATGTTGCAACCAAGACATCCACTTGTGTAATTTAATCCCACCATGAGATCAACCATATGAATATCATAGGAAAACTACCTTTGTTTGGTTTTGGGCCATTCACTAGGGTACGAAAGGGGAACTGGGCACATGGGGTAACAAGACCCTTTTTTTTACACTTCTATTAAGTCAATTTATTTTAAATATAATTGCATTTTCTAAGAGTTGTGTACAATTTCCACCCGCAAGTTAACCCCTTAATCAAATGAGGTTTTGGTATAATTCCAATTGCACCTAAGGATTTGTGCCCCAACTATATATGATTTTAAGGTGAGAAGACATGTTTATGATAGACAACCTTCATGAAATACCAAGGGGATATGTTGTCAGTAACCAAGGTAACAAATTTAGTTGAGAGGGACTAAAGAGTTCATTAACAAGAGTTTAAGTCATAGAACAACTATTTCACTATCTCCATTTGTGTCATTTGGAACCACATGGAATTCATTCGATGATGAAGTTAATTTATATATCTAACTTTGTAAGACTTGGTAGTCCACTAGGATACTAAGGGAGTAATAGCTCTACTTACTCCATAAAAAGTTTGTCTAGGTCATTCCTAACCATCGGGTTCATGACGATAAGGCTAAACATACCGACCATGATGGTAACACAAACTAGGGGTCTTATTTACCTAAGCTAGGAGGTTCCATCTAGCACAAAAGTTTAAATTCATTTTATGGTTTCAATTTATTTTGGGCTAAGAAATATCATGCAAGAAAGGTAGATATGCACAAGTTTTAAACTAAGGCCAATTGTTTTATTTAGATTTCTTTATTACATTTTTAAGGTGAGGAACACAACACCAACTATTTAATCAACAATTTCCCAATGGAAGTACACTACAAGGTATTAATTTAAATTTCATTTAACATATATATTCAACTTTAACCATACAAATTTTGAGATCAAAATAACATCCATGCTTAGATACATATTTCCCAAGCACCTCTAAAACTAGAAACATACACATACTACCAATTTCATCAATAAGTATTTCAATACATTACAAAAATATGGTTCAGCCCCTACATTTATATTATTTCAAATATAAAATAAAATAATACATAGTGAATTACAACCATGCCATTTTCGCCACCTTACTTGCATCCTGCAAAACCATGTGAGCATGAAATCAATGATAAATCATTGGCATGGCATCCACCTAATCTAGCATAATTAACGTTTTTTAGTTTCCCATTTACATATAATAATAATTACAATTTGCATTTGAAAGAAAAATTTAGAGACATGTATTCATTTCATTTCATTTCACTTCATTTCGTAACCAAGGAGAGAGAAGGAGATAGGAAAGAGAGAGAAACACTATTTTTCCAACATTAGATTTCATTAAAAAAAAGCCACAAGATAGAGTTCCAAAAAGTTATTTACAAGAGTCAACAAGTTTCCATAGGGGTTTGGTAACCTGATGAGGGTCCCACAACTTTCTTTTTACATTTTCCTCCTAGCAACAAAAATGTTCAAATCAAGCTCGGAGGCTAAGAAACCACTTCCAAACGTTGTCTTCGATGAGTAAACACACCACAATTAAATTTATACATGCCCACTTATATACCAAGAGTTCATATGAACTGAAAAATTCAAAACTAGCAAATGGTTTACGATTAACAACTAGTTTTCTGAGGCCATCGGTCATAATTGACCTAGTTTCCAATGATTAAAAGTTAGTTCAAGGGCTCAGAAAACCACATCCAAAACTAATGTTTGATGTACAAATGTGCCACGATAAAATTCCTATAAGTTCCGCCATATATGGATAAATCATCGAGTCAACGGAACTAAGAAATAGAAAATGGTTTTCAAATGGCGACAAGTTTTCTGGAGCCACCGATCATAATTGGTCCAATTTTGACCTAGTCAAACTGTGACCAAAGGCCTACAAAATGCCTTTTCCAAACTATAAAGAAGATTTTTTTACCCAAACTGAAGGTCCCAGGAAATTGTCTAGTAAATATACTAGTGGTCTATAAAGGCGGGAAAGTATTTCATTTTTTATGGTCCAAACGACGGCTGATACGAAACCTAACTTTTCAAGTTTTAGTAGCTTCTTGAGAGAGAAAAAATGGGTAACATGACTCCTAGAGGAGTGGCGAAGAAAGTACAAACAATCAACTGGGGTCAATCTAAAGCTTGATGTGACTCTCCTTATATCAAGGAACACATATGGTGCTTGACCTCTCTTTTACAGGGGTTCAAAAAGGTTGTTCAATAAGTCTCTAAATTTGTTTTTTTTTTTTTTTTTTTTTCAACTTTGCAAGTAAAGAAAAAGGTTGTGTTTAGTTGATGAATCATCTACCTTTCAACAATAACAATGGACACGAGCACTTGATTCAGATACCCGAGTTGCATCATATGAGGTTATGGTGTCAACCATAGTTGATGTTCAAAAGGTAAAACAATTTTGAAAATCACAAGGTGGGGTTTTATTTCTTTACACTATTTATGTTTTGTTACATATACAATTGTAAAATTATTTAGCAGCTTAAATTTCTAATATAATGCAATTGAAGAACCAAATTATGAAAATTATAGAAGATGGAGGTAAGGAGACCATGCCTAGAAATGATAGGGTCCATAGTGCAAGGGGTGCTTCAGGTGGGTTTGTACTCGCATGGTCCGATGAGGCCACCATTCATTGTTGCATCTCGCCAAAAATTTACATGCAACCCCAAGATTTTATCAACTCACACATGTCTAACAAAGCACTCACAACTACGACATATCACAAATTCCCATCCCCCATCCACCATGGTTTGGCATATGTCCAAGCCCTGTTTCAAATATCCTATCTTCAACACAGGTTGAGAATGATGAATAAGGTGGACTAGTCAGGTGCATACATGCATTCGATGAAACAACAAAATAATAACTCTCCATACTATCCATTCTTGCTGATTTTTTTCTATGATTCCATATTTTGCATACACGTTTACTAGAGCATTTGCAACTACAACATCTGACAAAATATCTCTATATTTAAGTTTTGTTGGGTGTCCATACCCTGTTCCAAAGATCCCATTTTGGGCATAATGAAAGTGAACGAGACAAATATTTTCATGAAATAAGTGGGATAACAAGGAAGGCACTTCCCAATCCCAACTATAAACCCAATTGTAGGCACTGACAGATATGTTGAAACTTTAAACTCTTATCTGAATTCTTATAAAAACATATCACTCCAATCACGTTCCATTAATCAGTGTCTATATTTTAATGGAGAGGGAACATGAGTATATAAACTCACCATAAGGCCAAAATTGAAGCCCCAGATGACATTGATGACCATAGAAATAGATGCAGCTCTAAATCACCAATTTTCATAGTAAATGCCTGAGTGACTACAACTATCCCATTCATTACAAGTTGATTTAATACAGTAGGTCTGTGATTTCTCCATTTCTTGTTTGATTCCACCTAAAGTCTCTGAATGACATGAACATATTTAAATATGGATTGTTGAATAAGTGGACTTTGCAACAAAGTGGTATCCATTGGAGCACCTCCTAACCCCAATCTTCTTCAAAATGGAGGCACATACTCCCAACCTTAGTATTGCAATAAAATTCACCCCAAAATGTGCAGCTATCTTTCTCTTTCCCCTTCACCTTCAGCCATCACTGCAACTATCCAAACTGCTAAATTGACAATGTTTCCTTGGGTAAGAGCATGATCTAAGCCTCTCGGATCTCAAATAGGTTCAAATAATTATTATGCAGAGAAAGTGACAGGTTAAATGCATTTTCAGGGTGCCCATGTGCCTTGTCAAGCAGCCCACATGCCTTGCTACACTCCCACGCATCCTCCACCATTATTCTCCAACCACCCCTACCTATTTTTTTTTTCAAACTTACTTTAATATTATTTTAGTTTCTTTAAATTTATTTTATTATTATTTTATTTTATATTGGGAACTACAATAAGAATTTCTTCCATTTAGAAATAATTTGAGAAACTTACACGAAAGAAAACATGTATAATTTTCAAATCTACATCTTCAAAATCTTTCTTAACCAAAAGTTCCATAATACAAAAATTATTTATTTATACAATAGTTTATAAACTAGACACATATCAAACATAATACTATTACCAAATTAAAAGGCTATTAAATAGAGGAAAAATGATTTCAAAAAAAAATAATTTAATTTTAAAAGGAATTATTTTAAAAACATATATAATATTTTTAAATTTAGATTTATATCTTGATATAGTAATTTAAGTTATCATACATGTAAAAAGATGAAAGAAAATTCTAAATATTTTTAAACCAAAAGTTTTGTAACACAATATGTAGAGGTAAAATAATTTCAAGAAAAAATAATTTAATTTCAAAAAAGAATTATTTTAAAAATATAAAATATTTTAAAGTTTAGATTTATCATCATATTTTTTTCTAATAATTAAATTACATTTTTATTGAATTTAATATTTCCAAAATAAAATTAACATGCAAACTTAATTTATACAAATATTCATTAAATTAGTAACTCTCATTTTGTTGATTGAGTTATTGAATCATAAAATTAATTAAATTGTCTATTTTCAATAACATGGACCGACCTTATACATTATAAAGGTTTCTTCAAATATTTATAAATAGCTAAAGAAATTTTAGGTTTACTTTGCATTTTTCAAGGAAAAATCATATATTTTTAAAAATATTATACTTACTAGGAAAATATTTAAATGAAGCAATTATAAAACTATGTATTAAAATTGGAAAAGAAAAAAATTTACAAAAACAAAAATAAACGGGGTTTTTTTAAGGAAAAATCATTTTTGTGCATCTTTTGGAGAGGATTAGAAAAGGAATACAACAAAGAATGATTTGTAAATCTCAAAGATGAAAAACAAGATGCAACATTTGGTTCTAGCTAAAAAATATTTATAAATATCTAATGGCATTTTGATTGCACACAATCTAATTCTAGAGGAATTTGGAAAAAGGAAACACAAAAATTGTAGAAAAGGCATTCCTTGCTATGTCATTGCTTGAGTGAATAAAGATTCAAAATGTGGAATAAAATTTTCATAAGTACAACATGATGGCTATGCCACTTCTCACATTCTCAATCAATAAGGCTTTGGCATTGAATAAATTGAATTTTTAAAAAACATATTTTGATTTTATTTTAATTATCTTATTATAATAATTTAAAAAATTGGATTGTATCACAATGATAATATAGATTAGTATATTTATTGTATTAGTTATTGAAATTATGATTTTATAATAATATGTTTGTTATCATTTATATATTTCTATTATAAATCCATTTGAAACTATTAATTATATTAATTTTCTACTAAATACATATTTGAAAAGGATATAATACATAAAATCATAGAAAAGAACAAAACATGTTCAAGAAAAACAAAACAGGTTTTAGAAGAAGTTCAGAGATGTAGGTTAGGAGGAGTTCGAAAAATAGTAGATGATCAAGACCCGAGAAAAAGTTGAGGATGTGGTGGTTGTTGAAGATTTCCAAGAAGACAATATTGTAGGATCCGTAATTCAGGATACTATGGAGGCAAAAAAATTTCCCAGAGACTGTGGAATCACTACTTGTAAGCAACATGTTCAACATTCTAGACATTAATTTGGAGGACATCCTAACAAAGTGGAAGAGGATCTCTAATGTGCTTATGAGACTAGCAAGAAAATTTCAAATGATCTATAGTCGAGGTCTCATCGTATAAATCTACCAATGAAGTGGTTAAAGAAAGCCCCATAGTAGAGTCTTTATGATGTCCAATCCCATGAGGAGGTCAAACAAAGTCCCAAACCATCTCCAAAAAGGAAAGCAACACCAAGAACTAGATCTAAGGTGGATGTTGGTGCCAACAAATCCTTTCCAGGGAGACCATCTGAAAAGGAAAAAAGGGACGAGAAGCTGAAAGGAAGGCTATTATGGAAGGGCGATAAAAACCATTGATGATAGGACATAAATATACCCATTCTAAATGATTTTCTCAATCCATTCAAAGATTTTCTTTTTGAATATAAGAGGCATAAACCACCCCATTAAGCATAGGATCTTATTTGATTTTAAAAGTATGGAAAAACCGGATGTCATAATGCTACAAGAGACAAAGATAAATGAGGATAAGATGAAAGACTTTTATGCTTTTTTTTGAAGGAAGTTGGCTTCCATTTCCAAACTACCTATAGGAGCTTCATGGGGCTTATTGTGTGTGTGGAACAAGAACATTTTGGAGGGATTTTCCCTTCATAATATTCAGCACCATTTATCCATTTGCTTCACCGATGTTATCTCTAGAAAACAATTTATTCTCTCTAATATCTATGCTCCAAATACTACAACTATAAAAATGATGCTCTTGGAGGAGCTGACTATCTTCAAAAGGATGTTTAATGATTTAATCTAGTTAATTGGGGGTGATTTTAATACTCCTCTTATTCCCTCTTAAAAGAAAGGGGAGTTAATGTGTTTACCAAGAGCATGGAGGATCTTTCTAATTTCTTGGGTTGGAATGGTTTGATGGATCTGGACCTCAGTGGATCTAAATTCACTGGACCAATAGAAGGGAAGGGAAAATCTGATTCAAATCAGGTTGGATCGATTTCTTTTGAGTCTCCTCTAGATTCAAGAGTAATGATACAATTTATCCTCCTTAACTCGCATCGGATCGGATCGATCATAACCCTCTGGTCCTAAAATTCAATCAAAGGAGCAACCCATTGGAAGATATTTTAGGTTCAAAAATATGTAGACCACTCATCTAAAGTTGGAAAGAATGATATAAGAATGGTGGAGGCCAAAAGTCAAAGGTAATAGTATGTTCAAGGTGGCTGCAAAATTCAAAAAATTTAAGATGAATATTAAAATTTTGAACAAGGAGGTTTTTGGTAATATTTTTCTTCAAAAAAGTAGAATTTATAAAGAGCTCAAGGTATTGGAAGAAACTATGGAACAGGGAGGATGGAGCAATGAGGAAAAAATCAAGGAAAAGATCTACTGCTGAATACCACAACATTCGAGCAGGGAAGAGATTTATTGGAAGCAGAAGTCAAGAATTAATTGGCTCAAAGAGGGAGACCGCAAAACCAAATTATTCCATATCTCATCCACCATTAAAGCTAATAAAGGAAGAATACAAGAAATAAATAAATAAAATGGTGAACTGGCTATGGAAGATAAGGATATATCTAACACTATTGTCTCTTTTTTAGGAATTTTTTGGAAAAGGTCAACTTTCAACCGATATTTCTATAGCATAAATTCTAAATATTTTTGATCCGGCCATTAGCCATGTTGAGAATAGTGAACTCATAGCCATCCCTTCTAAGGAGGAGATAAAATAAATTTAAAATTCTATGGAAGATGACAAAACTCCATGGTTGGATGGTTTCCTTCCTTTTTTTTCTAGATGTTCTAGGATATTGGTAGGAAAGAAGTGGTTTTAACTGTCCAAGATTTTTCCCGATCTATTGAAAGAGATTGCAAGAATTGTATTGGCAATGATGCACCACGAATAGGTTGCACTCCAACGGAATCGAATGGCTCTAACGTAATCGCAAGGATCGATCAACAATGGAAGATTTGCAAAACAGAAACAAAGTTGCTCATTAGGAAAAGACAGCAGAGTGTCTTGGCATCCTCATAAATGAATAGTAAAAGGGTACAAATATGGTTTTGAGTAACCCTAGTGTAAGACACACATGATAAACCCTAAACCTAAACCTAAACCATGTGAGATGACCCTCCATATGTGAGGATGACACATAGGATAACTCACACCAACACCCCCTTCATTGAAAAGGGTAGCGGTTATGAGAAAAAGAAGAAAAAGACACCCCTAAACAACTAAGAAAGATGTTTCAATGGGGCCCGAAACTAAAGGCCCGATAAGGTGCCCATATACAAACATAATCTTCCTAGAAGAAGAAAGAAGAAAAGAAGGACTACATAGCCGAAGAAGATGAGTACTGCAAGAAGACCTCACCCCAAGAAGAGACCATAAGTGAAGAAACTTCACTCGGTGAAGGGCTTGGTAAATAAATCTATAATTTGATCGGTTAGAATATCTTGAATGTCGATGACACCATCATGAATAAGCTCCCATATATGAAGTGCATATGGATCTCAATGTGCTTCATCCACTTCGATCTTGAACTGGATTTTCAAATAGATATAGTGCTCATGTTATCACAATAGATAATGGTAGGTCCAAAATGGATGCCAAACTCTATCGTGAATATCCTATAGCCAAATAGCTTTTGTGGCAACGTTAACTACTCCTCCGTATTCTACCCTGTAGATGATATTGCAAGTTCATTATTCTTCTTGCTAGACCAACTAATAGGACCCAAACCAAGAGAGAAACTCATGTAGCCAGAAGTATATTTTTGATGATCTAAGTCACCGCCCAATCGAGAATTTGTAGAACCCAATCAAAGTCAATATCTACCCCAACATGATAGTGAATGCCATCGGTATAAGTGCCACGAACATAATGAAGGATTCGTTTAGCTACTTTCTAATGCATCTCATGTGGCTCTTGCATGAATCTGGATCACAATCCCAACAACATACGATAAATCCACGGTCGAGTGTGAGTCAAGTAAATCAAGCTCCCCACCAATTTGTCGATAAAGATTACCATCAACCAAGGGAGTAGAAATATGAAACCAACTTAACCCGTGCAAGAAAGAAAAGGAGTAGGAGATACTTGCATTCGGACATCCAAATGAGCTAGCAAATCAAGAGCATACTTAGGTTGTGAAATCAAAATTGAGTCAAATTGTGAAATCTGGATCCCAAGGAAGTAATGAAGCAGACCTAAGTCAGTCATGGAAAACTTGTTGGCCAAGGTGATCTTCACATAATCAATAATAGAGGAAGAGCTACTGTGATCAACAAGTCATCAACATATAGAACAAGAATGAGTATGGAGTCATCTTGCCGTAAAATATAAACATTTGGATCAGAGTGACACCTAGTAAACCTTGATGTAAGTAAAAAGGAGTCCATCTTGGCATACCAAGCCCAAGGGGCTTGTTTAAGGCCATAAAGAGACTTCTTTAACTTACAAATGAGGGAGGGATCTTGGACATAACCCGGAGGTTGTTCCATATAGATATCTTCCTCTAGGTCACCATGAAGGAAGGCACTCTTAACATCCATTTGATGGAATTTCCATCCATCCATTTGTTAATGCAATGGCTAGGTCGGTCGAATAGAAGTCATTTTTGCAATGAAGAAAAGGGATAATAAACCCACTATCTGGGATAAACCCTTAGCTATTAATCACACTTTAAACTTTTCAACATCTCCATCTACTCCATACTTTGTTCAAAACACCTACTTACATGAACCATTTTTCTTCCTTTCAAAAGAGGGTGAGATCCCAAGTATCATTCTTCATGAGAGAGGAATACTCCTCATCCATGGCAGAATCCCACTCAAGAATACTTGAAGCCTCCTGAAAAATCTGGATCAGGAAGAAAAGGTGAAGAAAGAGTGGGGCCCAATGAAATAGAGCGAGTACGTCTCATATCCGAAGTATCTCCAACTAAATCTCGAACACTTTGTAAAGTTTTCTTAGCCGAAGAGGACCGGGAGGATCGGGCTGGAGTCAAAATATTCTTCACTTGAGTGAGAAGGGACATAGTCCTCATCATCACTACTATCATAATCAAAAGACTCGGAGGTATGATGGTCGGGAGGCATCGGGGAAGAGGACCACGCTCAACAAGTATCATCATCGATGAGTCGAATCCGAATCGGTGAGTGAAGAACCTCAATAGGTGGAGAAGTAGAATTCGAAGAAGACTCATTAAACTTAACACTTCTCTCAATATATAGCTCATGAGAAGTAGGATTCATCAAATGATATCCCTTCACACCATCAAGATAACCTATAAAAATACAAGGTTTGGATTGTAGTTCCAAGGCCTTGTGTTTCTTCTGGGAATCTAAGCCATAGCCTTAGATCCGAAGACTCAAAAGTGCTCAACATTAGGATTGCGTCCAAACAGATTTAAAGGGTGTCATCCCCTCTTACTGCCTTGTGTGAAACATGGTTTTGAATGTAATTTCACAATTCACCGCTTGGCCCAATTGCAGAGGAAGATACTTGAGTAAATCATACAAGTGGCCATCTCCTTAAGAGTATGGTTGTGACTTTCTTTTGCGAAAGGGCTATAAGGAATGTATGCTGCAAAGAGATCCCTTGAAGTACAAAAATCCATGAACCTATTGTTTACATATTCACCTCCATTGTTGGTTCGAAGAACCTTGATATACCTGTTACTTTGTTTCTCAACAAGAGCCTTAAAGTCCCGAAAATGTTCAAAGACTTCAGGACTTAAGCTTAAGAAAATATACCCAAGTATATGCAAATAGTCATCAATGAAGGTTACCACATAAAGAGCTCTAGTAAATGAAGGAGAAGGAAATGGACCGGAAACATTTTGTGAACAAGATCTAAAGGACGAGTGGCTCTCCAGGATTTTCCTTTGTCAAAGTTATTTTCAAGATGCTTTCCAGGGTACAATCCTCACAAAGACCCTTAGAAAACTTGACGCGAGACAACCTATTGACCATTTCGTTTTGGCTCAATTATTCAAGGTAGTGATAATTTAAATGTCCAAACGCTCATGTCATAGCTTACTAACCTCATTTGCATGAGTGAGCAAGGCGGTGGGCGTAGAATCGGAAGTGAAATGGGAAAAGGTATATACCGTGAATGGTGATCAGCCTTTCCCTCATCCACTGTAGTGTCATTGTTAAGCTCACGAATAATCACCGAGTTACGAACCAAATTCCACTTGCATTCCTTCACCAAGGTGAGTAATTTGGTAAACTGATAGGAGATTAGTAGAGAGATCAAGAATACTCAACACTTGGTTAAATGTTCCCCCATCCATCTCTACCGATCCACTACCGAAACAGACACTGTCATGTCATTACCCATCGTGATTTGGGACATTCCACAAGGTTCGATGTTGGAAAACTCAACATGTGAAGAACCCATGTGGTGCGAGGCACGGAATCTATAATCCATATTGATGAAGGAGTAACTCGCTACAAGGCCTTTCCTTTCTTCTTATAATTTTTAGCACCTTTTAGGTGAAGACTTGGCCTTTGGAGCACTTTGTTTTATGGATTAGAACACTTATTTCATTCTTCTCAAGTAAATGAGATAAGTGATCAATCTATTTCCAAAAACAGTGTTGTTGCTCGTTGTGACCAGACTTTTTAATAGGAACACAAAAACTTTCTTTTATGTGCCTTAGGCTAGAAGGAAGTCAAAGTGTTTGTGTCATTTTAGGTTTGGTCTTGGTTTCTTTCGTAGGTTGATCCTTTGTTTCTTTATTCTTTTCAGTCTTCTTTCCCTTGCTAGTACTTTCTACAAGGGCATGTGACTTGACTTGAGAGACCCCATTTGAATGAGTTTGTCTGTTTCTCGAATGAGTTGGGATGAAAAACAATCAAAGGAGGGCATAGTCCAAGTATTTCCCAAAGAAGATTTTGTAGCGTAGAAATTTGACACGAAAGAATATTCGGGACCTAGCTTAGAGAGAATCGACAAGATCAGTTGAGAATATTTCTTCTCTACTTGACATCCTTTTAACAACAATCTAATGTGGACAAATTTTGAGAAGAAAGCTTGTAGGTTTTCAAATTCACTAGGATTTAACCCTAGTAGTTCATTTTCCAACTCATGCGCTCTCATGTCATCTAGTTGTCCAAACATTGCATCCAACATTTTCCATGCAGATTTAGGTGTTCTAGATGCCTCAATGTGGAAGAGCAAGTCTGGAGAAACAGACATGCAAAGAAGACCTAAAGCTTCATCACTACGGTTTAACCACTTAGATTTTTCAGTTTCGTAAATGCGGTTCAGGTCTTAGTTTCCATGGTGATGTGGAATAACCCTTTACCCCTTAGTTTCATTATTATTTTCAATCTCCATTCGAAAAAGTTAAATGACGTAAGATAAGGAATTGAAATTGCATCCATAGTGAAGAGAGAGAAAAGAAATGCAGAAAAGAAACACAACCACCCAACAATATAACAACCCCCTGCTTAGATTTTTATAGTTTAGTGCATTGATTACAATCGGGTCCGTGTTTGTGGTTTGAAACACTTGGTAACTCATCTTGCAATCAACGTAATAACGTGCAAGAGAGGAGACCACAACAATGTTTCATGGAGCGCAACAAATAGGACACCATAAACAAGCACAAAAAAAAAAAAAAGGAAGGAGGCGAAAGCCAATCCTGGTTGTGAGAAAAAGCGTCTCACATCACAAATGAAAAACCCCATTGAGGCATCTAGACATCAAGGAGACGCACTCACTAGTCGCAAGCAATAATAAGGGTAAAAACAATGATTTTAAAAAAGGACTCAAAAAGGAATCCCGATGATCTTTAGAAGGGTGAAAATGCTCCTGGAAGACAAAAGAAGGCCCTGAATGTCACTACACACTTGAACGCACAATTAGAAAAAAAAATCGACAATAACATGTAATAAATTATCATTCAGAAATGTCCAGGTTCGCTAAATGTAGAGCATTTGGAGTTTTAAAAAAAAAAGATTAAAAACATGTTATGTTTAAAAGTCGATTTTTTGTTAAAAACAATTACTAATTGTAAATTAGGAAAAAGTGTAGTAATTAATAAAAATAGATTTAATGGAATTAAATCTAATTAATTACTATAATACAAAATTAAATTTAATTAATCACTAAAATAATATCTTAACAAAACTTTAGTAAAATCTTATGAAATTAGATAGTTTTTAAAAACTTAATTTAAAAAAACAATCATTTAAAAACTTACTTAAAAGTTTTGATTTGTTGAAATTTAAAACAAAACCTTTGTTTTGGAAAGTTGAAATGTAAAAAAACTTACCAAGAAAAAAGGTGGAAGGATTTGTTTTGGAAAGTTGTTAAAAACTTTGAGCCATTGAATGGCATGCGGGAGGGAGAAGCCAAGCAACGGTAGAGGAACCAAGAGTAGGGTAGGCACGTTGCGACGAGTGGAGGAGGTTTCAAGCATAGAGTCGGCAAAGAGTAGGGCAATAGCGGATGTTGGCGCTAATGGACAACAATAGCGGGCGTTAGCGACGCTTGCGG
The DNA here is from genome assembly GCA_018340775.1 of Taxus wallichiana var. yunnanensis. NCBI lineage: Eukaryota > Viridiplantae > Streptophyta > Pinopsida > Cupressales > Taxaceae > Taxus > Taxus wallichiana. The sequence continues at coordinate 693,148,889 of CM031239.1, forward strand.
AGCGGTGATTTAACAAGCAGCAGCAAGAGGCGGTGATGGACATGGGTTGACAAAAAAGTCCGGTGGCGGTGGATGCGGGCGGAAGATATCAAGAATGAAGGTGGTGGCGAGGCGTGGGAGTGGTGGAGAGCAATAGCAGCAAGTGGCGGTGGACACGGAGGTGAGGCAACAACAACAACGAGTGGTGGCGTAGCTGAGCCATGGGAGGGTGTATTCAAAGCTGAAAGACACAAAAACCATTTGCACATACAAAAACACAGAAAAAAAAACTAAATAAATTTCAAGTTAAAATAAATAAATAAAAAAGGTAGAAAATCCTCCTTTTTATTTTTGGTTATAGAAACCTTGAAGGAACCCAAGGTGATACCTACACGAAGAACACAAAAAAATATTTCCCAAGAACAACTGTTAAAAAATTTAGCAAGATTAAGGAATCCAATGAACGAAAAAGTTGCATGAGGAGTAAAAAACCGAGACCAAGAGTAATCACAACTCAAACAACGAATGCACATTTACCCAATCTCAGCTTTGATACCATGAAAGAGACTACGAGAATCGTATCATTTATGGAACGATGCATCATATCGAAGAGGTTGCACTCCAACAGAATCGAATGGCTCCTCCATAATCACAAGGATCGATCAACAATGGAAAATTTGCAAAAGTGAAACAAAGTTGCTCATGTTAGGAAAAGATAGTGGAGTGTCTTGGCATCCTCATAAATGAATAGTAAAAGGGTAAAAATAGGGTCTTTGAGTAACCCTCAAAATACATACATAAACAATAAACCTAAACCTAAACCATGTGAGATGACTCTCGATATGTGAGGAGGACACATGGATAACTCACACCAACATCTATAATCCTGAAATCAATCATACCTTATTAGTCTCATACCCAAAAATCTAGGAGCAAAAGATTTAGGGGAATTCAGACCCATAAGTTTATGCAATACTATGTATAAGATAATCTTCAAAATCCTAGTTTTTAGACTAAGGAGACTATTAGTAAATTCATTTTATCTTAACCAAGGAGCCTTTGTGTTGGGTAGACAAATTCTGGACAACATAATCACCATTCATGAGATGATCCACTCTATTGAACTTTTAGGAAGGGAGGTTATGATTGTTAAGTTGGACATGCAAAAATCCTATGACAAGATTTCATGGGATTTCCTATTCTCCCTTTTAAATCATTTGGGATATCATCCTCACTTCATCAAAATGATCCAAGCTTGCACTAAAGACCCGAGATTTTCTATTATTATTAATGGGAATCCAAATGGTTTCTTCATCTCGAAAGGGGTTTGAGGAAAGGAGATCCCCTATCACCCTTCTTGTATATTATTGTTGCGTTGAAACATTAAGGTTATGCTCTAGGCCCAAGTTGAAGGTAACATGGAGGGTATTAAAGTGGCTCATTGAGTTGAGAATCAACACTTGCAACAATTTGTGGATGACATGGTTCTCCTTAGACAAGATGTTGTTCATGAGGCTCTAGTCTTAAAATACATCACCAAACAATATGAAGAAGTTACTAGATAGAGGATTAACTTTAGAAAGAGATCCTATTTTTTCATAAATGTGGGGGAGGAGTAGTAAAACATACTAGCCAATATTCTATATTATAGCATTAAATGCCTCCCGAATACCTATCTTGGAATGCCTCTTTGTGGGAAAAATTTAGAGGAAGGAGGTTGGAATAAATTAATAGAAAATTTTCATAAAAACTTTCCTCTTGAAAAGGCTCATTGTTGTTACAGGCTAAAAATCTCAACTCCTTCAAATTTTCTTACAGGGTATTGTTGTTTTCATCATGTCCATCTTTACCTTACCAGTAAGAGTTAGGAAAGCTATTGAAGGTATAAAAAGAGGTTTTTATGGACTGGATCAAAGGAAAATAATATAATCCCTTTAATTTCTTGGGACAAGGTTACTCAACCCAAGGACAGAGGGGGTCTTGGATTGAAGAATATTCAATTCATGAATCAAGCTCTAATAAGCAAAGGTTGATGGAGATTTCACAGAGAGGAGGGAACCTAGATCAACATTTTGAAAGTGAAATATTTGCGGCCCTTTGGTAGTACTTTGGATTTTTTTCTATGATTTTGAGCTCCCTAGAGGATCTATCTTCTAGAATAATCTTTGTCATTCTAGAAATATGTTAATTAAAGGGAGTAAATGGAATCTTGGGGATGGTACAAAGATAAAATTTTGGGAAGATCCATGGATTAAGGACAAAGCCCTCATAATTGAGGAACCATGGAGTGAGCTCGACATTTCTTCAATCAGGAAAAGGGGGAGCTAGTTTGTAGATATTAGAATGAAGAGAGGAAGTGGATCCAAATCCTACCTCCACCTCACTATCAAGGAAGTTACAACACTTTCAATATTTTAATCAGACTCCTTAAATACTATCACATATCCCAAAACAGAGCTGGGATGAGTTAATTTGGAGAACCATGGACACTGGGGAGTATGGGGTCAAGTCAAGATACTTGCTAAACTTTGAGCATATTGAACCCAATATCCACTGGAGGAAGCTCGAAACAAAAATATTATTCCCAAAATCAATATTTTCTCTGGAAGTTGTTAAAAGAAAATCCTAATTGTGGATAGGTTAAGAAAAAGGGGGATGATCATCACTAATAGATGTAGTCTATGTAAATGTAATGAAGATTCAATCCAACATCTCTTCTTGGAATGCTCTTTCTCCTTTCAAGTCTTCTTTTGTGATCCTCGGGTTTTTTAAGATACATATGGTCCTCCTTGGGGATGTGGCCCTTCTCCCCAAATAATGGAGTTTAAATTTCCAAAATGAGTTGATCAGAGAAATCTAGAAACTCACCCTCCCACATACATTGTGGGGACTGTGGATTGAATGAAATAATCAAATCTCTAGGAACAAAACCTCAAGCCCGGATATGGTTATTAAAAGGGTGAGTATGTTTCTCAAATAAAATGCTCAAATTTTAAATCCCAAATCATCTAAGGTCTTCCCAACCTAGGAAAGAACTATTCTCATAAGCATGAGCATTAACCAAATCAACCCTTTGAAGTAAAAGGCCACCCATGAAGTTAAATGGTCAAGACCTCCCGATCGCTACTTTGAACTCAACTTTGATGGATCTACCAAATAGGAGGATAACACTATTGGCGGGAGGTCTGGTTCGTGATCACCTCGATAGATGCCTTGGAGTCTATGCGGGTCCCATCAAAATCATACCAATAATTATGCGGAAGCCAAGGCCATGCTTTGGGGAATTATGATGTGTAGAGATTTGAAACTAAGATCCATCATTATAAAAGGTGACTCCTTATGTGTCATCAATGCTCTAAAATATTAGAGTAAGTGTAAATGGAAACTTAGCAACATCATCAAGGAAGCTCATTTGATGTTGGAATCATTTGACAAGGTGTATATCTAGCACACCTTCAAGGCATGTAATAAACATGTCGATGTGTTTACTAATCAAGGAAATAACGACATGTCAGATTTGATGATGTGGCCAGGGACACATATTCCTTGGAAAGAAATTATAAAATTGATAAATGAAGACACGTCTTCAAAGGTAATTTAATGATTGTGACCAAGGATCGCATGCTTAGGAACTCAAAAATATAGTCTTCCTTTTGGGAAATATTATGATTCATTTACTTTGGCTTTTATTCAATTTTTTCAATACCGGTGATTCAATTCTTTTTGATTTCAAAGTGAGAAGTGTGTTAGGAAAACAATGGGAGGCCATAGGGTTAATACGGAGCCCACCTCCTTCCTTCATCTAAAAAACAACACCATTATGTGTAAGTTGTTGCACATAGGGGGCTTCTCCAAGTACATTTAACATTAAAAGGTAATGACCCCACGCTCTCTCTGACTTTTGAAATGCTTGGGTTATGTAGATTCAATTTCAGAAGGGTGGAAATTTAGGTTACTGAAGTATCCATAGCTGTGATAATTGGTCTTGTTATGGATGGTCTTAAAAATTAAAGAAAAAAATCACAAAAAACATGAGATAACCATTTTTTAACCCGGTGAGCATATTTTTTCCTATGATGATGGAATTTCCCATACTTTCCTCCCTGAACATTGGGCCAACATATGTATTGTTATCATGAAATACCTGACTCTGGAAGGTAAATTTAGAAATATTTTCTCTTATCATCTCTCCATCTAAATATCTTTTGTAGGAACCAAGCTATGAGTCTAGATTTCTTCCTCTACAAGTCCCTATTATCCACCATTGTTGACTTTAAAAACAAGAAAGTTGATGTTCCTTTGCATCAAGGTTTGATTCTCTTGTTAGTGAAAAATGGAAAACCCATTATCCCTGTTTAGCCTTTGAATGTTGATGACCCTGAGTCTGACCAAGAAACCCTTGTGTTCTCCTTTAAATGCATGAATAAAATGAAGGGGAAAGACACCCCTGAAGGATTTGCAAAGATCTCTTGCAATATGAAATGTATCATTCATAATGTGGGTGAAATATCTTCTAGCATGGAGAGAGACTTTGTGGACTGGGAGGCTAGGATTATTCATGTTGATCCAACTACTAATACCATTCTCACGATCAATAAGAATCTAATCCAAAAGAATTGAAGGATACAAGCTAAATTTTCATGCACAAGAAGAGGGTTTCTATCCTTCAAGACCAAGTGGCCAAAGTGGAAAATAATAATCCTAATATGAGACTGGCCCTTAGTAGTTTGGATAGTGAAGAAACATCAAATTTCGAGAATGAAGGTAATTCTAATTTTGAGACAATGAACACCCAAACCGAGGACAAGGAGGAGAAATTTCCTAAATAACATGAGATTATGGAAACCAGACAATGGAAAAGAAGGAAAAAAAACCAAAACATCTGATCATCAAAGTTGCACGAAGAAGGATAGTAGGTCATGTGTTGGAACCGTGCAAGCAAGGCTAGGAGAACTAATGGCATGCCTTTTATTATCCTTTTTGTTCTTGTTCCTTTGGACTGTAGATTTGTTTTCTTTGGTGGTTAGTTTCTCTCAAAATTTAATTGTTAATATTGAAACAGGGTAATGTCGACTCTATTATGTGGTGGTTAGCTATCAAGTTTTTTTGACTTTGCCTCCCTTGGTTTTTTATTGGTTTTTGTTAGATTGGCTCCTTTCTATGTACAAGTTTTTTAGTCCCTTCAAAACCAAACTTTTTTATATCATGATCCACAAAAAAACATAAATAATAAATTGTATTTTTGTGAAATATATAAGTGAGATTATGACTATAACCACTCTCCTCACCAATACCTATAACAATTTTGAAAAATATTTAAATGAATTCTTGGTGTAGTTTTTAGTTTTCATATAATTTTAATTTTATTTAGAATTTGCTTCAAATTTATGTTATTTTATGTTTTGTATGGTTAACTCTTTGCAAAAATAACAATTTACAAAATTACTTAGAGAACTTACAAGACATTTAAAACCCTATCAACCAAATGTACATTGCAAACTTAAGTGTTACAGTGAAAAAATTATTTTAAGGTCATTGTAAACCCAAGCCATGTTGTGGATATGTTATTTTATTGATTAAGGAATGAGAGGCTTGTTTTAACATTTGATTCCGTGCTATTTTGGGAATATTACTCAATTGAAAGCAGCCATTTATAGTCTTTTATTTTTACCCTCAAAACATCGGAGAGCCCACTAAATATCAGTAGTATGCCAATTGTAGTATCCAACAAAAATCAAGCTATGGTAAAAATATATAACGTTCATTCGCTTCACTTCCCTCTTTACCACTTCTGTACCACTTAAAATTCGGAAGTAAAAATAATGAAAAAGGATAATTATGATGACAATTTTACAGGAACTTGACTTATAAAGGTCAATCGGCCAATTTTTTTCAAAAACAGTAGAAGTGCATATAAAATATAACATGGCATGATTCTTTAGAGTATTAGTTTTTCTATGACTACCTATGCACTTTTAGTGTTATTTTAAGGTCTAATAAGACTACATCATATAAATTTATAGAGGATGCAATCTATTCAACCAATGATATAAAGTGTGGTTGGTTATCTTATTTTAATATTATAATTCTTAATTATTAATTTTTAATTTATATAAAAATATATAATTAGTATATTTATCATAGATAAATTTATGTTGAAGATATTAAGAGATATTGTTTTTGGGATGTTTATTTGAATCATGTCTAAAATTCAATATAACACATCAAAAAAAGATATGGCTCTGTGTATTTTACATTGATTTACACCATGAAAGGAAAAAGTAATAATTTACATTGATTAATCAAAAATATGAATGCTAATAACACTTTACACCATGTTAGGTAAAAGTAAATATATATTATTCATTAAAACATATTTAATATAAGTAATATTAATAGTTGGAGTGCCTACTCCTCTTTGACATTGATATTACTATGATTTTGTTAACTTTGGATTGGAGCCATAGACATTGTTATCATATTTGATCTTTAGACATTGATATGGACATTGCTATATTTGATTAGCCTATTTGATAGACAATATGGATGTTTTAGACTTTTGACATGATGTGATTTATATGATGGATTATATGCATGGATTGACATATCAATATTTGATGATCTAGAGTTCCTCTTTGTATTGACACATGATAAATAGATTTTCTAGATGATTTAGTTGGTTTTATGATCTTATTGCTAATTGATGAATTGATAGAATCAAAATATTTGGAATTGTGAATAATTGGTGAATTGCTTGATTTTAGTGATGGTTTAGTTATGATATTTGATGATGTGAATTTATATGTATATGTGTGTGTTTTATTATCTCGATGTTGTTAATATGGCCATGAGGCGAGAAACATATAATTCTAATTTTTGCAAGAAGTTGTAACAAAACAAACAAAAGGGGATAAAAGACCAACAGTTAAGGAATTTGAGGTATTGGCAACAGATCACATTGGAAACTTTTGTAATTATATGTTGTTTATTGTTTTAGATTGTTAAGAGGTCCTCATTGGGGATGGCCTCAAATGTGACCTTGGGTAAATATGTTGTTTTCCTTTTTGTTTTATTTATTTTGTGAGTATTTGTATTATTTTAGTATTGTGAGTCACCTTTATTATTGTTTGTTAAAGTGCTCCATTTAAGTTGATTAAACTTGATTAATTAGTGTAATTTGAGATGTGACCAAAGGGGGTAATTAATGTGAGTAGGTGGTTCTTGATTTGTGTTGGATTTGAAAGGATTTTATTACTTTTGAGTGTTGTGTACTCAACCTTGCATGTAAAATTCGGATTTGGGCTTAAGAGCCATTTTGGAGGCTTGTCTTGTTTCACATCTCTTAATTTCACCTACCAACTACCCCTATGGGTTAAGGGGTCAAAAATAGACCCCATTATGTGATTGTAAGACAAAAAGGTGTTATTTATTGCACTTTATTACATATTTTTTAATTTTTTCCTTTAGAGGTGTGGGTTTGAGTTTGAGTGTGTAAGAGGGTTGTCATTCCCTCAACCACCAATTTATTGTGCTTTGGGGATTGGGTTTGACCATGTGATGTGGAGTGGAGGAGAAATGATGTGGCATCCTACATGGAGCCACATCACCTCTCTCTCCTCTCTTTTCTATTTATTCAAGTTTGTTTGATGATTTGGGGGTTACTTGTTTTATTTGGACTCTTGCATTTTTTGGAGGAGCTTGCTTTTGGAGTGCTTGTTTGGAGCTTGGAGTTGGATTGTGATTGCTTTGGACTTGGAAAGGCTTGGATCTTGTGCTTGTGGATTGGATACTCTTGCAATGGCAAGGTAGGGACTACACCCATGTTTTCTTATTGTTATTTTTTGTGCAAATGGATGTGAATGGATGATTGTTGCATGTTTGTGATTTTAAGAAATAGAATGGCCTTTAGGTTGTGTAGGAGAAAATGAAAATGGGGATATTTTGGAGGAAGGCATAAGAGTATTATTAGGTGTTTTATGAGGGAATTAGATTGGAGTGTCCCACATTTTTTATAAGTGAAATTTGTGCTTATCTTGTTTATTTTATTGAGGGAGGCATAAGAGTTGTTTTTCTTGGAGGGAGGCATAAGAGTCTTGTGGGTATGTGATTGAGTTTCTTAGAGGCTTTAAGGTGGGCACCCAAACCCTTGGGAGGAATAATTAGATCCCCATGTTCCTTTCTCTTTCTTGGCTTGAGTATTGAGCCTTTGTTCTTGAGAACTTGCATGTTTGTTGTGACTTTGGTATTGTGTTTATTGTGTTGAATGTTGATTGTGGAAGCCTTGTAAAGTTGTCTTGTTTTTATACCCCTTATTGTTTCATTGTTGGGGCTCGGGGGCCAATGAGGAAGAAGGCTTCTCTTCCTCATTGGATTATTGGTTGGGTGGAGAGTGTTTCCTACTCCCTATTTTGTTGTTATGTTTTGATTTTGAAGAAGATGGTGGAGCTCAAGTGAAGATTTGATCATAGTTGCACTTGAAGAAAATGAAGAGAGATCCCTCTTGTATAAAATTTTTCCATGTTGTCTCCACTTAAGTGGAGGGCTTGTAACTTGCATTTTAAATATTTTCAACCTCTTGTAAATGTGTTGAGAAAGGTTGATTTGTATTAAGTTTTCAAAATGTATGTATATTGGAAAGTAGGCAAAGGAAAATTGTATTTGTTACTATGAGAATCCCTTCAACTTGTAAACTCTACCAAGAGTGTTTTGAATGAAAACTTTATTTTAAATGGTTTAGTTCTTGTAAAAATGAAACTATCAAATCTTGCATTATTTAGATGAAGTAGGAACTTTGAAATGGTTTTGAAATGGAAATGAATTTCTCTTCAATCTAAGCTTATATTCAACTTAAATTATTGCCTCCAAAGTGTGATTTGTTTCATTTTAAAAGATTGATGTTCTTGTTGAAAATACACTTGGTTTCTTAAAATGGGTGTCATTTATTTATTGTGAAAGAAAGGAAATAGTTTTTTTTAATTGAAAAGAAGGCATATTGAAAATATTAAAAACTATAGTTACATTCCTTATTATGTTGTAAGAAAGAAATAATTGTTAGAATTCTTAGAATAAAGAAGAAAATCCTCCTTGAAAATTATATTAGGTTGAATAAGAAATTTTATTAGTTTTCTTAACTTTACTCCTATTTGTATAGGTAGAAAACTATGGTTACATTGCCTTGTATATCACTATATCATATAACTCAATTTGAGCATTTATAATAAACAAAACACTATATAGATATATATATAGATATAGATATAAACTAATGTTAATAAAGTAATAATAATATAAAAAAAATATGGGGAGTAATAATAATAAAAAAGAAATATGGGGGGCGAACCTAACTCACCAAATTGTTGTGTGATAAAATATATGAGGTAACGATTAAGGACAAATACATGTGATTATATAGGTCGAAGGTTGAATGCACGTGTTATTGATTTTATCCAATTTAATTGTAGAGAACTCCTTTTTATCTGGGAAGGACTACTTGTAGATATAAAGCAAGACCACAAAATGATATTAAATGGAAAGAGTCATAGGACTACCTAGAAAGGATAGATCTAGGAAGCATGATGCTTCCTCGAATGGTTGTCAATCCTATGCTTTTATAAAATTAATGAAAGTAAATACGATAAATAGAGTCCCTATTGCTAACACTTTGATTTAAGCATCTCAAAACATTATCAACAAACTAGATTAAGAAATGTATTGAAATCTAAACTAATATAGCATCAGGAAAGATATATTCCTGGTTGGGATAGGTCACAGGGGTGTTAGGTAAGGTCACAGAGGTATCTGGTAAGGTCTAGATGGAATTTTTGATGTTAGAGGCATTTTGGTGAAGGTTAGCGAGAAAAAAGTAGTGATCGATATCGTTCGTGACCGATTCCAGTAGAGAGGGGATACCAACGACTTTTAAGGTGACCAACATTGGTAGGGTTAATTTGATAGTAAACTATTAAATAGAGATTTTAGGGCTCTTTATGATTACAGAGAGTGAGGGTAGTATGGTTAGGGTCATAATATGGATGAGAAGAATTAGGGATACTAAAAAAGAGGTTTGGAATGGTGAAAAGGTTTGGGATGGTTTAATATTGGGTTGATGGGAAGAAGGTGATGTTATCTCAATTTGCCCCCGACAAAATTAATCAAACACAACCCTATGCAAGAAGAAATTCAAGAAATGGTTCTGTCGAATGAACCCATGCTTCAAATCCAATAGATAAGTTACATGCAGGCTCTATAATCGAGTAGCAAGTTCGGGGAAGGAAGAAAATATTGTTAAAGAAAACTAGAGGCTCAAAGGAGAGAAATGGAGAAAATTCAAAGTTTTCGAGCTTTTCAAATGATTCAGAGCGAGCCCCAAAATTAGCTAAGTATGGAAGAATCAATGGAAGCCTCCACATGTCTCATTGGCGCATCTCCAAATATTAAACTCAAAAAGTAGACTCAAATGAGCGGAGCTTCCACGTGTCCTAGGCCCGAAAAGAGAAAGTCAACCGTTGAAAATTCCAAGTGCGTAGAAATAACCACATGTCGGTGCAATTTCAATATGGGAGCCCAAGGCAGAGACTTAAACTTGTGCCAACCCTCCACGTGGTCAGGGTTCAACGGAAGTCAAATGGAAAGTGGGCCCAAATTGGTTAAGTATAAGAGTGTAGGTGGAAGGTGCCACGTGTCTTAATGGCACACATTCAAAGGTGTAGCCCAAAGTAGAGACTCAAATGAGCACAAGGCTTCCACATGTCATCCCAAACACAACTTCAAAAGAAAAATCCAAAAGTGGGTCCTTAGACAAGTGTTGAGCCTCCACATGCCCCGGTCGGATGTATGGCCCTCTAAGAAAAAAATGACTTATTAAAAAACATAAAGGGACAAAGCAAAGCCATGGAAGGTACCACGTGGTAGCTCGGTGCAACTTCAAAAGAAAAATCCAAAAGCGGTCCCCAAACGAGCACCAACCCTCCATGTGGCCATGTTCCAAGTCAAAGCAGGAAGGTGGGTCTCTGGGAGTAATTTTTACTTTTTGGCTCCATTTCCAAGAGACATAAAGTATAAAAATGAGTCATGCCTCCATCAATGCCCAAGGAGCCACGTGTCAGGCCTAAATTACATGTGGGATGGTAGGCCTTGGAGTGATTTCTTGCCCAAATGGAAAATGTGGATGATCGGTGGACCCGAAGATGATTTTTTGACAAAAAGGTATTACGGGGTTGCGGGGAAAATTTTACATTTTTGTATTTTTGTGCCAAAAGTGCAAAGTAAATTTTAGGCCCATGGATCCATTCTACTAACTAGTTTCTACCATTTTTTGATGGACCCAATTCAAATATTCAAATGGGCATATCTTCTGATCTAGTGCCCAAAATCCAACAAATTTGGCACCATTGGAGAGATCTTGACCTTGTCTACATCATGGAGATCTGAAACTTTAATTTTGAAGAAGTTAGATGGGAAAAAATTATAAAATGTATTCATGCCATTAATATAAGATCCATTTACTCCAAAAATATATCGGATTTGATCGATCCATCAGCTTCTTCCTCCTTTAACATGCCGAACAAAGTAATGGAGGCAGATTTGATAGATTGTGGGTAGATTTGCAAGGGCATTGATGGCTGGTAGCTGAGCTTCAAATTAGTTTTCCGCCTCTCTCTCCTTCTTCTCTCTATGTTGAATTTATAAAAGAAGGGATGGGGCTCATTGTAAATGGTTGGACATTTTTGTTTTTCTCTCTCCCTTCTTCCCTTTTCTACAAGTGAATTGTGGAGTTTCCAAACCTCCCATTCAAATTGTAATGCAAAGTTTTGACTCTTGGCCACTGTAATGCAATGTATCAACTTTTGGAGTAAGAATATATTTCTTTGGATGATCCTTAACCCTCTCATGTGTTCATTGTTTTTCCTTCTGATCTTTCATTGCAGTTTGGTTATCTGTGTATGGTATTTGCATTGCATTTCTATGGTCTATGTTAGCTTGCAAAATGAGTGTTTAACATTCCTTTGGTGCATCACCTCGTTATCTTAGGTTTATCTTTTGTATCTTCTCAACCCTATCTCCTTAGTAAGATATAGTAGGTTTAGAATGGATCTTATGTAATTTATTTGTGTGCACCTGAATAGAGGAATAGGAACCGGCCTTAATCCAAAGAGCCCTCTCAACTCGCAAGGTCCCACACTTTGAGAGATGCTCCATGTTATGAAATCACCTGAGAGTCTTAACTAATCTATTTGAAGGAACTCATGAGTGTTATGATTCTACACTAACAAGTGATGTATAGGAAATAGAGGAAATAAACTAATGAAAGAAACTAGAGATCTACTAAAGGAATAAGCAAAATGATTAGGATCACAATACTTACTTGATGTCTTGTAGATCTTAGGAGTTGGAATGGTTGATGGTTGATTAGAAATAAGCGCTTGAGTCTAGTGCCATGGAAATATAGCCTCTGTGCTTCCATGAGTATTCCAACACTCTGGAAAGATGAACCGGATGCTTGTCTTGCACTATGGTTGTGTGTGTTTATCATCTACATGCAGGAGGGCTTACAGATTCGCGCTTGAATGTAATAATTCTCCAATAAATGAATGACCAACCTGGGTAAAGAGTTTTGAAAGTTTATATAAGGTAATCGATGGAGGTTAAGGTGACCGGTGTCGATTGAGGGATAATTGACATTGTTTAGGGTGGGAAAGTCTAGGTTTACCAAAAATAGGAAGATCTTTACTATTTTTGGCATGATTTTGATTGAGTCCACTTAGGGAAGTGGAGTTCACGTGAGAGAAGGAAGGAAGGTCATAGAAGAAGTCCAATTAGGTTTAGGAAGAATTCTTAGTTAGTTAGGTTAAGTGGTGACTCAATACTGGAGTGATGACTCAGTGTTGAGAGTGATGACTCGGTCATTGTGAGTTAAATGCCTCTGGAATGGGTTAATGGTTTGAGGTGACTAGTTTATGTATAAATTAACTTAATTAAATTAATCAATAATGTGAGGATGAACATTAATTCAATTTTAATTAATTAAATTAAGACGAATGTGGGGTAAAGGGGTCATGGTTAGGTGAACACATTACTTTAATTGATTAAAGGGGATCAAGGGAAGTATGACCCAAATGTGGTGTCTAAATTTTCTCCTTTTATTGTGTAGATTGTATTGGTAAGCAATGCTGAAAAATTAGGAGCCGATGTCCCGTGTATAAGTGGAGGTTGGGTTGCCCCAAGTAGGGTTGAAGGTGATCCCCCTCAAACTACGAACCGATGAAGTTGGAAAAGTAGTTGGGGAGTGGTTTGATAAATAGGTGATTGATGAAAGTGAGGGTCGGTAGGTAAGGGTATGGTCATTTTGGGTAATGGTTAGTGGTCATATTGGGTAATGGGTAATGTTCATATTGGGTAATGGGTAATGGCAATCGAACGCATGCACACGTATAGATTGTGATACAATATCAGGTGGAAGATCTTGCAAAACTCTACGCTTTCAAAATGGCGATAGGTTTATCCAAATGAGGTTGAAGTGATTCAAGTATCCAAGGTATAGGATATGGTCATGAAGCATAATGAGGTCGAGCTTAGAAATGGTAAAAGGTTTTTTCCATGGCACCAAAGGTATGGTCGAGATAAACATCATGTCATTAGGGAAGGTAAGGACATTAGGCTAAACAACATGGGTAATAGTATCACAAGGTATAGCTAGTACACAAATTAAAATGTCACAAGAGGTGATTTAGGTCAGGGTATATAGGTCAAGACATAGGTAAGGCTGAGGTATAGGTAAATAACATGTCCCTAAATGTAGTTATGGAAATGTACAAGTAATGTAGGCTTGTAGGTAAGGTGTAACATGTGTTGGTAAGGTCAAACGTTGTTGGATCAATTATGGTTTTAGGAAGAATGGGAATAGGGTAGGTCAAATGGTTATGTCAGGTGACTAATTCCAGTTATAGCATAACTGACGTCGGTCATGTCGATTTGGGGTTAAACAAGGAAAATCCCACTTTTTACAGATTCATTTTAACCTTGCCACTTTTATAAAATGATAGAGGATAAATTGAGTGGAAAATGATAGACGAGGCATCGAAGTTTGAGTTGGCGAGCCACATAACAAGTGAATGGAATTTGGTTGGAAGCTCCATGAGATTGAGTTGATTAATTCGATTGGTTGTAAGGTGAGGAGTTGATTTTGGCATGGTAGAGGTAGGAGAGGGAGTTGGTGGACCATCGGCGTAATGCGGCCAAACATACCACCATAGAGATGACATTGACGAGTAGAGGTAGGAAACAATCTAAATCCTTCATTTGGTTGAAAATGTTTGTAGAAATCAATTTTGTTTAAAATTTGGGTGTAATTTTAATTTGTGAAATTGTGGGTAAAAATTTAATGGAAATGAAGTGTGGGAAGGTCAAATGCGGAGTAAAATAGGGTTGGGAATGAAGCTAGGAGAGGTTTTGATGCATTAGAGTAGGTTTTTAGGTTATTTTTTGTGAATTTGTTTATAATGGGGATAGGGGTTTCAGTTTTTGGCCAAAAAGAGACCGACATTGGTCATGGGTTGTCGACATCACTTGGATTTGGCAACATCGGTTAAGGTTTGGGTGACTAACGCGGTTAAAGAGGACTGATGACGATCAAGGTGACCGATGTCGGTCACAATTAAGAATAAATATGTGAAAGAAGGGCTAGGTAGGAAACTAAAATAGGTGAGGTAGGGGTAGGTGAATATTTATGTAGAGGGAAGAGGGTAAAATGTTATTTTGGCGATGTGGGATAGGTAAGTAGGTGAAATGAACTAAGATAGTGGGTAATGATGATAAGGGACAATAGGTTTATATGTGAATTAGGTAAAGGGGGTAGGCATGATTGATGTGGTTGGGTATTTTGTGGTGGGTAATAGGTGATTTGAGGTGGTCAAGTCTTGACAAGGTCATGTTAGATGATGTAGGTGAGAGATTAGTTGAGGATGAGGGATAGAGTACCACCCCTACTGGTATAAATGTGGCCTAGCATGACCATGGAGGAGTGGGAGCACATGACTGATGTTGTACTTAGTGTGATCCGTTGTTATAGGCGTATAACCTAAGATCATAGCTTGATGGTCTCTCTCATTGATAGATGGGACTCCATGACCAATACCTTTCACTTACCGATGGGTGAGATGACCATCACCTTGGAGGATGTTTATAGGATCTTGCGGCTTCCTATTATTGGGGAGCTAGTATATTCCATTTCATCTAAGGCATCGGTGGAGCCGATAGTGGCGGTATTTGGTGAGGTGATGGGCAAGATGAGGTATCACAACATGAGTCTCACTTATGGAGATATGTATGCATCCTATCCATAGGATACTAGGCTATCGGTGTTGATGAAAAATTTCTCCTTTTCAAGCCAAGTAATGAAGAATGATTCAACATGGAGCTTAAAGGCATCGACCAAATCATAAATATGAGGAGATTTTGTGTGTCATTTTGTATACCTATTTATTACTTGGGAGGAAATTTGTACTTCTCCTTTGTTACTTGGATTTGTGGAGAGATGGGTAGCACCTTAAAAGGATATGATCTTATCCTAACTATTTTAGGTTATGCCTTTCAACCAAGGTAAGAGAACCTATTTTGTAACCTCTGTTATTTGGAAGGAGATATAGGTACCTTTCTTTTGCATAGATTTTATAGAGAAGGCCTTGGGAAAATATGATCAACACACCAGATCTGACTCTCACGAGTTGTCACTTCCAGATCATGGAGATATTTCACAACAAGGCAAAGGTTACTAAAGACATTTGAGACCCTGATTTATCCTACATACTTTGGCAAATGATTTTGTCTTCTGTGGGTATACAGAGTAGAACAAGGGTAGGATGGGTAAGATTAGTTGTTTTTGAATGAAATTTTGGTGGGAGGTGGGGCAGGGTGAAACTAGATTCACCAGATCCTTGAGGAACCTTACAAAATGGAAATTCAGACCAACAGAATGCCACATAATAGCTAAAATGTTTCTTCAACTAGAATATGTGCTTTAATGGAGGCCCAGATTTGCACTCTTTCACATAATCTTTGAGATTCTATCATGAAGGCTCAAGTTAGAAAACCCAACAAAGCATCAAGGTCTAAGCCAAATCACACCTAAGGTACACCCAAAGGCTTACAGATAATCTCTATCAACAGATGAGAGAAAAGTGATTTTAAATCATTTATTCCAATCCCAAATGAAAGCTCTTCTGAGAAATGAAATTGTAGATGCCACTAAAACTATCATAAGGATTGAGGCTATGTGATTGAATCAGATTTCAACACAAGATTGCAATAGAAATAAGAAAAACTATTTTCATACATTCAAAAGTAAAATCAACACATTTTTCTCAAGACAACACAGAAATAACTCAAATTTGATTAAATCTATCAGCAGGGGAAAGTTTCTAGAACAGTCTCAAAGCTTGTCAATGGTTGTACACTTGCAACCACCTTGACATGATCATATTTTAATACAAAAGAGATATACAAGCTTCTTGAATGGTTTCTCAAAAGGGATGGGCTCTATCAAGCTTTTCGATTAGAAAAATCAGTCCAGACCCCTCACACTCCAACAACTCCCAACCATTTGCACAAAAAATTTGTGCCATTTATAGCATTTACAATAGAGTCCCCTCTCCCCAAAAGACAAAAATGTTAAATGCACTAGTGCTTGCCATGATTCTTTCGTGATTCTCAGAATCAAATCTGTAAGAAGTCCAGTGCTCGAGGGGGTAGATTTCATCGAATGCCTCCCGCATTCAACTCCTTGCTCTTATCACTCTTCCTTCAATTTTCCAACCACTTCCACCCCTAATCTGTCAAATTTGGCCCCTTGCATGCTCGGGAGAGGAAAAAAATGGAAAATCCGATCGGCACGAAAGTCAGACCATTTTAATGGCAAAAGACGTCCTCCAAATCTTCCCACCAAACTTTAGATATCAACATTAACTTCCTTCTCTACTTGGCATGTAGAAAAGACCAAGAAATCATGGAGACTCACACTTCCAGACGTGTTTCAGAGAAAAAGGGGGAAAATCAGATTTAGACTCACACAACATTATCGTTGATCTTTACTTTGAATTTGAGCTATCCACGTGGCAAATTCAAACTCTAGAAACAGACCCGGGGCTTCCTCTGAATTTTTACAACCTTTTGAAAAAATGAAAAAAATTCCATTTTTCCCCACACCTCCCTCGAAAAACAGAGCCTGACACATGCCCAAATATGATTGGAGTGGAACCGCACTCAAATTCTACCATTTTACTCTCTTTTTGGAAAAGGGAAAATTTTCCAAATTTTCCCACAGCTCCGCCCTTGGGAACGAGCTTGACACATGTCCCAATATGATTTGAGCGGAACTACACTTCCTTTTTTACTTTTGACCCCTTTTTCCAAAAGGAAATTTTTTTCCAAATTTCCCCGAGAGCCCGCACCTCTGCTATTGATCGGGAAAAACATTGACCTTTTTCCTTCATCGGGCTTGTGGGCCATTTTGAAATTTTAATCCTTAAGGGGAAAAAATCCAAGTTGCCTCCGATGGCCCACCTCTTTGAATTTTCAA
The DNA here is from genome assembly GCA_018340775.1 of Taxus wallichiana var. yunnanensis. NCBI lineage: Eukaryota > Viridiplantae > Streptophyta > Pinopsida > Cupressales > Taxaceae > Taxus > Taxus wallichiana. The sequence continues at coordinate 693,166,440 of CM031239.1, forward strand.
ACTACCACGTGTCACCATGGTGCACCTTGAGGTGGTCCAAAAATTTGATACCTTGAATGAGCGCATCCTCGCTCACCATGTCCTTTCCGACAAGGTTTTCCTAAATGCTTGAAGCTCAGTGGAAGGTGCCATGTGTCATGCTCGAGGTAGTCTCCTTTTGGCCATTGAAAAGTCTAAGTAAAATGCAAAGTGAGCAGAGGCCTCCACGTGTCATCCTGGCGCTTCTTTAGAATGAAACTCAAGGGCGGTCCTCGAACATGTGCAGTTCCTCCACATGTGTCTCCATGGCGCAACTTCAAGATGGTGTCCAAAGCGGAGACCCTAAATGAGCACAAGCTCACCATGTGTCCCATTCCACCAAACTGCTCCAACTGCATAAAAATTTGTCTAAGTCTGGGCCAAGCAAGTGAAAGCCTCCACGTGTCCTCCGACATGCTACTCCAAGAAAAACCCAAAAGCAGATCTTCAAATGAGCGTCATGCCTCCACATGGACACATTTTGAGTTGAGGATTTTTATGAATTTTTCTAAGTATCCAATTGAGCCACGTCCAACCAAAAGATGCCACATCCCCTGCCGATGCTAGGATGCAAATTTGACCGGGAGAAACACCTCAAACCGTAAAAATAGAAAAATGATTATTTGAGCTAGGGAATGAAATTTTCTTCGAGGACAGAAAGTTTAGGAATGTTACAAGGCTCAAATACATTCCTCAAGGACACATCAATTCATTCTTCTTCAAGTACTTAGGGTAGAAAAGATAAGGAAGATGAATCCTGACCATGGAGAATAGAAAACATGGGGGAAACCGAGTTTCTAATTGAACAGAGCACGGAGACTCAAAATACAGACCCCTAAGAGATTTACAACCCAGGAACCAATTAAAAATGGCCACAAGGATCAACCAGGCACAACACGGGGAAGGAGAAAATGACAGAGGTCAGTAAATCAAGTAAGTTTTTCAAAGGCACAAATGGGGCGAGACTATTTTGAGCACCAACACCGGCTCCGACTCGGGGATGGGCACTCCCTACGAGTGCCACAAGAAAAAAAGTAGACCAAGTGCCAAAATATCCATTGGGAAATGGATTCATCTTACAGAGCATAGAAATAGAGCCACCTTCAAAATAAATAGAGAAACTAAAAAAATAGGTCACCGAGGACCAGAACGAGCAAAAACACAAAAACAAGGAACAAACAACAAACTATACACTGTACAGAAGATTTTCCTTGATTCAGGGAATCAATCCAAGAAATGCTTCAAATGCCTACCATTAATAGGAAATTGAGTAGTTCACCATCTAAGTCCTTGAGGAAGAAGGTGTGTTCACCAATCCTGATATCAATAGAGTAAGGGCCCATCCATAATGAGTCAAACTTTCCATGCTTCCCTTATCCTCATGTCTTCTATCCCATAGCAAAGCACAAGATCTCCAATATTGAAGGCTCTGGGAGTGACCTTCTTATCAAACAAATTCTTTAGTTTCTCTCTGAACTTTATATGCCTCTAGTGGGATGCCCTCCTCTCTTCATCAAGCTCAACAATCTGGTTAATATGAGCATCATAAGGACCTACCTCTTGATCTTCTAGTTACTGGATGAACTGATAAGAAGATAATTGCATATGAAGGGGCAGCAGGGCTTGAGTCCCATACACCAACTCAAATGGACTCTTTCCAGTGACCCTCTTGACAGTGATCCTATCGGCCCAAACAACAAACTTCAACTATTCACCCCACTTTCTCTTGTTCTACTCCAATGTTCTTCTGATGATCTTCAACAAATTTTTATTACTGGACTCAACTTGTCCATTTCCTTGGGGATTGTAATTGGAGGCATATGTCAAGTTGATTCCATACTCCCTACACATTGCCACTAAAGGTTTAGCTCTAAATCTCATGGCATTATCAGTTACAATCTTGACTGGCACCCCAAACCTATAGATGATGTTGTTCAACACAAAGTCCATGACAACTTGGTGTGTTGCCTTCTTGGTGGGGATTTCTCCACCCATTTAGTAAAATAATCAGTTGCTACAAGAATCCACTTGTGGCCAGCACTTGAAGGGTCTGAAATTTCACCAATGAAATCCATTCCCCATTGCTTGAATGGAGCTTCAATTGACACAAGCTACAAAGGGAGGGAGCCTGAAGCTTTCAGTCTACCAGAGAAGTATTGGCAACTTTCACATCTTCTAACCAACAAGGTTGCATCCTTGAAAAGAGTTGGCCACCAATAACCAGCCCTCAGGATCTTATGTGTTGTGACTCTTGCAGACAAAGTGCCCCCACAAACTCCTCCATGGAGGTCAACAATTATCTTGGGGGCTTCTTCTTCAGTAATGCACCTTAAGAGGACTCCCTCTGGGTTCTTCCAAGCTAACCCATAATCAATGATGACATATTTCTGGGAAGCCAACTTAAGGGCTCTTTTTGGTTCTTACTTAAATGCTCAGGGAAGTTTAAATGTCTGAGATAAAACATCACATCCTTGTACCACTCAGAATTCATCAACTTTTCAAAAACACCTGCCCTTTCTTCTTCTACCTCATTTACCTCAATAGTTTGCAAGTTTCTCTCAGCCATAAGCTTAGCCAAGCCCAAACCTCTCACCAACTTCATGGTTTGGATGTCCATATCATATTCTTGCAATTTTTTCACCCATCTACATCTTTTTCTTGAGACTTCCATCTCTGACAAGATGTCTTTTACCATGGTATGGGGAACATAAGCAACAACCTTTGAACTTAGAATATAAGGCCTGAAAACCTTTGTTTCTTTTACCAAGGAAAATGCCTACTTTTCCATGATAGTGTACTTCAGCTCAGACCCTACAAGGCCTTACTGAAAAAGGAAATGGGCCTTTCAGCCCCTTCATCATCCTTCTACAACAAGATAGAAGAAATAGTGTTCTCTGAAGAAAAAGAGAACAGTTGAAAGGGCTTCTTATAATCTGGAGCTTCCAGCACATGTGCATGCTTGAGTGCCTCTTTAATCCCATTGAAAGCTTGGATGGAAGCCTCCTCCCATTTGATGACCTGGTCTTTCTTTAGCATGGAAGTAATTGGAATGGTCAGCTCAACAAAGTTTGATATGAATCTTCTAATGAAATTTATTTTCCCAAAAAAGGACTGAATTCCTTTCTTAGTCTTTGGGATTGGGACCTTGCTTGATGGCTTCTACTCTTTCTGGATCAATCATCACTCCTTGTGACACTATGTGACCAAGAAACTTTTCCTTCTGCACTCCAAAATGGCATTTCTTTGGATTGAGTGAGATGCCATATTCTCTACATCTTATCAAGCATCTTCTCCAAGTGCAAAGCAGTGATCACTTCTCTGTCTAGAAAATATAGTTACATCATCTTGATAGACTGCAATAAATTCATTGATGTAACCAGCAAAAGCAACATCCATTGCTCTTTGAAAGGTGGCTCCAAGCATTCATCAGACCAAAGGGCATCCTGACATAAACATAGGTCCCCAAGGAGTAGTGAAGGTTGTCTTGATCCTTTTTGATTCCTTCACCACAACTTGGTTATAACTAGAGAAGCCATCCAAGGTGGAAAGTAACTCAGAACCAGTCACTAACTACAACATGTGCTCCATGTTTGGTAAAGGATAGTTTTCCTTCATTGAAGCTTTGTTCAGATTCCTAAAGTCCACACACAACCTGATGTCACCATTTTTCTTTCTGACTGGTACTAGGTTTTCCACCCAAGAGGAATATCTTGTGGGCTGGATAATCCCTCCATCTCTTAGTTTCTTTAGTTCCTCTTGCATTTTAAGAGATAGAAGTGGATTGATTGGCCTCTGCTTTATGCTTGAATGGTCTTGCATTAGATTCTAAGGGGATCTCATGCTAAAAAAGGTCCTCTCTGTATGCCTTTAGTTCGGAGTAGGTCCAAGCCATGCAATCTTGGTATTTTTTCAACAATTGGATGTATGACTATTTCTCCTCCTTGCTGAGATTACTTCCTAACCAAATTTTCCTTGGCTTCTCCTTTGTACCAAGATCATGCTCCTCAATATCCCTTGAGGCTGCCATACATCTATTAACAATGCGATCAACATTATCAAAATTGGATTCAAGAGCCACTAGCCCTCTAGGAATAGTGTTGGTCTTCAGCTGGATGATACCCTTGCCAAACAAGGTCTCCTTTCCTTCTGTTGCACATACCATTGGCTCCCAATCAATACTTTGATCAGAAAATTCTCCCTTGTTTTGTAGGAATCTTCTGATTTGAGCATCATCATCAAAAACTGCCAATGCTTGATATTGTCAGGAATAGAAGGTCTTGTCAAAACCTCAACCTCATATTCACAATATGGGGACATTGTGCAATTTTCAAACTGAGACCCCAACATTGCAAGCTTTCACCAAGTCATTAAATTTCCTATCATGATGCACAATGTTGAAGGAGTCAAACATCTCAATAAGATCCCAAACTACATGTTTATATTATTTCATTCGTTGATTCCTTGTAGCATACAATCTTCTGACTTGTTTGACAATTAACTCTGAATCTCCTTTGACAATAATGTCCTTGACACCATATTTCCAAGCAATTCTTAAACCTAGCAACAGTGCCTCATACTCAACAATGTTGTTAGTGCATTCAAAGTTCAGCTTGAAGGAGAAAACAAATATTTCCTGGCTTGGAGAAAGCAAAACAACACCAACACCATTCCCAAACCTAGAGCAAGCTCCATCAAACAACAGGGTCCAAGGAGAACCCACTTGTTCAAGGCATTTGCATTCTTCAATCTTGTGCTCCCTTCCATCAGCAAATCCCACAAAGTTGTCTGCATCCACATTTGTGTACAATACCTCATAGGAAGCATTGTTGGGATCCTCAATAAGATGCAACATTTTCTTTTCTCCATACAACCTGACAAGGCTGCCCTCAATTGGAATGGTAGCATAGGACATATCCATTTGGACACTCCCACCAACACTTGCAGCCCATTTTCTTGACAGTAGCATGCCCCACTTGGCTGGGCAATCAACTATGACAACATCAAGTTTTAAATTTTTACCTAGGTATGCTGTAAGTTGCACCACCAAACCCTTCACACATCCTACCACTGGCACTTCTCTGGAGTCCATGGTAGTGCACTTCCCATATGTTGTTGTTACCTTAATATTCAGCTCATTCATGACTTCAGAGGCATGACATTGCATGATGCCCCTGAGTCAAACATACAGTTATGGAGCAACTTGTCTTTGATAACAGAGTGGTGAAGAATGGATCCACATTCATCTGAGAGTCCACCAAGGATGTTCCCAAATAGACCTCAGGTGGTTCATCTAGCTCTTCTGATGTTGGTGGTGCTTCTGGTTCTTCAATAATTGGAGGAGTCTCCACAATATTTATATTTCTGCGTAGGGCAGTCTTCTCTTCTTTCAACCCCAAGTATTCAAATGCTCTCCTTTTGTGCTCAGGAATCCTAAGCAACTCAAAAATTGGGACAGAGACTTTGATTTGACTCAACACTTGGGCAATATCATATGGGACATTCCTTGGCAAGGCAGTATTGGAAGGAAAGCCAACACACTCATTAGATGGCACAAGATTCTTGACAATTTGGGCATGGGGAGGAGTATGATTCTTGTTTGGAACTATAGGGATTTTGACAAATGTATCTTTCTTGGGGGCCTCTTTAGGAATGTTTGAAAGTAAGGGAGCTTTAGGCTTGACTTGAGGTCCTGCTCCTTTGACAACCTTACTTCTTGTGTTATATTCCTTCTCTTGGGCCACAACAACATTCATCAACAATTGTCTATCTTCCTCAGATGGGATTCCTCCATCATATTTTTTTATCATCAAATCCCTTAAATATTCAAATTCATTATTGGGAAATTCAAAAGCTTGTACATTATCTACTTCTAAAGTATGATAGGGAGGAAGAATAGGTACCCTATGAATGCAGTCCCAAAAGGTGGCAGCAGTTCTAGCACTTATCACCTTAGTTGAGGTTGCCCCTTGTTGTGAGCTGGTGGAACAACCCATCATGCAAGACATCATTATCATTATCATCAGGTTCTTCTTCTTCTTGCTGATCTTCTTCACAAGGAGCATGAGGCATGAAACATTTGTCACACCAATCAATGACATCTGTCTCCTCCACCACAAAACTCTAGCAACCAAAGGATCAGGCACCATTCTATTTTCTCTACCTTGGGGTTGTCTATTTCCAAATCCAATAGGTCCCTTGCCTCTGTCATCAGCTCTTTGGTGATTTGTGAACCTATCTTGGCCTTGCTACTTGTGTTGACCTTGTGAGCTCTAGCCCAATCCTTTCTCAGCTCGGGCTAGCTTGTAGGAAATCTCTTTGAAACCCCTGCCAAAGTTTTCACAACTTCTTCTAAATCAGCAGCCTTGCTTGTCTGAGGTTTTTGAGGTTAACCAGCTTTACACCTTCCCTCTTTGGAGGCTTCCAATTTCCTTGATATTGTTCTCTATTTGCAAAGCCATGGTGAAGGCCTGCCTTAAATTTGTGGGGTTTTTGTCTCTTAAATAATATGCAGCCTTTTTATCAAATGCATCAATATATTTGATCAAACATGACTCATCACAAGGCCTTATTCTAACAGAAATCTTCTCAAGGTCTTATTAAACCTTGTGTTGAAATCATGTACTGACTCATTAGGATTCTTTTTGATGTTTTCAAATTCTGTCAAAAGAAACCTAGGGTCAGTTCTATCACCATATTGTAATCTAAATGCATTTCTCATCTCAGTCAGGAGTCAATAGAGTTATCTGGAAATGCTTTATACTAGTCCCTAGCATCCTCTTCCAAGGTATGGATAAATAGCTTGATATATACATCTTCATGTTCAATCTCAAAGTCTTCCATCATATTGATAAAAACTTTAGATGTTGATCTCCAATAATAGCATTATTTCCCTGGAACTTTGGCATTTTGTTCCTTACATCTTGAGGCACTACATTTGGATATCCAGCCATTCCCACAAAATTTATAGGTCCAAAAGTGTTTACAAAAAAAGGGGGTCTGGGGAGGTTGGGCCATGTTTCTTTGAGGAGGTGATCCTAGAGGGGTGACAAACTGATGGGGGGCAGAGGGTTCTTGGAACACATAGGAGTATAATTTTCAAAATGGATATCCCCAAAGGCCTTGTTTCTTGAAAATCTCTATCAACCTTAGAAAAGACAAGAGTAAGTGTGAAGAAAACCTTTCAAAATCAAATGAAGGCCCCTCTCCAGCTAGAGATTTCAATTCCACAAAGAGGCTACCTGATTCAAAGAATCACTTGAATGGCAGTCTTCAATGATAGGTCGATCACTTTCATCAATGGAGATCCCTCTCCTTGTCTGCTGATCCCCAACAGCTCTCCAAGCTTTTCTTCCTTTCCGATTTTCTCTTCCTAGCTCTAGAAACAATGTCCTAGTAGGATCCCTAGCAAAGAAAGACCTTCTTCCTTCCATCTTGGCAAATATTAGTAACAAATCTGACTATGACAGAGTTTTAAGACACTGGTACTTATTAAGAATCAGATCAACAGGGATTCACCACTAAGGATTTCCACCTTAGTTGTGCAAATGCACTAAATATGATTTGTCAAATGTCTGTCAATGCTAGGAACTGGAAATGAAAATATTCTGACCTTTCTTTACCCAGATGCATCAAATGAAAGCTAGTGCATTAGGTGTGAACATTGAAAGAATTACACATGGCACTTGGAGCATACAAGAAATGTTTTACCAGGGTTTGAAAATGAACTGCAATCACAATATCTTCAAAATGCGGTGCCACTGATGTTGGTGTTGTTGTTGGGCTAAATAGATATTGGTAGTGAATCAAAAAATCAATCTCTCAATTGAAACTCAGAGATTAACAAATACCAAGCAACAGATTACCCATGATGTTGGTACCCAAATTTTTCTCCTTTTCAAGCCAAGCAACAGCAAGAATGATTCAACATGGAGCTAGAGAGATCATAAATATATGTCATTTTGTATATGGGGAGGAAATTTGATTGTCACTTTGTTACTTGGATTTGTGGAGAGATGGGTAGCACCTTAAAAGGATATGATCTTATCCTAACTATTTTAGGTTATGCCTTTCAACCAAGGTAAGAGAACCTACTTTGTAACCTCTGTTATTTGGAAGGAGATATAGGTACCTTTCTTTTGCATAGATTTTATAGAGAAGGCCTTGGGGAAAATATGATCAACACACCAGATCTGACTCTCACGAGTTGTCACTTCCAGATCATGGAGATACTTTCACAACAAGGTAAAGGTTACTAAAGACATTTGAGACCCTGATTTATCCTGCATACTTTGGCAAATGGATTTTGTTCTTGTGTGGGTATACAAAGTAGAACAGGGGTAGGATGGGTAAGATTAGCTATTTTTTAATGAAATTTTGGTGGGAGGTGGGGCAGGGTGAAAATAGATTCACCAAATCCTTGAGTAACCTTACAAAATGGAAATTCAAACCAATAGAATGCCACAGAATAGCTAAAATGTTTCTTCAACTAGAATATGTGCTTCAATGGAGGCCCAGATTTGCACTCTTTCACACAACATTTGAGATTCTATCATGAAGGATCCAGTTATAAAACCCAACAAAGCATCAAGGTCTAAGCCAAATCATTCCTAAGATACACCCAAAGGCTTACAGACAATCTCTATCAACATATGAGAGAAAAGTGATTTTAAATCATTTATTCCAATCCCAAATGAAAGCTCTTTTGAGAAATGAAATTTTGATGCCACTAAACTATCATAAGGATTGAGGCTGTGTGATTGAATCATATTTCAACACAAGATTGCAACAGAAACAAGAAAAACTATTTGCATACATTCAAAAGTAAAATCAACACATTTTGCTCAAGATAACACATAAATAACTCAAATTTGATTAAATCTATCATCGGGGAAAGTTTCTAGAACAGTCTCAGAGCTTTTCAATGGTTGTACACTTGCAACCACCTTGACATGATCATATTTTAATACAAAATAGATATACAAGCTTCTTGAATGGTTTCTCAAAAGGGATGGGCTCTATCAAGCTTTCGATTAGAAAAATCAGTCCAAACCCCTCACACTCCAACAACTCCCAACCATTTGCACAAAAAAATTGTGCCATTTATAGCATTTACAATAAAGTCCCCTCTCCCCAAAAGAAAAAAATGTTAAATGCACCAGTGCTTGCCATGATTCTTTCATGATTCTTAGAATCAAATCTATAAGAAGTCTCCAGGTCCTCGAGGGGGTATATTTCATCGAATGCCTCCCGCATTCAACTCCTTGCTCTTCTTCCTTCAATTTTCCAACCACTTCACCCCTAATCATCAAATTTGGCCCCTTGCATGCTCTAGAGAGGAAAATGGAAAATCCAATCGGGAGCGAAAGTCGAGACCATTTTAATGGCGAAATCTAGATCTTCCCACCAAACCTCATTTTAACTTGGCATGTAGAAAGACCAAGAAATCATGGAGACTCACACTTCCAAGCATGTTTTAGAGAAAGGGAAATCAGATTTAGACTCACAACAGTCATTGATCTTTCCTTTGAATTTGAGTCGTCCACGTGGCAGATTCAAACTCTAGAATAGATCCAGGGGCTTCCTCGACTTGTTACAAGCTTTTGAAAAAATGGAAAAAAATTCATTTTTCCTGCACCTCCTGCCCTTGGAAAAAGAGCCTTACACATGCCCAAATATGATTGGAGCAGAACCACAACATTTGAGATTCTATCATGAAGGATCGAGTTATAAGACTCAACAAAGCATCAAGGTCTAAGCCAAATCATTCCTAAGATACACTTTTGGCCTACGTCGGGGATGCAACCTTTTTCATGTCAACGTTTTTTAACCTATGCCGGTGCAACCTTTTTCATGTCAATGTTTTTAACCTACACCAAGGGTTCATAAATAAATGTCAGGTTTTGAGTTTCTTTGATTTCCATATTCTTGTTTATCCATATTTAGCTAGGGAGGAGATATATACAACAATTTGGTGACTCAACGGGATCACCTACCTACTATGTAGAAGATCGGTGGCCTTTTAGCAATCTATTGGGCATGGAGTCATAAGCAATAACACGAAACCAACACGATATCGATCCGAGCCTAATACCGCAACTCCTTCTCTAAGAGCACGCTGAAGCTGGAAATTCACCCTGAGAGCAACAAAACCTGTGCCAAAGCACTTAGGAAATTGAAACCTAACTACAACAAGACAATGTGCATCCACACTTAGAGGAATTAAAACCCTAGGCTATTATTTACAAGGGTGAAACATTTATTTTTAGTAGCAATGTTTAAGGTGGATCCCGTTAACCGGAATTGGAAGTTCTTCTCCATCCAATGTAGACAATTGGAAGGCATTGCTACTTTTACATCCCGTGACCATGTAGGGGCCACTCCAAATGGCATCAAACTTGGAATTCCTTCCCGGTTTTTCCCGATCTGCATCCCATTTCGAACTAGGTCCCCCTCTTGGAAGGTCCTTACTTTTTCTTTCTTATCAAACCATCTTTTGACTAAGACCTAATCTTTCTCAATTGTTTGAAGCGCATGTTCTCACGATTTCTTCCAATTCCATCAACTTTGCATGCACGGCCTCAATTGGTTCAAATTCTGACAACTCCAATTGCTTCATGAGCCCTAATGCAGGCGAGTTCTAATGATATAGGCAATACTACCTCCTTCCCATAAACCAGCTTGTAGGGAGAATTACCTGTAGACCTCTTTGGTGTTATCCTGTCAACCCATAACACTGATTTTAGCTTGGTATGCCATGTTCTTTGATTTTCATCCAGAGTCCTTCTGATGATCCTTAGAAAATTCTTGTTCATGGACTCTGTTTGTCCATTACCCTGCAGGTAATAGTTTGAAGAGGTGCTCAAATAGATTCCATTTTAGATAGCCCATTCGTAATCTTGGAACCTATGAATGCCAATGCATTATCTGATATGATAGTGGCTGGCACACCGAACCTAGTCACTATTCCTTCATAAAATTCTAGTATGTTAGACTCATTTTCTTCTTTGAGTGCTACCACTTCGGTCCACTTGGTGAAATAGTCCGTTTCCGTGAGAATCCACTTGTGGCCTTGGCTTGAGTTTGGATTGATGACCTCAACAAAGTCCAATCCCCATTGCATAAATGGTTGGTCAACCAAAATTGGGTGTAATGGAAGTGCTACTAGTCTTTCTTTGCCTATGAAGAGTGCACATTTCTTGCACTTTCTTATCCATGTATAGCAGTCACTGAACACTGTGGGCCAATAATACCCTGCCTTCATTATCTTGAGAGTTGTTACTCATGGGGTGAAATGTCCTCCGGAATCTCCATCATGAAAATCTTGTAACACCCTCTCAATTTGACCTATCCCAATGCACCTCAATAGAACTCCATTGATGTCTTTCTTGAACAAAACACCATCAACAAGCACATATGGAATGGCTTGTAATATGAAGTATCTCCTTTTTTCTTTGCTCAATTTTGGAGGGCATAGGCCTATCTGTAGGAATTGTATCATATTTTGAGTCCAACAAGGAGTAGGCATGTCATCATTGTTCTATACTTGACCATCTTGTAGTACCAAGATAGTCTCTTTTCATCACTGCTTTAACTTGTTGACTCAAAACTAGTTGTTCACATAGTCCTTTTCCACATACTAGTTTTGTGAACTTGATCTCGATGTCATATTCCATGACACGAGTTATCCATCTGCACGTTTCTCATTCGGATCCTTGTTTAGAAGGAAGTCACGACTCCGCATGAGAGACCAATAATTGGATCTTGTTGTTTGAGACTAGGTGCTTGAATTTCTTTAAGCTCCTGATTACTGCAAGGACATGCTTTTCAATGAAAGAGTACCTAGTTTTGTATTCCTCCAAGCCTTGACTGAAGAAAGCAACTGGTTGTTCTAATCCTCCTTTGTTTTGTTGTACCAGGATTGCAGAAATCATGTCCCCACCACCAAAGGCATATAGCACGAAGTCCTTGGAGAAGTCTGGATTGACGAGAGTCGGAGCTTGAGATATAGCCTCTTTTATTGCCTCAAAACTTGCCTTGCCTTCAGATGTCCACTTAAATGCCATACTCTTCTTTAACATCAGCGTTATTGGCTTCACAAGAGCAGAAAAATTTGGAACAAATCTGCGGACAAAATTGATCCTTCCCAAGAAGCTTTGAAGAGCCTTCTTGTGACTTGGCAATGGCAATGCTCGAATTGCTTCAACTCTTTCTGGGTCAATCATCAATCCCTCCTTTGAAACAATATGGCCTAGAAGTTTTCCCTCGTGAGCCAAGAATATGCATTTTTTGGGATTCAATGATACCCCAAATCTTCTACACCTCTGAAATACTTGCCTCAAATGACAGAGGTGATCCGCTGCATTTTTTGAGAATATAGTGATGTCATCAAGATATATCAAAACTATTTTATTGATCAACCCCTTAAATGCCATATCCATTGCCCTTTGGAAAGTGGCCCCAGCATTTGATAGCCCAAATGGCATCTTTTTGTAGGCATAGGTCCCCCATTTGGTGGTGAAAGTCGTCTTGAATTGGTCATCTTCTTTCACCATCACCTGATTGCACTACCACCTGAGTAGCCATCTAGGAGAGAGAGAATCTTTGAGAGATGCCTGTTTAGGTCTCGGAAATCCACGCACAACCTGATTTCTCCACTCTTCTTCCTGACCGGAACCAAGTTTGCAACCCAGCTTGAGTGCTTGATCGGGAATATAATGCTTGCCTCTATTAGCTTATTTAGTTCTTTCTTCATTAGAGGCTCAATGTGAGGGTTGACCGGTCTCTGTTTCTGCCTGACGGGCTTAGCATCTGGATCCAATTCTATGGTATGTTGTGCCAAATTTGGATCGAATCCTCTTAAGTCTTCATAGCTCCAAGCGAAGACATCTAGAAATTCTTGGCAAAGTTGTATGAAATCTGATTTCTCCTGTTCAGTGGCCACTTTGCCAATTTGAAGTGTTTTGCCTTCCCCAACCGGAATTGGCTCTGAATCTTCTCTCTTGACCTGTATGTTTGCCTTTTCCTTACGAAACTGGTCGTTAGGGTTGAAGATAGACTCCAATGTTACCAAACCCTTAGGAAGCTTGTTTTTTGTCTGCAGCCTGCATTTACTTGATCCCCATCTTGCTACTCTAATCATCCCGATTCCTAGCTGAAAATTCAGCATCTTCTTGTAAGAAATTGATGATCGTTGATCGTTCTCAAACACTGTCACCTTGTGTTATTATCTGGAATGCTAGCGGCCTCACAATCACATGGATATGTGGCTGTGTTTTCCCCTTCGATGTTGTCAACCACATCAAACGTTGCTCCAATCAGCTGCTGCGAGCCTATCTATGACTTCATTTTTTCTTCACGGGTATGGACACAATGTTGAAAGCTTTGAAATCCTCAATGAGGTCCCATACCCTATTCTTGTAGCTCCTCAAAGCCAAGTCGTTCTTTGTAGCATGTTGTCCCCTAACTTGGTTGACAATCAACTCACTATCTCCAAACACTGCAAGTTCTTTATGCCCCTTTTCCTGGCCCAATGAAGTCCATGAATTAATGCCTCGTATTCATTGTGTTGTTTGAACAAGAAAGCTGAAACGAAAAGTGAATAATACTTTATGTATTGTGGTGAAATCAACATTGCACCACCTCCAAAGACCTTGTCACGCTTCTCGAACCATCAAAAATAATTTCCAAACTTTGTTTTCATCCTTTTGTTTAGGTTGAATGATGTCGGGAATGGGTGAATTTTCTTCGTGTATACAATACATGCCCAATTCAGATTCTTCAATTTCCTTATATGGGTCAAATTCATGACTCTTGTTTGCCCATTCATCCAAAGTTAAATCAGGAATTCCCTCGACCTTAGTACCTGTTTCTAGATCACTTGAACACTCCTCTTGGTCAAAAGCCGAGCAATTTGCATTGATAGGATTTGGTACATGAGGCTCAATATGGAAATTGGCAATTGGTTTTGACCTGATTGTTGCTTTGGCTCCATACCTTGTCCTAAAAATCATGTGTGACCAATCTGTAGATAAATATCCACCGATTTTTGTAGTGAAGTCTCTTGATAGACACAACACAAAGAGTGGCGGAAGGTCAATCACAGACACATCTTGCAGAACTGTAACATTAGGATAGGAATGTAGTGTTAGGCTTAACCCCTTGATGACTCCAACAGTTCCTACTGCCGTTCCATCTAGTTGTACTACTCCTTTCAGCACTGGCTCATATTTCAAACCCAGTTGATCCGCTATTTGCTTGGCATCACTGAACTACTTGCCCCAGAATCAATCATGCAATTGTGTACTAATTTATCCCCGATGATTAATGAAATATAGAATGGAGGGGGTTTCAAAACTTTACCTTGTTGTCCTCCATGATTCCCTTCAGGCTGAGCAGCATTCGTGAGGACCTTCTCTTGCATATGGGCCTGTTGGTTCGAAGTTGACCAATTCTTCATGGTAGCTTGTAGAAGATCTCTTTGTCCTGGGATGGATAAAGATTCCCACATTGATATATTCACGTTCATCTTCTTCATTTGATCAATGATGTTGAAAGGGGATGAATTGTCCTTTTGTTGTCCCTTACTTGGTGCAAACTTTTCTGGAGCTTGAGCATGTGCGTGTGTTGCTACAACAGGTACCTTGGGTTGATTTTGCACATTTGGAGCTGCGTTTGGTCTACTGACCCCTTGTTGTGTAGGAGTGGGTTGAGAAACAACTGGATTACACGGTTGTCCCTCTCCTATATTTCTCTTCTTTGACCGTGTGTTGGCAGCCACGCCTTGAAAAGGTTGTTGGTTAACTCCACAGAAGTCTTCCGTTTGCCAATTTGCCAATGTGGTTTCTGTTGGAGGTCCTTCTTACTGCATTTGTTGCTGTTGATTCTCCTCCTGGCTTGGTTCTTGAGCAACACCAATGGTTTGCACCATCAAGGCCTGATTTAGTGCACCATTGAAACATGCTGACTGATTGTGAGGTAGATTGCAAGGGTAACACCAGTCGTACTCCTGTGCCATGTTATTTTGTGTCGGGACCAAAGCTCTTGAGGACGTCGTTGCATTTGGATCATACGGTCGAAACGGCTGGCACTTGAGGTTCTCCTTGGTTTTGGTTTTGATTTGCGGCTGAGGTGGTGGTCTATTTTGTTGGTATGGGGGCCTAGCTTGCAGTGCGTGGCTTGAGGCTTATACGGTCTAGCACTTTGAGCTTGTTGTCTTTTGATAGTCACAAGCTCATTTCCAACGCTCTGCAATTGTTTCATGACCTCCTGTAATTCCTTTGAAGTATTTGAAGAAGTCGATGCCTCATTATTGCTTTGATTTCTAGGAGTTGGAATGGGATTCAACTCTGGTGCTTGACTGGTTGTAGGATTTCCCATGTCCGGATAGAGAGGCATTGGTGGCCTTCAGTGTGCAAGCTTGCCACACTTGGATCAAATAGTCCTCTCGCTCTAATAGGCGTGTCGTAGGCCCCCAGCAGCGTTGTTCCTCCCATTGATTGGATCATCATGGCTATGTCTGAATTTATAGCCTTTAAGAAATAAAGGAATGCTCCTTCAGCAGTTGGTCTAACGGCTATTGGAATCCTGTCCCATGTCCGTTGGAATCTGAAGTTGAAATCTGTCATTTGTTCGTTAGGAGCCCTTTTGATTGTTGTCAGTTGTTCCAATAAAGACAAATTGTCCGCCCTCTCCCCAGGCCAGTTCTGCAAAGAGCTGAACAAAGTTGGTTCCAATTCATAATAGACCTTACTGTTAGGCTCCTAAACCATTGTAAGGCCTTACCTTTGAAAGATGAAGCCAACAACTTGACCGCAACATCCATTTCATTTATTTCGTGAATTGCACATGCATTAGCAATATCCTGGATGTGATCAATAGGAGTAGTATGATTTTCTCCTGTGAAATAGGGAATGTTCTTTAGTCTTTGCAATCTGGAATTTGATTCTCGAGCATTTAGGGCAAGTGGACTACTACCCGTGAAATTGACAAAGGGATTCGGTGGTAGATGTGCCATTATGATTGACCTAAGACCCACGGGTCGATGCGAGAAAGGGCCTACAGGTGGAGGTGTAGACAAAGTCCTGTTAGGTGGAGATGGTGATCTTTGTGGTCTTCTTCCTCTCCTTCCTCTACCTGGTGAAAGTTGCAAGTGGAAAATATCCCCTCTTCTCGAGTATTGGACCTGGTTTGAATTCTTCTCATATGCAGGCAACCTTGCTTACACCACACCTTGAATTCTATCCCTCTGAGTCGCCGGATGTGTTAGAAAAATGAACCTCAAAAGGCAGACTTCTGCCAAGTTACACACCAAACCTGACAATATTTAAAAATAGAATTTTGAAAGAGCTGTATTTTTATATTTTAGAGCTTGGAATTTGATTTGGAATGACAGTCCGAAAATCCTAAAATGCTGGACTTCGAAAACCCGAAATCGAAAATCAAAAAACCATGAAATTTTGAAAGTCAAAATCTCAAAATCTAAGAATACCCTTTTGTAGATTATCCACGATCTATCAGTTGGTGAAATTTTGATTTGTTTTGAGCAAGTTAAGCCCTTGAAAATTGATTTCAAAGTTGAAATTTGGAAGGTTGAAAAAAGCTGAATCAGTAAAACCGCAATTTTTAAGTCCGAATTTCTTGAAAGTTCCTTCAAATCTATGGAATGACCTCTTGGTCCCACCAGGCATGCCAAAACTGTTGATGTCGAATCGCAGCACCCCTGAATGTCTGCAACATGATGGGTTGAGACTCTCAGTATGATTGCATAACATGGAGCTTTTCCCAAGTGTGGGACCTTGCGAAATCGGAAAAGCTCTCCGGATGAAGGCCGGTTCCTATTCCTCTATTCAGATGCACACGTAGAAGATGCAGAGGGTTTACTAAAAACCTAATCTAACTTGCCAAGGAGACAGGGGTAAGAAAATGCATAAAATAAAACCTAAACTACAAAGGTGATGCACCGAGGAATGAAGAACACCTGTCTTGCCAATAAACACAGACCATTAAAATGCAATACAAGATCATACACAGATAGCGGATCCACGGTGAAATATCGGGGGATGCAAATGAATACAGAGAGGGTTGATAATTATCCACTGAGACATGCATTAATTTGCTCCAAAGATTGATCTGACACAACGCTATATGCCAAGAGGCAAGGTTGCATTACAGTTTCAAATGGGAGGTTTTAACTCCACAAGTTCACCTGCCAAAGAGAAGAAGGGAGGGGCAAAACAGAAATGTCCAACCTTTAGAAAGAAGCCCCTCCCTACAATTTATAGGAAGAATGAGAGAGAAAAGAGAGAGAAAATTGAAATCTGCCCCAACCACCTCCAGAATGCACTTAACTCATCTCATAATGATGGTAGGTGAGAACCCAGCGAACCCAAAAGTGGCGAACTGTATTTTGCATTTTTAAGAATTTGTTCTCATCTAATTAAAGATATCCAATCGTAGTTGGATAGAGGACCTCGTAAGCTTTCCGAAAAGTCCAACCTTGCATGAATCCGAGCTCCCAGTCAAAAGTTATGGCCATCTGAATATCTGCGCCAGGGTCTGCTTCCTGTCAGTGCTCAAAATGTTGCGCCTCTTGAAGGTGCGCCAAGGGCGCATTCATGTGTGTGTCGTCATCCTCTTCCATGCACCAAGGGCGCACCATTTACCTTGTCGACACTCCGTGTCATGTGCCCATTCTGTGCGCCTTGGGCGCACCATTTCCTCTGTCGACACTCCGTGTCGTGCGCCCATTCATGTGCCTTGGGCACACCATTTCCTCTGTCGACACTCCGTGTCGTGCGCCCATTCTGTGCGCCTTGGGCGCACCATTTCCTCTGTCGACACTCGTGTCGTGCACCCATTCTGTGCACCTTGGGTGCACCATTTCCTCTGTCGACACTCCGTGTCGTGCACCCATTCTGTGCGCCTTGGGCACACCATTTCCTCTATTGACACTCCATGTCGTGCGCCCATTCTGTGCACCTTGGGCACACCATTTCCTCTTTCGACACTCGTGCCATTGCACCCATATGTGCACCTTGGGTGCACCATTTCCTTTAATCGACACTCCATGTCGTGTGCCCATTCCCATGCGCGCTTGGGCGCACCATTTCCTCTGTCGACACTCCATGTCGTGCGCCCATTCTGTGCGCCTTGGGCGCACCATTTCCTCTATCGACACTCCGTGTCGTGTGCCCATTCTGTGTGCCTTGGGCACACCATTTCCTCTGTCGACACTCCGTGTCGTGCGCCCATTCTGTGTGCCTTGGGCACACCATTTCCTCTATCGACACTCTGTGTCATGCGCCCATTCTGTGCGCCTTGGGCGCACCATTTCCTCTGTCGACACTCCGTGTCGTGTGCCCATTCTGTGCACCTTGGGCATGTCAGGGATTTGAGCTTCTTTGATTTCTCCATTCTCCTGCTTGTCTATATCTACCCGGGGAAAAGATATATACAACAGTCACCCACATCGGAGGTGGTAGTGTAGCTATGGGTATGTGCGAGACATTAGGGGTAGATGAGGTTGTGTTTTGGGTAGTTTTTGAGGGTATGGTGGATGTGGCAGTGCCATGAAGGTGGCAGACATGGTAGTCATAGCGGGTATAGGACCTAGCTGCGAAATGACTAGGGGTAAGGTAGATGCGGGCAGCACGGAGCTAGATGGGGCCGATGTAGGAGTGGGAGTGAGAGTCGAGGGGATAGATACGGGCATGCCGTATATCAACTGACCCGAGGCATCTCGAGTGGACAAGTGGGAAAGGTAAAACTGCAAAGTGGTAGGGTTTTGGTCAAGGAGTCGTGTGAACTCCTCATCTCTCAGGTAGCGATAGTGATAGGTTGGATAGGATCCATGGCTGGTGATAAAATGGAAGGTGGTGAAGGACTAGGTGGGAGTGGTTGACAATTGGTGTGAAATACGAGTGCGCTTATTTGTCTTCGAGTTAGCACCATGTGAACCAAGATCGATCGTAGGGCTGCTTCTCGTAAATGACACGTAAAATAACAAGAACAGTGAATTTGGGTAAAAATTGGATTAGGTACCAAATGTTGGTTGGAAAGTGAAACAAAGCTAACCAATAATGGTTAGGGAAAAGCGATAATGCAGTCGGGGTTAACGGTTAATAGTGGTCACTGTAGAAAATGGACAGTGAGTGAAAAATAAGGTATAAGGTCAAATCTAATAGGTATGCCAAATCTGATGAGTTTTACAACATCAATGGGAATGATAGCAATGACAGGGACTGTGAAAAGTGGAAGAAGATGAATAAATGTCCCTTTGAGTAGGTTAACAAAAGGACCTATAACCGACACCGGTTGGATATAACCGACGACGGTAAGAGAGGGTAACCGCGATGGTCGTTGGACTAACACCGATCTGTGAAATTAAAAGCAGTTGATGAAAGAATGGTGGTTGTGAATTAAAATATGATGTGGAATCAGACCCAGAATTTTGAGAATGATGAGAATATGGTCCAGGCACACTCAGGTGAAGCCGGAATACACCAGCTGTGATGAGGAGTGTGCAAGGATGAACAAGAAAAATGAATAACATGATCTCTCACCTCAAAATGCAAGCCAAGCAGAAACACTAAGAAAAATGTGATCCTAGGAGTGCCTTTTCTATTATGTTTGTTTAACTTATGCTATTTAAGGACTGACACATGAACTGTGAAATAGAGTTTTTGGTGAGAATGGCTTCCTATGAAGAAGGATATCTAAAAGGTGAGGTTTCAAGTATGTTATGGTGGGGGCGGGCTTCGCTCTAAAGTATGACTCGACAGAGCAAGCGAGCGAATGGGAGTACTGCTAATCCTCATATCGGTGTGATCATTGTGGTGTTCACGGGAAATATGTTGTTTAAGAATATGTATTTGTTTTGAATTTGTGTAATTTGGCAAGACTCAGAGAGAGAGAGAGAGAGATGCGCTTTCTACGGTTCGTTTGTCAACCATCAGTTGATCATGACTTCCAGCGTATAGTTTGCCCTCAATTAATGTGAGCTAATGCGATAAATCAGAATACAATGCACTTATTTTAAAGCCCAAATCAAAGTGTGAAGTTGGATGACACAAATAGATGAAGAGGAAGAGGGATGTTGTTTCACTAAAATGCAAAAGACACGAATAAATGGTTCTTTTTAATTACACCAAGTAAAGGTTTCTTTTAGAGAAAATAAAAAGAAAAGGGAGGTTACCAAGGAAGAAAATTAATGTGTATGCTTTTAGAAGGGAAACAAACACACAACTTTTCCTAGGAATGAATAAAATGCAAGGAACCCCAGATGGGTCCCACCGGGCGTGCCAAAATGTTTCACCTGATTCTTAGACGTTTTTTTGAAATATGGATGAAACAGATAGGGTAATTGACATAGGAGGAATACATGTTTTAATGCTGGTTGATGGGTTGTTACACGCATATGACTTCTAAATCCACAGCTGGTTGTGAGAGCTTCCTTTTGGCTAGGAGGAACTACCTATAATGAAAAGCAAGACCACCAAAAAGAGTTAAACAATATATGCAAGTGAACTGCCTAGCGTGTGCTAGATCGGGAAGTGTGATACTTCCTAGATGGCTGTCAGTCCACTATTTAAAACAATTTAATGTAGGAAATGAAGTAAATCCTATTGTAATTCAAAATGATTTAGGTATCTCACTTAAAACACAATAAGAAAGATCTAATCTAATAGGCTAAGTTAAAATAAGATCCGAAGGTCAAGTAACTAGTTATGGGTCTCTGGAAGTTTGACAGAGGTCTCAGGTAGATCACAAGTGAATAAGGGTGATGTGGAATTAGGTGGATAGGTCACTATTCTAGGTTGTATGGGAAAATACAGAGACCGATGCTAGTTAAGGGTGACCAACGACGGTTGGGTATAACCAATGATTCTATTATGGAAAACTTGGAATACCACACAGAATGAGTTTTAGGTCTCCTTTGTGATTGCACAAAGGACTTTTGGTTGGTCGAATGAGGTATTAGGTGATTTAGGTGGGATTTGGTGAGGTTTTAATGGGTATATGGAGGGGTGAGTGTTAATGGAGGTCTGTGGGTGGCTAAGAGAACAAAAGGTGACAATATAATGATGAAATGAAATGAACCAGAGGAGTATAACGTTTTACTTACTTGGATTCTAGTCTTGGATGCCTGTGAGTGAGGGATGAAGGTGTTGGTAAGAGGTTGAAGACTACAGATGATCACCAACCATAGGAGATCTTCTGTATGGGATGCATGTGCATTCCTCTTTGCTTGGTTACATAAGATCATTGTTGGGATGAGTCTTGGATGGTTGTGTAGAAGAAAATGCTTGATCTCCTTCCTTGCATGTGTGTTCTCATTGGAATTCGTTCTCGGAAGATTTGATATCTCTCAGGGATGTGCTAATGTTTACCAACTTTTTCCAACCTTGAGAATAAGGTTATTTTGGGGGTTAAAAGGTGATCGATGACGATAAGCCCGACTTAACCGGCGATGGTTAGGGGTAACCGGCGTCGGTCAAGATGGAATTTTTAGGTTTACTAAACTAGGGAGATCCTCTTGATTTTCTCGGATCTCGTGTCATTAACCCACGGATTAGAACTGGAAGCTTCTTATAAGCATGTGGGAATGTGGTTAGAGGGAATGTAGGCATTGATTTTTAGGGTTTGGGTAAGTCTTAGTTAGTTATAATAACTTACTAAGAATAGGTCTTAGGGTGAGTTGGCTTGATGAGGTGTCTAGGTGAGGTGTATGTGTGGATATTATCTAAATTAAGATATTTAAATAATAAATATGGTGAGGATAATGAATTAATTTAATTAGATTAATTAAATTAATATTAGTGAGGTGAAGGGGCCATGACTAGTTTAATGTGATGAAGGGTGTTTATTTGTCGAGGGACCAAGGGGAGTGTGACCTAATTTTAGTGTCTACACTCCCTCTCGTGCGCCTCATTATACTTAAACCGTCTTTCTCTCTCGCTTCTCTGCCGTTAGGTCTGCCATATTAAACCAAACATGTTCCTACTCCCGGGCACGGTGAAGTTTAGTTATCCATCGGTTTACTCTCCGAGTTCAAAGTTACTTGTTGTTGCAAATCAGCAGCACCCCCTGGATGTTGATCAGATTTCTAGTTTGATCACCCTATGCATCTAGTGTGATTGCACAACATTGAATCCTCTTCCTAAGTGTGGGACTTGTAAAATGGAAGAGGAATCTCCAGATTAGAGGTTGGTTCCTCAACTCCTCTGATCAGCTATTTCACTTGCACAATTGTAGAGGTTTAAACTCCTAAATCTACTCTAAATTCCAAGGAGACAGAGATAGAGAATGCAAAAAGAAAGAACTAATACTAATAGGTGATCAACCAAAGGAGTTGTAGACACACGATGCTTTGCATGAAATACACAATCCAAGGAAAAACAAGACACAAAACATTCACAAATGCTCAAAATGTAATGAAATATCAAGAAAGCAATGATAGATATATGAAAGGATTGAGGGATTTTAATCACAGAACATATATCAACATCTCAGATCCAATACAGTACATTATAGTGATCTAGAGGCAAGAAAAGGTGCTGCATTACATGGAAAGGTAAAATTTCTTCACAAATTCTACAAGGAGGAAGAAAAAGGAAGTTGCAGAGCTGAAAAAGTGTCTCTCCTTGCAAAATGAACTCATTCTAGCTTTTACAGTGCAAACCACGACCCCAGGAGAGAGAAACACGGGAAAACATGCAAAGGGTTCAACCATTGACCAAAATGCCATCAAAACAACATGGGTGCGCCCTGACAGACCCATTCCCTGACATTTTTAACCATGCTAGGAGAGAATGCGAGCCATTCTTCATTAAAAACGGTGGTTGAAACGTCATTTCTATCCATGACCATGTGCCAGAGGTGTTTCTTGATTTTATCTCTCCAAACTCCACCAAAATGCAAAAATAACCCCATAATCTTGTAGATAATTTCACCAGCTTTCCATTGATATAAAGAACGCGAAAAACCGAGCTCTGGATCGAAAGATATGGCGATTTGAAGTTTTAGGGCAAAACAGGGCCAAATCGGGTCGGTGGGAAAAATTCAAATTTTGCACCTTTTTGGTCATTTGGAAAATTTTCCAAAATTTCCCGCACTCCGCCACTCTAGGTGCCACGTGGCGGCATCTCATTGGCCGCGGGCCTTTCAAGGAAATTTCCAAAAACTCCGCCGAGCCATAACTTCAAAAATACATGGAGTTAGGAGGAAAACTTTACCTTTCTGGAAAGCTGAGAAAGAGCTCTATCCAATGGTGCCATTTCCAGAAGGTTTTGAGTGCCGAAAAGAAAAATTTTGTGACTGAGGCACAAGAGAGGGAAGAATGAGAGGAGTTAGCCACAAAATGAGCAGGGGGCACATTTTGGATAACAATTTTGGCGACTCAGAGGGGTCATCTGCCTGCTGGATGAAGTTACCAGTTGCCTTTTAGCAATCCATTGGGTATGGAGTCATAAGAAATAACCTGAAACCAACCTGATATCTTGAAAACTTCCCTCTGAGCCACTTGAAACCCATTGAACTTAGAGTTGTTCTCACCAAAATGCCACTTAAAACAGCTGTGCAAGAGCAAAACCAGCAGCACCAAAACTATTTACAAAACTGAAAATCATACATGCTCCAAATGGAACATGCAGAGTGTGCACAAGCACTTCTTTTACTGAAAGCAAACCTACCTACTCTATTCTAACTAGAAGCAAAGGTAAGCTAAACAAACCCTGCAACTGGTTGTGCAAAATAGCTTCCTTTCTTCAAAATTGGCAACCATGCAACTGATTTGGCATTGAACATGGCTGATTGGATGAATGGAAAATCAACAAGAAGCTGGTCTTCCACCCAAATCATCAAGGTATCAGGTGAAGGAAAATTCAATACCTCTTTTAGTTGTTCTGCATTTGGATTGGAGAGGTATGACAGCTGATCCTTGGTTCTTTGTAGCTCATCCTCATGCTTAGGAGCAAGCATGACTGGTTGTGACTTCTCCTTTGGTTCCAATGAAGCCAGATACCTGATTGGGCAAGGTATGGTCCTTTGAGTATACCCATTGCCCTGATTTTCAACTCCAAGAATGGAGTTCTCTTGTAAACCCTTTTGAATGGATGGTGCAGAAGCAAAGGTAGAACCTTTTTGCCCTTTCTCTTCCTCCAATGAAGGACATGAAAGATTAAAATCTTCCAATCTTGGTTCCAAAGAGCTGCTATAAGATGCAGGCTGCTGCAAATGGGTGCTCTCCTTCATGACAGTAGGCTCAGGTGTTTGGAACGTGGATGATGAAAGAGAGAATGGTAGGAACTCAACCGGTTCTTCTTCATCAAAACAGTCCTCCAAATCTGACAGATAAACTACCTCATTGTTGTCCTGCTGCAAATGCTCAACTTCCTCCATGGTATCCTCTTGATCTGTAACTTGATCATCATGGTTTCTTTCATCCTCCAACATTGAGTTTGAGAGATCAAACTCTTCTTTAGCACTAGAACTCGAGAGAGATGAAGTAGAAAGAAGAATTGAAGGTTCTCTTGTAGCCTGCTTTGCGCTCAAAGCCCTTGGATCTGCAATTTTCTCCTCCACAACTAGAATGTGCTCCTCTTCTTTTGGATTTGGAGCAGCTTCTCCCTCTTCTACTACTTGAAGACAATCTTGTTCTTGATAGAACTCTTCCTCTAGCACGAAGTTCGTTAAGTCAAACTCTTCGATCTGCTGCTCTAGAGGACAAGTTGGGACTGTAGGATCTTCTTCAGAGCTTTCTTCCTCCATGGCTGATTGTGCAACTTGAATTGAATCAACATTCTCTTCAAATAGAATGCTAACATGGACACTACTTTCTGAGCAAACTGATTGCTGATCTGCTTCTTCTTTTTGCTCTTCTCCTGCTGCAGCAAATTCAGTCCTAACCACCACTTGTTTTCCAACTCCAACCTCTTCTAAAGGCTTAACCATCAAGGGGATCTTTGTCATCCCAAATTTAAGAGCCCAACTCTTGAGACTTCGAATTTCTTCATCCTTGTTTGGCTTTTCTTTTTGTTGTTGTTTTCCTTGACTAGAATTCTGATTTTTATCCTCCCAACATGGATTTGGGAATGCAAGAGGAGAAGTGGATTGTAACTCAAATGGCTCGGCAATTTTTGTGGTGGTGGAGGAGGTAGAAACTCTTGTTTCTTTGGAGGAGAGGGTATTTCTGTTAGCTTTTGTGGAGGGGATGACTGTTTGGAAGGAAAGGGGAAGGAAGAATTGAGATGTGGTGGAAGACTAGGGAATGGAGAAATGGAATTAACTCCTGGGGCAGCATTGACTGGATTTAGAATTTGAAATTCCAAATGAGATGATGCTACTTGAGTAATGGGAAGAGAAAAACTAGATGATGGTGTAGAACTTACCCATTGACAAGGTTGTTCAACACCAAGTGTATAGGCCTCTATTTCTATTGTCCATTGTGCAAGTTGGGGCAGCATCTTCATCATGAAGTCCAGCTTCTCCTGAGGGCTGAAGTGTCTTGGAAAAGGGCCTCCCCATGGACAAGGAGTCCTACAACCAATTCTGAAAGCTTTCATTTGTGCTTGAGCCCTGGATAGCACCATGTTTACCTCCATCTTTTGGATTTGTTCCAGCAGATCTGCATTTTCTTCTTGACTTCCCTCACAACCAGCATACCCTTGTGCTTGACATGCTTCATATCCAAACTGACTTTGGCACTGCTGCTCATATGGGTAGACATGCTGATTTTGAATTTGATCAAAATGCTGATTTGGAGGATTTGTAAAACATGTTGGAGGTGTGATATACTGTTGTTGTAAATGTGAATTCCATGATGGAAATGAAGTCATGATTGCACAACTTCATGGAATGGAAAAGAATGAAAATGATGGAAAGAAGAATGGATGGAAATGAATGGAAAAGCAGTGTCCGCAACTTAGAGAATGAGTTGTTTACCGGATGGAGTAGCCGGATGTGCTTTTGAAAGTGCCTCTAAAAGGTGAATCTTTAACAGAACACACCAACTGTCAAAGATAAAGTTAAAGACCTCTAGAGTCCCACCATGCATGCCAAAATTGTTGTTGCAAATCAGCAAAGCACCCCCGGATGTTGATCGATTTCTAGTTTGATCACCCTATGCATCCAAAGTGTGATTGCACAACATTGAATCCTCTTCCCAAGTGTGGGACTTGCAAAATGGAAGAGGAATCTCAGATTAGAGGTGGTTCCTCAACTCCTCGATCAGTTATTTCACTTGCACAATTGCAGAGGTTTAAACTTCTAAATCTACTCTAAATTCCAAGGAGACAAAGATAGAGAATGCAAAAAGAAAGAACTAATGCTAATAGGTGATGCACCAAAGGAGTTGTAGACACGATCTTTGCATGAAATACACAATCCACAAGGAAACACAAGCACAAAACATGCACAAATGCTCAAAATGTAATGAAAGATCAAGAAAGCAATGATAGATATGTGAACGGATTGAAGGATTTTAATCACAGAACATATATCAACATCTCAGATCCAATACAGTACATTACAGTGATCCAGAGGCAAGAAAAAGTGTTGTATTACATGGAAAGGTAAAAATTTCTTCACAAATTCTGCCAAAGAAGGAAGAAAAGGAAGTTGCAGAGCTGAAAAGGTGTCTCTCCTTGCAAAATGAACTCATTCTGGCTTTTACAGTGCAAACCACGACCCCAGGAGAGAGAAACGTGGGAAAACGTGCAAGGGGTTCAACCATTGACCAAAATGCCATCAAAACAGCATGGGCACCCTGACAAACCCATTCCCTGACATTTTTAACCATGCTGGGAGAGAATGCGAGCCATTCTTCATTAAAAATGGTGGTTGAAACGTCATTTCTGTCCATGACCACGTGCCAGAGGTGTTTCTTGATTTTCTCTCTCAAAACTCCACCAAAATACAAAAATAACCCCGGAATCTTGTAGATAATTTCACCAGATTTCCATTGATATAAAGAACGCGAAAAACCGAGCTTTGGATCGAAAGATATGGCGATTTGAAGTTTTAGGGCAAAATAGGGCCAAATCGGGTCGGTGGGAAAAAATTCGAATTTTTGCACCTTTTTGGTCATTTGGAAAATTTTCCAAAATTTCCCCATGCTCGCCACTCTAGGTGCCACGTGGCGGCATCTCATTGGCCGCGGGCCTTTCAGGGGAAAATTTTTCCAAAAACTCCATTGAGCCATAACTTCAAAAATACATGGAGTTAGGAGGAAAACTTTACCTTTCTGGAAAGCTGAGAAAGAGCTCTATCCAATGGTGCCATTTCCAGAAGGTTTTGAGTGCACGAAAAGAAAAATTTTCTAACCGAGGCACAAGAGAGGGAAGAATGAGAGGAGTTAGCCACAAAATGAGCGGGGGCACATTTTGGATAACGATTACCATTAAGATCTTGATCACTAGTGGAATACCTTGCAAATATGTTCCTCTTAGATACCGCAAAAATTGGAACTCAGCTACCTCTGGGCAAGAGTACGTCGAAATTGAATATTCAGAATATAATTGTTTAGAACACCACAAAACCACATATCCACCGCGCGAGTCCAGATCAGATCAGCATCATAGAGGGCTTGAAATTATTCTTGTGTCTAGACAAGTGCGCGATACCTCCAATTCCATTGAGATGCATAAGCAGTAAGCCACTCGTATAGTTCTACTGGAAAGATAGCAAAAATCTCTCATATAAGTTGTCATACATATTCTATTCTACCCAAGTGTGTGCATTAAACTCAGATCCATTCTGTTGAACCGCCGCGCATATTCTTCCTCCAGATCGTGTATCCATTCCTCAATACTTGCTAGAGTTAAGCTGACGCGTCTTCATTGCGAACTATCCCGAAAACAATGAAAAATAGGCCACGGCAATGAAATCAATGATGTAACCTAGAATTTACCAGATAACACCCTAGTCGTGTTGGCACATCACTTAACCTAGACTGAGCGCTCACCCGAAGCACGTAAAGGTACTAGGTCCCTCTTTAGGGTTGTTGTAACAGGATGTTAACATGATGAAGTAACATATAGATTCAAAACTAATCCATCATCCCACAATGTATGCTACACTTAGATCCATGAAAGAACAAGCTTAAATAGTAATCATGATTGAATTAATAACATGCACTATTCAACTACACACAGAATGACACTTAGATTTAGCCAATATCTTCCATCTATTAATAAATACAGAAGCTCCTTACAGTATTGTCAATCTATACTAATGCACATATGGAACTGATACAGTAGTTCAATCATATGTGTATATTCTCTATTACACACATACATACATCTCCTTCCATACATCTACTATGTACCTAACATCATATATATAGGGTGGGGACTTTCCCTTCACCGCTTATCTATTCCATAAATAGGTTGTATGCTATTAATAGCCACACATGCAAGTGTGCTATCTATAGTCCTCTTGCGGTGAGTGAAGTGCCAATTCTATTCTCAGCTTGTCTCCATGCATAAACACTTTGAACCGCTTCTCCAAAGATAGACAATGCATGGCACGCACGTCTTTGCATCGTTGATGTGTTCCACACACCATCTTCTAAAAATAGGTCTTCATGCTCAAAATCGGCTAAGTCCTAAAATCTGAACTTGCCTTCCATGCGTGGGTCATTTATGTCCTTCCGCACCCTTAGTTCCAATCCTTCTATCCTGCGCGAACTCCTTGTGTGATCTTTGACAAGTATTCTTTGATCAATAGACTTCATTAAGATGAAGTCTATTCATTACATATGTATTTATTTCATTTCGGTTACCTTATTCTGATTTTGATTTAACAAGAGGGAGTATGTTTTCTTCCTTCCGAACTTCATTTGAGTATGATTCTCAAAAGGTATTAACAAAATGCTTATCCCCTTAGAATGATTGTCTTTCTTTTAACTTTATATTCTTTTAGGGTTCATTGCTGTCATTTACTTTATACAAGAGTCATAAGTAAATTTCTCTTTTATTTATGTCATCTAGTAAACCATAATGACCTAGTTGTATTTTCATCTATTCATGCCAACTTAGAAGTTGCATTTGATAAAAGAATAAAGTATCAATTCCCTTCCTATCAGTTTCATTTGAGTTCAACTGAAATGATTCAAAACAGATAGGTTCACGAGAGAATAATGACAAGTTTACAAAATTTCCTTTACAATAAACCCAAAGTGAATGATACATCAAATACAAATAACAATCAATCCTTTTTCCCATTCCTCAAGTAAATTATACATTTTACAAGTCTAAACATTTAGACTTCATTCCTGCCAATCACATTGATAAACTCAAACAAGAATACAACTTTTCCCTTTTTCAATTATATTACAATAAGAATAATAATTCCTCATAAAAGATGCAGCCTTTAGGTAAACACAAGAAGCATCATAAAAGAACTTGTCTTCTTTTATCACTTACGGAATCCATCTGCAAAAATTGCTAGCATGGGTCAGTTCATCGAACTGAGCATGATAAGCACTAAACATTAAAATGATGTGCTTTCAACTAACTGTCTCATAAAAAGAACTCTGCTTTTATGAAACATTAAAGCAATTCAGATAGATATCTCATAAAGGAATAAGGATCCTAATAGGAAGGTCAAAATGAGCAATCCACAATACATTATGTAAGGATCATGATCAAAGCAACACTCTTCAATCAGTAATTTCACAAGAAGGATTACAACAGATAAGTGATAATACATCTCAATTACTTATCGGACTCGTACTATAGATGCATGTAATTCATTCTTGATTCAAACAAGTGTTCAAGAAGGGTACCAACCCTACAGTTCTCAAAACTGAACTATTTTAAAGAAGCAATTAATCATAATCCACAACACTAACATAATTCTTCATGCAATATCAGAAGCCAAATTCATTCTATCTAAAAGGATGGAATTTAGGATGAACCAATAATATTCTACACAAGAATTCCCTTCTTTCCAACATTGAATCAATATCAATCCAATTCCAATTTATCAATTCAAGGGAATAAGAAGTGCAGGATCCCGCCTAATTACCCATTCAACCTCAACATGGTTAATACAGATGAAAGGCAGCAAACAGTTGAAAAGCAAACAACTTAAGTCATCCTTCAGTGTTCAACGAACAACATTGCATTCAACAATTTAGAGAAGAGAAAGAACCAAATGTAAATCCTTTTTACATTTTGAAGAAAAACAACGATGCATACCTAGCTCAAAAATAGAGAGATCCTAATAATCCATCATATTAAAAGGTTAAACACAGTCAACATCCCAAGAAGACTGGACTGATCCTTACCTAATAGCATCCAAATTCAACAACCACTGCCACACAAACAACATAGTCGAAATTGAATTGATATAAGATAAGCAACTAAATCAAGCAAGGTAGGGCCGAAGAGAGGGCTTCTCGTCAAATAAAGAGAACAATCACAACAACACAAAATTGATACAATTTTTCAAAGCAACAAGCTCAACAACTAATTCCTTAGCTTCATTTCAGTGAAGATAGCCTCTGCCAGACGTTTCCTCATTTCCCAAATAGAGAGAAACCTACAAGGTATTCCTATGTGCTCAAGAAAAATGAATACAAGCTACAGCCAAGCCAACCATGTACCCACTTAACAGGAATCAAGGAAACAATCCATACGTAAGAAAGAAAGGACTCCATCCCAGATTCAAACAAGATGAAGGCAATTCAAAGGGAGATTCAACCCCAAGTCGGTTCTCAAAATCGAACCCAAAAGAAGGAGAAGAGTAAAATCAAAACCTTCTAACTCATATACTTCAATTAACTAAAATTGAACTAATCCATTCTTTCAAAACTTCTACAGATGTAAATCAAAAGGTTATTCACAAACCAATTCATACATGGAGAGAGAGAGAAACATCAATATCCTCGCACAGTCCCAAGAGAAGAAGTTAAATCGTAATTTACTAGATTTCGAGCAAGGAAGAACAAAACCGAACGAAATCCTTTCTTAACAGTCCCAAAAAGTTCACAAATTCAAAACATATTAAGCTCAGAAGGTGTCAACATATCACTATTGCTTTCAAACAAGTTTGAATCCACAAGAAAACAACGAATCAAGACCCATTTCAACATAACTTAACAACAGTGATAAAATTTGAAGCCACTTCAGATTTTAACTGAAACATCAATTTTTCTTACCTTCTCCTAACAAAGGAAGATATTCCCGATCAAATTTTAAAACAATCATTATTTTTCCTTAAACCATTTTAGCACAGGAGATCAGAAGTCCACGACTTAAGCAACCTTCCGTTTCAAATAAAATAAACACGATTTACTCAAACATGCATCAAGAAAAATACCCATATTGAATCTTTTCCAAACAACAAACTCAAGTAGAAGATCACAACAAAAATACACCAAGGCATTTCTACAAAACCATTCGTTTCTAAGAGCAGAGTTCTTTTAATGAAGACACTTAATAAAAAGTAGAACTATTTAACAAGAAGAGCCTATCATGCCTAATAAAATTTCTTGTTGATTTGCAGAAGATCTCTGGCCGAGCTTCTCAAGAATCTCTTCTTTTCAACCAACGTCAACAGTCAAATCTCCCAACTTCCTCTACGTTTCCACAAGTTCAGAAATAGTCCGAAGATACCCACGATTACAATGGGTCGAAAAACAAGCTTGTTGGTTCGAAGAACCTAAACTCTCATGCAGAGCAAAAACCAGAAGGATCCAAATGACCAACAAC
The DNA here is from genome assembly GCA_018340775.1 of Taxus wallichiana var. yunnanensis. Classification (NCBI taxonomy): domain Eukaryota; kingdom Viridiplantae; phylum Streptophyta; class Pinopsida; order Cupressales; family Taxaceae; genus Taxus; species Taxus wallichiana. The sequence goes on from CM031239.1 coordinate 693,198,170, forward strand.
TTTCTCCAATTCCTCCTGCCTAACTCCTAGGCGGTTTCCTCCACTAAGCCCGAGGTTATTGAATGCATTGAATGTTATTTCCCCCTCTTTCCTTATGCCACTACCACTTCAAATTTGGCAAAACAAAATTCAAGAACTCCATTCATTTTAAATTTAGCAATGATGTTAGCTAGGCATCCCACCATCTTTTTATGCCTCTACCAATCTTGGCGAATTTAGGATGTAAGGAATGAAATCAATTCACATTAATAACTTAGAAACCACGCCACCAACCTTCCATTTGCCACGTAACCCATAGGTCCCCTTTCATCTTAGTAATAGTTTAGGTTACATTAGCATTGGTTAGGTTTTTCCACCTTAGTTCTTAGGTCATTAGGATTTATCTTAGGTTAGTTCAAGACTCCTAGCCATATAATATACCTCCTTAGGTTAGGTCATCACCTCTTAGATTAGAATTTATATAAGGTAGGAAACCACAACCTAGTTTTAGGCGTCAACCGTAATAGTTTAGTAATAGGTCCTAGGTAAGTATTATTACCTTAGGTCAAAAATCCAATATGGCAAACATTACAGTTTGGGTCAGATCCAAATAGCAACAAGAATTCTGACCAAGGTTAAGGCATTTGCCTTATTAGCCCACAACAGATCCTTAATCTTCTCATGCTGATCAGCGTTACAAAACATTAATAAAGGAGGTCCAAATTTACAGTTTGCAGCATGATGCCGAGTAAGGACACTTGAAGCTAGGTCCTTCATAATTTACAACAAAATCTCGGTTCCATAATATATTTCATTCAGCATGTCAATTAACAAGATGAAAATAAAGAAGAACTGAAGCATACCTTGGATCAATGGAATTGATTCAAGGGTGTGTTGTTAGCATATGGAAAATGTGAAAACAAAAGTATAGATTTACAACCTATATTTCACATAGCATAATGGTTTCGCTTCCAAGTAAACAGAATTATAGCTAGCATGAATTCTAAACAATAATAACTTATCCATTACAAACATGATTTTCAACGTCAAAAGAATACACCTTCCTAAGACAAATCACATGTCAACATTTGCAATGTCAAAAGTGGAAGCCATCATAGTAACGGTCATGACCAAGATGTTACATTTTTGTGGTTCTCATTATGTCATCATAGATGCACATTTTAATTGTAAATATAATTACAGATAAATTACAAGAATAATATGCTTATTGGGTTTGTGTTCTCTTTAAATGCTTTGCTTGCATGATCCTAGGTCATGTTGACATGGAAAAGCATAAATGTAGGTCCAATATTAATCTTGTGATGAACTTCCACTGTTAGAGGATTGAACTGATATAACAAGAAAAGGATGTAAGTCCAATAAGAGTGACAATGGTTGGGCATTGAAGTGAAATTTGTAACCAATTTTTTAAATTTGGTATGGACATGAATTGTTTGACAAAATACCCCAAAGAATTATACTTTGAATGCCATCCAATTTTCTTATTCTTTCTATTCTAAACCTGTCAATTTGGTTGCTACTTTTGTCCTACTTCCTATCCTCTCAGATCCTATTCTATGTCAATTGATTTATGTGCATATCATCTAGTGCTTAGACTAGAAAAAAATACCTTCAATCCAGAACATGACACTTTGTTCATGTAGCTAAGTTGTAGTTTCAAAAAATGATTCTTCAATATGTCAGATACACATGATTTTCACCATGAAAAAAATAAATGTGAACAAGCTAATCATAACTTTCAGGATATACATCTTTAGCATGTTTAACTAGATGTGTGCCTCACTAAAGGTCGATCATTATCAAAATATCTCAATTGGTTATATCCGATAGAATTTTGTTGTTTCATAGATCTTCTTAGATGGCATTAAACTTATGTTTGGTATTCTTATGTACAGTTTGTCGGCATTTTAATATGAGTATATGTGTAGCAATTGAGAAATTTTCCAATAATTTTGAGAATTGTAGTGGGCGAATTTAATTTATGTGTTATCAAAAACGAGGTCTCAAACTATGTATTTTACCTATAGGGATCCAAGAGTGGATGATGTTGTGTTATACCAATGTAAGAAAAGTTAAAAAAGGTGAATAGGCTAGCAAGGCAATGTATCCATGGATACATGGTGTCAATACGTTTAATATGTACTAATCTAACCTTATCCAATGTACTTCCGTGGATCTATTCTATCTAAGAGAATGGAGATGTAAGGGTAAATAGTGGATTTCTTTACTAAAGGTCATCAATTTAATATTGCTTTTATAAATGTATAATAATGTTTGAGAATTTGATGGTTGTATGGTTGTTCCTATGTCCTAGAGAATGATAGTACTTGTTTTGTTGTTAAAAGGGCATTGTAACTTAAAAAAATATAGTAGTAACCAAGAATTGTAGTAAATAACAACAATGATATTTATGAAAGTCATCTTAACTTCAAAATTAGTTGTCACCTTCGAATGTAGGCAAAAATATTAACTTTAATTTAAATAACTTGTGGTTATTTATCATCATGAATTCTAGTGATCTCTATTTTGCTTAGCTAGACTACATCAGATTAATTAGACAAATTTTATTTCTTGTTTTAATCCACTTATAAAATATGCTTGTATTCATATTTAGTTCAAATAAAATAGTCTGCAAAATGCTATCACTCATTATATAAGATTTGCAAATGTATATGTACGAATTTGTAACAAATTTGAAATGTGGAGTCAGAACTTTTAAATTGTAATGCTTCATCTATATTCTTAGACTTACAAAATCAATCATCCCTTATCAACATCAATTACAAAAGTAATAACTATCCCTCTTAATAAAATAGCATATACTGTTGTTCACATTACATTGTACACATGAGATTGCTAGTTATTAATATTTCATGACTATTAGAGGATCAATTAATGTTTTGTGTACAACACAAATTTCTATTTAAATCATAACGTTTGTTGCTCTATCATTAGAATTGTTAACAAGTCGTTTCAATGCCCTTCGGCTTCGGCTTCGGCTTCGGCTTCGGCTAAGAACCCAGATGTCACGAAATACTAATTAGTTCTGTAAAAAATAATAAAACTTGCAGAAATCTTAAACATAAATTAAAAAAATTAAGAGCGGAATTGCTCAGACGCATGGTGATTGCACATTTCTTAGACCACAGGCCTCAAAGTGAGCTGGGATCAACGATCATCACTGCAATCTTCCGCACAGCCCCCAAAACATTTGAGCAACAAAAATACAGATTGAAACCCCAAACCCTAAACGCATTACCCTACAGAATGACCTCGGCTAATAATTTAAGATCCGATAAAGAAACAGAAACCCCTTTATTTTAAAATAGACCGATAATCCAACCGGCTTCATTGTTGCAAGCTGCCCAATCCGGTTATCTACTTCGTGTAGAGATTGACGCCAAATATAACTCATTTATCAGAAGCTCCAGATTTTGAATATGAATTAATATACCCCAAATGAAAAAATAAAATTACCAAAAGGAAACGAGAAACAAGACGACCGACTTAAATCTACTTGGAATGTAACAGAGAAGCAAAGCTTGCAAATCACAAGAAATGAAGGGCAAGGATTAGACTCTGTAAGACGTTTGTATACGAGCAAGCGCTAAGGCGATGGCTATCGACACGTTCAAGCCAATGTCTGTAAACACAGCTCGCTCGCTAAACCCGAACTCATCTACAATGCCTCCGATACCGTCCCCTGCACTCGCAAATTAATCCAATCTTGCTTCCCAAACCCTAAGCAACTCACATAAGTGCCCTTATTTATTAGGGTTTTTAGGGTTAACATTTGGGCTATCGACGATCGTGGACATTCTACAATCTATTATAATATAGTCAACAATAAAACCGAGCGTGCTAACCTTTCATAGGTTAAGGGGATTCATATGCTTGTGCGTTTGCTTTTACTATGAAGCTTCAATATCTTCTTCGCTGAAAAATCCAACAAGGAAGAAAACCCTAGGTCCCTGCATAATCTTTCAACAAGGGATCTAGTTTTGACTTGTGTTGATACCCTAACCATTGGGCAATAAGAGAGGATGGACGATGACATTCATCCTTCACTTGAAAAAAAGGGTAGTTGTCTCCAACTTTGACCAATACTCCATGCAATATCATTGATTGTCATCATGAAGGTAAGGCTTTTGGATTTCAACTACTTGAAAGATTTGCTTCTAGAGACATTTCCCACCGCACAATTGTTCTTTTTCCTTAGAGACATTCTTCTCGAAAGTGATTTCTATAGATGGATGCACTAGGTTTGGGTGGAGACTAGAGGATTGAAAATTGATTTTGTAAGGAGTTTAGGTAGAAGATATGTTTTGTTCTCTTTACCTCCTCTAAGGTGGCCGAGTTTGGGGTGTAAGCTCAATTTTCACCCTGAAGGGCCATCCCACTTACAATATCGCATGTGGGTTGAATTTCTCTTTCTCGGACTAAGTGTAGACCTTTTCTTCTTGAGTTAGCCAAACAATTGGGCAATGTTCTCTAGTGTAAACGTGATAAGGACAAATTCTCAAGCCTCTCGAGCCATCCTAAAGTTTGCATTGAAATGGATCTCTGCAACCGTTTCCCACTTCAATTCAACTTTTTGGTCTAGGTTTTCTCAACATCAACTTGTTATTTACCTCAACAAACCCAACACATGATTCTATTGTCGGAAGATGGTCATTTAATTTGTGACTACCCCAAACACAAGCTCAAGTTACATAAGTTAGATGAACTTAATGCCGAAGTTTGACCATGCCTGGTTCCACCCGAAACACCATCTCCACCCTTGGATGGCTTACTCTCAACCATAGTCAATAAAATAATGACACTTGACTCTAGATATTGACTTCAATCCCAATTTTGTTCCACATACTCAAGTCAACGACATCCATCTTCTTGATAATTGGAAGGTCGTTGGAAAGAGAATCAAATGTTCCTCACAAGGTAAGTCCGATGTAATAGCCAAACCCATTATTGGGGACTCTCACAAAGTGTCTAAAGTACAAGTTGGTGGTGGTGATAGATCTCGGTCAACGAAATGTGTTAGAAGAAATCCATCTCTCTCATATCCCTAATCCCGACTCAATCACTTCTCATTAATTGCTAATAAGGAGGTTGAGCAATGTCTTTTGGGTGGTGTCTAATGAAGATTTCTTTGCTCTCATGAAATGTTTGGGGCTCACCCTCGCTGAATAGAAGTTCCACATCAAAAGGATTTTACAAAATCACATCTTTGAGGTTATCTTCCTTCAAGAGGTTAAAGTTAGTGGACATGTTATATTAGTTAGCCTTCATTGCATTTACAAGCACTTCTCGCCTTATTGTACCTCTCATGAAGATGAACATGGAGGTGCAATTTCACTCCTTTCACCCTCCCTTTCTTCTAAGATCATTACCATGGGCGAAGACCCTGCATATAGGTGTGTTTGGGCTATAATATGAGTCGGGAGAGAAACCATTGGATTTTGCTCAATTTATGCTCCAAATATCACATTAGAATGTGTCACTTTGTGGAATTGGATAAGTTCACACTGCCCATGTAGAGTGGATTTTAGGAGATTATTTCAACATGGTTGTGCACAAAAGAGACCCCAATTGGTCTCAATCATCTCCCCTCTCCTCTGAGGATTTTTCAACCAAGCTTCATTGTCACTACTCTTTAAGAGTCTTTGATCCCCTTTTTGGATGTCCCAACTCATAAATAGTCAGTTGGTTCACTTGGTCCAATAATCAAGTTGGATGTTAAAGGTGGCTTATCAAACTTGACCGGTTTTATTCAATGTATTTTTCAAGTTGCTTCTCTCATTTCCTTATGTTTCTACCTTTAATGACACTATCCTCTTTGATTAATTCCCGTTTTTGCACCTTCAACTTGGATCCTTCGTTTCCTTCCCATACTCATCTTCTCTTCAAGCTTAGTGATTTCCATCTTTCTTCCCTCATTGTATAGCCCAAATCTTTGTTGTTCGGGAGTTCTATCTCCGACCTACTGCATCCACATGGTGTATTTTATGGTGGGAAGAAGTTATAGAAAGAACAATTAAGTTCCTTCAAGGATATGGCAAGCTTGTGGCCAAGGAGACAAAAAAAAGAAAACAATCTTAAACAAAAGCTTAGTTAGCAAGGTCTTGCTCTTAAGGAACATCCCAATGAAACCTCCATTTAAATTATTGTTACAAAACTAACGATGATCTAAGAAAATTTGAAATTTATAGGGGCCAAGGTGCAAGGATGCGAACTCACCTTTTTGGATTCAACATGGCGACCATGACTCTTGTAGACACAAAATCACACACTTCGGGTAATTATCTAGTCTCGATCTCACACTATTATTCATGTGATTTATAAGTAAGAAAAGTAATAATTAATCCATGTCTTTGGCCACCTTTCTGTTCTTTCTATTTTTACTTTTGGTCTTGCACTCTTACTTGGTCAGTCTGTCTTTTTACTCTTTGACATTTGTCATCCTGGACACTAGTGCCTAGCTTGGATGCCGGTGTTGAGCGCCCTCATCCCCTCCGGGTGCTCTGTCCCCATTATAATTTACTCTCACTTTTTGGTAGTCCACCTTTTCGGGGTTAATTACAAACTTCAAGTGAAGGAATCATATAAATATAAAGCTATGTGATCATAATAAAGATGTTTCACCATTTTCTTTACATTTTGAATGTGATGAAACAAATAATGTTATGGGTTGAGGAGGAATACCTATTGTGATAGTTGGTTTGAAGGTTGTGCGTGCGTTATGACTTCTTGATCCGATGCTGTGATAGCTTCCTTTTGGCTAGGAGGAACTACCGAAATAGAAAACAAGACCACAAAAGAAGAGTTAAATAATATATGATAGTGGACTACCTAGTGAGTGCTAGATCCGGGAAGTGTGATACTTCCTAGATGGTTATCAATCCACTGTTTAATACAACTTAATGCGAGAAATAATGTAAATAAACAAAGTCCTATTGTAGTTGATATGATTTAGGTATCTCATTCAAATATGATAAGCAAATCTAATATAACAAAGGCTAGGTTATGATCAGATTTGGAGGTAGGGTAAGGGGTCAAAGTGCTGGAATAGGTTAGTTTCAGGTTCTGGGTCACTTAGGTTGCTTGGATAAAGATTCTTAGGTTCTATTATTGATAGGATGGCCAAATACAGACCGGCATCGGTCGGGTATGACCAATCACGGTTTAGGAAGAATTGACGACGGTTATGGGTAACCAACGTCGGTAGAGGTGGGCTGATAAAAACTCAATAAGATCTGGTTGTGGGGTTTGAGCTAAGGTCGACAGAGGTGACAGAGGGAATGACGAGGTATGTGGGGATCTTAGGAACACTCAGAGATATGTAGAAGTCGGTATAGGTGGTTTTATGGTGTGGGTGGAGGAATGGTTGAGTTTACAGAAAGAGGAATAGTGGGGGAATGGGAATGCAAGTCACAAATAACAACAGAGATGACAAAACCTTATAAACAAAATACAGATGGAATGACATGTGTGATAAACACACTTACCAATATAGCAGGTCCAACGGTTGGGTGGTGATGGTGGTTGATCAGTGGAATGGTGCTCAGTGTCGCGAAAGTGATTGCGTAATGCTACCGTGAGAGCGATACTGCTGCGATAGTTGTGTAGACACCAAATTTGTGTCTTACGACACCCTGTGCCCCGCATCTCATTTCGCAACCTAACCTCATCACCTAAACCTTACACAATTATTTATTAATTACCTTATAATTAATAAATCCACATCGCCATACCTGCCACCTCATTTCGCCACCTCATCATGACCTAGTCTTAACCCTAAACTAACCTAATTAAGACCTATAACTTGGTCCACATCCACACCTATGATTAATTACTCCTCACCCGCACCCAAAACTGACCTCATAATGACTTGACCAAGCCCACAACTAATCCCTCGGGAGAAAAGGAGGGAAAGTTGGCTATTTTACCAAAAATAGCCCACTTTGACCTGACCGATACCGGTTCCTACTCGACCGCCGTCGGTTGTGTAACCACCATCGGTTCCCTGTAAATGACCACCTCCAACCAAAAACAAAGGATCGGATTTTCATTTGATCAAAAAGGAGGAGAAATCATTGAAAGGATCGGGATTTGCTTGGCCGAGCAGAGACAAGTGAAGAAACAAGAAGAGTTTGCAGAGAAGGACATCAAGCCCAAGACTCGCAATCGAATAACTAGAGCAGTGACACTCATTCGAGCATCAAGAGGAGATAACTCATCTTGGATTGTCAGATCATCCTACTTGAGTCCTATCTTCGTCATCACAGTCCTGGAACCTGCATCTTCATCGAACGAGTAAGTAGTGTCTTATATGTTTTTAAGCACCATTTCTTGAGCCTCGTGGATTGATAAGTAATTATAAGCTCATTCCTGATCTACCACCTACCGGTACTCTCGCACTTAACCTTCATCCATACATCCTCAGATTGCCTAAAAGACCATTTTATCACACTCGAGTCTTCCCCTGTCCTCTCATTATTCCCTCACCATCCATCAAACCTTATAAAACAACACAATTACCTTACAACCAAATTCTCTTCACCAAAAGCCCTAAAACATTGTCCCTACCGATATCGGTTAGAGCCAATGCATCGGTTATAGTGACCGCATCGGTCACCTTGATTCTAAACCAAGACCAACCCTTTCTCTATTGTTCTAATAAGGTAAACAAATTGTAATTGACAATAGCTTATTTGTTAGAATTTGTGTTAATTCATATTAGTAGGGGAGGTGACCACCTTCGAAAGGAAGTTTTATATTTCTGGGCCAAGGAGTTCCCTCATTTATTGTCTAATTAAAATCTTGTGGTCTTGTATTCTTATTTGCAGGTAGTCCTTCCAAGACAAAAAGGAGTTCTTCACAATCAACCTGATCTCTCTCTATGGTACGCGCACACCATCTCGACATTCAACGGGTATTCCTCCTAGCCCTAACCCTTATCTGTTTCTAAAAGGAATGAAAGGATAGAAGAAACTCTATTCCCAAAAGTTGAAACATTCCACGCGAAACATTTTGGCATGATTCAAGTGGGACCCATTTCGGGTTTATTTCTTTCTTGCTTGCTTTCATATAGGGAGCATACTTGCTGTTTTCTTCTTCTAAAGATATTCACAAGGTATTTTGTTATTTTGGTAAAAGAACTTGCTTTGCTTTTACATCTTTGTATTAGTGAAAGTCATCTCTTTTGCTTCATCAAATATCATTTTCGATTTGGGTTTAAAATACGTGCATCACATTCTTGCTTCATTGTTTTCAATTCTAGTGAACATAGATTAAGTAGCAGTCGTACACGTGGGGTGATATCCACGGTATTGACAAGAAATTAATTTTACTTTCACCGCACAACACATACCGAATCACTTCACAATTAACACAATGTACTCAAACATCCCCCTTTTTCGCGGTATTCCTTCGCCCAATTGAGGTAACCTTATAAGCCAAAACAAACTTGACATTTCCTCTAAGTCTTGGTTTAGGATTCGACATCATTCTACGTCTAAAGGCATAAGCCCACGATAATTTAAATTAACCCTAGGGTTAGTCTCTGGATTTGCGTGTGCATCTTGCTTGTTTTCGCCGCTTTTCTCGTTATACACTGTCTTCTGTGATCACCTTAGAACAAATTGATAAATGTACTAAGCATTGTTAAGATCAAATCAGCAGCTTCTTATATTTTCTCATACCAGTCTTATTACACCGACATCGGTTAAGTGACCGACGCCGGGCTATAGTCTAACCGACATGGTTATCGGGGACCGATATCGTTATCGCTTTTAGATTCTGACAAACCAAAGAACCTACCAATTTCAAAACATCTTGTTGCTGTTTCGCTCCATTCGATAGATTGAAACCCTCTGTACTCTGTCCATGGTTGTTATCACTCAAAGCAAGCCGCCACCATGGTTTCACATGCTTGCTCGTGCCTTTGCCTGAATCACCCCCTTCACATTATGTGGGAATCCCTACGGATACGGCGAGGTTCCTAAAATTCTGTAGGAGATAAAGAATTTGCCAAATTTCGGATTCTAATCCTAGCTATTTGTCAATACTATTTGTCTCATACCCCCGACCGTACACCCGACGGCCAACTCCTTGTTGGCATGCCTATCAAGTATAGCTACTCATTTAGCTCCTTCTCCGCCTGATAACTCCGCTTTGCCTTCCGCATCCTTAGTCCCGTCTCCTACCTCAGCCTTCAGGGGGTTCATACAACGCAGATTGGCTTTCCTTTGGTTAATCTTGGGCCCAACATGATATGCCTTGCTCCTACCTCGTCTCTCTTGCAGTTGTTCCATTCATGACTTGCTCTCTGCCACCTATCCACACGAGCTTTCCTTCTCAAGCTCCGCCCACCTTTTCATTTCCACACACATATCCTAGTAACCTCAACAGCTTATATAGGACATCCCTATTCGGTTGCCTCAACACATTCGTCCTCCATACCTTATCAACATTTAACCCCACCATTGTCTAGCGGTGGCCCTTGGCCCAATTTGCCTCCGTTTACCACAACCACACCATCATCTCATCCAACTACTGATTTAATTAAACAAATGATGGACAAAATGCAAAATCTGGAGGCTTGCTTTGAAGTCGTAGCGCCTTGACATACGAGCAAGTTTGTCAGGAGCCTATCCACCCTTCAGTCCCCCTTCATTCATATCCTCCTCAATGGGAATTACCAAAATTTACCCGTTTTAATAGTAAGGAGGACCCTCAACAACACTTGCGATCATTTAGACATGCCTGCTATCTGATTGCTCACGACGACGCTTTACTACTCGCACCTTTCCCATGTCCTTATCGGGACTGCCTTGAGTGGTACGATTGCTTTAACCAAAGACTCAATCTTCTCTTTTAACCAACTAGCCCAATCTTTCTTGGATCATTTCTCCATTAACATTGCAAGAAAGTATCTATCACCGACCTCTATGCCATCCGTCAATTTGAAGACAAATCTATCGCAGATTTCGTTGGACGATGGCGAGGCCTTATCAACCATCTTACATATGCCTTGCCTCGCACCGAACTTATCGGCTGTTTTACGCTGGCTCTGCACTAAGCACATCTCTCCTACCCTCCAAATTTAAACTTTCCGTACATTTGACGAGGCCTTTACTATGGCTTGAAAACTAGAAATTCGAGCCTTAGAAGAAGAGAAATTGCGGTTGCGCAACAAAAACACCACTTTCCGAACCCAAGATTCCACCAACAAACCTAACACCACCAATCCTCACCCATCGACTGCTTCAAAATCAAAAGGGGCCGTGCACGCGGTGATGGTCAAATCTCAAGCACCGTCTAATACCCCGCCAAAAACCACCTATAAGTATAAAGCAGAGCCCATCAACTACACTCCCTTGGGAGAAACATATGGTGTAATATTGGAAAAATTGCTTAAAGCAGGAGCCATTACCTTACCTCCTGTTAAACCTCACTCCGGGTTTGATTCCACTCGCGCCATACCTTCTTGGTACAAAGAAAATGACTTCTGTAACTTCCACCGCGTAAAGGGACACAGTCATGAGAACTGCAAGATGTTGAAAAACATAGTGCAGGAAATGGTTGATGTGGGGGATATAGCCCTCGATAATCCTAACGCCCCTGCTAACCGAAATTTGAAAATATTCAACAAACCATTCCCAAATCATTCTTCTAACAGTAATCTAAACCAAGATATCTTAGCCGAGGAGAGAGTTCATGAGATCCATGCGGTCTTCGATTCTGACCAAAGACCTCTATCGAACAAATTCTGAATCAAGCCTCTTCACTAACGCAGGAACCCGAACCCCCTTCCTCGCCATCAAGACAAACTGAAATCCTCGCCGTTCCTTTACCCATCAAGGAATTAACCGCCCAAAGTTCCCTTCTCACAAATGAGCCTTCTTATACCACATCCTTGCAAGACTGTGAGCGGATGTTATCTAATTTATCTATTTCCCAAACGTCTCCTTCTACTATTCTTGCGTTGTACAAGAGGAAGGCTCGCCACTTCTTTTGTCATCCTTAGACAAGAAACCTCTTGAACCGACATCACCACACTCTTTAAACATGACAGATCCTCTCAAACATGCCCTCCTACCTATTAGTCCTTCATCGCCTAAATCTTTTCAGCAACCGGTTGACCTCTTAACGCCCATTGATACAGTGCCTCATCTACCCCCTATATCACCCCCACAGTGGACCGGAATCACAACCCACCTTTCTTCCATACAAAAGTTCCTATTCACACGTGAGGACTGTCATTCCCCAGAAGATAGACGAGTCCTATGGGAACGTTTGAGTATGCCATATTCTACTCAAATGCAGATGACCGATCCAGATGCTTCTACCATATACCCGAAGTGTTTACAGAAGCTTAAAATTCCTATGTCCTCATCTTCACCCCCCTCATCTCTACCAAATACCTCATCCACTTCTATTAACCTAACCAAATCTTCCCCTACGCTTGGGACCTCACCAATACCTAGTCTAACACACCCACCTAAGCGGCTTGATTTATCTAAAAATAAAGTCGTCCATCCCATTAGGAGACAGACTCAATCTCCTCAACCTATGCCTCTATCACAACTAAAACCGTCATCGTCACACCTACCTTCCATATTAGGACCTCACCCCTCCACCTTGCATCAATATATCATACCTCTGCGTTTTCTTTAAAGCGACCTATGCCTTCGCACTCATACGAGAAATCAAGGGTATAGCAACACCATCACCCCGCGGATCCGCCCACCTATCAACCATAAACAAATTTCATCATCAAAGGACTTGTTTGCCGTCACTCCTCTTTTGCCGCCGTTGTTTCCAGATACCACGTTATCTGGAGCCTCATCATCTAACCGGCTAAACGTAGCTCCTGCGACAAAGAAACCACGTTTAGTTAAAACCACGTGTCAACACCCCTTGGCTAAACCACCACCCGTACTGAACCAACCACGCCCAAACATTACCGAAACCTGCTCAATCAATACCCTCATCCTCCTCCGATTTTGACCCACTCAAAGGATCTTACGCTAAAATCCTTGCTATGTTGGTGGAGAATACGACCATTTCCCTACCCCCACTTAGACCCTATGACCCGTCTAAACCTCGACCTATAGGTTATGATGAGTCTAAATCTACAGGACACGATGTGGAGGGATGCAAAGCCTTAAAAGCCATCCTTCGTCGAGTCACCTCTCTCGAGATAGAAAGGTTAAGAAAGACGACTTACGAAGGAGAGACGTGGCTTGATTCCCTCTCCTATACCACTGTCCCGCCTCACCAATATCCATCGTTATTACAACCCCACCTATCGAAGCCCATGAGTCATCCCTACCATCTTCCTCCTCTTGTGTTCACGAGATCAATATGATCGGTGTTCTTACTCGAGCGCAAAAAAACAACGGAGAAAGCGAAAGAAATCACACTGCATCTTCTCTTTCTCGTCCACCATCCCGATCGCACCACCACCTAAAGTGGTTATTCGTGGACCCGCTTACCCCGTTTCTAATGGCATTGCCCATAGCCATGATCAAACGACTTCACCAATCACACCTGTAAAAATGACACTATATGATCTCATTCAGACTTCTGAATCTCATCGACAAGCTCTCGTTGAAATCCTTCAAGGGATTGAGGTCTTACCTAATGAAACCCTGCCTGTTACCTCCATTCTAACACCCAATCACGTTGCTTCCCTCACTAAACAATCTACCACCCCAACCACTTCTATCTCTTTACAACAAGCTGCTGCTGTCAGTTTCTCCGAAGATGAAATTGTTGACTTTGGTACAGAAGATCCTGACCCTGCTCTTTTCATCTCAACTTACGTCCTGGGATATTTGGGTACGTCGTGTCATGATCGATGGGGGTGCTAGTCTAAACATCATCTCTTCAAAATCCTTCCAACAAATGAATATCCCTTCTAGCTACATGTGTGCCAACCCCATCATGTTGCGGTCATTCAATGATGCTATTACCTCTACCTTAGGCACCGTGATCCTTAACATTCGTGTAGGACCACGTACTTTACCCAAACTCTTCTATGTCCTTGAGGGAGAGTTCCAATACAATATGTTGTTAGGCCGCCCTTGGATCCGGGCTATGGGATGTGTTCCCTCAACCTTACATAGATGCATAAAATTTGAGTACGAGGGGAAGTCCTACACTGTAAAAGCTGATCCTCCCCCTTGAAACCCGCAATATGTTATATTTCCCTAATGATGTGCTTGTGCTAATCAAGATGCCCATTCATTCAACCCAACCATCTACTTCAACCACACCTCTACCATTCATTTCAACAGCACCTACACCTTCGACCCATGAAACCACCGTCGTAAAACCACTTCCTTCCCACAGCTAACATCCCAACCACAGGACCTCTTAGTAGATGTTTTTTCGGCGTCTTACGCTGGGGGAGTATCGCCTATATAACGTTAGTTCTTTCCATACCCCACAGGAGTACGGACAGGTACATGCACATCCTACCTATGACCGTCGTGTGGGGGAAGTAATCCCCTACGGACCACCTCATTGCCGCACCAACCTAACATATGGGGGTGTCGACGCACCTTCCGTAACCCCTGAACCTCCTCTTGGTGTGGTTCCTTTCCAATCGACTTTCAATACCTGACAAATCGTTGTTTCGCCCTTACCTTCTTGACTCGTTGTGCTTGGAAAGGCTTTGGTTTTGGTCTTTATGAACAAGGCCGACATACAATCATCCTCGTAACTACATGCAAGCACAATGATCGTAGTGGTCTCGGATTTCCTGGAACACTTACACCAAAGGAACCTCGTGTCAGTTGTCTCCTGGAAGATGATGACGTCACCCCTACCGAACCATCATCACCCATTTTGCCTTCGTCACCCACAGAGTCGATAGATCCTGAATCTATCCCTCCTAACTTTTTTTTTTCATAAATGCTATCTTCCTAGGTCCTCTCACTTATCAACATGATAATGAGGACCCCTCTTCTATCCCCCTTCTATATCCAGACATGATTGAAGAGGACTCGCCTTCAATTAATGTTGTTGAGTGCCAGGATGATGACTCCATCCTCACTTACCTTGGTGCGGATGACTCTTATATTCAATGCGCCTTACCATCTGAAACTCAAACCATGTTGAACGAGTCTACTATAGAAATCAACATCCACATAGAGGAAGATCCTCACATTGTGAAGATCGGACAATCCCTTAACGCATCAGAACAAGTCACCTTTACTACCTTTCTCCGTGCTCACAACCAAGCTTTCGCTTGGTCCTACGCTGACATGCCAGGAATTGATCCTGACATTGCTGTCCATAACATTACCCTGAAACCCGATTCCAAACCAGTCAAACAAAAGCGAGAAAAATGCATCTACGCATTACCCTCTTGGTCAAAGAAGAGCTTCAGCGACTTCTTTATGTTTCCTTCATCTTGCCTATTGACTATCCTCAATGGATTTCTAACATCGTACTGGCCATACTAAAGCGACGGGGGACTTTGGATATGCATGGATTTGAGATCTTAACCTCGCACCCTAAGGATGACTTCCCCTACCTAGTATTGACCAACTTGTTGATCTCACCTGCGAGCCATGAGATGCTCTCTCTCATGGATGGCTTTTCGAGGATATAACCAAATTTTGGTGCCCCCGCCGATCAACATAAAACTCCGACACTACCTCCTAAATCACAAAACTTTCGTCATCACCAACACGGACCCCATCCATTATATGTATGCCAAACCTCATCTAAACCAACGCATCACCCGATGGCTTATGCTCTCACCAACCTTGACCTTAAGTTTGTCCACGAAATCAATCAAAGGACAAACCATCGCGGACCAACTTGCAAAAGCCCCTTTACCCGGGAACAATTTACTAATTTTAATTTCCCCGACGAACTCATCACCACTCTTTCCCCAGGGGAGGAGTTGTATCCAATGACCCTCTTCTTCGATGGATCCAAATGCCAGCGCGGCGGAGGAGCCGGCATTGTTCTCATTCCTCTCAATGCTGAGCCTATGCCTCTTTCATTCGACTCGATTTCCCCTGCACTAATAACATAGCGGAATACGAGGCCCTTGTTTTGGGTCTCCAGGTTGCGTTACACTTAGGTGTCAAATCTATCAATATTTTCGGCGACTCTCAATTGGTAGTCAATCAAGTTATGGGCATCTACCAATGCAAAAATGAGGAACTTCAAAAGTACAAACATTACGTGGATTCTCTTCTAACCTTATTTACTCATTATTCTATCCAAACCATTCCCCGCTCCACTAACAAATTTGCGGATACTATGGCTTGCTTAGCCTCGCAAATTCCAGCTTCATCAACTGACTCTGACATTTTTGTCTTGGTCCAACAACTCTTTGCCCCATCTTACTCAGCCCCGGTTGTTTGTATGATAAATAATGTGTCTGCTAATTCGCAGGATACCTGGTATCACCAATTTCACGACTACCTTACAACCTCCGTTCTCCCATCTGACCTTACAAGTACCGGCAAACGCGCTTTTCTTAAACGTGTTTCTCGTTATGTCGTTATGGGGGGACTCCTTTATAAACGTGGCTTTGATGGCATCCTCCTTCGATGTCTAACCGGCCCGGAAGTCACCTATACCATCCAACAGGTCCATGACGGTATTTGTGGTGGACATTTTAGCGGCCTTGCCGTGGCCAAACGAATCCTTCGCCTAGGTTATTATTGGCCTACTGAATAACAATCAAGCTACGAATATGTTAAGTGTTGTGTTTATGTGTCAACAACATGCCAACCTTCAACATACTCCTAGCCATCCGCTACAGGGTCGCACGAGATATTTCGCCTTTCTCACTGATGGGGTTTAGACCTTATTGGTGAGATTCATCCGCCTTCTTCGCAACGTCACCGATGGATAATCACAACAACCAAATATTACACAAAATGGGTGGAGGCTATTCCACTCATTTCAACTAAAAAAGAAAAAATTGTAGAGTTCATTAACCACCACATTATCTGTCGTTTTGGTGTTCCTCATCGCCTGATAACAGATAATGGAAAATCTTTCAAAAATAAGTTGTTGCAAGACCTTTGTGACAACTTTGGTATCAAACTTAGTTTCTCATCACCCTACTATCCACAAGCAAATGGACAAGCTGAATCTTCTAATAAAACCCTAACTGAAATTCTTATGAAAGTTGTCAATGAGTCTGGAAGAAATTGGCATGATCACATCCCCTTTGCCCTTTGGGCTTATCGTACTAAGCATTCGTACCTCCACTAATGCCACACCATTTTCTTTGGTATATGGTACCGAGGTGGTCTTGCCTCTCGAAATACAAATACCCTCCTCTAATATCTCTTGGGATATTCTCACCAATGATGATTTCCGCCAAGAGCAAGTTAGCCCAATTAGAGCTTCTTGATGAGCATCGTCTTACGGCTCTTGATCACCTTCAAATCTACCAAAACGCATCAAGCGTGCTTATGATAAACGACTTCATGAGCATACCTTTAAGGTTGGTGATCTTGTCCTCAAAGAGAATCAACATGTAACCAAACTAGAAAAGAGCAAACGTGGAAAATTTGCTCCTAATTGGATTGGGCCTTACATTATCACTCACACTTATGGATCAGGGCACTTATCGTTTAGCTTCACTTAATGGTGAACTCCGAGCACGAGCCCCTTAATGCCTTGCATCTTCGACCATTCTACTGTTGAAATTAGTGTTATATCACTTCTCATCTACCTTACGCTCGTCCCTTGAGCTCATTTACCACCACATACACTTTGTTTCTTACATCGCAAAATCAAATCAAGCTCACATGGTTTGATTATCACCTCCCCTTTTTAGTCTAGTCCATGACTTCAAAGTATCAAAATAACACATTCTTAATTAAAACACTTATGGGATTTTCTTGAGTCAAACTTCCTACATAAAACTAGATGCTTTATGCCCAACGGACATCTAGACCTCTAAATTATACAATAGACTGCTCCCTTGAAGGACAGCTATATGCCAAACTATTGCTGCTATTATATATATTGCTCCCCCAAAGGACGATTTATACATAAATACCGCATCTGCTACTATAAATAGACTGCTCCCTTGAAGGACAGCTATACACAGTCAGCCTTTATCAGAAGCTTCTCGCATTGATCAGCTTCGTGAAGACCTCAAGAACAACAAAATACATATCCCATGTAGACTTCCCGCATCGATCAGTCTATATCCGGAAAAATAAAATAAAAATAAAAGCAGTGTTTCATAACACTTTTGAGTCATGGACTTGTCTATTTAGGTCTGGTTCTCTTTTGTCAGAATAATCATCTTATAATAAGTTCTCTGCATCCTCGCCCACATCAACCACCTCACCGCACCATTTGTCAAAGCAAAAAAAAACTCAAGGGGACGTGACGTATATCCGATATATTGTGATTATACCACTCTTTTCACCTATCGACTTTCAAATCTATACAAGGTACCTAGGGTTCAAATTCATTCTACGTTATTATGTGGTTTGTTTGGCTCTTCTCAACTACGGGACACTTTTGCCTCTTTTGCTCGACTCTGGGATTATGTGTTGACCTTAATCAGGATAGGGTTCCCTACCACTTGGGTAGGCTAACTTTCGCTTCACTTATACCTATTCCAACATCACCAATTCATTACCAACACCAACAACATTACCCTACCAATATCAAATATCAATATTTTTACCAACCAACAAATTGCCTAACCATACTTAAATTGCCTGAATTCACCTCTCCCTGGTTCTAAGGGAGAACTACATCGGTCTGAGGCCCCTCCTTGCTTTGTGCAATGGGCTATGTAGGCAACACTTTGGAGACATGGGGTCTCCAAAGGTTAGCTCGACCATCCCCTACCATAACCTATCATGTGTGGTAAATATAAATATTTTTGTGTATTTCTATTTAATCACATTCCTCTTTATCCTTTTTCAAAACACAAAAAGGTTCAAACACAAGCATTCTTATTATTATCATAACTCAAATCAACATACATATTCAGTTTTATTTAGATGTTAAACAAATACATCTTCTATATCATCGACACGCAGGTCGGCATCCTTATTTATTCTTATACCTCGATACAATTTACTTAGACCCTCACGCCTCATCCCGAACCAGGTGATGATCGTGATCGTCGACGCCTCTCACCGGGCCTCTCTGTCCTCAAAGGTACCACGGCTATTTGTACCACCCAGCGATCTCGCAATCTCTCCTGTAACATCTGAATACGCTCCCTCGCATGGAGGTATCTCGCCTCCCAGTCCCTCCGCTCATGACTCAACCGCTAACAATCCTCTTGTCTCATTCACTGTGTTTGGAGCTGATGAACTAATCTCTGTGAGACGATCTCTCTCCCATTTGTAATCATAGCTATGTCAGGACGATCACGTACCCCTCATAGCTCTATTACCCACCATAATCTATAGGCCTCTGTCGTTCTCGCATCCATCACCTGCGATCGGGCTGCTACCTCCTCTCAGCCCTTTACGGAGGTGTTGGCCGGGAGGTGAGAATCTTTGCCTCGGCGTCGATCCTCATATATGGTCTATAAGCCAAGGGTATATCTGCACAAATCCAAATTGTCGCGCACATGATCTAGAGGAATCCTCTCATACTCCCTTGGCCTGTGCCCTGCAATCCACCTCAATCGCTCTACACCCCTCAACTCCTCGCTATATTCTCTGTTACCATATAGTTCCGTAAGGCCTCAGCCAGATATCCGCATCATCACCATCTCCCATACCTGCCTATAATACTCGATGTCACCCATCACGGCCTGGGATCTTGCCTCTTGTTCTCTGTCGGACCCATCGTCTGAATCCCAACCTCTGCACTCCGGTCTCTCCTGACTGGATGGGTCGGCTTATTGGTCGCACACAAACAATGTGCTCATAGGCCCAACAATGTAATAAAAATGAACAATCCAGTGTTGTCCTGTGATTTCGTCTACAAGCCCATAAACCCCTGTATAGCTCCGCCAAATATGCAGGTGCCCATGCAAAAGTCAAGTTCCTTTCTATCATTTCCCAAATAACACACATCAATGCTTTTGGAAATCTTCCCCCATCCGCCCTCGGTAACGCATAATACCCTACCGCTATCATTAATATCACTGCTAACCTTGTCTCCTCAGGCGTGCTTTGCGTACATTATACCATACGTGAATGTCAAACCTCATTTGTGTCAAATCTCGTGCGTAGGACCAAATCTTTGTTATCGCTCCCCGTGCCTGCACCAGGCAATGCACGATATCTTGGTCTTCTGAATTGGGAGTCTCAAAATACGGAACACATCTTCCAAAGTCACTGTCATCTCCCCTGTTGGCAGATAGAAGGTATTCTTTTTCGGATTCCATCTCTCAATCAACGCACGCTGACATAGCATGGTTACGCGCGATTCTTGAGTAATAAGAAATTCCACTTAACCCCAAACGATTTATCAATGCCCATTCAGCTGGTGTTACATCCGCTCGGATTCGTGACAACAACGCTGGCATAGTATCATTCATCCTTAACCCTGCTTCTGCCTGCATACATCAAAACGACACATAATTATTCGAAAGAACAAATCTCTACGGGTTTTTTTCTCAAGTTCTGGAAATTCTTACAGTGACCGATATCGGTTATGAATAACCGATACCGGTATGCTAACCGATACCGGTTCCTTCTAAACGATACCGGTCACTGTCAAAATATACCTACCCTGCATAAAAACATATACCTACGATAATTATTTTTTCCCGTTTACTCCTATTTTTACCTAAAAACATACGTGACCACCCTGTTTACCTACCCAGCACTCACCCCATCCCCAACCCTTGCCTATCACCTTTTCTTTCTCATCTTTCCCCACTTACACTTCTTTCATCCTATTCACAAAACATGCAAGAATCGAATTACAACCAAACAGTTTACCTCTTGGGATGTAGCAGCTTGGGGCGGAACATATCTTCCCCCTCGTCCCTGCCTGCTGGATGCTTCTCCTCGTTCAGCCATGTTCACCACCCTCTTCCAATATAATTTGCCTTTCTAACTTCTTAATCTCAGCCCACACTCACTTCACCTGTCTCTTTTCTCCTTATCACTCAATTCTTCCATGCAATTACCTGTAGCAGTCGTCAAACAGCGTCGCATTCGCATATTTAACTTGTTGCATGACTCTAAAAATAAGAATGCTAAAAATAAGAACTTAAGTTGCCAACCCAGCAGTTCTATTTTTAGGGAAATAATTCTTCCATAACCGATATCGGTTGTGTAACCGATATCGGTCATATAGATACCGACATCGGTTACACAACCGATGTCGGTCATACGCACCCCTTGTTGCTTAAACCTAAGCCGTTTCTTCGTTTTTGCAAATTTTTGTGGCGCCCGTCCCTTTTTCCTGCATAAACAACACCATTATCTATAATTTTTCATCAAATCCATATCTCATCACAATTTCATCAACATCATCTATCCATATCACAAAAACAACCAAGCCATCAACAAACAATATCAAAAACCATCAATCTATACACCATTTGGATCCGATTCGGAAGTTACATACGTTCGATTTCACAAACCAAAGAACACAACACATCAAACATTTCATAAACACAACATGTCAATTAAACTCATCATCTATATCTACATACATCCCATCAACAAAAGACATCAACACCATCAATATATAAACCATGTGGATCAAACTCATCATACACCATCGACAAAACACTTAAAAACATTTTAAACACAGCATGTGGGTCAAATCATCATATCTATATATCCAAAGTTTCAAATATACAATGTGCCTGCAAAGGGCCTCTGTGAGCTCATACTAATACAAAGCTGGCACGCAGGCCGCAACAACTGTCAAAATATCGACTCGGCTCGCAGGCCGGTCTCTCATAACAAAAATATACTCGGCTCGCAGGCCGGTATCAACGGTACAACCCGTACTCGGCTCGCAGGCCGGTATATACAATAAATGAATGAATAAATGAATACATAATATGTAGGCACGCAGGCCTCTATGAACATAACCGGTTCGCAGACCGGTGCCCATATCCAATATACAAATACCAAAATATGCAGGGATCCCTCAGCTCTCTCCACCGCCCTCTGCCTGTCTCCCTGCTGGTCCCTGTGCCACCTCTCGCCTCCTGCACGTAATGTGGACCCACGGGTGTGGCTACACCTCCCTGAGATCTCTGACTCCGAGAGGTCTCTGCTCTATGTGCCGCATATGGCTGATAGTCAGCCCCGGTACCATCAAGAACATCTGATAGTCTGGGCCTCGCTCTAGCCTCCATATAACGGTCCCGTGCCACCATAGCTTCTTGAAATTTGGTCCCCCGACTCCTAATACCGGTGCCCCCACTGCTTATCTTTGGTGCCATTTGGGTGGTGCTACTGTGGCTATGGTGGTGGTGGTGCACAGAACGTGGTGGTGTGCGGTACCACTTTGGTGGTGGTGGTGGTGTGGTGCGAGCACTGTACTATACCCGAGCTGGGCTATTTGCCCTTGTAAGACACCTATACAGTGCTGTGCGAGCCAGATAAGTTGCCCTGTAATAGTTATGTACACTGGCCTCTGAGTGATCCCTCTCTGCTATCACCGCCGCCAAGTCTGGCTGTGCGGGCTGTGCTCTCCTCGCGGCTCTCTCTCCTGCCCACCATACCAAAAATGCTCCCGTACACCCGGCGTCATCCACTGTATCATCTACCTGCCGCTCGGCTACCCAATCTGGGTCCATAGGCTGTGGTGCAGGCAGTGGAGCCTCTACATCATCCCTTCGGTACTGAGGGAAGGGAGGTGGCTCATCCTGTCGTAGCCCCAGCTGTCGTCGTACCCTCTCTAGGGGTATCCGCTCGTACTCTCCCGGCCTCCGTCCCATTTATCCGAATATATCTGGATCCATCGCAATCGTGCTCGGGCTCCTCCGCGGGGGTGATGACCTCTATAAGGTCTCCATACAATGTCTAACGCTGTCAAGCCCTCTAATACATGCCGGTAATATGCTATATCTCGTCCGGCGAGAACTGCTCGTGGCTGGCCCACGACCCCCAACCACCTCTCTGAAGCCATATCGTAGATCACTGTGGCCGGGCTTTTTGGGCAGACCCTCTTGGTCTAATGCATATGATATGCTCATATGCCCAATGAGTGTAGCAAAATGTAGAGCAAATCCCGAATCGCCTCATCGGCGATAGCCCACGACTCTCGGTATAAGCACCGGGTATCTTGGTGCCCAAGCATAACACGTATGCTCCTCGACCATCTCATATAAAACCCCATCGGCGCCAGTGGAAAGCGGCCTCCCCTCCGAGTCCGGGAGGGGCAAGCGGGTGATCCGATCATCATCAACACGACAAGCCGTGTCTCATGTCGGTGGGCGGTGCATATATCCCCATACAATGCGATGCTTGCGTTGTGATACATCGATGGGGGCTGCATCCCCAAATACGTGTAGGATGCTGTCCATGGCTGTCTCTGCGTCCACCTGAAGAAGGCGCCTCTCCATCAATCGGTAATCGAAGGATGTGATACACATCCTCCAATGTAATGGTCATCTCTCCAGTCGGGAGATGGAACACATTGGTCGCCGGATCCCATCTCTCGATGAGGGCGACCATCAGCTGTGATCCTGTCGATCGCTCTGTCCCTTTGGACTCGCGAGTCCCACCTCGCGCATGATACCCCCTTTGCTGCTGGACACATGTGGCCACATCCATCTCAACAGCGGGGGCATCCTGTCCCGCATCGTCAGCTGCTGATGTGCCTACAAAACCAACTCACTACATTAGCCCTACTCTTTATCACAACATCTACTTATACCCTCTATACCCCCTTTTTTTATCCCCCGACCACACCCCGACTCTCTAACAAACCCCTCTACCCACCTATCTTCTACTGATATCCCCCTCCATCTTCACACCCAACACATAAAACCCAATCATAAACAACAACAAACAACCCAACATGCCATCCCCAACAAGAACTTCACACCCAAAACCACCACAAAACGACGCTGACAAAATCGAAAATCCTGCCCCGGGACCGGTACCGGTCACCCTTAACCGACCCCGGTCCCCTTTCCACCGACGCCGGTCAACTCCCGACCGACACCGGTCACCCACAAACCCGACCTACCCAAGAATTTCACGACCGATGCCGGTCGCTTAGTGACCGGCATCGGTCACTGGAAAATACCGAGCCGAACCTGACGCGGCTACCCCATTCCCTTTTTTTCCTATTTCTCCCTCTATACCCACCCAAACACCCTAAAAACCTACCCACCCAGCCGCCTTGGCCTATTTAACCTATCTACCCTCTCCTTTTTTCAAATAACTTCCATTTATTAATTATTTTATCAAAATCTAGCATTCCTACCCAAAACCCAAATACAACATAATACACTCAAATCCACACAATGAGGGGTTTCGAACCTACCGGTACGACGACACGTCGTCGTGGTGGGATGGGTGGTGGTGGTCATTTGGTCCAAGCACCTCCTACTGCTCCTCTGGTTGTGCCATAGCTCCACCTCTCCTCTGCTGGGTCCTCCACCAATCAACTGCTGCCTCCTACTCACTCGGGCCCACTAATCACTCACTCCTCCACTCAAATAGCGCCACCTCAACCAACAAATGCTCCAATCTCAACACTCCACCTCAGACAACTCAAATTGGTTTTCAAATTGACAATGTGACAATGACAGGCCGTATTTTTCTTTTTATATAGTTTTTTCACCTATAACCGATATCGGTTTTATTGTGCCCTAAGGAACCGGTATCGGTCACCTAACCGATATCGGTCATGGACAATCGATATCGGTTTTATCCCACCTCTTCCCCAATTTCTACCCTTCTTTACTAATCGCCCTTTCTCACCACCTCGCTTATATCCACCTTGGCTGAAAACCCTTTGTTACCTACCATTTGGCCCGACCTAAGGCCGTAACCAACCAATTTGGCCCGACCCAAGGCCCTAACCTACCATTTGGCCCGACCTAAGGCCGTAACCAACCAATTTGGCCCGACCCAAGGCCCTAACCTACCATTTGGCCCGACCCAAGGCCATAACCTACCATTTGGCCCGACCCAAGGCCATAACCAACCATTTGGCCCGACCCAAGGCCGTACCAACCATTTGGCCCGACCCAGAGCCGTACCCACCATTTGGCCCGACCCAGAGCCGTACCCACCATTTGGCCCGACTCAAGACCACACCCAACCATTTGGCCCGACTTAAAAGGCCGCACCAATCATGTCACTTTTATCCACCCATCATGTCACTTTTGGTTCAATCGAGCTCACTGTTCGTGTTTTAGCATGATTAGGGTCCTTGACTTGATCGACGACCAACTTTGCCTAGACCAAGACCGTGACGTTTATCTCAACCAAACCAACCATTTGGCTTGCCGAACATGCCTAAACGTTCCTGTACCTTACCGTTATATCCCCTGGAGCTACTTCCTATGCCTTGGATACCAGGATTATATCACCCTTGTTTGGATAAACTATCGACCTTTTCCTATGAATTGCTTGTTTGCTCTTCAAATCATGTACCACAGTCGCACACTCTTTGCATTTCAACGTGCGTCTGCTTCATTGGACCTACCCCACCATCTTACCATCATATAAACACCATTTACCCTTTATCGACCCTATCCCCGATTTTTGCCTCAATCTATGATAGATTTGAGGGATTACCTATACCCTTAATGCGGGGATAACCACTTCTTATTATTGTCCGTGCAGCTTTAACAAAGACAAGCTACACGACAACAAGGGGCTAATGTAGACACCAAATTTGTGTCTTACGACCCCCTGTGCCCCGCATCTCATTTCGCAACCTAACCTCATCACCTAAACCTTACACAATTATTTATTAATTACCTTATAATTAATAAATCCACATCGCCATACCTGCCACCTCATTTCGCCACCTCATCATGACCTAGTCTTAACCTAAACTAACTGATTAAGACCTATAACTTGGTCCACATCCACACCTATGATTAATTACTCCTCACCCGCACCCAAAACTGACCTCATAATGACTTGACCAAGCCCACAACTAATCCCTCGGGAGAAAAGGAGGGAAAGTTGGCTATTTTACCAAAAATAGCCCACTTTGACTTTGGATCGATACGAGTTCTACTCGACCATTTGTCGGTTGTGTAACCGCCATCGGTTCCTGTAAATGACCACCTCCGACCAAAAACAAAGGATCGGATTTTCATTTGATCAAAAAGGAGGAGAAATCATTAAAAGGATCGGGATTTGCTTGGTCGGCGAGAGACAAGTGAAGAAACAAGAAGAGTTTGCAGAGAAGGACATCAAGCCCAAGACTGCAACTGAATAACTAGAGCCCAGTGACACTCATCCGAGCATCAGAAGAGGAGATAGCTCATCTTGGATTGTCAGATCATCCTACTTGAGCCCTGTCTTCGTCATCACAGTCCTGGAACCTGCATCTTCATCAGGAACGAGTAAGTAGTGTCTTATATGTTTTTAAGCACCATTTCTTGAGCCTGTGGATTGATAGTAATTATAAGCTCATTCCTAGATCTACCACCTACCGGTACCCTACACTTAACCTTCATCCATACATCCTTGTATTGCCCAGAAGACCATTTTATCACACTCTGAGTCTTCCCTGTCCTCTCATTATTCCCCTCAGCCATCCATCAGCCTTATAAAACAACACAATTACCTTACAACCAGCCTTCACCAAAAGCCCCTAAAACATTGTCCCTACCGATATCGGTTAGAGCCAACCGGTACCGGTTATAGTGACCAGCATCGGTCACCTTGATTCTAAACCAAGACCAGCCCTTTCTCTATTGTTCTAATAAGGTAAACAAATTGTAATTGGACAATAGCTTATTTGTTAGAATTTGTGTTAATTCATATTAGTAGGGAGCTGACCACCTTCGAAAGGAAGTTTTATATTTCCTGGGCCCAAGGCAGTTCCCTCATTTATTGTCTAATTAAAATCTTGTGGTCTTGTATTCTTATTTGCAGGTAGTCCTTCCAAGACAAAAAGGAGTTCTTCGCAATCAACCTGATCTCTCTCTACGGTACGTGCACACCATCTCGACATTCAACAGGTATTCCTCCTAGCCCTAACCCTTATCTGTTTCTAAAAGGAATGAAAGGATAGAAGCAACTCTATTCCCAAAAGTTGAAACATTCCGCGCGAAACAAGTTGGTTTGAAAGTTGTGTGCGCATTATGAATTCTCAATCTGATGTTGACTGTGAGAGCTTCCTTTTGGCTAGGAGAAACTAAATGAAATAGAAAACAAGACACAAAAGAAGAGTTAAATAATATATGATAGTGGACTACCTAATGCAGTGCTAGATCCGAGAAGTGTGATACTTCCTAGATGGTTGTCAATCCACTATTTAATACAACTTAATGCAAGAAATAATGTAAATAAACAAAGTCCTATTATATTTGATATGATTTAGGTATCTCATTCAAATACAATAAGCAAATCTAATATAACAAGCTAGGTTATGATTAGATCTAGAGGTAGGGTAAGGGTCAAAGTGCTGGAATAGGTCGGTTTAGGTTCTGGGTCACTTAGGTTGCTTGGATAAAGATTCTTAGGTTTTGTTATTGATAGGATGGCCAAATATAGAGATCAACATTGGTTGGGTCTCGACCGACCATGGTTTAGGAAGAACCGACGGTTATGGCTAACCGGTGTGGATAGGCGGGAATATAAAAACTCAATAAGATCTGGTTGTGGGATTTAAGATGAGGTCGGGACAGAGGTGATTGAGGGAATGATGAGGTATGTGGGGATCTTAGGAACACTCAGAGATATGTAGAAGTTGGGTATAGGTGGTTTTATGGTGTGGGTGGAGGAATGGTTGAGTTTACAGAAAGAGGAATAGTGAGGGAATGGGAATGCAAGTTACAAATAACAACAGAGATGACAAAACCTTATAAATAGAATAAATATGGAATGACACATGTGATAAACACACTTACCGATATAGCAGGTCTAATGGTTGGGTGGTGATGGTGGTTGATCGGTGGAATGGTGCTCAATGTCGCGATAATGCTTCCTGGAATGCTACCATGAGAGTGATACCTCTGGATCTGTCTTGATGCTGGCTATGGCTGCCTGGATGTGCGAAAGAGATTTGGTTCTTACTTGCATGCAGATCCCCTTTGCTCCAAAATTTGAGAATGTGGTCAACCTCTCAAACAAGGTTACCAAAATGGTTATATGGTAACCGACGACGGTTCCTGGTTGACCGCTTTGGTTTCCAGATGACCAAAGATTGGTTAAGGTGGGATTCCCTAGGTTTACTAAAAATGACAGATCTTGCAATCATTTGGGCCAAGTTTTTCCATTTATTGTGGATCAAAATGAACGTTATCTTTTAATGAGCGGGAATGTGGTTAGAGGAATAATAGGCATTGATTTTTAGGGTTAAACTAAGTCCTAGTTCATTAAGGTAAGTAGGGCTAAGTCTTAGTTAGTTATGGAAGCATGCTATGAATAGGTCTATGGTGAGGTGGCTAGGTGAGGTGTGCATCCATTTAATTAAAGTAATTAAATTAATAAATGGGGTGAGGATGAGTATTAATTTAATTGTAAATAATTAAATTAATATTAATGTGGGGTATAAGGGTCATGGTTAGGTGAATGTGTTTAAGTTGGTTATTTGAAAGGGGACCAAGGGGAGTGTGACCCAATTTTGGTGTCTACATTTTGCCCCTTTTTGTTGCATAGCTTGTATTGGTAAGCGACGCTGACAAAATAGGAAGTGATTGTCCCATGTGTGGTTGACGGTGACCCCCCCCTCAAACCAGGTAATCGATGAGTGAAAATATGGAATCAAAGTGAGTGGTTTGATAAGTGTGTAGGTGAAGAAGATAGGTGGGAAAAGGTTTTAGTATTGAGGTAAAGGGTAACAGTCAACGTGGGTAATTGGTAGTAGGTCGTGGTGAAATCAGGTCATGGGTAATGGCATCGAACACATGCACACGTATATATTGCAACACCGTACCAGTCAAGAGCTTGCATAATCTACATTGTCCAAGGTCGATAGGTTTATCAAAATAAGGGTGAGGGGATTTAGGTATCCAAGGTATAGGATATGGTTCACAAACACAACGTAGGCCAAAGTGCGTGAATGTTTAGGTATGTTCCCAGACACCAAAGGTTTGATTGGGATAAATAGCATGGTAATAGGCAAGGTATGGTTGGTAGGATAAAACAACATAGGTAACAACATTGCAAGGTACAACAAGTACATAAGGTCAATGGTCGCACCAAGTAGGTTAAGGTCGGTAAAAGGTCATGGCATGGGTAAGGCCAAGGTATAGGTAAAATAACAACTCCTAAGACACAACAAAGGAAATGTAGGGGTAGGTTGGGTTTGTAGGTATATTTCAATGGGTGGCCGGAATGATAAAAGGTGTGTTGACACTAATGGTTGTAGGCAACATGGGGCTTAGCAAGGCCAAAGAGTTACAAGGGTTGATCGATGCTGGTTATAGGGTGACCGATGTCGGTTAGCTAGGGCACAAATAGGGACCGACATCGATCCCTGTCGGGTTGGGTTTATAAAACAAAAATTCCATTTTTTACGGAATCATTGTTGTGTTGTGACTTTGGAGAAAAGGACAGAGCCATTTGAATTTTGGGTACCTTTTTTGAGAGAAAAGGACGGGGGCATTGTACCCAGTATAGGTGGAGAGTACGATTTGGTGAGAGGAGCTAGGGAGATAGGTCCATGAGCTCAAGGGGATTGATTTGATTAGGTGGAGGTGAGGAGGGTATTCAGTGATGGTAGAGGTAGGGGAGGATCAGGTGGACCACCGGTACGGTGGCACGATGTGCCACCACATAGACAACATCGTGATGAGGTAGGATTCAATCCCCTTCTATGTGTGGTTAGGTAGATTGATTTGTAGAAATCAGGTTAGGGTAAAATGGGTTTTTGGGGGGAAAAGTAAATTGAAATTTGGAAGAAAATGGGTGAAATAGGAAGGGTAGGAAGGTTGATTTAGGTTAAGGGGGGTGGGTATGGGTGGAAGGGAGATTTGGGTAGGAATGGGTGGGTAGTTAGGGAGGAATGGTGATTTTTTTGAGAAAAATGAGTAGGTTTTATGGATTTTGCGCCGCATGCAGTGATGGCGAGCGTCGGTGGGAGTTAGCTGACATCGGTCATAAATGAGGTGACTGATTTGGTTTTGGGAGACCGGTACCAATTAAGAGAAACTGATGTTGGTTGGCATTAGGAAAAAATAGGCCAGGGGATGAGATAGGTCATGAGATAGAGAGATATTGTTGACGGAAAATAGCTTGGGTAAGAGGTGTGAATAGGTATGAGTCAAGGGGTATGAAATTGAGATGGGGAATGGTAGTTGTTAGGGTTGGGGTGGGGAGATAGGTCACGAGTAGGTGGGGGTGGGGAATAGGTTGGGGTTCAAGGGTGAAGTGGAGCATGGTCAAGGTCTAATGATGTTATGGTTTGTTGGATGTAGGCAAGGGACTAGTTACGGATGCGTGATAGGGTACCGCCCTATTAGTTAGCAGTGTGGGGGAGCACGACAACTAAGGAGTGGTGCCATGTGGAAGAGGTTGGCCTGATTGGGGTTAGATGTTACCGACATGTAGTTCGGGAGCCGAGTTTGATGGTCTCCCTCATCGATAGATGGGATTCAACGACCAACACATTTCGTTTGCTGATAGGTGAGATGACTATCACCTTGGAGGATGTTTATAGGATCATGTGGCTGATGTAAGGGACGCAGGTGTATTCCATTTCCTCATAGGCATCTGAGGAGTTGATGTTGTGAGTGTTGTTCGGTGGGGGTTGTCGAGTTGAGGTTCCGTAGCGCAAAGCATGAGTTATGAATATATGTGTCGGGCCCATCCGACGAGATGAGGTTAGTGGTGCGATGATGGAGGCAATTTGTTGTTTTGCGCTACTAGATGCGGAGGGTGGGAGATTCCCATGGGCATTGATGGGGGTTCTTCATGACATGATGGAGGACAGGACCCGGTTTGCATGGGCACTAACATTCTTGGTGCAACTATACAGAGTTATGGGCCTATGGGAGGCTACGAAGGTTCAGCTTGTGTTTTACGTTCCTCCTACATTGCTAGGCATATGAGTACATCATGTGTTTACATCCAGTGGGCATGTCTCGACCTGATGCATTCAAGGTGGGCATGATTCGGGTAGACTATAGGTGATGGGTACCTATTCTTGGAGAGTGCTAAGCTGCCAGGGCTACACACGATGTAGCATATTACAAGTGTACACTAGAGGGGTTGTCCGATGTGGACATCATTTGGAGGTCGTATGTGGGCTTCCCATCATATAGATAGATGGCTAATGAGCTACATGAGCTATAATTACTCTGATGGATAGAGGGGCATTGTGCAGAGAGCACGAGATGATACCTATTGATAGGGTCAGACGGTAGTTTGGGTTCTTTGTAGGATGTACCTCCACCATTTCCACAAAGTACAGGAGGGATGACATGGAGAGGCCTATGCCGCTGCATAGCCAATGGTTCCTATAGGGCTAGAGGAGCAGGTTGTAGAGACCGACATATTGATGATGCCAGGGGTTATAGATAGGTACAGACAGTGGTGGGTAGCACAGCCACGGCGATGATCGCCGAGGCCAGGCAACTCAACTTAGCCACTGTCGTCATAGTTTAGAGGGATGCCCTACAGGGGTAGGTGACTACCTTGGTGACACAATTGGGGATAGTGCAGGGGGCAGCTGATAAGGTTAAAGGCATAGGTGGCCACACTACAGCACAAGTAGTAGCCTTACAGGCCTAGGTAGGGAGGAGTGCCCACACAGGGTGGGGATGGAGATGGGGTATAGGTGGCTTCCCTAGCGCAGTAACAGTTTGTAGGGCTAGTTGGCCACTACACAGGTGTAGATTGTGGTCCTTCGTGCCGGGGACAAGCACATGTACCGACACATGTTCAGGAGACGAGTCCCATGGTATAGGTACATGGTCGAGGGTCGATGGCACCAATGCAGAAAGTACCTATGGCAGGTTCAGGGATGCCCTAGGCGAGGTGAGATATTATTAGGATCACCTGATGGCCGTAGGGATAGATGTCCCCACCTATGCAAAGTATAGAGCATAACAGGCCTTAAGTGAGAGGACCAAGTCTCACACACACAGTGTTGAGAGTATAGGGGGCCGACGAGCCCCCAGACAGGGTCGGGACGAGGCCACCCGCGCATGGAGGCTAGCTCAAGGTGAGGTACTAGTAAAGGTTAGGACGAGGCCCATAGAGGGTGGTGAGATGCTAGCAAGACACCACACGGGAGTAGAGGAGGAGGAGGAGACAGGTGAGATAGACATGGAGGATATCTGACGGGGATGCCTGATAATTACGCATACCTTCATTTTTGTGTATTTTTGGTATATACCCGTGTTTAATGAAAAGTTACAAAAGCCATGGATTTGGGTTAAGAATCTCTAAAGAAACCCCAAAGGATTTTGACAATCTAAACAATGGACCATGTGATAAGAAATGAACAAGGTTTCCTTCTTTGCATACATTAATTTGAAATAAACATGAAAACTAAACAAATGAAGTTAATCTCTATTCTTTGAAAGCTTGAAATAATGAACCTAAGAGGATCTAAGCATTCAGTTTATGTGTTAAGAGAAAGATATCTCCCCATTAATGGCTTCAAGGCCAATGGATCTTCCCTTTTACTCCATGTTAATGATATGAAGTACAAGATTAAATGATTTTAGCTCAAAAGGAAGAAGATGAAATACAAACTAAAGCCTAAACAAATTGATATAATCTATGCTAGGAAGAAGAGATAATTCTTAGGAAATGAGGGAGGGGATATAACCCTATTTATAGTTTGTGGTTTGGAAGAAAAGGGAGATTTGGGTGCATGTGGGACAAAGGCTAAAGTCCAAAAATCACTTTTAGCAAGTCAAAGTGTGATATGACTATGTTTAGGGTATTTAACCTAGGTTAGACTAATTAATCTCTCTTAGAGAGTAATTAGGGTTCTGGAAGGGTTCTGAAGGGCTTAATCAATCCAACAAAGTGGATTGATATTCGGGGAGCTAATAGAAGTAGGCTAGAAGAGAATAAGAAGCTAATGTAGTTAGGATGAGGCTATAAATGCCTGTTTAAATGGTTTATAAGACAAAAAAATGACCAAAAGGGTGTCATAGGAAGGGATTTAGATAGGCCTAACTAGCAGTGTGCCGTCAATTTACAAAAGGAAGAAGCGTTAGTGCACCATTAGAAATAATAGTGTATTGATCAAACTACAGGTGTCTACATTTGCCCCTCTTTGAGGTGATGTAAGTGACGTCACTTCAAAGAAAGTAGACAAACACAAGCAAGTAGAATTTTTTTGAAGGGGTAGAAGAAAAATTAATAGGGTGAAGGATGACGAATTCCCCCTCAAGTGTCGATGGGGTGACAAAGAAACTCGATCGACGATCGAAAAGAAACAAATAGAAAGAAAAGTGTTCAGAGAAGACGAGAAACTAGAAGAAAAAAGGGATATTGAGCTATCTCAGTAAATCAATTACTAATAGTACTTAATCATCATAATGCTTAGAATCCTCCTCATGGGTCTTTATTAAAATGTGAGCATGTGATGGAAGCATAAAATGACATGAAAAGCCAAGATACAAACAACCATCTTGTGCTAAAAATGACCAACTCCATGCAACATACATGAATGCAATGCAATACAAGAAATAAACAAAATCACTTGACAGGGAAATAAGTACAATCACACACACTTAAAACAATAATGTTCAAGATAGTTGCACACATATTTTTGTTATCGAGGTGAAGTCCCAAATGTTTTGATAAATGACAAGGGTGAGGAATGATGCCCCAAGCAAGGTGTATTATGCAAGGGGGAAGATGGAGGACACTTGGGTCTAGCGAAAAAGCTATGTGTATGACGAAAACAATATCAGGCAATTGATAGGGCCCTAGAGTATAGACGAAGTAAGCAACATAGCTTGTGTAGGTGTTTGAAGATTTTGGTGATGCGCGAGTTGTTGTTTCAAAATGTTTTGAAAATATCAGCAAGATCTGGGATGAGTGCCATGCAATAGACACAAATTTCAGCTGTAGATGATCGGTTTAACCAATTTTGAGCCATTTTGATATTTTCCAATATTTTTGTTGTTTTTAAATATTTTTGTGATTTTTTTCTTTTTCAAGTTTTTGATCGGTTAGAAGAATTTCAAAAGATCAAAGATCTTCCAAAAATACACGCGTAGGTGGTAATGGGAAGGTGAGGTTGTCAGCAAGCCAGGATATACACCCACAAGAAGAAATATGGATCAAAAATAATTTATTTAAAATAAATTAGTAAATAATTATCACGATAGGGGAAAATAGATGAAAAAGTAGAGGAAAAGGTGGGAAAAAGGTTCTTGAAAGGTTCGTAGATTATCTTAAAGTGCAACAAAGAAGTGACCATTAGATGACACAAAGTGCCCCAAAGATGTGAAAATTAGTAAAAATAATTATTTTAATACAAAAATAATTATCACAACAGATAGAAGAAGGTTAGAATGATCACGGCAGAGAAAACATGCCCCAGGGGCATCGTGACGAGTTAATATACCCACCTGGGGTCGGTAAAACAATCACGACCAATTCATTTTGACCAGAGCCTTTACAAATTTTTACTGTGAGTGAGAGCGATATGTAAGACTGGAGTGAGATGGCGAGGATATTGAGGAGGACGAGGCACACAGATCACATCCAGGAGTACATGCGGGACCCAGAGGATGGACCATTCGTGAGTTCCCTAACCCCCTATTAATTACACATTTAATGTCTTTTTTAGGGTTTTCTAGGGTAGTTAGGGTGAATTTCGATGCATGCGCGTAGCGTATGTGTCGTTTGATGGGTACGCGCACACACATGAGTTAAAGCCAAACACGGACATGCACGTGCATCTATTCACAAGGGACGGGGATGCGTACGCATACCTACTGGAAGAGGTAGAGTACGTGCACGCGCATGAGTTAAAGCCGACACGAGATGTGCATGTGCATCCATTCGTGGGGACGAGGGGATGTGTACGCGTACATGTTGGAAGAGACATGTACACGCATGTGTATCTCGTTGGAAGAGACAAATATGCACACATGTATCCATAGAAAAGTTAGATGGCAAGGGGGGTGTGTATGTGTTAGTTAGGGCTCGAACGACCACGCGCATGTGTGTGCATCAAACTAGGTGCGTAGGCATCATACTGGGCACGTATGCGTCTTGTATGGCCTACGCCAAAAAGGAGAAGAAAGGGTTGTGCACCTATGTGTCCGTAAGGATGTGCACATGTTGGTTAGTGCACACAGGTGTTGTTTAGGGCACGGGTGCCAAAGGGGGCATGTGTGCCTGGAATGAAGTAAGAAAAGACAATTGGTTGGAAAACAACCAAGTACAGAAGAACATAGGTGAGATTAGTTTAGAAGAAAAGAATAATTAGTAAGTTAGATGTATTAAAAGAATTATTTTTCCTTAGAAAAATATATAGAAATGTTAGATGCCTAACACTTGTGTTGATTTTACAGCGTATGTTACCCGTTCTTCAGACTCATGAGCACTATGGTCGATTAGTGGTGATAGAGGCACAGTTTGATGATGATGATAGAGCGACCCTGGTGAGCCTCTTGCATGTGATGGGACTGACCCATGTGGTCGAGATGCCCTAGATCACTTTAGATCACAGCCTTTTGATAGCCATAGTAGAGCGATGGCACAATGAGAGCTAGTGCTTTCACCTCCCGACCGGGAGATTACCATTACCTTGGAGGATGTATGGCGCATCATGCGGGTCCCGATTCAAGGACAACTTATCAAGACTATGAGCTACTGGAGCGACATTCAATGTCATATCACACATTTGTTTGGTGTTCATACTATACCACAGTGCGGGATGTCCATCAGACTATCTCGATGTATAGATGATCCAAAGTTAGACCACGTAGTGGTCTATATGATGGCTCTTGTCAGTGGAGTTCTACTCCCTGACAAGACTGGTGCTTCATTTCGCTTGGAATCCTAGGAGTGATTCTTGGTTTGGTGGAGGGATAGACCTACTGTTGGGGTTAGTGCATATTAGCACACTTATACTGGGACCTTCATTTGATCACATACTACCGTCAGAAGATGGTAGGACTTGCTTACTTGCTACAAATTTGGGCATGGGACCACATTTCTATTGGTCACCCCTTAGGTGTTCTGAGAGTTTGGGCTCCCGACGAGCCTTCTACGATGGGTTGGGTCCCAATAGGGGATGATGTGTGACCATTTATGGGAGTTACATACCACTATAGGCGTGAGTTGGATGAGCTGCGGCAGGCTTCCATTGTATGGAGGCCTTATAGACATTTCCAGTGGCCAGAGGATGGTCTAGAGCTTAGCACTGCTACCGTTGAGCATTTTATCTTGGGCAGCCATAGCTATATGTGGGAGCTATACAGAGTAGATCGATGCCAGAGGTAGTTTGGCCTTACCAGGATGTTCCTAGGCCTAGATAGATGGTATGCTCGTAGAGCTAGAGAGCATTTTGATATGGGACCACAAATTGCCCATGTGACAGAGCACTGGCTAGCTTTCGATAGGTGGCACTTGCTATTTGGGTGCCACTTAGATAGATTAGAGATCCGGGCACTACACTGAGTATGGACCATGGTACCACGGTGTGCTCCCATGTCATTTGAGAATTCCCAGAGCGGCATATGATATCGGCGTGAGACCTCCTCCAGTGGGGCCTCCTAGCGGTGGTGAGGGTGGAGATGATAGCGATGATGATGATGATGAGGGTGGGCCCGATGCACACCAGCATGTTAGAGGTAGGGGACATGGTCCCATACCACAATAGCCATAGGGATAGGCCCCTAGGCCTAGGCTAAGACAGGTATACAGGGTCGTGGATATAGAGTTGCCCCTAGTGGGCATTCCAGTGGGGATTTATACCCCTCTTTAGTAGGTGCTACCAGAGTAGGGCCCACCTTTTGATATCCCAGAGAGTAGTAGTGCTGGTGGGCAATGAGCTGCTCTTCAGAAGCAATTACAAGAAGCCATCACTATACAGTTACATGTGGCTATCGAGAGAGACACAATGAGGACCCAAGTACAGGCCCTCACCTCAGAGAGAGATCAGGCACTCGCTCAGGTGTAGATTTTGACAGTAGAGAGAGATTAGGCTCAGGCATAGGCCACTTAGGGCAGTGATAGTGTTGCATGGCAGAGTCAGATGCGAGAGATGGCCACATAGGGGGCTCAGATATTAAGCCTCCTACACCAGTCCCAGACTCAAGTGTGGATGGTTGTTGCCCAGAGGGACCATGCACAAACACAATCACAAAGCTATATTTTATAGAGGATCGAGAACGAGCCTGAGGTTTAGACTATTACCTTAGAGAGAGATCGAGAGGCTACCACCTTGAGATAGGCTCAGGCTGATATTGGTAGTTTGACAGGCCAGTGAGATGCCACCCTACAGGAAGCTCTCACTTCTAGAGATGCAGACCTGATACGAGATGCGATGAGATCCGGCAGTGAGGCCTTGTATTATAGGACTACCTACTTCAGGGAAGTTCCCGCATATCAGTGAGTAGTCTCATTTTAGC
This sequence comes from Taxus wallichiana var. yunnanensis, assembly GCA_018340775.1. Classification (NCBI taxonomy): domain Eukaryota; kingdom Viridiplantae; phylum Streptophyta; class Pinopsida; order Cupressales; family Taxaceae; genus Taxus; species Taxus wallichiana. The sequence goes on from CM031239.1 coordinate 693,235,812, forward strand.
GATGAGGCTAGTGTGATAGGTTCCAGTCGGGATATTAGGTCACTCGGTGAGATCGGTGAGGCAGCCTTTGCAGAGCAAGGCGGCCGGTTGGACAAGGGCCATCTAGACAGTTTGGTGGTACACCTAGTGCAGGTCCATCTCAGCCACCATTATTCCATCGACCAGGTGACAGACCTGGGAGCCCTGATGAGGGTGAGAGCTATGGTTGAGCTCTACATTCTTTTTGTTGTACAAATATTTTGTATACATGCCTCTTATGAAGGCTGATTTTGATGTATAGCCTTGTATATCATTATTTTGATGATGCCTCGTGATGAAGGCTCGATTCTTTTTGATGCATGCCCCTTTTTGATGGCACATTGTATCGATGATGTATTATTTTGAGTACTGACCTAGATAGTTATACATGTATATATATGGACATTTTGATGTATCATTATATGATGGATTTATGATGTATGTTTTTCCTTTCCTTCATGTATGTGGCATATCTTAGATTTAGAAATGTATGTATTTCCTGCTTTCATATTTGATGATGTATCTATAGATGGCACCACATGTTTTTAGATTCATGATTTATTTTTGAGTTTGTATGCTAGCACTTGGGATGATACTAGATGATATTGGTGTGGGGGGGATAGATTTGTGATTATGTGCAACCCCTCTTGCCCCCATTGATGATACGATATTTGATGATTAGCTTAGCATACATGCATGATGTAATACTTAGCATTCTTGTATATATATGATGTAGTGTATGATGTTAGAAATGTGATGAAATGATAGATGATAGATGTGATAACAAACAACTGTGCAAAAACACACAAGCAAAAGGTAACAAAACTAAACAAATATACACATACAACAGACTACTAATAAACAAACACACATGTAAAATACTTAACAAGAGACTAAAATGAGATTTAATCTAAGCAAGTAAAAATGAACTCTAAAAGACACACAACAAAATAAAGAAACCTACAACAATTGTTTACAAGCATGAGAGTTCTCAAATGTATGTAATGCAATACACAATTTAAATCAAACAAGATTCAAAATTTGATAAGCAAATGATCCATTTAAAGAACTAACAATTCAACAGACTAAGTACACCAAAACTATACAAACCAACAACTAAAAGTAATTAAAGCACTACTTTGTTTTTGTGGGACAACATTGACATATTTTCTAATGTTTTTGGGTTTATCTAAAAAGATAAGTTTTTACAGCTACGTGTTTCCATTGTTGTCTAGGTGTTCCTAGGATAATGTTGTGAGGTGAATGTAGTTGTATCCCTGAAAAGGGAAATTTTCCAAATGTTTAGATTTTTGTGGATCATTTTTGAATGTTTTTTGTATTTTTCAAGGTCATGTTTTGAAAGCAATGTACAAGAACAATGAAGTGTGGATGCCCCCAGTGTGATGTGGGAATATACAAAAGGTAAGATCCCATGCATGTATGCGTAAGAAGATGAGAATGGTACTTTCATGCTCAGCGTTAGATGGGAGTAAATAAAGGTGACCCCCATGCAGATATATTAGAGCAAACAAACCAGATCATGGCAAGGCAAAGGTGGTCCTAGTAGGGTTCCTAAACTTAGCATAAAGGGTCGTATCACGATTACTTGTCCTTCCGTAAGAGTAACTTATGTTTGATGAATCTTTTTGAGCACCAAAAATGGTTTTCACTCAAAGACTTTCCCACCGCACCACAATTGCATGGTTTTCACACGAGGACGGCCTAATTTTTCTTTACTATTTTCTCATTTTTCCATTTTTTTGCTTGTTTTTTCTTTGTTTTCCAATTTTTAGTTCTTATTTGATATTCTCGTTATGCTTAAGCGTAGAACCGCTTTAAGTGCATGGCATTCATAGGTTCTAGAAGCTCTTCACCATCTGAATATGCAAGCTTGTAGGCCCCTGATACATATTTTGCAATTACAACATAAGGACCTAACCAGTTAGCCTCAAACTTTCCTTTCTTTTCTCTGTCTTTAACGATGTTCTTATGATTTTCTTTGAGAACTAGATCTCCTATATCAAATTCGATGAATGATGTGTTTGTTATATCCTCTGGACACTCTGTTTTGATAGAATTTTAGGTGATTTAGTGCTCTGATACGCCTTTCATCTAATAGTTGTAACTCTTCTAGGCGAGCAACTCGTAGTCTTCATCTTTATCAAGATAGTCTCACGAGAGATATTCTCGGGAGGAAGCTCCACTTCCAAAGGTATGATGGCTTCAGTACATATGACAAGTGAATAAGGGGTTGTATTAGTAGGAGTGTAGATGGAAGTATGATAGGCCCAGAGGGGGATGTATCTACAGATGCCAATTACACTGGTTTCTTCGACCATTTTCTCTATAATCCGCACAAGGGTCTTATTGGTGGCTTCTGACTGTCTATTACCTTGAGGGTAATAAGGGGTATACCACTTAAGTTGGATATGGAAGCGTTGACACAATGTTTTAACCATCTTATTTTTGAAGGATTTACCATTATCAGTGACAATGGCCGAGGGGATCCTGTAACGGCATATGAGATGGTTCATGATGAATTTTGAAATTTGCGCACCGGTGACATAGGTAAGAGGGACAACCTCTACCCATTTGGTAAAGTATTCGGTGGCAGTGATGATGTGAGTATGACCATCTGATGAAGAAGGATGGAGCTTCCCTATGAGATCTAGGCCCCATTTAGAGAATGGCCAAGGTGTTGCAATAGGCTGTAAGGCTTGCATCGACGCATGTATTAAATTTCCATATTTTTGGCATAGTTCACACTTCTTTACGAAGTTGCAACAATAAAATTCCATGGTAGGCCAATAATAGCCTACTCTCAACAATTTTTAGCTAAGACCATGCCACTAGTATGTGCTCCACAAATACCACTGTGTACTTCTTTAATTGCGTGGATAGAATCAACAACATCCAAACAATGAAGTAGATTCCCGTCGTAGCCACGATGATAAAGGGTGCCTCTAGGAGGGTATAATGGGCTATGTGGAAAATAAGGGCTTTCTTTTTAGAATGGGTGATGTCGTGGAAGAGTACCATCTTGTAGGCATTGGAATATAGGTTCGTACCAAGGGGATAAAGGACCAACAACTTCACATGCCAAACATGACTCCGACATATCATATGCAAGTACTGTAGATGTTCCACAAAGAAAGGCATCTTGCTTTCTTTAGGTGCTATGCGTAAGAGAGACCCAATAGTAGCCATAACATCCACGGATCTATTATGCGACCTTGTTTTTTGTTCAAATATGACTTGTGTGAAATATTCCTTCAAAGTTTCAACCATTTTTTATATGGAATAATCTTCTCATCTTTAACCTTGTACTCATCATTAACTTGTTTTATGATAAGTTGAGAGTCCCCAATGACTCGCAGTTGTCTGATGTTCCATGTAATAGCTAGCCTAAGGTCGGTGATGAGTGCTTTGTACTCTACAATGTTATTTGTACACAGGAATCCCAACCAAAATGCTCGTGGTATGACATCACCATTTGGAGTGATGAGCACTACTCCTTCTAGATCCATGGTAGGTAAAAGATCCATCAAAATGAACCTACCATTCTATGGATTCTTTGATATACATCATAGACGCATCTGGTAAATCTAAGCATAAAGGTTCCATTCTTGGGAGAGGAGCTTCTGCCAACTAATCGGCTAGTACCTGTCATTTTAAAGACTTCTAATTCACAAAATCGATTTCAAATTCACTTACGAGAATAATCCAATTATTCATTCGGCCTGTGAGGGCAGGTTTGGATAAAAGGTACTTGAGAGGGTCAACTTTAGATATGAGTTTGGTTTTATTATTTAAGAGATAGTGGTGAAGCTTTTGAAATGTAAAGATAACCGCTAAGCAGGCCTTTTCTATTTGGGGATAATTCAGCTCGTATGCGATCAAGGTGTGACTAAGATAGTAAAATGCTCTCTCTTTATGGGCTAAGTCATATTGGGCAAGCAATGCACCAATGGAAAACTGGGTAGCGGAAATGTATAAGAGGAGAGGTTCACAGGGGTAGGTGGCATTAGTACAAGTAGGTTGGACAAGTACTATTTGAGTAGCGTGAAGGCTTTATGATAGTCAAGTCCCTATACGTACCCAAAATTGTAGGGTACTACACTACGGAACGATGTTACACATGCCCCAATGATGATACAGGTCACCTCGTAAGGTGTTCGGGATCCAGAGAAGCTCGTAAAGTATATGTTAGCATCCCAAATGCTTTATCCAAGTTCCTTGTGCTTTGTTTTATCCCTTGCCCCCTTTTTCTTGGCTTTTTGACCTTCAGTAATGAAACCACTGCCCTGCCAGTAGTGGTCTCGTGATTGCCGCCCGCCAGAGGTGGCGGTCTGTGATCGCCACCTACCAGTGGTGGCTGTCTGTAACCGCCACCCTGCTCAGGCGGTGGTCCTTCACGCATTTTCTAGCACATTCCTTTGATCGTGACTTGCATGAATTTTCAACATTTACTAGCTTTTCTCAACCACCTTAGCTTGTATTTATGTTTTTGGTTCCCTGTAATAGTGTTTCTCCATTGTTTAATGGTAAAAGAGTTCCATTCCAAGTTACCCTTTGGTGAATGGGAATTCTATAAATAGCTGGTTTGTTTTCAAACAAATGGCCCCTCATCCTCTCAATTCTCTTGTTCAGTTTTTCAATTCCTTGCTTAGATTTTTTTAGTTTCAAGTTTTGCTTCCATTGTTGGCATTATTGGAGGTCATATCATCTTCTTGTTTCAAGTCTTGTTTCATTGCTATTGCATGCAAATCAGTTTAAAACATAGAATAGCTTCATTTCTAGACTAGAATCCATTAAAGTTATAGGTTTTGTTTTGTCACGAGGATAATTTCTGAAACTCTTGGTACACTTGTGTTGTATTCCTGCAATAAATCCCGCTAGGAATTGCATAGTCAAGCTCTGTTCACTTGTGCTATCCCTCTCCTACTCACATTGTATTTGGTCTATATCCAAAGCTACCATTGTTTGATTGCTATCTTCTGTTGATACTATCATATACACACTTTCTGGATTCATGAGGACATGAAGGAACGAGGAGATCACATTGAGGGGATGAAATCACACACAACTAGATTTACCACTGTTCTATAAATGCTAGGTTTGAGCTATCAAAGTTCTAGTTACGACATATCAAATAGAGTAGTGAATTATTTCATTTCAGTTAAAAGTTCACTCTCGGTATCACCAGGGAAGTTGTGGGGATTGATAGTTTTTGAGAAACTGTGATTCATTCCTCACTTCTGAGGTAGGATTGAGATCCTTTCAAATTAATATGTTTAGTTGCTTAGATATTTAGTATAATATCACAATTGCACAGGAAAATAGCCATACTAGGCTACTTTGTTTGTTTTCATTTGTTTCTAGATTAGTTGTCCATTTTATAGATATACTAGAGTAGTTGCTCTTCAATTTCATTGAAATATGTCATTGAAAAATACAAAAATAGCAGGATGCTTGCATAGTGTAAATACCTCTTTTGTAATCAGTTTATTTAATGTTAGTTAAAAGTTGAATCATCTTTGTATGACAATCACAGGACCTAGAGAGCCTAGAGAGTATATATTTGAACCCATAGTGCCTCAGCCAAATCTACCCACGACTTTAGCTGATATAGATTAGGACCTTAGGATACAGGTCTTTCGAGCCACAACAAACTTACAAGCAATTAGTGAGCAACTAAGAGGATTGAATATCGAAGACGACAAAGCTTACACATTCTGGTCAAACCATCCAAATTATAGATTGCCTTGATAAAACACCTGAATGACCGTGCAAGGGTTCGAACGAGAACAAACATTTGGTTGTGATCCTTTGGTTCCATAACCTAACGTAGGAGACCTCCTCATTGATATAGACACTAGCTTACGCATCCAAGTTGCAGAACACCTGTTAGGTACTCGAGAAAATCGTACAACTTCTAGTTCTAAACGTAGAAGCTGAAAAGGCATACGATTACTGGATAGTCGGAAGAAGGGATTGATTCTTCACATGACCATAACAGGACCTCAACAACCACGTACTCATAGTTGTGATCCCAAAGTCCCACAACCCAATGGGCCTACAAATCAGTCAAGTATTGACACCGGCTTGCAAACGCTGGTGTTTAGATCTTCACCACTCCCACTAGATATTATAGCATAGTTTTCCATATTAAACATAGAAGCCAATCAATCTAATATTTTCTAGGCTAGACCAAAAAACCACCCATATCTAACCACAAAATCCACTAAAACAACCTACCACTACTTTCATGACATTGTCTGGAGATATATACGAAGCTCCCATGGTCACTTCCCATGTATCCAATAACCAAGAAATAGGATCTCGGTAGAGCTCGACATCGATTCGAGCCTCTGAGCAGCCATTATATCCGAACAAGCCATTACACAAATCCAGGCTAGGAGGGCCTTCTTCGCCTTAGATTCACATATTCCATTATTGCGTGTTGAGGATTTAAGATTACCCGATTAGCTTATACATATCCATTCACATTCAACATTCACTAGTAGTCTCGACACGACCTCGGGAATTCGGGTACAAGGAAAGGGTACTTGTAGATTCCCATGCTCGCTTGTCACTTTTCCATCATACAGTCCCCAATTGAATGTGACATCTTTCTTGAGAAAATGAGTAAAGGGGTGACACTTATCCACAAGTTGTGAATTAAAGTGACGTATTTCTTGAATCTTTCCTTGTAGAATCCTTAGTTTTGAGAGTGGTAGGTGGTGTCATTTCTATAGTATAGTTTGTAACCTTTGTAGGATCCACTTCAATCCCTCTTTATGAGAGACAATGAACCCTAGGAGCTTTCCGACAAAACACCGAAGATGCATTTCTTAGGGTTCAAATGAACCTTATAGTCTTTGAGATGCTTTGAAAGATATGCCTCAACACTTCAAGGTGTTCTTTTGTACTCTTGGATTTTGCTAGGATGTCATCAACATAATCCTCCATGATGTCACTTATCATATCATGGAAAATAACTGTCATGGCCCACTGATAATTAGCCCCAGGCGTTTTAAGCCCGAAGGGCATGAATTTGTAGAAAAATGTTCCCCAAGGGGTGATGAATGCTATCTTATGTTGATGTTCTTCCACACCAGTATCCGGTTATAACTCGAAAAATCATCCATTAAGGAGAACATTTCATAACCATTGTTGAATCGACTATCATGTTGATGTTAGGTAGGGGAAAATCATCATTTGGACATGCTTTGTTGATGTCATGAAATCCATGTAGATCCTTATGCCAATAGGTTTTTTTCTGTACTAAGACTATGTTAGAGATCCATTATGAATATTCTATAGGTTTTATGAAATCAAGAGTACCACTATAGGATGCATCTTTCTCAACTTTTTTTGATTGGCTTGGCATCCGGGTGCATAACGAGGTTGTGTACAACTAGCTCTGGGTCCCAAACCAGGATATCCGCATATGTCCACGTAAATATGTCCACGTATTCTTTTAAGAGCTCTACAAAGGTCTTTTGTTCACGAGCCGAGAGTGAAAACCCCAACTTGATTATTCTAGGTTGCTCCTCTAAGCCAATGTTGACATTGATTGTTTCCTCAATAAGCATTTTAGACACATCCTCCATCCTTGTAGGATCAGGAGGAGGAGTAAGATCAACCTATTGTGGTAATTCATGATCATCTTTTAATTAATAAATCACTTCATCTTTAGACTCTTCTTTTTGTTTTTCTATGAGTTCATCAAAGAGTTTGTCACTATGGGATTTCCATTGAGCCTTCTTGCTTGGTTTCTCAGAAATGGGTGTACTTTTATTTACAACCTTTTTATTCAACCATCCACACATCTCTGCTTCTTCTCCAAAATAGGCACATACGTCTAGTTGAATCTTAAATCCTTTCTTATGGTCTCGCATCTAGAATAAAGTCCCGATTCCCATGAACTTTGCGAGTGCCTCATCATTTTCAAAGAAATCCAAGGGCACGTGAAGTTGTTGATCCCAATCTATAAGTTTAGGATATACAAGGGCTATTGGATATTTATTTAGGGGGATGGATTTGGATAAGGTAAGGACCGACGAATCTGGGAATAGGTTCGTGGAGGGAAGATCTCCATAAAGGTTACATTGGGTGAAACATCCTCATTTTCAGAAGAGGTAGTGTCATTCTCAGAAGGTAGAGCATCATGGGTGCTTATTCCAAGGCCATGTTTATTAGTTTTGAAATGAGGGATAGGGATAAGATCCAATTGGTCTTGTGCATTGACGGCACATCCAAACCCACTATAGCCCATGACAAAATCATGCAAGGAACTTTGATGTACCGAGGCACTTGATTTCATGAAGCCATGGTGTCTTCTCGGTACTCTCTAGTAGGGTCTTTAAACATTTTCTCCTCAGATAGGAGGCCATTATGGATAAATTTTTCCAAAGGTTTAGGACATTGCTCGCGTGTGCTCTTGAACTGAAAATAAGGCTTACCCCTTTTCCTGGGGGATACCGATAAGTTTGATATCAACAGAGCTCTGCTCAGTGTGAATGGCCTACTTGGGCCATATTTTTGCTGATGTGGCTTCCCATGAAGCAAATGGATTGACTAATGATGGAAAATATTGATTGAAAGGTGTGAGAGACTCGAATCTATTCAGCTTTTTTATAGCTTTATCTGCGTAGAGGGACAACAACATCTATAGGACATTCGTAAGTGGCACGAGAGAAAATGTGTAACTCTCTACAATGCGTGAATGGTTTCTGGGGTCACCCAAAATGGTAACCACCTACCCTTCATGACATAACTTGATGCACTAATGAAACATTGATGGAATAGCTTGCATGGTATGGATCCATGGGCATCCCAAAAGCATGTTGTATAGAAGGTCCCGTTATCCAAAATTTGCCCAGTGGTAATTTTGATAACATGTAAAACAAGCTTGGGTCAAGAAATTGTAAAAATCAGCTAAGTCTTAGTCCTCGCAGCATTTGGGACAGTTGGGACATCGAGGCGTGAATCGGGTGGGGGTGCCGCTAGCGATCCTGGAGTAATTGGGATGTCGGGACGCGCGGGACGCGAAAGGGCGAAGCGGCCGAAAGAAGGAAAAAATCGCCAAGTTTTGTTTGGGACATCGGGCCAAAAGTATGCGGAGGATGCGAACCGGCTGAAAAGCTGAAAGACAGTCCATTTCGGGTGGGCCGGAGATATTTGTCCTGCATACCAGGACAAGAGTACGTGGAGGACGCGAACTGGCCGGTTCGGCCGAAACAGAGGACTTCGTTTGGGACATCCGGGCCAAAAGTACGCGCGGGACGCGAAAAGCTGAAAGAGCCGAGAGCGAATCAAATCTTGCCACGTGTCTTCACCTCAAACAGGAACAAGGAAGCCCGAATCGGGCGGTTCGGAGATTTTTGTCCCAGACAGTTTGGGACATCCGGGCCAAAAGTACGCGTGGGACGCGGAGAGCTGAAAGAGCCACCAACGAATCAGGTTGTGACACGTGTCACTAGGGGAGGCGCAATAAAAAATTTCGACTAAGTGTTTTTGGCCGAGTTTTTAAAGGGAGTGAGTTGGAGCGTTGGCCCGAGCCAATAAAAAGAGGACGCGTGTCCTAAGGGAGATAGGAGTTCGGGGCTCGGGGAGGACTTAGAGAATTTGGCAAAAGTGTTGGCCAAAAAACTAAAAGGTAAAAGATGCCCCCGCACCCCTGTCAATGAACCAGCACCTGACACGTGGCATCCGACCGGCGGAGCGCGGAAATTTTTCAAAATGCAAAAAGGTCAAAATTTAAATTTTTTGCCCGACATCCGTTTTTTGGGCCGTTTTGCCCTAAAACTTCAGACCTTCATATCTTTTGATCCAGAGCTTGGATTTGCACGTTCTTTACATCATTGGAAAGATTATGAAATTATCTACATGATTACATGGTCAATTTTGAATTTTGGTTCAGTTTTAAGAGAGAAAATTCAAAAACGACTCAGTACACGTGTCCATGGGCGAAATGACATTTCAACGACCAAATTTAATGCGCAGATGGGTGGGTCATTCTCCTCCAATTTGGTCAAAATGATAGGGTATGGGTTTGTAAGGTCCCCCATGCTGATTTAATGCATTTGCAGTCAATGAGGAATGGGCTCCCACGTTTTGTATGTTTTCTCTCTCCTGGGCTCGACCCATGCAATGTAAAAGCTAGATTTGGCTCATTTCTAAAGGGGAAACACTTTTTGGAACATTAGACTTCTTCTTTCACCTAAAAACAAGTGAATTTTGTAAGTATCAGGCCTTTTTCAAGGATTGTAATAGGTTTATACCTCTTTGATGGTGTAATGCAAGGGATTTTTACATGGAAATGACATAGTGCAAACTCTGTGAATGTTTTCAGTCCTCTGTTTGTATTGTTTTTACTTCATTTTCAGATCTCTTATTGCATCTTATCAGCTTGTGTATGTTTTCCCTTGTTGCATTTCATGAATTTGTGTCTATTTACATGGCAAAAATGTTTCACCACTCCTTTTGGTGCATCACCATCTTTAGTTAGTTTCAATTTTTGCATTTCTATCCCTGTCTCCTTGCAATTTAGAGTAGGATTAGGATCTGAACCTCTGTAGTTGTGCAAATATAGATCTAAATCAGAGGAGTTTGAGGAACTAGCCTCTAATCTAGAGATTCCTCTCTCAGTTTCACAAGTCCCACACTTGGAGAGAGGTTTCCATGTTGTGCAATCACACTGGATGCCTAAGACATCATTTAGAACCTTGATTTGCATCTAGGGGTGCTGTGATTTTGCACTAACAGTTTTGGCACGCCCGGTGGGACACTAGAGGTCTCATTTTTATTACAGCAAAGTTGATGTGCATCTGCTGCAATTTTCTTGCTTAAAAAGAGCTATTATTTACATATCTGGTGACTCCAAGGGGAAGAACCACCTGGTTTTGTGAGTGTAGGCCTCGAAAACTCATGAGAAGAGTCACCACAAGGTCAAGAGTAGGAGAAGAAGAAGTGCTTTGTTTGAATATCTACAATTATCTCCAAGAAGAAGGTAAAGAGGAAGAAGGATTCAAAGGTCTCCATCTCCACCAAAGAACTCTCTCAACTCCTCCACTCGGTAGGCCTTTCATTCACCAACAAGGGTTTTAAGACCAATTAGAATGGCACAAAACAACCCCTATGTCAACTTCACAGCATCAGCCCACTTGCCCTCAATGCATAACATCCAATTCCTATTGCAGCCTTGAAGAACATTCCCTACTTCACCGGAGAAAATCAGACTACTCCGGTGATCATGTTAAAGACATTGCTAACCTTTGTGCAATCCATGAAATCAATGAGATGCAAGTGGGTCACAAGTTATGGCATCTTCATTCAAGGGTAAAGCATTGCAATGGTTTAGGAGCCTTGAGCTGGTTCTATCACAAATTGGAATCAGCATGTATAGCACTTCATGAGCAATTTGGAGAAAAGGGAGAAAACTTGTCTCTTTTGGAGCAGGTGACAACCATCAAGAGAGCTCCGAATGAGCGGTTGACCGATTTCAACTTTAGATTTCAAAAGACTTGGGAGATAATTCCGGTGGTAGTCGTGCCAACAACAGAAGGTGCTTTTCTCTACTATCTCAAAGCTCTAAATTTGATATTTCTATGTTAATTCAGTCCATGGGAGGCATAACTATACCTATGGTTTATAACATTGCCATTAGGGCTGAAATTTTTTTGATCCAAGCTAGCAAACTTGCCCCTAGACCTCCCATGCCATTGTTTCCAAGTTTAGAGAGTCCAAACACTAATCAAGCACCTAATTTGGCTCCTTCTCCCACTCCTAGAAATCAAAGTTCAAATGAAGCTTCCACTTCATCTCCAAGTGATCCAAACGAGCTTCAAGAAGTCATGAAACAATTGCAAAACCTAGGCAATGAGCTGGTTACTCTCAAAGGTAGCAGGCCCAAGGTTTTAGACCTTCTTATCAACCCCAAGCTCAGCCTAATAGGCAGCCATACCAACCACAAAGGCCACCTAATCTAGTTGCAAATATGAATCAAACAAGGCCTCCTGCCAATAGACCATTTCAGCCCTATAATCCAAATGCCATATCTACCTCTAAGGCATTGGTGCCAACACAAAACAACATTGCCCAGGAGTATGATTGGTTTTTTCCATGCAATGAGCCTCATAACCAATCGTGTGCTTCAATGGTGTATTGAATCAAGCACTAATGGTGACAAATACTGGTGTGGAGGGTGAGGGTAGTCAAGGAAACAACCAACAACAAGAAACATTCCAACACCAATCAGCCCCAAATGACACCACATTGGTAAATTGGCAAGTAGAGGATTTTTGTGGCATGAACCAGTATTTCTCAAGGTGTTGCAGCCAACACAAGGTCAAAAAGGAGGAATTTGGGTGAAGAACAGCCATTAGCCCCAACCAATCCATGACCTTCTATGGTTCCACAAGTGGTTGGCAAACAAAATCCGGTTGTAAATGCACAAGGGCAGCCAAGAAATGCCCTAGGCCAACTCAAATACCGGTTGTTGCTGCCACATGCAAGGAGTGAATGTGCAAACCAAGGGACAACAAAGAGATCCTTCATCACCATTCAAGATCATTGATCGATGAAGAAGACAAACATTAATATATCAATGTGGGAATCCCTATCTATCCTGTAGGCCAAAGAGATCTGCATTTGCAGTTCGCATGAAGGACTCGGCCAACTTCGAATCAAGCAAGTTCGGGATGCAAGACAAAGTGCTTAGAAATGTTGCCCAAACCGAGGGAAATCATGGAGGACAAAGAAGGTAAAATGTTGAAGCCCCCTCCTTTCTATGTTTCATTGATCATTGGAAATCAGCTAGTGCACAATTGCATGATAGACTCTAGGGGCAAGTAGCTCGGTAATGCCTAAACAAATAGCTGATCAACTAGGGCTCCAAAGATGAAACAAATCCAAAGGGGTAGTGTAGCTAGATGGGACAACAAAGAGCAATAGTTGGAGTGATTAGAAACTTGAGTCTTACCTTGCATGCATGTCCAAATGTTGTTGTTTTACAAGATGTATCACCATAGACCTTCCACCACTCTTTGCCCTATGCTTGTCAAGGACTTCACAACCAAGATCGGGGGATATTTGTCACCGATTGGTCACACATGCTGTTGAACGAGGTATGGAACTAAGGCTACAATCAGGTCTGAACCTATTGCAAACTTCCATATTGAGCCTTACACTCCAAGTCAGATTAATGCCAATTGCTCAACATTTGATCAAGAAGACCATCCAAGCACTGATGAGGCTGACACCAAGGTTGGAAGCATCCCGGATCTAACTCTTGATGAATGGGCAAACAAGATACATGCATTTGATCCTTATCAAGAAGTGGAAGAATCGAGCTAGGGGTCTATTGATACATGAAGAAAATCAACCTATTCTAAGCATCACCAAGCCAAACCACAAAGATGACAATGAGGTATGGCAATTTGTGTTTTGATGGATCAAGGAGTAGACAAGGTGCAGGAGGTGGAGCTATGCTTGTTTCACCTCAAGGAATAAAGTACTATTCCACTTTTAGATTTCAGTTTGCATGCTCCAATAACATTGCTGAATATGAAGCCTTGGTGCAAGGGATGCATTAGGCAATCAAGAAGAAAATAAGGAACTTGCAAGTCTTTGGGGATAGTGAATTGATTGTGAATCAGTCAAGTGACAAAGATGCTGCCAAGAATGATCTACTCAAGTGCTATAAGAAGAGGGTGTGGGACCTCATGGAAGATTTTGAGGGTTTTGGCATCGAATCCATTCCTAGGAAGGAGAATCAAGTCTTTGCCGACAAAGCTTGCAAAGAGAGGAGCAGGCTTTGACATTGTGGAAAGCATTCAACAAGACAAGGTACAACCAAACATCCACGTGATTATGAGGTCTTCATTGCCAGATAACAATGTCAGTTGGCAAGTGTTTGAAAATGACCAACAAATCATCCATTTCTTGTAAGAAGAAGATGAGTTCTTAGCTAGGAATCAAGAAAAATTGGAACAACAGTATGGTGACCAAGTGGTACAGTTGAGAACTAACAAGCTGCCCAAGGGACTTATCACCTTGGAGTCCATTTTTAACCCCAATGATCAATTTAGAAAGGAGAAAGAAAACATTTAGGTCAAGAGAGAGGATTCAATATCCATCTTGGTAGAAGAGAACAAACCATTGCAAATTGGAAGGATGACAACTGAACAAGAAAGGTATGAGTTCATACAGCTGTGTCAAGAGTTCCTTGACGTGTTTGCTTGGAGCTATGAAGACTTGAAAGGTTTTAATCCCAACTTAGCTCAAAGATACCATGAATTGGATCCAAATACTAAGCCTCGCTAAAGTAAACAAAGACCAGTCAATCCACACATGGAGCCTCTCATGAGAAAAGAATTGGACAAGCTGATTGAGTCAAGGATCATATTCCTAATCAAGCATTCTAGTTGGGTTTCCAACTTAGTTCCAGTCAGAAAGAAGAGTGGAGAGATCAGATTGTGTGTTGACTTCAGAGACTTGAATAGAGCCTCTCTCAAGGACCATTACCCACTCCCTTCCATGGAGCAAATCTGTAAGTGATGGCTAGCTCCGAGAGGTTTTCGACTTGATGGCTACTCAGGCTACAATCAGATTATGGTGAAGGAAGAGGACCAGTTCAAGACAGCCTTCACAACCAAATGGGGAACTTTTGCATACAGGAAAATGCCATTTGGGCTGTCCAACGCTAGTGCTACCTTCCAAAGGGAAATGTACACGGCATTTAAAGGTTTGATTAACAACGTGGTGCTGATTTACCTTGATGACATCACTATTTTTTCCAAAAATGCAGCAGACCACCTCTCTCATTTGAGACAAGTCTTCACGAGGTGCAGGAGATTTGGAGTGTCTTTGAATCCTAAGAAGTGTATCTTTCTTACACATGAAGGAAAGCTCCTTGGCCATATTGTCTCCAAAGAAGGATTAGCAATTGATCCAGAGAGGGTTGAAGCCATAAGAGCACTACCATTACCAAGCCACAAGAAAGCCCTTCAGAGTTTCTTGGGAAGGATAAACTTTGTTCGGAGGTTTGTCCTAGATTTTACAGCCCTTGTCAAGCCCATTACCAAAATGTTAAAGAAGAGCATGGCTTTCAAGTGGATAGCAGAAGGCAAGGAGAGTTTTGAAGCAATCAAAGAAGCTATCTCTCAAGCACCAACTCTCATCAACCCATATTTCTCCAAGGATTTCATCCTCTATGCATTTGGAGGTAATGATACTATTTCGCTTATTTTGGTACAGCAGTAACAAGGACAATGATGAGCAGCCAATTGCCTTCTTCAGCCGGAGCCTAGATGACTATGAGGTGAGGTACTCTTTTATTGAGAAGCATGTACTTGCAGTAATCAGAAGCTTGAAGAAATTCAAGCATTTAATCTCAAGCAACAAGGTCCAGTTGCTGGTCTCACATGTTGGGGTTAAGGACTTCCTCCTCAACAAATATTTGAATGAGAAAAGGGCAGGTTGGATCACCGTGTCATGGAGTATGACATTGAGATCAAGATCACCAAGGTAAGAGGGAAAGGGTTGTGTGAGTAGCTGGTTTTGGGAAGCAAAAAGAAGTATGTAATGAAGAAGAGGCTATTTTGACACCCAGACAGCCATGAGCCAAGTGGCAATCAAGAAGAAGACAATGCTGCCCCCACTCCTGCTGGACCCAAGGTATTATACACTTCCTAGGCATAGGCCTATGCCCTCCGGAGATGAGCAAGACCCAAAGAAGACACTTCAGATTGCAGGCTGTCCCGTATGCCATTGTTGATGGAGTTTTGTACAAGAAAGATGTGAATGGAGTGCTACTGAGATGCATTAGCACAAATCAGATTCAAAGGGTGTTGGAAGAGTTCCATGGTGGACCAGCTGGTGGTCATTTTGCACCAAGAGTGACAACTCTAAAAATCATGAAGGCTGGTTATTATTGGCCTAAAATCTTCAGTGATTGCTATGCATGGATCAAGAGGTGTAAGAATTGTGCATTCTTCACAGGAAAAGAGAGACTTGCTGCCCTTCCATTACATCCAATCTCAGTTGACCAGCCATTCATGCAATGGGGTTTGGACTTCATTGGAGTCATTAATCCCAATTCAAGCCAAGGGCACAAATGGATTTTGATAGCCATGGACTACTTCACTAGATGGGAAAAAAGACTCAAAGAGGCAAATGAGTCTAAAGCATCTTAGAATTTTATGAGGGGATAACAACCATATTTTGTGTACCGCTACAATAATCTCTGATAATGCATTGGCATTCATTGGATCTAAGGTGACTGAGTGGGCTGTCAAGAACGGTATCTACCTAAACACTTCATCAAACTATTACCCTCAAGGTAATGGCCAGGCTGAGTCTACAAACAAGAACTTGTTGAGGATCATTAGGAGGACTCTTGACGAGAATCAAAGGTCTTGGCATACCAAACTAAAATCAGCCTTATGGGCTAATAGGATAACTCCAAAAAGATCCACAGGTAACTCTCCATTCAAACTTGTCTATGGAAGAGAGGCAATCTTGCCCATGTCACTTGAGTTGCCAACATTGGAACTCATGAAGCAGCTGGAGTTGTTAGAGTTTGAGCCCATGGAGGTGAGGTATGCGAGTTGATGGAGTGTAAGAGATCGAAATTAGGCATCTCAAGCAATGGAAAAGGATCAAGCTTTGATCAAGAAGACCTTTGATAGGAAGGCCAAGGATAGATATTTTCAGGTTGGAGATCTAGTGTTGAAATGGGATGTGGATAGAGCAAAACTGGGAAGGCATTCAAAATTTGATGCCATTTGGAGTGGCCCATACATGGTCATGAAGTGCAAGAACAACAATGCTTTCCAATTGGCCCCATTGGATGGTGAAGAACTGC
Source organism: Taxus wallichiana var. yunnanensis (assembly GCA_018340775.1). Classification (NCBI taxonomy): domain Eukaryota; kingdom Viridiplantae; phylum Streptophyta; class Pinopsida; order Cupressales; family Taxaceae; genus Taxus; species Taxus wallichiana. The sequence continues at coordinate 693,252,703 of CM031239.1, forward strand.
AGATTCCAGTAAATGGAATCTATCTCAAGCGTTGCTTCTAGAGGGAAATTCACTACCTTGTAAATATTAGATTAGATTTTCATTCCTCCAAGTGCTTGTGCACATTGTTTTCATTGTAGGTTAGTTTTGTTTTCCCTAAGTGCTTTGGCACAACTTGCTATCCATGGAGATGTTTTGTAGTCCTTGCTTCCATCAGGTGATATTCCATCTTCCTCCTTGCACATTCTAAGTTAGTTGAGGTTCTAAATAGAATATTTGATGACTCCATGCCCAATGGACTGCTTAAGGCTACTGATCATTCATCTAGTAGGTGGATGACCCCGCTGAGTCACCAAATTGTTATCCAAAATTCACCCCGGGGTAATTTTGATAACATGCAAAACAAGCTTGGGGCCGAAGAAATTGCAAAAATTGGCTAAGTCCTAGTCCTCGCAGCAGCTGGGATAGTTGGGACATCGGGGTGTGAATTGGCCGAAAAGCCGCCAGGCAGTCCGGGAGCAATTGGGACGTTGGGACGCTGGGACGCGAAAGGTGAAGCGGCAATGAAAGAAGAAAAAATCTCTAAGTTTCATTTGGGACATCCGGGCCAAAAGTATGCGGAGGACGCGAACCGGCCGAAAAGCCGAAAGACATTCCATTTCAAAGCGGGCGGAGATATTTGTCCCCAGAGAATGCAGGGATACTTGGGACAAGAGTACACGGAGGACGCGAACGGCCGGGGCCAAACAGAGGACTTTCGTTTGGGACATCCGGGCCAAAAGTACGTGCGGGATGTAAAAAGCCAAAAGAGCCGAGAGTGAATCAAATCTTGCCACGTGTCTTCGCCTCAAACAGGAACAAGGAAGCCCGAATCGGGCGGTTCGGAGATTTTTGTCCCAGACAATTTGGGACATCCGGGCCAAAAGTACGCGTGGGATGCGGGGAGCTGAAAGAGCCACCAACGAATCAGGTTGTGACACGTGTCACAAGGGGAGGTGCAATAAAAATTTCAACTAAGTGTTTTTGGCTGAGTTTTTAAAGGGAGCGAGTTGGAGCATTGGCCCGAGCCAATAAAAAGAGGACGCGTGTCCTAAGGGAGATAGGAGTTCGGGGCTCGGGGAGGACTTAGAGAATTTGGCAAAAGCGTTGGCCAAAAAACTAAAAGGTAAAAGATGCCCCCGCACCCCTGTCAACGAACCAAAGCACGACACGTGGCATTTCCATCGGCGGAGCGCGGAAATTTTTCAAAATGCAAAAAGGTCAAAATTTAAAATTTTTTTGCCCGACATCCGTTTTTTGGGCCGTTTTGCCCTAAAACTTCAGACCTTCATATCTTTTGATCCAGAGCTCGGATTTGCACGTTCTTTACATCATTGGAAAGCTTATGAAATTATCTACATGATTACATGGTCAATTTTGAATTTTGGTTTAGTTTCAAGAGATAAAATTCAAAAATGGCTCTGGTACGTGTCCATGGGCAGAAATGACATTTCAGCGACCAAATTTAATGCAGGATGGGTCGCATTCTCCTCCAATTTGGTCAAAAATGACAGGGTATGGGTTTGTAAGGTCCCCCATGCCGATTTAATGCATTTACAGTCAATGAGGAATGGGCTCCCATGTTTTGTATGTTTTCTCCCTCCTGGGCTCGACCCATGCAATGAAAAACCCAGATTTGGCTCATTTCTAAAGGGGAAACACTTTTTTGAACATTAGACTTCTTCTTTCACCTAAAAACAAGTGAATTTTGTAAGTATCAGGCCTTTTTCAAGGATTGTAATAGGTTTATACCTCTTTGATGGTGTAATGCAAGGGATTTTTACATGGAAATGACAGTGCAAACTCTGTGAATGTTTTCAGTCCTCTGTTTGTATTGTTTTTACTTCATTTTCAGATCTCTTATTGCATCTTATCAGCTTGTGTATGTTTTCCCTTGTTGCATTTCATGAACTTGTGTCTATTTACATGGAAAAAATGTTTCACCACTCCTTTTGTGTATCACCATCTTTAGTTAGTTTAATTTTTGCATTTCTATCCTGTCTCCTTGCAATTTAGAGTAGGATTAGGATCTCGAACCTCTCGTAGTTGTGTAAATATAGATCTAAATCGAGGAGTTTGAGGAACCAGCCTCTAATATGGAGATTCCTCTCTCAATTTCACAAGTCCCACACTTTTGAGAGAGGTTTCCATGTTGTGCAATCACCTTTGGATGCCTAAGACATCATTTAGAACCTTGATTTGCATCCAGGGGTGCTGTGATTTTGCACTAACATGTCCAAGTCAAGGACATGAAACATTGTGGTCATGACATGTTGGTCCTACTACCTCTATGGGGACCACTATAGTCCCTGCTGAATCTCTTTCTTCATTGTCATATGCTGTGATTGTGATAGTTTTAGCACCTAGCTTTGTTTCTGAACGGCCTAGCTGCTTTACTAGCTTCAAGGTGCAAATATTCAGACTGATCCCCCATCTACAAGTACTCTTTTGATTTTGTGATGGGTAACCACCACTTTGAGATACAATGGAAAGTTATGCTCTCTAGGTTGTTATGTGGGATTGTAGTATGATCAAAAGTAATATGATCGTTGGTGTCTAAGCGTGCAATCATGGCTTGAAGGTTCGTGGGATCTATTTATGTGGAAACCCCTGAATTTTGCAAAGTTTTGTACAATATGTTCTTATGGGCATTAGAGATATTGAGGAGATCAAGGATAGATATCTTAGAAGACATTTTTTCTAATTGCTCTATCAAGTTATACTAACTTTCCTTAGGGGTAGGCACAAGATCTGGTATGATTAAGTAGGCACGTCTTATCCCGACTATGCATCTCTTTTCTAAAATCCGAATGGCATTGATCTGTTCATTAGATGAGTTAATACATCCAATGAGGGAATCATAAGGACTATCATTTGTAGGGTACACATAGGCAATAGTCCTATAGTCATTGGAAGTTTTCCCTTGATCTATTTTCTTTTTCTTTTTATCCGCATGGTTAGGAAAAGGTTCCTTGTAAATACCCATTTTTTCATTTGAACTTTTACTGGTCTCACGGGAGACTCTACAACAATCTTCCCTTCCTCTACGAGGTCTTGGATATAATGGTGTAATCTCAAACATCTATCCATTTTGTGTCCTTTAACATGGTGGAAGTCACAATATTCATGATCTTTGAACCAAACTAGTTTAGGAGCATCTTCCGGATATGGTATTGTTGCAGTTGGATACTCTACCATCTTTGCACCATCTAATTATTTTAGGATGGTAGATAAGGATTCTGTCAAGGATGTGAACATACGTTTTGTAGGCACTTTGGGACAAGGCCCTTGTGAAAGCTTTAAGAGTGGGCCTGTCTATATAGCTTGGACTCTCTTGGAGTCTGTAATGCCATCACCAACAACATGTTTATTCTTATTGAAGAATTTAGGTTTGTCTGTGGATTTGGCTTCATGTTTGTTTTTAGTAATGGGTTTAAGCGTTCCTTTGGCAATGAGCACTTTCTCAATTTGACTACCTTTCTCTATGAATTCTTTAAAGTTTGAGCCACAATGCATTTGTAAGTGAAAGGCTATTTCTGGGTTTAAGTTAGGAATAAATATGCTCACTAACTATTTTTTGGTAAGGCACAAGGAAAGTGACTAGCTAACCCACGCCATTGTTGTAAAAATATTGCAAATGTCTCATTGGGTTTTTGTTTTGTGTTGCATAGATCGTTCATCATAATGTCACTCTCCATATTATAGGAGTAATGCCTTACAAATTTCTCTGCTAGCGTGGGCCATGTTGTAATGGAACCCTTAGGTATGTTATAAAACCATTCCAATCCCAGCTGTACACTCCTAGGCTGCGAGGAAAAAGTCATATTAGGAAATTATCACTATACGCGACCTCTTGGAAAGCCATGTAAAAGTATTTTATATGATCCCGAGGATCACTTTTACACTTATACTCATCAAACTTAGGAACAATAAAGTGTTTTGGGAAAGGTTGTTGTAACATGTCCTTATCAAAGGGGTAAGGACATAGTTCTTCATACGAATATTTCCTATTTTGGCCTACATTTCCCTATTGTAATGTAGTGAGCGTATCTTTCATAGATTTCAATTCATCCTAAATAAGTTTCTCTTTAGTAGGTGATATTGACCTTTGGGCCTGAGTTTTCTTGAAGGTATAGTCCGTATGCGGATCAAATTGAAACTCGTTAATTTTTTTTTGTCTTTGTCTTTGCATATGTTTCTTTTTGAAGAGCCGAGGTTTGTTAATTTATGACTCAACTTCAAGATCTATTTTTGGAGGATCTCCTCCTCAACCAGGGATCCTCTTCTTCATCAAATTTCGGAGGAGGGGAGGCTTTCCGCTCAGTTTTCACTTTACACGAAGCCTTAAAGTGAGGTTTACGTGATGGTTCACCTTCGACAGTGGCCTTATGTTTCCCAAAAGTGGAAGCGTACCCCACATCAAAAGGATTATTTTGTGGCTAAGATGAATCTTCACTCTCCTAAGTTAGGGTCATCAACCTTTGTTTCTTCTTCATGCTCATGCGGAAGTTTAGCTCATAATGCCAAGACTCTTGTGAGTACTTGATCTTTGTTATAATATATGAGTTCATCAAATATTTTTAGGTCTAACCTTTGTTGTTCTCAAGAGTCCGACTCTTCTCCACTATGATCAATTAATGTCTCTGTATCTTTGACTTGAGAGAAGAGTGGTCCTAAATTGTGACCACTGAATGGGAAGGTGTCAAAAGGGTTTTCTCCCATATCATGCTCATTTGATTTGGCTGCCATTTTTATGATTTTAGGCATCACTAGTAGACATCTATATGTAGCTAGCGTAACCCCTAAGTGTATGGTTTTCTGCAAGCCATTCAAGGTGATGTTGGAATTATACTACAGTGTATCCTAGATGTAGTTTTATGCAATTGTCTTTATCAAGAAACACTCATATGTACACCTAATGTAATGACCACTCAATTTGTTGTTACCAAGCCTATGTCCTAAGAAAAAAAGATAGTGATAATGATGTAACAATATGTAAGTCAAGTTAGAACCCCAACAAGGTCTAAGCACTGACGTGATGCTGTCGTAGTCCCTTAACAAGGTATATTTAAACTAGTTTGAATGCCGATGAAAGCCAAACCTTCTGAAAAATGGAAGTCATGAATAGATATAGCGTAATAATGTCACCATGATACATTAACCAAGCAAGCAAGGAGTTAGTATCATGACAACTTATTATGATATACATAAGGCTTTATCGACATTTTTCAAGAAGACTCAGATGACGTCAAAACTAAAACCAAGTAATAAGTATAAAAAGGAGTTTTTAATCATGTGAGCAACGTAATCGTATTGTAAGGGGATTTATACCATCTCCTCACAAAATGAGAATACGATGTAAGTACCGAGATTGTATGTCTAGGATGCGAACAAAACTATCAAATCAAGAAGAGATAAAAGATGAACCAAACACACAATTTAGATGTTTAACAACCCAGCCGTAAACATGGATGAGCATAAACAGACAAAAAAGTGACGAGTACTATCTCTGACAAAAATGTGTGATGTATGCACCTTTCTCACCCCGAACAATGGGTGATGAGAATGCAAGGGTATTGATCAAAAGATGGAAACAAACCAAGCACCACTTAGGTAGAGCTTCACCTCGTCTGAAGACAAGAATAAGACTAAGCAAAAAGTGAGACATAGTTTAGCTTCGTGATGAAAGACACTTAGATTAAACTCACAAGGGTTCTTTGCCTTGTTCGACAAACAAGGTTCGATTCCAGATGAGTTGTCACTTCGTGATGGCTTGATGCAACAAGGACTAGTAAAGTGGGCTCCAAGAAAAAATGGATTTCCTAATAAGTTCTCTCAACTAGGTGTCACAAAGTTATCCACGAGCGGGTGATTTACCCAAAAAGTCGCAATGACTAGTTTGGGAGTATCTTAGCTTTTCCCCTTCAAGCACAGTGGGAAATAAATGCATCCATCGTGTACTTTTAATAGGGTCATGATAGGGAAAACTTGTAACTCTATCTCACAAGGAAAACTAATCAAGTGGGTAAGTGGAGCGCTTCCTGTTTCATCCATGAGGTTACACAATGCGGACTACTTTAGGGTTCCTGGAACCACCCCCATTGTTGTAGCTTAAGGCATTAAGCCAAAGGGGTTATGTTCCAGTTGAGTGGATAGGGATGTACCCTTTTCTAAAACCTACAATACAATGTTTTGAATATGGTGTGTTTTTTTATCTTGCTTAGCTTAATGTGGTTTCAAGTAGCACACCGTTTGGCAACTTGTAAGAACACATGTATTAGAAGGTTTGTGTTTTTTTTTTTATGCCTTTCTTCAAAAAAAAATGATAGGTCCCAGTAGACAAAAAGTGTTTAGTAATTTTCCAGTTCGTAGGTTGATGTTAAGAAAGAGAGTTTTTCACTTTGCTTTTGATTCCTAAGATCACCAAAAGGTGTGAAGGAAGAGCATACACAACGTGAAAAATTCCACTAAAATCACATGAAAGTTTTACTTCAACCTTTATAAAACAAGTGTTTTTTGAACAATTGATATGCATTTTGTATAAGTGTTTTTGATCTCCAAGATCACCTTGAGAGATGCAAGGAGAGAGCATACACACTTCTACAAAGCTATTTCTAAGCTAAGAATAAAACACTTTAACTATGCAAACTGAAACGTTAAGGAAAAATAATGTTTTTGAATTGTTAGTCTTAAAAACCTACAGTAATGGATCAGAAGAAAAGATTTTGTAGATCAAAAATTTTCAAATTTTAACACGACACTGCGCGCCTATATCGACACACTAGTGCTCCCCAACCGATGGATACATGCCCTACCTAATGCATACACCTGTAGTTAAAAATTAATGAAACCTAACACAATAAACAAAGATGCTCACAAAATGACAAAGACGTACCTATATTGACAGGACATTGTGTTCGATGTGTACGCGTCCAAGCTCCGAAATAGGAAATTGTGAAATTTTTTTACACATGTGACCATTTACACCTACGTAGCAGAGAGAGGCATATATGCATCCTAGATGACAGAGAGACACATGCGTGTCTCTGTAGGGAGAAAATTTGTAATTGATGAGGACCTCATGACATGTACGTGCTTGATCTGATGGGTATGCTAGGGTTCCGACGTGTACACACCCCTTGTTGGACACGTACGCGCACCCGTGAAAACCCGTAAAAAACTTAGATTTTCAAAATTTCAAGAGCAAATAGGTTAGTTGTTAGTCAAAGTGTCCTATTTCTATATCAAACCCACAAAATGTATATAAATGAAGGTCATTTATCTAGGGTTAGAAATAAAAATGAGGAAATAACAAGTGATTTGAGTAAAAACTTGAAAATGAGCTTTGAAAAACTGGAAGACACTCCATTAATGGAGGCTCCATTAATGGAGGGTGGACATAAGTGTCCCACTAGGCGTGCCAAATGTGTTCAATGAAAAGTTGCAAAATCCATAGATTTGGGGTAAGAATCTCTAAAGAAACCCTAAAGGCTTTTTGACAACCGATCAATGGACCATGTGATAAGAAATGAGCAATGTTTCCTTCTTCGCATACATTAATTTGAAATAAACATGCAAACTAAGCAAATGAAGTTGATCTCTATTCTTTGAAAGCTTGAAATAATGAACGTAAGAGGATCTAAGCATTCAGTTTATGTGTTAAGAGAAAGAGATCTCCCCATTAATGGCTTCAAGGCCAATGGATCTTCCCTTTTACTCCATGTTAATGCTATGAAATATAAGATTAAATGCTTTTAGCTCAAAAGGAAGAATATGAAATACAAACTAAAGCCTAAACAAATTGCTATAATCTATGCTAGGAAGAAGAGAGAATTATTAGGAAATGAGGGAGGGGATATAGCCCTATTTATAGTTTTGGTTTGGAAGAAAAGGGAGATTTGGGTGCATGTGGGACAAAGGCTAAATTCCAAAATCACTTTTAGCAAGTCAAAGTGTGATTTGACTATGTTTAAGGTATTTAACCTAGGTTAGACTAATTAATCTCTCTTAGAGAGTAATTAGGTTCTGGAAGGGTTACGATGGGCTTAACACAAAAGGACCCCCTCCACCGCCGATGCCTCATGACACCACGTGGCATCACCTGATTGGTTGCGGGCCGTGGGAAAATTTGCAAATTTTTCCCAAAATTTTTCAAGAGCGCTAAGTTAAAAGAAGATCCATCCCACCAGCTGACACCTCATGGTGCCACGTGGAAGCCTCTAATTGGCTGCGGGATGGTGGGAAAAATTTGAAAATTTTTCCAAATTTTTTTCCTAGGCTTTAAGGGAAAAATTTGGCCATGGGCTCGCAAAGGAATTTTTCCCAATTTTGATGCCAAGGAAGAAAAAATTTAGAAGGCCATAAATTTTGATAGAGACCACTTTTGGGAAAATAAGGACTTTCTAGAAATATATAGATGTCCTCTTTGCACAAAGATCATTAATTTTTATTCGATAAATATTAAGGGGTCAATTTTAAGAAAACGCCTTAAACGGATTTATAGTGCAAACTGGTAAATTTTAACTTGTGAGATTTATTCAATTTGATCTTCTTCCTCTCTCAACATGTCAAATAGACATGGAGATTTTTTCTTAGGAGGAATTAGGATAATTTTGTGAGGTATATCTATTTGATTGAATTCCAATTTGAAATTTACCATTTTGACAAGAAACAACAAAGGAAAACTTTGAACTCGATTTTTCCAGTTTTGAAGTATTTCCTTTAAGTGTCTTTGTCTAATTGGATTTGTTTAGGGCCTACTACTTCAATTTAATAATTTAATTTGTTATTTTATTGTTGCAGGTTCGAACTGTGCATTTTTTGTTTTGATAATTACCATTTTGATAATTGCCAGTTTGAAATTACAAAAAACAAGGATCAAATTTTAATGGTTCTATTTGCCACTTTCTTCTTCCAAGTATTTAGAATACATTCCAATTCCAATATAACACATTATTTGATTTAATCAAACCATTCAAAAGCCAAAATACAATTCTGATTTCCAGTCTTAACATTTTTCAAGGAGAATAGAGCATTATATTTTTCCCCACACGCATTTCTTCTTTTAAAGAGATTTCAAATACAATAGATGATCAATTTCAATACAAAATCCAGATAGAAAAAGGTAATGCAATCCTTCATTGATTCCAAAATGCAACATTACAACCTTTCTTCTTTTATTCCTTCCAAAACATATATTATATATAGGACAAAATAATACATTTTCTTCTCATGTGTTTCACTTTACCACTTTCCAAATAGGGATTTCATAGTGTATGCTAAACACATATTTCCAATGGAATAACAACATATGGACAAGACAAAACCACCTCCATTAATTTAAATGATTCTTACAACTTCCTTTCCATTTGGTTTCAAAATGCAACATACAAAAACACGTATCATTCTTTCACATTCTTTCCAAAATAGAATACAGAGTATAACTCTTTTACATTTCAAATTTCCACTTGCAATCAATACAACATCTTTCCATTACAATATTTACAACTACACCCACTTCAAGTGGGAAAGGTTACAATGAGATTTCATTTCACAAGGATAGTCAAAATGTCTTTTCTCAGCTCCAGGATAGCAACATGCATTCTTCATGTTCTTCCAATTTGATCACAACAGGAGTAGGGGAAAGGCAACGCTCTCCACCCAACCAAGATATCTAATGAAGAGAGAAGACATCCTTCTTCATTGGCCCCCGAGCCCTAACCACAATGCAATAAAATATGTGATCCAACTCATGGCAATAATAAAGCCTTCAGAAACATACAAGAAACATTTTCACAAAGAAACACAATCCCAAACAGAATGTAGTTTACAACTACATTAAAACATGAAAACAATACAAAGGCATCATCAAGCAACCCAAAGGAGCAATAAGTTATGGGGATGCTACTTATGCCTCCCAAAGGGGAAAATGGGTATCAACCCACCAAAATATATATATATATATATATATATATATATATATATATATATATATATATCAATATCATTTCAAAACCCTGTCATGCCCTAATGCCTCCCCCAAGTACCCCTTATTCCTCACATTTTCTTATGTCTCCCCAACCTCTTATGGCACCCCATAACAAGTAAATAAATTCAAGTTATTACTTTTAAGGTGGAACCCAAATCCCCACTCCCTCCACCCTTATACCTCCCAAAACCACTTGTGCCTCCCACAACATAACCCCATAGTCTTCTCCTACACCATTCCTAGGCCATCTACCCAACAACCCACAATATATACCAAAACATTCACATAAGAACATTTACATATATACAAGAAGAGCATTTCAAGATCCAAGCTCCTACCTCTCCATGATGGAGTTATTCCAAGTTCCAAAACAACAAGCTTTATCCTAATGCAAGCAATCCAAAATAGCCAAGCACAAGCATGCAACAATATTCCAAAATTCTCCAAGCAAGAGCTCCCAAAATAGAAGGAAAAATTCACCCAAAAAGAAGTTTCCAAAAGTGAATTAACCCAAAACAAGGCAAGAAATTTGAATTTTATAGAAGATGGAAGAGAAGAGGATGAGGTGGATCCATGTAGGATGCCACATCACACATCCAACCCAACCCCAAAATGCAACTTCATTGTTCAATGCTTAATAATTAAGTGGGTGAATAATATGATAGTCCACTTACACACTCAAATCCAACCCACACCCCAAAGGACTGAAATTAAATTAAGTAAAAAAGTGCAATTACAACATTCAACTTGACTTGTAAAATGCATTAAAAATGTCTAAATCTAACCCTTTAACCATTGGCAAGGTTGGTATGTAAATTTAAGAGGCATGGGACAAGTTTAACTTGTCCCACAAGCCTCCAAGGACAAATTCAAATTTCCAAGAAGGTGGAGTGTTTCACACTCAAAAGTTAACTTACACATCACTTACAAGGTCACTTACACATTACTTACACATTCTTACAACACTTTAAAACATGGCCAAAAACTCTATTAATTACATTCTTATGACATCTTTTAATTAATTAACTAAACAATATGATTACTCACAATATTTACACACCATTAAATAAATAATGAAAGGGTAAGTGCACCACAAAATAAACACATGCAAACATAACAAAAGGGACCAAAATAAAAGAAATACAAAAAACCCTTGGTCACAATAAAGGTGATCCCCCCCATGGGAATCCCTAACACACACAAACACACACAAAAATTACTAGTTGCCATGGTGACCTTGTTGAATTCATCTAGAATTCCAATGTGGTTAGTCTCCAATCCCCCAATGTTTGTTGTGACATTTTAACCGCAAAACAAAAATACCTCCTTCGGCCTCATGGCCATATCAGAACGTCCAAAATAATATATATATAATTAAAAATCCAAAATCATCTAGATATATGAATAAAAAAAACATCAAAAAAATATAATAATATCATTTATAGTTTTATCAACAACTATATCATCATCCAATAATTTTCCATTTCTAGGTCTACTCACAATATCCAAATATCACAAGTCCGAACAACATCCATGATATAACCATGTCCAACAGGATAACATCATCAAAATATAAAATGTCTCTAATAATCATCATGCATCATAACTAAATCAAGTCAACAATAATCCATGATCTAACATTTAACATCATACTATAATAAAGTCCATAATCATGTTCATAATATAATTAACAGTATCATGATTAGCATTAAAAAGGTGTCAAAGGGAAGTGGGCACTACATCCCCCTCCTCTTAGACTCAACTTCCTCCTAGAATTCACTAGAACAAATGTGGAAACTGAACTCGTAACAAAGTAGCATTCTCCCATGTAGCTGCAGTCTCATCATATCTATCCCACTACACCCAAACCTGATCAACCTCTCTACCTCGAATGCCTGTGGTCCTACGATCTAGGATGTGAATAGGCTCCACCATCACTTGCCTCTTATCTTGCACCGTAATGATGTTTAATCTAACACATGATAAGGATCTGTAATATATCTCCTAAGAACCGAAACATGAAACACATCGTGTACACGAGACAAGCTAGGTGGTAATGTTAGATTGTAGGCCAGGCCAAAGGGCCGATACGCCCAAGATCTCAAAATGACCCACGAATCTAGGAGCTAACTTAGAGCCTTTTCCATAATGGATAGGGCTCTTATGTGGCCTAACATGAAGTAACACCTTCATGGCCACATCAAAATCAAGCGGTCGATCCTATGTTGATTTGCGTACTTTCTTCATGTCCTATGCCTCCCGTAGTCTTTGTCCGATCAAAATCACATGCTACTCCATGTCTTACAACAAAGCTGGTCCAAGAGAAATCCCGTCCTCTCAAGATCTCCCACCTAAGAGGTGTCCTACACTCTCTACCATATAAACCCCGAAAAGAGCCATGCCTATAGAACTTTGAAAACTATTATTTTAGGCAAAGTCTACTAAGTAGAGGTACTCCTCCCACCTAGACTATTGATCCATCACATACATCTAGAGCATGTCCTCTAACATCTAATTCAGCCTCTCAGTCTATCCATCTATCTCAGGGTGATATGTTATGCTGAAATTAATCTTCGTCCCGAGGGCATGCTGCATGGTAGTCCAAAAATGTGAAGTGTACAAAGGATCATGGTCACTAATGATCTTCTCGCATGATCCGTGTAACCCGATGATCTTATCCAAATATACCCGTGTCACTACTCTAGCTATATAAGTGTTATTTACCAGATAAAAGTGATCCACTTTTGTCAATTTATCAACCATGACCATGATGGTGTTGTGGTGATATCTCGACATCAGTAAGCACAACAATGAAGTCCATGGAAATGGTGTCCCATTTCCACTGCATATAGCATGAATAAAGTGAAGGCTAACTAGATGCTGATGCTCGGCCTTCACTTTATGGTACTCTAAACATCATGACATGAATTGGGCCACATCTCTCTGAAGTCCTCTCCAATGATATAATTGTCTCAAGGTGGCATGCATCTTCTTCGCCCTAGGATGGGCTGAATAGTGTGCGTGATCTGCCTCTACCAAGATGTCCTGCCTCAAGCCTCCATCTCTAGGAACATAAATCTAGCCTCTGTTCTTGAGAATACCATCTACCTCTAAATAAAAACCATCAAACTTACCTTCAAGAGGTCTCGAGACTCGATCTCTACTCAAAGTGTAATGTAGAAGCTATTAAGAAGAAGCTGCTAAAAAATCCTACTCCTTAAATCGATGCTCACTAAGGTGGCCATATCCACATGTCTCTATCTATTGAGAGTGTCCACCACCACATTCTCCTTCCCTTTCACATGCTCTATCTCCATAACATACTCACAAAGAAACTCCATCCAATGCCGCTGATGAGCATTGATATTGGGCTGCGTGAAGAGGTGACAAAGACTTAGGTGATTTGTCCTGAGTTTGAATCTCTGACCAAGTAGAAAATTCCTCCATTGAACCAAATCATGCACAACTTTTACAAGGCCAAGATCATGAGCTGGGTAATTAATCTCATAATCTTTGAGTTTGTGAGACTCAAAATCCACTACTCTACCCTCCCCGCTTCAACACACCTCCAATCCTTGCTAAAGAAGCATATGTACAAATACAAAACTCACCCCGTGGATCTAGAATCACAAGAATAGGTGTTATAGTGAGGCATTCCTTCAGTGTACTAAAGGCCTACTCACACCTATCTGACTAAACAAACTTCTTCTCTTTCCTCTGTAGGGAAGTGATGGGGTGTGCAATCCGAGAGAAGTCCTGAACAAATAGCTGGTAGTAACCTACTAATCCCATGAAGCTACAAACCTCAATCACGGTGAGTGGGTGTTGGATAATCCGTAATAGCTATAATCTTGGAAGGGTCAATGGTGATACCTTCCCCAGAAATGATATGTCCCAAATACTGCACCTCCGTCTGAAAGAATGCACACTTCTCCAAGTTCCTGAAAAGTTGCTGCTCTCGAAGACACTGAAGAACCTGGTGAAGGTGCCCCTCATGCTCCTCATGCATACGTGAGTAAATCAAAATTTCATCAAGGAAGATGAGCACAAATCAATATAAGAATGTCCTAAATACCCCATTCATCAAACTCATAAATATTGCGGGGGCATTAGTCATACCAAAAGAAACCACTGTGAACTCATAAAGTGGCCATATCTCGTATGGAAGGCAGTCTTATTAATGTTTGCCTCCAAAATCCTAACTGATGGTAGCTTGACTTAAGATAAATCTTAGAGAAAACCATGTCTCCTTTCATCTGATCAAACAAATCATCAATGCATGGAAGGGGATAACGATTCTTAATCGTTACCTTATTCAACTGGTGGTAATCAATACACAACCACAAGGATCCATCCTTCTTCTTCACAAAAATCACCGGTGTGCCCCAAGGGGATACACTAGGATAGATAAGGCCTTTCTCCAAAAGGCCCTCAAGCTATAACTTGAGTTCACAGAGCTTGGGTGTGGTCATTCGATAAGGTGCTCGTGAGATAGGCTCTGCTCTTAGAATAAGGTCTATATAAACATTAATCTCACGTGGGGGTGGTAACCCCTGTAGCTCCCAGAAAGACATCTACAAACTCTCTTAAAATGGGGTGATCATCTAGCGATGGTCCACTAGACCCATCCTCTGATATGTCACTGACTGTAACAGCATACATCTAGCAACCTTGTCATACACACCGCTTAAGTTGCATAACAGAGATGGTATGAATAGAAATAGGTCTCCTAACCCTTGAAATCACCGACTCAACTCCCAAATCATCTACACAAGATATAATCTTGTGGTAACAATCCACTCTAGCCTTGTGTGTAGACAACCAATCCATACCCAAGATGACTCCATATGAGCCCAAAGGAAGGATACAGAGATCCGAGGTAGTGGTGAAAGGTCCCAAATCCACCACACACTCCTTAACTAAGGAGTCTATAGAGATCTTGGCTCCAGAAGCCATCTCAACATCCCAACTATGACCCTACCTAATTGCCACCAGCCTGCATTGCTCTACTAAAGATGGTGTAATGAAAGAATCAAAGAACCAGAATCAAACAAGATGGAGGTAGGAATACCACCAATGCTACTTGTGGTCTCAATAACTGTACTCTAATGCTCTACCTGGTGGTTCTCGACTACTGCATACATCCTATGACTGTGCCCCATATCACCAATAGTAGGCTCTAAGATCTATGTCTTACCCTTGTTATTAGGGTTTTGTGGCAATCTCTCCAAAAATGTCTAGTAACACCACAACAAAACAACTACCTGATCCTCTCCCTTGTGTAGTAGGTCCAGTTGATACTCTAGAGGTCTATGGTGTGGATCTAATGATCCAAATTGTGATCTACTGAGGTCTCTGCTAGTGATCTCCTACTGAGTGAGCTCTCTGGGCACCCTGTGTCTTGATGGGACCCCTAGGAGGAGGCCCCATACTCCGACCTCTCTGTGCATCAAATCTCTATGGAGGTCTATAAGGTGGGTGGGATTGCTACTACTTCTGATGTGGTCTAAAAGATGACTGTGTTGAACCCTTTCCACCATGTGGAAGGGGTACTAAATCCCTCGATCTATTTTCCGCATTGTGTTGTATGTGGCTTCGAACTCGGTCTCTAGCCTGCTAGGTCTTTCCCCATGTCTCCTCTATTATATAGGCCTTCTCAATGGCCTCAGCTAATGTCTCGTGGTTAATGGATCTACACTACACCTCCAATGTCTAGGTTCGGCCCTAGATGAACCCGTGGATTTGCACCTTCTCATCCCGTGTGTAACCAACATACTGGAGTAGATCCAAGAATCTACTCTCATACTCAGCCACTGTAAGAGATGCCATGAGAGGTCATGGAACTCATCTATCCATTGTTGTATGAACCTTTGTGACAAATATCTATTCCAGAAATTCTCCTCAAAGAGCTCCTAGGTAATTGTCTCAGAATCAACATGGAGCTTCTGCTCCTCTATGCTCCACTAGACACCAGCTCCATCCCTTAGTAGATGGATCGCAACATGAGCTTTCATGTTGCTAGAATAAGGACAGAGCTTGAAGCATCCACTCAAGCTCACCAACCAGGCCTCTGCTAAAATCCACCTATGTCACCAAAATAATGTGATGGTTGAAGCTTCA
Source organism: Taxus wallichiana var. yunnanensis (assembly GCA_018340775.1). Taxonomy (NCBI): domain Eukaryota; kingdom Viridiplantae; phylum Streptophyta; class Pinopsida; order Cupressales; family Taxaceae; genus Taxus; species Taxus wallichiana. Next base: position 693,268,829 of record CM031239.1, read on the forward strand.
AGATCTCCCTGATGTGATCTACAGTTGTGGTCTGACGGCCTCTAGGTCTCTCTGCATGCTCATCCCTAAGCCTAGGACTCTGAGACCTCTCTCTATGTCCTAAAACTCAGTCACCCTGTCCCCTCTATGGTGAATCTACCTGGATGACTCGTATGGTAGTTCTCTCCTCCATGCTCTCTCCTGGTCGAGGAGATAAATGACCCTCAATGGAAGGGACTCTATCATGTCTGGCTGCATGTCCTCATACTGATCCTCCACGTAGAGCAGCATTAACATCCTAAAGAGTCTACAAAATATAGGGTAGGATGGCTACTACAGCATGATTTGGTGGTGGTAATTTTGGGTCTATGTGAAATAACTCTTTTCCTGTCTGTGCTTCCTACACAGACCAAGGTGAAAGTTAGTTCATGTTTCTAAGTTTTATTCAATTTCAATGTTTACAAAAATATGTAATTTCTAACTAAGTTAGTTTCTAGATTTAAAAGTGTGATAGGTTTAAGTTTCATGTCTCAATTTTTCTATTGTGCCCAATGGTCCAAGATTTGGACCACTTCTCGATACCAAGTGTAACGCCCACTAAAACAACCCACTTGAGACCCAAGAAACAACCTAGGATTAGTTAGGAAAATTATGGAATAAATTTTTTTGTTTAAAAGAGTCTACAACCAAGTTACAAGGCAAACAACTATCACTAACAAGTTCCAAAAAAATTCTAATCCATTAGAAAATAATTTTCTTTTATTAACAATTATTAGAGGTCATAAGGTCCAAAATTTAGGGTTAGAAGGTTTAATTAGGTTCAGAGGGTAATTCCTCACCATACCCACTCTCTAATAGGATTAAAGTTTCAAATTGATTTTTTCTCACACTTAATGCATTAAAAAATTCCCTAAATCATTCCCATTGGATAGGAAATTTCCTCACCTTTCCATTGATATAAATAATTCCTCCTAACTCCTCATATTTCTCAAGTTATGGGCCAACGGGCCTTGGGGTGAAAATTTTCCCCAAGAGCGGGCCTGTAGGCCCAAGGGTGAAAATTTGCCCAAAGGGTGGGTTGGCAGGCCGTGGGGAGACTTTGGAACATTTCGACATGGGGTGAAAAAATAACTTTACACCTACACACCCACGGGTCCGCAAGTCCACAAGGGACACGTGGCGCTTCTCAAGCTAGCGTGGGGAGAGTGGGGTGGTGGGAGACGTTTGGGAGGAAATTCCCATGTAGGGAAAAAGCCAACATTGCACCCACAAGTCCACAAGCCATAAGGGACACGTGGCATCACCTAAGCCAATACATGAAAAGTGGGGTGGCAGGAGATAATTGCTTAACGCCCCAAAGGGCTAAGAGGATAACAAGGACTCGTGCCTCCGCCGACACCTCACGATGCCATGTGGCAACTTCAGATTGGGCCGCGAGTCGCGAGGTTGGCAGAGGAAAACATGGAAAATTTTCCAAAAATTTTCTGAAACACAAAAAGTAAAAGGGACCTGATCCACCGCCGATGCCTCGTGACGCCAGGTGGCATCACCTTTTTGGTTGTGTGTCGGTAGGGGAAAATTTGAAAATTTTTCCCAAAATTTTCCGGGAGTGCTAAGTTAAAAGGAGATCCATCCCACTCGCTAACACCTCATGGTGCCACATGGCAGCCTTTGATTGGTTGTGGGGTGGTGGGGAAAATTTGGAAAATTTTCCCAAAATTTTTTCCTAGGCTCTAAGGGAAAAATTTCGGTCGTGGCCCACCAAAGGAATTTTTCTGAATTTTTTACACCAAGGAAGATAAACTTCAGAAGGCCATAAATTTTGATAGAGTGATCCATTTTGGGAAAATGAGGACTTTCTGGAAATCTATAGACATCCTCCTTATACAAAGATCATTAATTTTTATTTTGATAAAGTTTAAGGGGTCAATTTTAAGAAAACGTCTTGCAGGATTTTACATTGCAAACTAGTAAATTTTAACTTGTGAGATTTATTCAATTTGATCTTCTTCCTCTCTCAACATGTCAAATAGACATGGAGAGTTGTTCTTAGGAGGAATTAGGATAATTTTGTGAGGTAGATCTGTTTGATTGAATTCTAATTCGAAATTTACCATTTTGACAGCAAAACGACTATGAAAACTTTGAACTCGGTTTTGCAAGTTTTGAAGTATTTCCTTTAAGTGTCTTTGTCTAATTGAATTTGTTTAGGGCCTACTACTTCAATTTAATCATTTAATTTTTATTTTATTGTTGTAGGTTCAAACTGTGCATTTTTGTTTGATAATTACTAGTTTGAAATTACAAAAAATAGGGATCAAATTTTAATGGTTCTATTTGCCACTTTCTTCTTCCAAGTATTTAGAATATGTTCCAATTCCAATCTAACACATTAGTTGATTTAATCAAACCATTATACATCCAAACTACAATTTGATTTCCATTATTAACATTTTTTGAGAACAAAGCATTATATTTTTCCTCAAACGCATTTCTTCTTATCAATAGAGATTTCAAATACAATAGATTATCAATTTCAATACAACAATCCAGATTGAAAAAGGTAATGCAATCCTTCATTGATTCCAAAATGCAACATTACAACCTTTCTTCTTTTATTCCTTCCAAAACATATATTATATATAGAACAAAATAATACATTTTCTTTTCACGTGTTTCACTTTACCATGTGTTTCACTTTACCACTTCTAAAACATATATAGTTTATGCTAAACAAAGATTTCCAAGGGAATAACAACATATGGACAAGACAAAACCACCTCCATTAATTTAAATGATTCTTACAACTTCCTTTCCATTTGGTTTCAAAATGCAACATACAAAAAAATGTATCATTCTTTCACATTCTTTTCAAAATAGAAAACAGAGTATAACTCTTTTACATTTCCAATTTCCACTTGTAATCAGTACAACATCCTTCCATTACAATATTTACAACTTCACCCACTTCAACCTGGGAAAGGTTACAATGAGATTTCATTTCACAAGGGATAGTTGAACTGTCTTTTCTCACTCTAAGATAGCAACATGCATTCCTCATGTTCTTCCAGTTTGATCACAATAGGAGTAGGCGAAAGACAATGCTCTCCACCCAACCAAGACATCCAATGAAGAGGAGAAGACATCCTTCTTCATTTTCCCCGATCCACAACCACAATGCACTAAAAGATGTGATCCAACTCATGGAAACAATAGGATTCCGAAAAATACAAGCAACATTTTCACAAAGAAACACAGTCCCAAATAGAATGTAGTTTACAACTACATTAAAACATGACAAACAATACAAAGGCTTCATCAAACAAGCCAAAGGAGCAAGAAGCTATGGGGGATGTTGCTTATGCCTCCCAAAGGGGAAAATGGGTATCACCACCTGAGAACAACCCACCAAATATATATATATATATATATATATATATATATATATATATATATATATATATGATATATATATATATATATATATACCCTGTCATTTTGTCATGTCCTTATGCCTCCCCAAGTACCCATTATTCCTCACATTTTCTTATGTCTCCCCAACCTCTTATGGCACCCCATAATGAATAAAGAAATGCAAGCTATTTCTTTGTAAGGTGGAACCCAAATCCCCACTCCCTCCACCCTTATACCTCCCAAAACCAGTTGTGCCTCCCAAAAGCTAACCCCATAGTCTTCTCCTACACTATTCCTAGGCCATCTACCCAACAACCCACAATATATACCAAAACATTCACACAAGAACATATACATAAATACAAGAAGAGCATTTACAGAGCCAAGCTCCTACCTCTCCATGATGGAGTTGTTTCCAAGTTCTAAAACAACAAGCTTTATACCAATGCAAGCAATCGAAAACAACCAAGCACAAACATGCAACAATCTTCCAAAAATTCTCAAGCAAGAGCTCCCAAAACAGCAAGAAAATTTGCCCAAAAAGAAGTCTTCAAAAGTAAAGCAACCCAAAACAAGGTAAGAAATTTGAATTTTATAGAAGAGGAAAGAGAAGAGAATGAGGTGGATCCATGTAGGATGCCACATCACACATCCTCAATCCCAACCCCCAAATTTCAACTTCATTCTCTAATTCTTAATAATTAAGTGGGTGAATAATATGATAGTCTACTTACACACTCAAATCCAACCTAAATCCCAAATGACTGAAATTAAATTAAGTAAGAAAAGTGCAATTACAACATTCAACTTGACTTGTAAAAATGCATTAAAAATGTCTAAATCTAACCCTCCAACCATAGGCAAGGTTGGTATGTAAATTTAAGAGGCATGGGACAAGTTTAACTTGTCCCACAAGCCTCCAAAATCAGCCTCCAAGGAAAAATTCGAATTTCTAAGAAGGTGGAGTGTTTCACACTCAAAATTTAACTTACACATCACTTACAAGGTCACTTACACATTACTTACACATTCTTACAACACTTTAAAACATGGCCAACAACTCTATTAATTACATTCTTATGACATCTTTTAATTAATTAACTAAACAATATGATTACTCACAATATTTACACACCATTAAATAAATAATGAAAGGGTAAGTGCACCACAAAATAAACACATGCAAACATAACAAAAGGGACCAAAATAAAAGAAATACATAAAACCCCTTGGTAAAAATAAAGGTGATCCCCCCCATGGTAATTCCTAACATGCACAAACACACACAACAATTACTAGTTGCCATGGTGACCTTGTTGAATTCATCGATAATTCCAATGTGGTTGGTCTCTAATCCCCCAATGTTTGTTGTGATATTTTAACTGCAAAAAACAAATACCTCCTTCAACGACGTTGTGGCCATATCGAATGTCCAAAATAATATAAATATAATTAAAAATCCAAAATCATCTAGATATATGAATCACAACAACATCAAAACAATCTAACAATATCATTTATAGTTTTATCAACAACTAAATCATCATCCAATAATTTTCTGTTTCTTGGTCTACTCACAATATCCAAAATCACAAGTCCGAACAACATCCATGATATAAACATGTCCATTAGTATAACATCATCAACATATGAAATCTATCTAATAATCATCATGCATCATAACTGAATCAAGTCAATAATAGTCCAAGATCTAACATTTAACATCATACTATAATAAAATATATAATCATGTTCATAATATAATCAACAATATCATGATTAGTATAAAAAAGGTGTCAAAGGGAAGTGGGTACTACATGTCCACTAACTTAATGTGTTCTAAGAATTCTTCATTGATTTTCATCCAAGTCATTTTTGTGTGACTTTTCCATTCCTTGATAGTAGATACTAAGTGTAACATAATATTCATTCGCCTCATGTGGATCAAGAGAGATCTTATCTAAATGCTCACAGTGTTCAAGAAAGCAGTGGGGAGCCCATTTTCTATAACAGAGGAGAAATAGGGTAAAATGAGGAGAGATCCCACAACACATTTGGAATTTCTTATTCCATGGTAACTTCCATGTAAAAATGATGGAGGAAAAATGCACGTGATTATTTGATCAGTGAGTGGAGTCGGTTGTAGCCATTACAATGTCCATGGATATGAGAGGAAAAACCAGAGAAGCATCGCAAGAGGTGGAGATGAAGTAAATTTTGGGTCCGAAAGTGGTTCAAAGACCTTAGGAGAGTGCTCTGAGGGGTTCGAAGGGTTAAGAGCCGTAAGAGAATATGAGGGAGACACAAGAGAAAAATAATGAGGGGAGACCACCATACCGCTCTGGCTAATGATCATGATGTCCAAATCAAATTCGGAAGGGAAATAAAGGTGATGATGACACCAATGAAAATAGAGAGTTGGTTACGAAGAGGAGTGGGGACATGACACTCGCTTTCCTTCGTTAGAGGGTAAGAGAGATATTTCTTTTGGGAAGATGCCATTTTAAAGAGAAAATACAAAAGGCCTTGGTGTAGGAAAGGACATTCATCTTCTCGAATCCAAAGTTAAAGGGACTTCTCAAGTGATTGAAACAAAATATGTAAAATTTATCTTCGATCATGTTGAATATGCACAAGAAGAGAAATTTGATGTCCATAGATCACTTTGTAGTATCGCTCCAGCGTGAAGTACCTCCTCAATTTCTCAGCAACCCTATCCCAAGGTTGTTCAAGCAGTCCCGCTCATATCCCGAGTGATACATTCTCATTTTTTCATTAGGACACAAGAACTCATCCATCTCCTCTTGAAATGAGTGTTTAAAATAAATGTCTCCCTTTATGAGGAGACCCGTGATATCTCGCAATGGATTCTCTGGCGAAATAAAATTGTCTTACCCACTTTGACTATTCCTTTCTTCTAGGTTGCTAGCACACTAATGGTCACTTAGACAGAGTGACTAGATAGTCTTTATATAAACATTGTAACACCACCACCATGAAAAATATTCCATACTATTGGGTTGGCCTTGACATCTTCATAGGAAGAAGGAAAATGTGTTTGATGGTGTCACCCATAGTGAACATGGCTATTCTGACAGTTATTTCCAAAGGCTTGATATAGATTATTATTAAATAGATATTTTGAGCACCTTCATTCCAAAATTCAACACATGTCTCCAAAATTTCTAATTGAAATCTTTCCTAATTATTAATAATCAGTAATTTGTGTCATCTAGCACACAAATTCAATCTATTAATGCGATAAATGCCCAAAAACCCACAAATTTCATATCCTCTCCACCCCCAAAAGAGGTTACATAACCTAACAAATTTTATTTTAATCTTAGTTAATGTTTAGGAAACCACAACATTAATTAGTTAATGTTCTTACAATTACTACATTTAGTGGAAGTTGAAGGTTTTAATTTTAGCGATGTTAGATGTATTTAGTTAATATATATTATAAAGGAAGAATCTACAAACAAAATGGAGCAAGGTGAAATAACTAACATTATTAAACATGATTTCATATTGTATAGATTATCAGACAACAAATCATAAAGCAATATCTTATTATAATTTCTTTATTGACACATCTATTTGTTACATTTAGGTTCTCCAAGGTTTTTCATTCTACACATGGAAATGAAGAGGGTAAGCACAAATATGTTATAGGGAGCACAAGAAACACTTTTGATGGGAATTTGTTTTTGCAAGATTTGGTGAGGTTATTTCAAAAAAATAATGTTTGACTAGAACGAGACAGGATGTTGTTGTTTTATGAAAAAATGCATTCCCACAAGTCCTCTTACACGTATAATTACATCTAAAATTGCATTTACAATTACAGTACATGACAAGAATAATATGCTTTTTCATCTTTTAACTAGCCTCGTGGATGATAAAATTTATTCTTTTATTGAACGCTTATATGAATTCTAACTGGTCTAGGTATATATATTAACTTGAATCAAAATTGTTTTGTTATAGGTATAGTAGGAAGTTGGTTGTTTATATTATGTCAAACTTAGTGGTCACTTTCATTTGACAAGTTACTTAATGATATTTTTAACTTTTCATCCACTAGGTTATGACAAAACATAATATTTAGATCTTCGTGGTCTCTAGGTTTTGAAAAATGAAAGTGAGATATTATTTTTATTTTACTGGTCACTAGGATTTTTAGGCCCCTAAAATATTGGCAAAGTACAAGAAGGCACATGGGCGTGCAAGGCCTAGTCAAGAAAGGGAGGGAAAGGAGAAAGTGCATAGGAAAGGGTTCTATTAGGGTTTAACAGAGCAAGTGGTGCACGTGCGAGATAGAACAAAGGTTTCAAGACTTAGCCATATTTGACACATTAGGAAGAGCACAAAAAAAGTGTTATCTGACTGCTTATGCGAAATAGATAAGGTGTCGGTCTGGGCAACAAGGTTGGCCTAAGAAGGAATATACCCTATGATGGAAGTTTCTAGAAGACCATCATTGTAAAGAGTAGAGATATTAGACCTGAAGAAGCATGCTCCCATGAAGGACCACCTTGGACACTTGGCAATAGATCTATAACTCCCACGAAGGCTTGATGATGTCGAGAAGGGCTATAAATACAAGCACTCGCCGAGCAAAGAAGGAGGATAGGAAGAGAGAAGCAGAAGAAGGTAAAGCCATGTAGGAATACTGTGAGAGCTCCATAAGTTGGGTAGGGATCTATAGGAAAAGGATGTAATAAGGGGTTGGGGTTGTAATTTTATCTTGATAATTGATGGGTGTAAATCCAGCTATGATGTATGACTTGCCTCATGACAAGCTTTGATAGTTTGTAATGAATCTAATGAATATAATAAGGTTACCAAACTTGATGAATATGGTTATTAATGTTTCTGATCCATGTTTATAGCTTACAATTCTGATTCATGAATTTTTATGGAATGAATATAACTCATTATGCATTTCCTTTCTGTTTTGGTTCCTCTCTATAATCTGTTAAGTACTATTTGGTCTAGGATGACTGCATTTTTCTAGATGCCATTCGAGTTCTATGATAAGTGTATGTATCGTTCCCACTCACTCTTTTTAAGCTCCTATCATAGATGATGTTTCCCACTTAACTCACATAAAAGAGAGACTCGGCCCCGCATGTGCCTTGGGTGAGCACCCAACACCCACTAGGTGATAGGCCAACATGCATGGGATTCCCTTGTTCTTAGTGGGTGTAAAAATGACTACATATTGGTTCCATTGTCGGTACTCTTTTGAAGTTGTAGTGGGAAATAACATACATCATGATTTTTGTAATGAGTGATGATAGAATGCCTAACTCTAGAATGTATTGAATCATGGTTTAAGAGCACGGAGGAAGAATTTACTTAGAGATTCAACATTGGGCCTAAGTTTGATGCATGTAGATGGGTAGAAGATAACCTCTACCATGAGTTGTATGAAACTTTCTTTTGTTTCTTCCCAATAGATCTATATGAATGGCTCTCAAAGCATATGCATCCAAATCAAGTTGGTATTATATATTGCACATGTAGACCCAAGAAGAGTACAAGAGGCTGCAAGATGTAGATCTGACGTGGACTCATGTTATAGATCATTAGTGGAAAGGAGTATTGGCTAGCTACACTCTAGAATATTCTATTTATACATATTCTTGTCCGTAAGTCACCGAGTTCAATTTTTTTTTATATCCCAGAGGATAATTTCTACATGTTATTCCTTTGATAATGAAGATCTTGATTGTTACCTTGAGTTTAGAGGCACTTTTTATGGTCGGCTAAACTTCTCGAGAGATAGGCGAGGAAGCTAGGGTAGAGGAAGATGGTAAATATTGTGGATCGAGAAAGAAAGAGAGGAAAGATGACTCAAGTATAGTGAAGTGTGTGAAAGGGAGATTGTTAGACAATGCAAGTTCAAGTGTGATGGATCTATGGAGCCAAACATTACAAGAAGTAGTTGAGGTTAATGCAGGGGACGTGGAACTTGAGCAAGTCTCATCGCCCCATCTTGTCAATCGCGGGAGAGAGATACCTTCACTTCTAATGAAATTTCATCGTGTGGAGAAATAAGAGTCATTGCATGCATCCGAAACCACGTAGTGACCAAACCTTGGTGCTTAGTTTTCCATATCAATGGAGAATTATTGTTAACCCAGCTTGTTATTGGTGGAAGTGATTGATCTACACCCAAGAGATAAAATTTCTCATTTAGATCTTCTATGGATGCACACTCTATTCGAGTGTTTGGAGGAATTTTTGGACAAGGTGAAAATACACAAGGCTTGGGCAACGTGTCATGAAGTGGCACGGGGCATACATCTGGTAGTGGAATGATCTCATAGACCATTAGCACATAGTTAAACGGGATGATGGAGACACTAGAACTACCACTTCAGCCCATTATTGGCCGCGAAGGTTCTAGAGGTGGAACTGGTGGATTGGGAGGCACAGGACCTAGTGGATCCAATGGATCTAGTGGAGGAAACACTAGAGGAAACCAAGGATCTAGACTAAGAGGATAAGGGCCTCAGCCACCTCCTCAAGTAATCTTTGAAATATTTTTACACTTGCCAGACTACTAGGGCATAGAGGATGTTGTAGAGCATGTTCATAAGTGTGAGTTGTTATGGCGGGTGAAGGGGATCAAACCCCGAATGAAATGCTAGTCAATTTGCAACGACGTTGCAAGGGTGCATAGCTGGTATAGGAAGTATGACCCCATTAGATGGTGGTAGATTACACTACGTTGAAAAACACATTCCTAGAAGAATTCCAAATCCTTGAGTTTAAACAAGAGCATCAATGCCCTAAAGGAGATTCAACAGGGAATGAAGGAGAGTGTGTGGGAGTATGACACATGGTTTAAAACTCTCCTGTCAAAATTTTCATATGACATTCACCCTTCATAGCATGCTCAATGGTTTTTTGGAGGGTTGATAACACCATTTAGAAGAGAATTATCTCATAAGACTTTCATAGACCCATGTGAGGCGCTAGAAGATGCTCTACATGCTAAAGCTAACAGAAGCATTGATACTGGTGTTAGTCCATTTCTAGAGGCTCAAATCACTACTATGGCTAAGTAGCTAGAAACATTATCTAAAAACTTAGCCCATGAGACTCACTGTGGAATGTGGTGTATGGATTATGAAGTAGAGGGGAATCCCAAGGATAGCTACCCCCAAAAGGCGAAGACGCACATGTAGAGCAAAGAGATTGTGATATTTTTCATGGGGACCATGATGCGAGTAGATGTCCCTTATTGTAGTGCATAATTCGGAAGAATGTATCTTGCTACTATAATATTTGCACCTCTACAACCCAAGATACTAAGGATTTTAGGCTTACTGACAATATCTATGAAGCCATTCATCATGGTGTGTGCTAGACTAGCCTTGACAGTAGTTCCAAGGAAGATGACTGTCATTACGAAGGACACACAGATTTAATATGTGCATGGAAGAAGTTCTTGCAGGAGAATTTAAAGGTCATGGAAACTACAGAGGAGGCAAAAGTGAGTTCCTTTGGGGAACATGTTATAATTTTGGATCTATAGAAAATTATAAACGTGAATGTCCTAATCTATTATAATGATCGTGGTGCAAAAGAAGCAAAAATATGAAGAGTTTCTAGAACTCTACGAGCATATGAACTAGTAGCACCGAAAGGATAAGGGTGCTGCTATGGTGAGCGTAAAAAGAGCCAATTCACAATGGATTCCAGGAGTAGTGTGTGAGTTATAGCTAGAACCGTGATCGGTGACAACGCAGATAGAGGCCACATGCACCAAGGATATGCCTAGACCAAGGACATTAGTTTCCATAGAGGAGGTGCCACATGGAAAGTACCCAAACCCTACCCATCAGAAAGAAGTATACCAAGAGACTATGGATGTGATTCAGAGTTTACAAGGGGAGATATAGTGTCTCAAGGAGCAATCGAGGTAGGTGGGGTAGTAGAAGGATAACGAGGTTCCAAGAAGTGACCTGGATGAGGTCAAAGAAGTATGTAAAATGATAAGGCAAGAGAATATTATTCCCTTTCTGGGAGAATGGCTAAGGGAGAAGGTACCACACACTAGAATAGAGAGTGAGAGATAGGTTTTACATGAAAAATTTCTCCACGTAGCCTCGAATATGAAAAAGAGATTACTTTGATTGTAGTTGTTAATGGATGGCTCTGAGAAATATCCTCATCGACACAGGAGTAGAAGTGAATGTTCTTACCTTAGATGCTTGGCATCAGATGGGAAGGCTCTGTGTTGCAACCATCTTCAAATTTGTTATATATGGAAAAAAAACTAAGGCAATGCCCATTAGAGTATTAAAGGATGCAGTGATAACCATTCAGGGGGCCAAGTTTACTGGAGACTTTGAAGTCTTGGTGCTCGCCGAGGCAAAAAAATTTCTAGCATTGCTTGGGCACCCATGGTGTTACAAGAATAATGCTGACATAAGGTTTAACAAAGGATATATCAGTTTTGAAAACAAGGAAGAATGGGTGGTCATACCTTTGACATATGGGAAGTTAGCACCCTACACAGAGCCATTGGGAAAATAAGTCCTTGATCGAATCTACGTGCACTCCATCAAGGATCTTGAGATAATTCACCCTATAGAAGGAGTTATCCAATTTGAGGATTCCCAGTCTGTGAGTGATACCACAAGCATGGCATGTGACAATTGGGCACACATGACCTATGAGTTAATCAGATGACATTTAAGAGGATTAAGAACTAGGGTGAAAAAGGCATGTATAGTCGACACCTATGAGGAAGAAAACTACCAAGTTACTCAGGAGGGGATAATCCAGAAGATTTCTTGTGAGAAATGGAGGCCCATTGGAGAAGTGAGAAGGAAAGGAGGAAAATTTTTAACTACATCCTACTCAGAACTATTGCGCATTGGTGGGTGACACATCGGGAGAACCTCTTGGAATGGTGCAAGGTGATAATTTCCTTCTCTATAAGGTTTTGTAGGAGAAACACGCCCACGGCTATAAAATACTACTATGGTAAAGAGACCACTTCCTTCCACATCCAAGCATGTGAGACATCCGGATGGGAAGCATGAAACATTACCACCTTCATTATGGGTTTACAAGTTGTACTCCACCTTGCAAGGTCAGTACGTGTGTGTGGTATATCCACTCGAGAGATGCATCTGTGAACATGAATCCAAGCACTGACTGCTAATATTTCACCGGGAACTCCTCGTGTTATGATTATTTTAGTAATGCAAAACTTTTGGTTTGGTGGTAGTAATCTGGGAACACAACAACAAATATAACACAAGAATACCATAGACTATGAAAAAAATGAATGATGAAAAATCTGAAATATAATCGTAAAATATATTATTAACATGGAAATAATACAATCTCACCCATGAATTACTCCAACTGTTACCAACTCCACTTGATTCCAATAATAGTTATGGAAGAAACTTCACAATTACTCCTCTTGATGACTTCCTTAACACACCTTCATAAAGAATCCTTTATTCATAAAATAATTATTACAACTTTGCTCTATGATAAATGAGAGGGGATGGCCTCTCCATTTATAGGAATTCAGGCCTATGCACTCTATCTCTAAAATAGGATAGGAAATCTCTTCCGGCCAATCGTATTCCATTCCTAAACTCTTTCCTCTACATGTAGGTTTATCTTCTAAGATAAGATAAACCTTATCATCTCACATGGGTTCCACCTTTTAGACTTTTCTACAAATAAAATACACAAAATATTTATGACATCACTCCTTGTCCTTATTACAAATATAATATTTCTAATTCCTAATCATGTAGACCTTACTTCTCTACTTACCCTAGCTTTGACATTTTAACATTACCGGACCACTTACAACAAATATTTATTTTTTACCACAACATTGCTATTGTACTTTGTGCATCGTACTCTACTTTATTGGTGGCACCATACTAACGACACTGTTATCTTCTATTAGATGCCACTACTAATTATACTTAACAAAATCCTATTCCTAATACATACATTAATAAAATAGAAATTACGGAGGAAAATTTTAATGTCGACATTTTCCCCCTTCCTAGCTTGTACTCCATCCTCGGAGTAGACTCTTATGTACATTTTGAAGCCAGTGCCTAGAAAATATTTAACTTGTCATGGTTGACCCATTTTGTAATGGGAGTACCATCCAATTCTTCTAGTCAATATGTACCATTTTCATGCACAACTGCTATTTTGTAGGGCCCCATCCATTTGGGAAGAAATTTTCTCTGCCTTCTTTTTTGTATATGGAATCATAGACTAGAACCAAGTCATTCACATGAAATGGAGACCAATGGATCTTTTGATCAAAGTATTCCTTCTGCTTCATTTTATTCTTATAGCTTGTATTCTTCACTATTTCCCTCATTTCCTCTAGAAAATGAAGATGCACCAACCTTTCTTTTATCTTGAATCACTTTCATCCATCCTTTCATTTGTCATAACTCTCACAAAGTGGCAATATCAAACTCAATAAGAAGAACTAGATTAATGTCATAAGCAACCGAAATGGGGAGTATCCTGTTGCTGAATTTGATGTTGCCCTTTATGCCCGCAATGCCGCATGAATTGTTTTATCCCACTTATGTACCTGTAAGGCTACATCTTTTGCTAGAATTTGACATAACACAAAATTTGTTCATTCCACCTGTCCATTTATGCTTGGCTTGTATGTTGTTGCCTTCCTGTGCTTAATAGAAAACTTGTTGACTAGGGATTCTACCACCTCATTAATGAAGTGGATTCCTTGATCTGTTACAATTTCTAATGGGAAACCAAATCTGGTGACAATGTGTTCATATATGAACCTTGCCACTTCATCCATGGAAGTTGTTTTCAATGGCCTAGCTTCAACCCACTTGGTTAAATAATATGTGGCAACTACAATATACTTATTTTGGCGTGGGGTAGTTGGAAGTTGACCTACAATATCTATTCCCCACTTTTCAAAGGGACCAAGTGGAAGAATAGGGCATAATGGAGTTGTTATCAAATTCACCCCCCAGGGTTAATTTGATAACATGCATCAGAATTCTCAAGTCCCAGGAAAATGGATTGATTCAGGGCAAAAATCATGTTTCTAGGGTCCCCTCAAATTTTTTCTAAGTCCCCTGTCCGAGAGGAAAAGAGCAAGTTCTGAGGAAAGGTGAAAAAAGTGGCAAAAACAAGCTTGGGATAGGAAAAATCGTGAAAATTGGCTAAGTCCTAGTCCTCGCAAAAGTTGGAACAGTTGGGACATCGAGGCATGGATCGGCCGAAAAGCCTCCAGGCGGCCCGCGAAGCAAAGGGACATCTGGGACATCGGGACGTGCAAGACGCGGAAAGCCGGTTCGGCCAAAGGAGAAGAAAATCAACTAATTGCTCTAGGACATTTGGGACATGAAGACGCGAAGGGCGTGAACCGCCGGTTCATTGAAAAGGAGAACTTTCGCACTAAGCGGTTGGGACATCCGGGGCGCGAGGACGCGAAGGACGAAAAAGTGAAGTGGCCAAGAGAAAAGGAAGCCCATTTCGGGCGGTTCGGAAGAATTTGTCCTGGACAGTCCGGGACAGTTGGAACAAATGGACGTGAAGGACACTAACAGTGGTTCGGCCGAAATGGAGAACTTCAGCACTAGGACAGTTGGGACAAAGGGACGCGTGGGACGCGAATAGCCGAAGGAGCCAAAAGCCAATCAAGCAACACCACGTGTCATCGGCCGAATGAGGGAAAGGAAGCCCATTTCGGGTGGATTGGGAGTTTTTGTCCCAAACAGTTTGGGACATCCGGGGACGGAGAGGGACGTGAAGGGCGCGAAAAGCTGGTAGACCCGTGGACCAATCAAATCACGACACGTGTCACAAGGGAGAAAGTCCAAAAGTCAAAGGGCGAGGTTTCAAGCACTGACCCGAGCCAATTAAAAGAGGACACGTGTCCAATGAAGCAGGAAAACCCATGGACAGGGAAGGAGAGATAATTATGCATCCAATCAGTGCTTGACACGTGTCATCTAGGTGGCAGAGCACGGGAAAAGATTTCAAAATCCGTTTTGGCCTGTTTCGTGCCCTAAATCTTCAGATCGTCGTATCTTTCGATCCAGAGCTCGGATTTGCACGTTCTTTATATCAACGGAAAGCTGTTGAAATTCTCTACATGATTTTGGGATCAATCTTGCATTTTGGTGTAGTCTAGAGAGAGAAAATTGAGAAAACATCCCTGACGCGTGGTAATGCCAGAAGTGACACTCCAACAACCAGCTTTTAATGCAATGGCATGGCGCCGCCACTTCTTAGAACCCCACCATTTTGCCAGGATCCACTGCTTCTGCCATAATGAGATGATTTAAAATATGACCTAGAAGTGGTTGGGGTAGATTCTAAATTTCCTCTCTTTTCCCTCTCTCATTCTTCCTATATATTGTAAAGAGGAGCTTCTTTCAAAAGGTCGAACATTTTTCTGTTTTGCTCCTCCCTTCTTCTCCTATCAGGTGAATTTGTGGAGTTCGAACCTCTCATTTGAAACTATAATACGACTCTGCCTCTTGGCATTCTATAGTGTATTGTATCAATCTTTGGAGCAAGTAATACATGTCTGTGGATGATTCTCAACCCTCTCTGTGTTCATTTTGCATCCTCCTAGTCTTTCACTACAAGTTTTGTTATCTGTGCATGATCTTATATCACATTTGAATGGTCTGTGTTTACTAGAAAGATAGGTGTTCTTCATTCCTTGGTGCATCACCTCTATTAGCTTAGGTTTATTTTTATGCATCCCTCTCTCTGTGTCTCCTTGGCAAGTTAGATTAGGTTTTGAGTAAAACCTCTGCATTTTTCATGTGCATCTGAACAGAGGAATAGGAACCAACCTTCTCTGGAGAATCCTTTCTCATCTTTACAAGTCCCACACTTGGAGAAAGGATTCCATGTTGTGCAATCACACTGGATGCCTGAACATCAACCTAGAAACCTGATCTGCATCTAGGGGTGCTGTGATTTTGCTATAACAGTTTTGGCACGCCGGGTGGGACCTAGAGGTCTCATTTTTATTGCAGCAGGGTTGATGTGCATCTGCTGCATTTTTCTTGCTTAAAAAGAGCTATTATTTTCATATCTGGTGACTCCAAGGGGAAGAATCAACTGGTTCCAAGTGCGGGCCGGAAAACTCATGAGAAGAATCACCACAAGGTCAAGAGTTGGAGAAGAAGAAGTGCTGTTTGAATACCTGCAATTATCTCCAAGAAGAAGGCAAAGAGGAAGAAGGATTCAAAGGTCTCCATCTCCACCAAATAGAACTCTCTCAACTCCTCCACCTGGTAGGCCTTTCATTCAATCAACAAGGGTTTTAAGACCAATTAGAATGGCTCAAAACAATCCCTACGTCAACTTCACAGGTAGCAGCCCACTTGCTCTCAATGCACAACATCCAGTTCCTATTGCAGCCTTGAAGAACATTCCCTACTTCACTGGAGAAAATTAGACTACTCCAGGTGATCATGTTAAAGATATTGCTAACCTTTGTGCAATCCATGAAATCAATGAAATGCAAGTGGCTGTCAAGTTACTAGCATCTTCATTCAAGGGTAAAGCATTGCAATGGTTTAGGAGCCTTGGAGCTGGTTCTATCACAAATTGGAATCAGCTGTGTATAGCACTTCATGAGCAATTTGGAGAGAAGGGAGACAACTTGTCTCTTTTGGAGCAGCTGACAACTATCAAGAGAGCTCCTAATGAGCAACTGACCGATTTCAACTTCAGATTTCAAAAGACTTGGGAGAGAATTCCAGTGGCAGTCAGGCCAACAGCAGAAGGTGCTTTTCTCTACTATCTCAAAGCTCTAAACTCTGATATTTCTATGTTAATTCAGTCCATGGGAGGCACAACAATCCCTATGGCTTATAGCATTGCCATTAGGGCTGAAAATTGTTTGATTCAAGCTGGAAAACTTGCCCCTAGGCCTCCCATGCCATTGTTTCCAAGTTTAGAGAGTCCAAACACTAGTCAAGCACCTAATTTGACTCCTTCTCCCACTCCTAGAAATTAGAGTTCAAATGAAGCTTCCACTTCATCTCCAAGTGCCCCAAATGAGCTTCAAGAGGTCATGAAGCAATTGCAAAACCTAGGCAATGAGCTAGTTACTCTCAAGAGGCAACAAGCCCAAGGTTTCAGACCTTCTTATCAACCCCAAGCTCAACCTAATAGGCAGCCATACCAACCACAAAGACCACCTAATCCAGCTGCAAATATGAATCAAACAAGGCCTCCTGCCAATAGACCATTCCAAATTTCTATAATCCAAATGTCATATCTACCTCTAAAGCATTAGTGCCAACACAGAACAACATTGCTCAGGAATACGATTGGTGCTTTCCATGCAACGAGCCTCATAACCAATCCATGTGTTTCAATGGTGCCCTCAATCAAGCATTGATGGTGACAACTACTGGTGTGGAGGGTGGGGGCAAATCAAGGATACAAATCAACAAGAAGAAAATGTACCAACAACAATCAGCCCCAAATGACACCACATTGGTGAACTGGCAAGCAGAGGATTTCTATGGCATGAATCAGGTGGTTTCTCAAGGTGTTGCAGCCAACACAAGGTCAAAAAGGAGAAATTTGGGTGAGGAGCAGCCACTAGCTCCAACCAGCCCACAACCTTCTATGACTCCAGAAATGATTGGCAAGCAAAGTCCCATTTCAAATGCACAAGGGCAGCCAAGAACAGCCCCTAGGCCAACTCAAATACTAGTTGTTACCGCCACATGCAAGGAGTGAATGTGAAAACCAAGGGACAACAAAGAGATCCTTCATCACCATTTAGTATCATTGATCGATGAAGAAGACAAACGTTACTATATCAATGTGGGAATCCCTATCTATCCCGTGCCAAAGAGATTTGCGCAAGCTGCTATGAAGGATCGCCAACTTGAATCAGCAAGTTCGGATGCAAGAGAAAGTGCTTACAAATGCTACCCACTGAGGGAAATCATGGAGGATAGAAGGTAAAATGTTGAAGCCCCTCCTTTCTATGTTTCATTGATCATTGGAAATCAGCTAGTGCACAATCGCATGATAGACTCGGGGCAAGTAGCTCGGTAATGCCTAAACAAATAGCCTGATCAGGCTAGGGCTCTAGTATGAAACAACATCCAAAGGGGTAGTGCAATTTAGATGGGACAACAATAGAAATAGTTGGAGTGATTAGAAATTTGAGTCTTACCTTGCATGCATGTCCAAATGTTGTTGTTTTACAAGATGTATCAGTCATAGACCTTCCACCACTCTTTGCCCTATGCTTGTCAAGGACTTCACAACCAAGATTGGGGGATATTTGTCTCGCTGATTGGTCACACATGCTTTGTTCGTAATGAGGTATGGAACTAAGGCTACAATAGGTCGAACCTAGTGCAAACTTCCATATTGAGCCTTACACTCCAAGTCGATTAATGCTAATTGCTCAAAGATTTGATGAAGAAGACCACCAAGCACCGATGAGGTCGACACCAAGGTTGGAAGCATCCCGGATCTAACTCTTGATGAATGGGAAAACAAGATACATGCATTTGATCCTTATCAAGAAGTGGAAGAATCTAAGCTAGGGGTCTATTGGATACATGAAGAAAATCAGCCTATTCCTAGCATCACCAAGCCAAACCACAAAGATGACAATGAGGTATGGCAGCCATTGTGTTTTGATGGATCAAGGAGTAGACAAGGTGTAGGAGGTGGAGCTATGCTTGTTTCACCTCAAGGAATAAAGTACTATTCCGCTTTTAGATTTCAGTTTGCATGCTCCAATAACACTGCTGAATATGAAGCCTTCAAAGTGCAAGGGATGCATTAGGAATCAAGAAGAAAATAAGGAAATTGCAAGTCTTTGGGACAAGTGAATTGATTGTGAATCAAGTCAAGGGACAACATGCTGCCAAGAATGATCTACTCAAGTGCTATAAGAAGAGGGTGTGGGACCTCAAGGAAGATTTTGAGGGTTTTGGCATCGAATCCATTCCTAGGAAGGAGAATCAAGTCTTGACTGTGCTTGAGCAGAGGAGTAGGCTTTGACATTGTGGAAAGCATTCAAAAAGACAAGGTACAACCAAACATCCATGTGATTATGAGGTATTTATTGCGATAACAATGTCGGTTGGCAAGTGTTTGAAAATGACCAGCAAATCATCCATTTCTTAAGAAGAAGTTGAGTTCTCACTAGAATCAAGAAAGATTAGAAAAGCAGATGGTGACCAAGTGGTATAGCCGAGAACTAACAAGTTGCCCAAGGGACTTATCACCTTGGAGTCCATTTTTAACCCTAATGATCAATTTAGAAAGGAGAAAGAAAACATTCAGTCAAGAGAGAGGATTCAAGATCCATCTTGTAGAAGAGAACAAACCATTGCAAATTGGAAGGATGACAATGAACAAGAAAGGTATGAGTTCATACGGTGTGTCAAGAGTTCCTGTGCCAACTCAAATACTAGTTGTTGCTGCCCACATGCAAGGAGTGAATGTGAAACCAAGGGACAACAAAGAGATCCTTCATCACCATTCAAGATTATCATTGATCGAGCGGTTTTCTCAAGGTGTGCAGCCAACACAAGGTCAAAAAGGAGAAATTTGGGTGAGGGGCAGCCACTAGCTCCAACCAGCCCACAACCTTCTATGACTATAGAAATGATTGGCAAGCAAAGTCCCATTTCAAATGCACAAGGGCAGCCAAGAACAGCCCCTAGGCTAACTCAAATACTAGTTACACGCTTTGCCCACATGTAAGGAGTGAATGTGCAAACCAAGGGACAACAAAGAGATCCTTCATCACCATTTAGTATCATTGATCAGATGAAGAAGACAAACGTTAATATATCAATGTGGGAATCCCTATCTATCCTGTGCCAAAGAGATCTGCTGCAATGTTGCTATGAAGGACTTGCCAACTTCGAATCAGCAAGTTCGGATGCAAGACAAAGTGCTTACAAATGCTGCCCACCCTGAGGGAAATCATGGAGGACAAAGAAGGTAAAATGTTGAAGCCCCCTCCTTTCTATGTTTCATTGATCATTGGAAATCAGCTAGTGCACAATTGCATGATAGACTCGGGCAAGTAGCTCGGTAATGCCTAAACAAATAGCTGATCAGATAGGGCTCCAAAGATGAAACAACATCCAAAGGGGTAGTTCAATTTGGATGGGACAACAATAGTAATAGTTGGAGTGATTAGAAACTTGAGTCTTACCTTGCATGCATGTCAAATGTTGTTGTTTTATAAGATGTATCAGTCATAGATCTTCCACCACTCTTTGCATTATGCTTGTCAAGAGACTTCACTGCTAAAATTGGAGGCTATCTTTCGGTGGATTGGTCTCACATGTTGTTTAGAACAAGGTATGGAACTAAGGCTACAATTAGGTCTGAACCTATTGCAAAATTCCATATTGAGCCTTACACTCCAAGTCAGATTAATGCCAATTGCTCAGCATTTGATCAAGAAGATCACCCTAGCACTGACGAGGCTGACACCAAGGTTGGAAGTATCCCGGATTTGACTCTTGATGAATGGGCAAGCAAGGTGCATGCTTTTGATCCTTATAAAGAAGTAGAAGAATATGAGCTAGGGGTTTATTGTTTACATGAAGAGGATCAACCTCTCCCAGCATCACCAAGCCAGATCATAAGGACAAGAATGAAGTATGGCAATTTGTTCTTTGATGGATCAAGGAGTAGACAAGGTGTAGGAGGAGGAGCTATACTCATTTCACCACAAGGTATAAGGTATTACTCAGCCTTCCATTTCCAGTTTTCCTATTCAAATAACACTGCTGAATATGAAGCCTTGGTGCAAGGGATACATTGGGAAATCAAGAAGAAAATAAAGAACTTGCAAGTCTTTGGTGACAGTGAACTAATCGTCAATCAAGTCAGGGGACAACATGCTACAAAGAATGAACTGCTAAAGAACTACAAGAACAGGGTATGGGACCTCGTTGAGGATTTCGAAGCTTTCAATATCGTGTCCATACCTAGGAAGAAAAATGAAGCCGCGGATAGGCTCAGCAGCTGTTGGAGCAATGTTTGATGTGGTTGACAACATCAAAAGGGAAAAAACACAGCCACATGTCCATGTGATTGTGAGGCCAGCAGTTCCAGATAATAACACCAGCTGGTAGGTGTTTGAGAACGATCAACAGATCATCAATTTCTTACAAGAAGAGGCTGAATTCTCAGCTAGGAATCAGGACAGATTAGAGCAGCAGTATGGGGATCAAGTAGTGCAGCTGCGGACAAACAAGCTTCCTAAGGGTTTAATAACATTGGAGTCTATCTTCAACCCTAATGACCAGTTCCATAAGGAAAAGGCTAACATATAGGTCAAAAGAGAAGATTCAGAGCCAATTCCGGTTGGGGAAAGCAAAACACTTCAAATTGGCAAGGTGGCCACTGAACAGGAGAAATCAGATTTCATACAACTTTGCCAAGAATTTCAAGATGTCTTCGCTTGGAGCTATGAAGACTTGAAAGGTTTCAATCCCAACCTGGCTCAGCATACCATAGAATTGGATCCAGATGCTAAGCCCATCAGGTAGAAGCAGAGACCAGTCAACCCTCACATTGAGCCTCTAATGAAGAAAGAGCTAAATAAGCTAATAGAAGCAAGCATTATATTCCCGATCAAGCACTCAAGCTAGGTCGCAAACTTGGTTCGGCCAGAAGAAGTTCAGAGAAATCAGGTTGTGTGTAGATTTTTGAGACCTAAACAGGGCATCTCTCAAAGACCATTACCCACTTCCTTCAATGGAACAAATATTGCAGGTAGTATCCGGTTCGAAGAGATTCTCTCTCCTAGATGGCTACTCAGGGTATAATCAGGTAATGGTGAAGGAAGATGACCATTCAAGATGGCTTTCACCACCAAATGGGGACCTATGCCTACAAGAAGATGCCATTTGGGCTATCAAATGCTGGAGCCACTTTCCAAAGGGCAATGGATATGGCATTGGGGTTGATCAATAAAATAGTTTTGATATACCTTGATGACATCACCGTATTCTCCAAAATGCAAGTGGATCACCTCTTTCATCCGAGGTAGGTATTTTAGAGGTGTAGAAGATTTGGGGTGTCATCAATCCCAAAAATGCATATTCTTGGCTCATGAGGGAAAACTTCTTGGCCATATTGTTTCAAAGGAGGGATTGATGATTGACTCAGAAAGAGTTGAAGCAATTCAAGCATTGCCATTGCCAAGTTATAAGAATTCTCTTCAAAGCTTCTTAGGAAGGATCAATTTTGTCCACAGGTTTCTTCCAAACTTTCGCAGCTCTCGTAAAGCCAATAAACTGATGTTGAAGAAGAGCATGGCATTTAAGTGGACATCTGAAGGCAAGGCAAGTTTTGAGGCAATAAAAGAGGCTATATCTCAAGCTCCAACTCTCGTCAATCCAAACTTCTCCAAGGATTTCATGCTATACGCCTTTGGTGGTGGAGATACAATTTCTGCAATCTTGGCACAACAAAACAAAGAAGGATTAGAACAACCAGTTGCTTTCTTCAGTCAAGGCTTGGAGGAATACGAAACTAGGTACTCTTTCATTGAAAAGCATGTACTTGTAGTGATCAGGAGTTTAAAGAAATTCAAGCACCTAGTCTCAAACAACAAAATCCAATTATTGGTCTCTCATGCGGGAGTCAGGGACTTCCTTCTAAACAAGGATCTGAATGAGAAATGTGCAGGATGGATAACTCGTGTCATGGAATATGACATCAAGATCAAGGTCACCAAACTAGTACGTAAGCAAGGGAAGGGACTATGCGAATAACTAGCCTTGAGTCGACAAGTTAGGAAGCAAGTAATGAAGAAGATGCATAAGATGCATTAGTCTTGGTACTACAGCTGGTGGATGGTCAAGAACAGAAAATGATAATGTGCCCACTCCTGTTGGACTCAAGAGGTGTAAGAGTATGATACACTTCCTACATCCATCTGCCTATGCCCTCCGTGAAATGAGCAAAGTGAAGAGGAGATACTTCACCGAGTGTCAGCAAAGAGGTAAATGAGTCGCTCCATATGCCATTGTTGATAATCTCCGATAATGCATTGGCATTCATTGGATCTAAGGTGATTGAGTGGGCTGTCAAGAACGGGATCTACCTAAGCACTTCATCAAACTATTACCCTCAAGGTAATGGCCAGGCCGAGTCTACAAACAAGAACTTGTTGAGGATCATTAGGAGGACTCTTGATGAGAATCGAGGGCTTGGCATACAAACCGAAATCAGCCTTATGGGCGATAGGATAACTCCCAAAAGATCCACAGTAACTCTCCATTCAAACTTGTCTATGGAAGAGAGGCAATCTTGCCCATGTCACTTGAGTTGCCAATGTTGGAACTCATGAAGTAGCTGGAGTTGCTAGAGTTTGAGCCCATGGAGGTGAGGTATGCAGAGTTGATGGAGTTGCAAGAGATCAGAAACCAGGCATCCCAAGTAATGGAAAAGGATTAAGCTTTGATCAAGAAGACCTTTGATAGAAAGGCCAAGGATAGATCTTTTCAAGTTGGAGATCTAGTGTTGAAATGGGATATGGACAGAGAAAAACCGAGAAGGCATTCAAAATTTGATGCCATTTGGAGTGGCCCATACATGGTCACAAATTGCAAGAACAACAATGCTTTCCAATTGGCATCATTGGATGGTGAAGAACCGCAGATTCCATACCAATGGAATCTATCTCAAGCATTGCTTCTAGAGGAAAGTTCACTACCTCTGTAAATATCGATTAGATCTTCTTTCCTCCAAGTGCTTGTGCACATTGTTTTGCTGTAGGTTAGTCTTGTTTTCCCTAAGTGCTTTGGCACAGCTTGCTATCCATGGAGATGTTTAGCAGTCCTTGCTTTCATCAGGTGACATTCCATCTTCCTCCTTGCACATTCTGAGTCAGTTGAGGTTCTAAATAGAATATTTGATGACTCCATGCCCAATGGACTGCTTAAGGCAACTGGTATCTTCTACCTAGCAGAGCAAAGTTACCTGCATTGAGTCACCAATTGTTATCCAAATTCACCCCCCAGGGTTAATTTGATAACATGCATCAGAATTCTCAAGTCCCAGGCAAATGGATTGATTCAGGGAAAAAATCATGTTTCTAGGGTCCCCTCAAATTTTTCTAAGTCCCCTGTCCGAGAGGAAAAGAGCAAGTTCTGAGGAAAGGTGGAAAAAAGCGGCAAAAACAAGCTTGGGACAGGAAAAATCATGAAAATTGGCTAAGTCCTAGTCCTCGCAAAAGTTGGAACAGTTGGGACATCGAGGTGCGGATCGGCCGAAAATCCTCCAGGCGGCCCGCGAAGTAAAGGGACATCTGGGACATCGGGACGCATAGGACGTGGAAAGCCGGTTCGGCCGAAGGAGAAGAAAATCGACTAACTGCTCTGGGACATTTGGGACATGAAGACGCGAAGGGCGCGAACCACCCGGTTCGGCCGAAAAGGAGAACTTTTGCACTAAGCAGTTGGGACATCTGGGCTGCGAGGATGTGAAAAGGTGAAGCGGCCGAGAGCAAAGGAAGCCCATTTCGGGTGGTTCGGAAGAATTTGTCCTGCACAATCCGGACAGATTGGAACAAATGGATGCAAAGGATGCAAACCTACGGTTCAAATTAAACGGAGAACTTCAAAGATCGGGACACTGGGACAAAGGGACACGTGGGATGCGACTAGCCGAAAGCCAATCAAGCAACACCACATGTCATCGGCTTGTATCCTTCACTATTTTCCTCATTTCCTCTAGAAAATGAAGATGCACCAACCTTTCTTTTACTAAATCACTTTCATCCATCCTTTCATTTGTCATAACTCTCAAAGTGGCAATATCAAACTCAATAGGAAGAACTAGATTAATGTCATAAGCCAACCGAAATGGGGAGTATCCTCGCTTGACTTTGATGTTGCCCTATATGCCCGCAATCGCATGAATTGTTTTATCCCACTTATGTACCGTAAGGCTACATCTTTTGCTAGAATTTGACATAACACAAAATTTGTTCATTCCACTGTCCATTTATGCTTGGCTTGTATGTTGTTGCCTTCCGTGCTTAATAGAAAACTTGTTGACTAGGGATTCAACCACCTCATTAATGAAGTGGATTCCTTGATCTTTTATAATTTCTAATGGGCAACCAAACGGTGATAATGTGTTCATATATGAACCTTGCCACTTCATCCATGGAAGTTGTTTTCAATGGCCTAGCTTCAACCCACTTGGTTAAATAATATGTGGCAACTACAATATACTTATTTTAGCGTGGGGTAGTTAGAATTTGACCTACAATATCTATTCCCACTTTTCAAAGGGACCAAGTGGAAGAATAGGGCATAATGGAGCTATTATCCAAATTCACCCCCTGTGGTTAATTTGATAACATGCATCGTAATTCTAGAGTCCCAGAAAATGGATTGATTCAGGCAAAAATCATGTTTCTGTAGGTCCCCTCAATTTTTTTCTAAGTCCCCGTCTCGAGAGGAAAAGAGCAAGTTCTAAGGAAAGGTGGAAAAAGTGGCAAAAACAAGCTTGGGATAGGAAAATCGTGAAAATTGGCTAAGTCCTAGTCCTCGCAAAAGTTGGAACAGTTGGGACATCAAGGCACGGATCGGCCGAAAAGCCTCCAGCAGCCCGTGAAGCAAAGGGACATCTCGGGACATCGGGACGCAAGACGCAGAAGCCGGTTCGGCCAAGGAGAAGAAAATCGACTAACCTCAAGCTCCGGGACATTTGGGACATGAAGACGCCAAGGGCGCGAACCACCCGGTTCACCCTAAAAGGAGAACTTTCGCACTAAGCGCTTGGGACATCCGGGCCGCGAGGACGCCAAGGACGCGAAAAGGTGAAGTGGCCGAGAGCAAAGGAAGCCCATTTTGGGCGAGCCTGAAGAATTTGTCCTGCAGGAGCTTCAGACAGCTTGGAACAAATGGACGCGAAAGGACACGAACTCCGCCGGTTCGGCTAAACGAGAACTTCAAAGATCGGGACAATTGGGACAAAGGGACGCGTGGGACGTGAATACCAAGGAGCCGAAATCCAATCAAGCAATGCCACGTGTCATCGGCCGAATGAGGGACAGGAAGCCCATTTCGGGTGGATCGGGAGTTTTTGTCCCAAACAGCTTTAGGACATCCGGGACGAGAGGGACGCGAAGGGTGAGAAAAGCCTAGAGACTCCGTGGACCAATCAAATCACGACACGTGTCACAAGGAGAAAGTCCAAAAGTCAAAGGGCGAGGTTTCAAGACCGACCCGAGCCAATTAAAAGAGGACACATGTCTAATGAAGCGGGGAAAACCCATGGACAGGAAGGAGAGATAATTATGCATCCAATCGGTGCTTGACACGCGTCTGTGTGGCAGAGCACGAGAAAAGATTTCAAAATCTGTTTTGGCCTGTTTCATGCCCTAAATCTTCGGATCGTCATATCTTTCGATCCAGAGCTCATATTTGCACGTTCTTTATATCAACGGAAAGTTGTTGAAATTCTCTACATGATTCTGGGATCAATATTGCATTTTGGTGTAGTCTAGAGAGAGAAAATTGAGAAAACATCCCCGACGTGTGGTAGTGCGTGAGTGACACTCCAACAACCAACTTTAATGCAGCAGATACGCTTCACCGCTTCATTAGATGTAAACCCCACCATTTTGCCTGGATTTGCTTTGCTTTCGCCATAATGAGATGATTTAAAATATGACCTAGAAGTGGTTGGGGTAGATTTTGAATTTCCTCTCTTTTCCCTCTCTCATTCTTCCTATATATTGTAAAGAGGAGCTTCTTTCAAAAGGTTGAACATTTTCTGTTTTTCTCCTCCCTTCTTCTCCTATCAGGCGAATTTGTGGAGTTCGAACCTCTCATTTGAAACTGTAATACGACTCTGCCTCTTGGCATTCTGTAGTGTATTGTATCAATCTTTGGAGCAAGTAATACATGTCTGTGGATGATTCTCAACCCTCTCTGTGTTCATTTTGCATCCTCCTGGTCTTTCACTACAAGTTTTGTTATCTGTGCATGATCTTATATCACATTTGAATGGTCTGTGTTTATTGGCAAGATAGGTGTTCTTCATTCCTCGGTGCATCACCTCTATTAGCTTAGGTTTATTTTTATGCATCCCTCTCTCTCTGTCTCCTTGGCAAGTTAGATTAGGTTTTGAGTAAAACCTCTACATTTTTCATGTGCATCTGAACAGAGGAATAGGAACCAGCCTTCTCTGGAGAATCCTTTCTCATCTTTACAAGTCCCACACTTGGAGAAAGGATTCCATGTTGTGCAATCACACTAGATGCTTGAATATCAACCTAGAAACCTGATCTGCATCCAGGGTGCTATGATTTTGCGCTAACAGAGCCGATGAAGTCTTACAGCTTACCATGTGTTTGAAAATATCACATGTCTTACAATAATTATAACAATCTCTAAAAAGAATGGGCTAGTGATAACCTACATCCAAGATCCTTCTTACTGTAAGTTTTCTAGAGAAGTGTCCTCCACATGTACCATTGTGGAATTCTTCTATCAGCTCCTTCCCTTGATCATGTCCAACTGCTCTCTTGTACTGTCCATCAGGTCCTATTCGAAATAATACTCCATGTAGAATAGAATATGGACGACTGGCTTGAGTAATCTTCCTCTTAGTCTTTACATTGGCACCATCAGGAAACTTGAATTCATTCAGATAATTCCAAATATCTATGTATTCACTAGGGATTGTGTCAAGGGATAACAATGTTGCATCTGGGAAATCATCATCATCACAAGATGAACCTAAACCATCATAGGCTCAAGAGAGTGCATCTGCATTGACATGCTTCTTTCCTGACCTATCTATAATATCAAATTCAAATTCTTGTAGCAAAATTATCCATCTTGCTATCCTCCTGATGGGTTAGGCTTATTTACAATATATTTTAGAGCCTGATGGTTCATACAACTATAAATTTCTTCCCTAAAGCAAGTAATTTATAAACTTCTCTTAGAAAAAATGAGAGCTAAAGCCTCTTTTAGTTACAATATAATTTACCTCAAAGACTACTCATTTGTCTACTCCCAAATTAAACTAGATGATTATTCCCATTTTCATCCTTTTGGCTTAGAGTACTTCCTAGTGCCGCATCCGAGGCATCAAGATACACAATGAATGGTTTGCTCTCCAATCTAGATTCTTAAAACAGTGAAGACACCAAAGCCTCCTTCGAGCTTGTTTAAAATCTTCATGTGCCTTCTTTCCGGTTCATAAGTAATATCCTTCTTCAAGAACCGGGTTAGTGGTCGTGTGCAATCTTTGAGAAATTCTTGATGAACCTTCTATACTAACCTTCTATTCTTGATGAATCTTCAAGCCCAGGTTAGTGGTCAGGCGATCGGGACCGGATCGGCGGCGATCGGGACCGATCGCGTCGGCCGATCGATAAGATCAGTGTCAATCAAGGCAGATCACCAATCGTGGACTCGTAAGGGCGAGATTCGGGAGCGGAAGGTGAATGTTGTCTGTAGGATGTGCCGAAGATGGAGAGACGCTGGAACAGAGTCACCAGATGATAGATAATGGTGTATGGTGTTGATATGATACGGGCAGAGTAACGGTGCTCCTCTCAGGGATTGATTAGGACAGGATCTGCCCTAACTGAGACAATTGATGCTAAGAAGATCTCTCTTTCTCACTCTCTGTTCGTGCGTAAGTGCTTCCTTTCACTCGTTCGTCTCTTTTTCGGTCTCTTCGCTCTTTTCGGTCCCTAGAATAGATGAGGAAAACTAGCCGGTCTCCTCATGAGACGACGTTAGTGCCTACAGACCCGCGAGTGTAAGGAGAACTGCAAAATAGTCAGCATCGAAAGAGAGACACATTGGTAGGGACAACTAGACGGTCTATGAATCAGACGACGTTAGTGCCTACAGACCCGTTTAACTCTAAGCTGCCGAGAGAAAAGCGAGTGCTCCACGCAAAGGGAACAAACTCGAAATAGACAATGACATCTAAAAGATGTGCCAAAAGACAAGATTTAGCACACAACAATGATCAGACAGATGAGAAAGCCAAGTATCAACACTATGGCAAACAGACAAGAAAAATCGGCGGCGACCAAACGAATCGGCGACGACTACAAAAAGAGGCGTCGACCAAAAAATCGGCGCCGACCAATCCAGACGCATATAAATATGCGAACGGAAAACGTGAACGATTAATTTTCAACGTGACGATTGATTCCGACAGAGATAGATTTGAACGCAATGGAAGCCTCTGGGAGCGGACAGAAGCGCAGGAGGACACGACCTGGGGTAAGTGACCATTCTTGAACCCCTTCGTTATATTATTATTATTATTTTTTTTTTTTTTTTTGTTTGATTTTTATTTGGATGGATATGAGGCCAGGGTCTGGTTCACGTCTGGCCAGGAAGTCGGCGCCGATTGGTATAATCGGCGTCGACTGGTTTGGATCGGCGTCGATTGGTTATAATCGGCGCCGACTAAAATGAACGACGCCGATTTTATCAAATCGACGCCGACTGATGGAAGTTCATTGATTTGTATGATTTGGGAAGATGTGATTTATGAAAATAAGAGACTAATTATGCTTTTGATGTCGTGGATGCAGGCACGAGAGACCCTTCACATGAGGGATGCCATCCCGGAGCTATTAGAGACGATCCTGCCTGATGTGACAGATGCAGACTGGCAGCATTTAGAGCTGGCTGGGCTCGGGGGCTTTAGATATTATAGACGAGTGCCACGGGATGTGGAGCTTATGCGAGCATTGGTGCGACGGTGGGACAGCCACACGTGCACATTTTGGTTTAGGACGGGTGAGATGACTATCACCCATGAGGATGTATACAGATCCTCCGACACCGACACGGGGACCCGATTGAGATCACACCCCGAGAGCAGCAGCAGAGGGCCCTGGTGCGGTTGTACAGAGACAGAGCAGATGATGCGGAGATAGTATCTGGGGCAGTGAGGATATCCTCACAAAGATGCATGTGATAGCCCTCTGAAAGCGAGCGGATAGCCCCGATTCGATGGCCATATCTTATTTTGCTCGCTGCACTCGGGAGGTGGGAGATTCCTATCAAGCTATCGCTAGGCTGCGTGTGCGACATCTTGCAGTATAGACAGATTTTTGCTTTCGCTGATGCCCTGATAGCTCAGATTTATTATGAGCTATGGATGTACACTACTGGTCGGAGGACAGGGATCGATGTCAGCTTTGTGCTCCATTGCTGGGCGTATGAGCACATAGCAGTGATTAGCCATCCTAAGCTTCCATGGATGCCAGCAAAGAAGGGGGTGTGGATTATGGATTTTGAGATGGCGGGTGACATGGCCGCAGGAGATACAGCAGATCGCCGAGTGGTACTGAAAGCTGCCAGACGCTTACACCTGCATCAAAGTTATTCGGAGGCCATATCGGGCATTTCCGATATGGGTTGGTCAGGATGCCCACTTGGTAGCATTGAGACGGAGTCGGGTGGTCAGAGGTCGCAGACCAGATATGTGGGAGCGAGTCCCATTCATGCGGATACTGAGGCAGTTTGGTCTAGTACAGACAGTACCGGCCACATACACACCATATAGGCGGGATGGCAGAGAGACAGATCTGCCGATTTTGATCCCGGCAGACCCACTGAGAGAGGCTCCACCCTCCATAGATAGTGATGATGACGCGGGGGTGGATGAGGGCTACGCAGCATGGTATGACACAGAGCTTCCACGACATCTCCCGCCCTCGATAGATGCTGGGGAGGAGGACATAGCCATATACCGGGATGATTAGAGGGAGAGCATGCCACACTGATACAGACACATCAGGTAGCTCTAGAGGAGATTAGGGCCTTGACAGAGGAGAGGGATTCCCTGATTGCGGAGAGAGACACCGCTCGGCAGGAGCGAGATAC
Organism: Taxus wallichiana var. yunnanensis; assembly: GCA_018340775.1. Taxonomy (NCBI): domain Eukaryota; kingdom Viridiplantae; phylum Streptophyta; class Pinopsida; order Cupressales; family Taxaceae; genus Taxus; species Taxus wallichiana. Next base: position 693,300,148 of record CM031239.1, read on the forward strand.
AGTTGATCCAGCAGCGGGACCGCTATTTTCGGCATAGGGAGGCCCTCAGGGCCAAGTATGGGGAGACAGGTGCCACATCAGAGTCTGGCACACAGGGCACGACCCTAGGAGGGGCGCCACCAAGAAGAAGGCCAAAGAAGACTAAAGAAAGCCCTTACGAGCACCGGCACCGTGAGCCTTGAAGACGCACTCGCCTCCTCGTCGAGGTGAGATATTATGAGGATGCCCTAGCGCAAAGATGCCCCGTGATGTGCCTCGTCAGATGGGGCGAGGAGGAGAGCAGGGACGGCTACAGCGAGCGGAGCCTCAGGCGGAGGGAGCACTGGGAGAGATCGAGGTGGGCCGAGACCTCCAGCAGCAGGTGCATCGAGCTCGATCGGTGGCGGTCAGGAGAGACAGCCAGGTGGAGAGGAGGGTGGAGGAGATAGTGTCCTCCATGCTTCGGATTTTACTATATAGAGTTTTGATAGACTTTTGCATTTGTATAGTGATGTAGCCTCGATTGGAAGGCATTGTATAGATGGCTTGATGGAAAGCCACCCATTTTTGTATAAACACACATGTATATATATAGATTCATCATATGATTTGGCATACAATTGTACTTATACTTTTTGGTTTTGATATACATGGATAGATGGATATAGATAGATGTGATTGGATAGATATAGACTGATAGATGATAGAAATAGATGTGATTAGATAGATTGAAATGTGGATAGAATAGATGTGATTGGATAGATATAGATTGATAGATGATAGATGGATGTGATGAGATAGATTGAAATGTGGATAGAATAGATGTGATTGGATAGATATAGATTGATAGATGATAGATGGATGTGATTAGATAGATTGAAATGTGGATAGAATAGATGTGATCGATAGATATAGATCGATAGATGATAGAGATGGATGTGATTAGATAGATTGAAATGTGGATAGAATAGATGTGATGGATAGATATAGATTGATAGATGATAGATGGATGTGGTTAGATAGATTGATTTAATTTTGATAGATGATGGAAGTATCTTGATGGACATAGCTTTTAAATATTTTGATGGATAGATAGATAGATGCGTTTGATGTATAGATGGATGTAATTTTAATGAGAAATGAATAAAGATAGATGTTTTGATAGATAAGAGGAATGTTGATAGAAGATAGATTTTGATTGAATTAACATGTGAAATGTCAATTCAACAGATGCAAGACAAAGAAATGGAGAATGCTTATCAGAAGAGCAAAAGATGAAAGGTAAATAACCGTGACTTAGAAGAGAAGACACTCGTAAAAGAAGGGAAATGATAAGTCGGACTTCCAACCGACCATAGAGAAGATCCAGATAAGAAACCGAAAGACCAAGCATACAAGGCCCTATATAAGATTAAAATAAACCTGACACTAACTAGTCGCAAAACCGCATCTAGGATAGAAATGGAAAGAAAAGAAAGTAAGTATCTTGTCGGAACCTACAAGGGACGTAATACATGTCCATGATAGGAAAATAGATTCTCCATATGATCGACAAAAGGTCTAAAATCTCACTTCATGATTTGGGACGAGTAAAAGCAAACCGATCAATGTGGGAAGTTTGCTTGATATGGAAAGACCGATCGATGCGGAAGTCTTTCAAAGCTGATGCTAACAAGTGTATAAACCGATCGAAGGCTGATTGATTACAAGAAGCCTTGAATATTTTTGAGAAACAGCCGCCCTTCAAGGGAGCGGTCTCGTATTTTGAAATTTGTATGATAGCCATCCTTCGAGGGTATGGTCTATTTGCTTTTTGATTCACTTGACAATGTATGGATAGTGTCCTTCGAGGGATCACCATCTTTTCGATAGCATCTTTTTTTTTTTTTTTTTTTTTTTTTTTGAAACTCTTTGGAAGAAGTCGAAGTTTAGACCTAGATAGATCGGGATGAAGGGGAGGAGAACATGGAAGAACATGTACTCATGCCCCGAGCAGATCCGATTAAGATAAGTACTGGGGATGATGAAGTGGTGATTAAGGTATTCCTACCATGAGGAGGAACATATCCAAAAGAAACGTGCAATGAGTAGAGCCGCGATACTCATATTTAAGGTAAACGAGGCAATAGGCGGAGAACCACACAATTTCAAATCACCACGAAAGTAGATGACTGGTTATTAGGACAGATGGAAGATCTGAGTTGCGACTAGATTTGTATAAGAGAGATTTTAACAATAGAAGGGCCGTAAATGCAAGGCATTAAGAGGTTCTGCTTCAGGGATACCATCCATGGAAGACAAACGATAAGCCCCAGACCCATATTTATGAGTGATAATGTAGGGACCCATCCAGTTGGGAGCAAACTTACCACGTTGACTCCTTTCGAGTGTAGTGACATTTTGATTTTCCTTAAGAACAAGGTCACCAATTTTGAAGTCACGGTGTTGCACATGCTTGTCAGAAGCACGCTGACACGCCGAGATAGACTTGATGATGCTCAAGAGCGTTGAGACGCCGCTCATCTAATAATTCAAGTTGAGCTAGACGATTTTGACGATAATCCTCATCAGAGACAAATTCTCTGAGAGAAACACGGAGAGATGGGATTTGGACCTCCAAAGGAAGGACGGCCTCAGACCCATAGACGAGAGAGAAGGGAGTAGCACCAGTAGGAGTACGAATGCTAGTCCGATAAGCCCAGAGAGCGAAAGGGATATGTAGATGCCAATCCCTACCAGCTCGACTAGTTACCTTTCATGAGGATATTACGCAAAGTTTTACTGGAAGCTTCGGCCCACCATTAGCTTGAGGATAGTATGGAGAAGAGAAACTGAGCTTGATATTGAAAGCGTTGCAGAGATTTTGCAAATCGACGTTCTTGAAGGATTTACCATTATCTGTGATGAGCTTGTGTGGAACGCCAAAGCGACAAATGATGTGTTGATAGACAAAATCAACTATGGGTTTAGCCTTTGTCAAGAAAGAGGGATAGCTTTCACCCACTTAGTAAAGTACTCAAAGGGCGAATGATAGAATGATGACGCTGTGAAGAACGGGGATTGATGAGACCAATAAGATCAAGGCCCCATTGTGAAAAAGGCCACAAATCCGCCGCAGGTTGCAAAGCCTGACTAGGGACGTGCGTGAGATTGGAATGTTGCCGACACTGACGCATTTCTTAGTGTATTCACAACAATCTTGATTAAGAGAAGGCCAATAATATCCCAAACGTAAGATGCGCTTAGCCACGCTTCTAAACCACTAAAATGTCCACCACAGTATACCGTCATGGACCTCCCGAATAGCTTTAGATGATTCATGGGTTTTGAGGCATCGGCAAAATACCATCAAAGCCGCGCTTGTAAAGAATCCCGCCAGATAGAATAGCGATTAGCGCGCTGGACAAAAGACCTTCTACCATGGAAGTCGATTCGGAGGAAGCACCGAATGAGATAGATAATCAACTATCTGCTGATACCACTCATCCCGAGTATGGGTGTGACAAAGATTGATCGAAGTTAGTCGTCAAGATAAGATGGTTGATCTAATCGCCAGACACCCACATAAAGACGCGAGTCTTCGCAGAAAAGGCGGGATAAGGGATGCTAATGAGGCCATGGTATCCGCGAATCGATTTGGCAAAGACGAGGAATGGATCGATGGTGAACTTATCGAAAGATGGAGTGGGCAAGAACAATGTCGCGATATTTTTGAAGGATATCATTCTGCATCGATAGACACCCGTGACCCGATTAACGATGAGTTCGTAATCACCAAAGATGTCAATATGACGAGCGCCGAGATTAATGGCATTTTGAAGTCCTAAGACAAGAGCTTCAGACTCAGCCATATTATTGGTGCACTCAAAGTTCAATTTGTGTGCGATCGGGATAGGCATTCCCAAGGAGGAATCATCACGAAACCCGCACCTCCCCTCACGGGCATTTGGATCCATCAAAGAAGAGCTTTACTTTAAATGGAGATAGACCAAAATCGATTTGTTGGATAAATTCATCGGGAATCGAGCAAGGGGTCTTGAGTGTCCTAAGAGGAGCACTAGCTAGTTGATCCGCAATAACCCGACCCTGATAGCCTTTTCGGGATAAATTCGAGGTCAAATTTCGCCATGAGCATAAGCCAACGAGTGATGCGATCATCATTGTGATAAGGCTTTGCATGAATTGTCTTGAGGGGATTGACATTTGTGACGATGTAAGTTTTCAGGATTAAGAAGATAATGACGAAGCTTAGAAGTTGCAAAGAAGAGAGCGCAACATAGTTTTTCAGAGTAACGTGTCTCATACTCATGGAGGGTGCGATCGATGTAATGCATACTTGTTCTTTACCACAAGTGTCCCGATGCGAAATCATGGCTCCCTGCAGCATGGTCACCACAGAGATATAAAGATAGAAAGGCTCCCCGCGTGGAGGTGTAAGCACGGGTGAGAAAGAAGATAAGCTTTGAGATCATCAAAGGCCTTTTCGGGCAATGCTCATCCCATTTGAAATGAACATTCTTACGAGAAGATGGTGAAAAGGTCGACAACGGTCCGACAATTGGGAGATAAAACGACGACCGATCAAGACGCCCTCGAGATCATGGAGTTGCTTTAAGTTGGGACGGGGAGGCATCTCAAGGATGGCTTTTATTTTTGCGGGGTCCACTTCAATACCCCTGATGGAAATGATAAACCCTAAAAGTTTACCAGTGAGGACGCCAAACACGCATTTAGATGGATTTAGACGAAGACAAAAGCGGATAAGCCTCTCAAAGAGAGGTGCAAGGATGAAAAGATGCTCCTGACGACGTTTGGATTTGCCGAGGAGATCGTCAACGTAATCCTCTACAGTTTTGTGTAAAAGATCATGGAAGATGTAGGTCATTGCTCGTTGATAAGTCGTCTCCTGCGTTCTTAAGACCGAAGGGCATGACACGATAGCAAAAGGTCCCCCAAGGAGTTATGAAGGAAGTCTTATGCTGGTCTTCTGGTGCGATGAGGATTTGATTATATCCAGAGAAACCATCCATAAGAGAAAGCATTTCATGACCCGCAGTTAAATCTACGAGTTGGTCGATATTAGGAAGAGGAAAATCATCCTTCGGGAAGCGATTAAGATCCCTAAGTCGGCACAAATTAATCTTCCCAAAGAGCCTTAGCCATCGGTATTTACATCGACACCTATCATGGATAATCGATGGGTCGATGAAGTTAGCCGAGAGCAAGCGCTGTAATTCTTCTTTAACAAGAAGGGCTACTCTAGGGTGCATTTTACGTAATTTTTGCTTGACTGGTTTGATGTTGGGAAGGGTAACGATATTGTGGACTACAATATCGGGATCGAGTCCTGGCATATCCTCGTATGACCAAGCAAAGGCTTGACGATGTTTGGAAAGAAAAGTAGTAAAGTCCCCTAATTCTTGTGGATCAAGGGATTGGCCGACCTTAATGATGCGAGGGTCTTCAGGAGTCCCTATATTAAGGTCGATAGTGGCCTCGCTGAGAAGGGCAGACGTGTCGAAGGAATGGTTTTGGGAAGATATGAATCCTCCGCCCTGAGACAGGTGAGGACAGAGTCGCCATCCGCACAAAGTTGGATAGTGTTGATAGTAGGAGAGTCGTCTCCAACTATCTCGTGGAAGATTAATGGTATGAAGGCACTCGATTGTTAGTCTCATAGACTAAAGGTCCCAAGGAAATGGTATTGATCAAAAAAAAAAAAGTTAGGTGGGATGGAAATGTCATCGTCCACATCAAGTGATGCTTGATTTGGTGGGGAAGATGGTTCTTCAAAGAGGAAGAGGCTCATCAAGAATAGTGACAAGTGGCTTTTGAAATGGGTTTAAATCCCAAACCAAACTTTTGGTGTGGCATGAGAGTAGGAATGGATTTGAGGTCATGTATACCTTGCTCATATTTTCCAAGGCCAAAACCTTTCCACGCGCATCGATATAGATAAGTTTTTGCAAACGTGGATTCTCAGAGATAATCAAACCTCGTTAGGTAAGGTTTGGCCTCAGGAGGAGAATCCTGACAATAATGAGGTGTATCAAGACCACCGTAGATGAAATTGGTCTGTTGATTGGGCAAACCAATGGTAACGATGCACCGAGACCCGATTGATATTCGTGTTGTTTGTCGGTCTACCATACTCATTAGGTTTGAGATGGGCATCGAAAGAAAAGAGAGGAAGCTCTCCTAGTGAGAAACGCTGCAATGTCTCTTCCAGATTTCGCAACCGTAGTTTGGTCAGCAGTATGGAAGAAGATGAAGCCCCATCTCGAGAAGATGCATTTTCTTTTAAAGGGGCAGACCTTGTGGTCATGTCGCATTGCGCAGAAGGAAAAGGATCTCCTGGATGGGTGTAGATTTTGCCCTCATATTGATATTTTAGGCATCGATGGAGGGTGGATGGGACACAATGCATTGCGCGAACCCAGGAGCGTCCAAGGATCATGTTATAGTGGAATTTTCCTTCGACAATATAGAAGAGTTCATGGAGCAGCTTTTTACCTACTCGGATGGGTAAGACCACAGTTCCTAGAGTGACTGCTAGCTGATCGTTAAATGATCGAAGGGCGAAAGGCGGAGGTGACACCACATTCTTAGGTAACTTAAGTTGTTCGAATGTGTGGGAAGAGATGACGTTGAGAGCAGCTCCACTATCGATCATAACACGTTTTAAGGCAGTGTTATTGACTTGGACTGTGATGAAGAGAGGAGCCTCCAAATCCTCTGAAGAAAGATGAGGAATTTCTGAATCCTCAAAAGAAATGGTCGATGGACTATTCAATCCAACAACCCACTGAAGGGTCCGGGGCTCATCGAATTTATCGCGATGCGACGCAGATTATCGACAGAGCTCGCGATGTTGTGGAGAGGATTGGATGAGGTCAAAAAGAGACATTTTGACCGAGCTTGGGTGAGTTGCTTCATGACACTCTCCTCAATCTGGATACGGAACTTGAGTCCGAGGTGCAGCACGAATGGAGACCTTGGGTCGTGGGGCTGATGAGGAAGGAGACACGCCTTCAGGGGCTGCAGAAATGACAACCCGTGGTCTAGATGTTGGAGATGAAGATGGGTTATGATAATGTTGGGTTCTAGTGGCGATATGGATTGTGTCAATTTGGGAAGGAGGGAGATCAAGTGGAGTGGAACCACTAGAGGTCTGAATGGATGGTTGAGGTTCGGATGAGGCTAGGGTAACAGGAGGTACTTGTTCCTCCTCCAACAAGAGGTCACTTTCTTCCAGAAGGTTCTTGACAACGGCTCAAGAGCTTTACATCCTTCAAAGTTGTCATGACTGGAGTACGGTGGTAATACAAATCGATCGAGTTAAACCGTAGGTTTCACTCCTTTGGGGTTATAAGGCTTAATCGGAGGAAGGGTTATGGTCAAGATTGGATAAGTTGATGAAGGATTTCGGTGTAGAATCCGGTAGACGAAGATGAGGATAGAGATAATGGAGATGGTTCTTTTACCTTAACCGACTGCCGGGGTAAAAGAACTTGCATGTTAGGTTTAACAGTTTTATTAGGGATCCTCTTATTTGTTTGGACATTCGGAGGAGCAGTCTTGGGTGCTTGGGATGGGAGTAAATGAGACATGATTGTTTGGTGGAGGAGGAGTCCCTAAGATAGATTTTGAGGAGGATGGAGATGCGATAATTTTTGCGGTTTTTGGAGACAAAGGGGGTTGCTTAGTCGGATTTACGGATGATTTAGATAATGTCGGTTTGGAAGAGGAAGAAGCTCCCAAAATAGGTGAATTTGGAGGAAGATAGGGTGTCTTGATTTTGGTAACAAAGATGAGGATTTTGATAGAAGAAGTGGCATCTTTTTGGTAGGTAAGTCTACTTTTAGGGATGTTGATGAAGAAGAAGATGATGACTTTGATAGGTGTGTAGAAGAAGATGCCTTCTCAAATGGGCAAATCTAATCGCTTATGAGGCGTGGAGAGAGATTTTTGTGGAAGAACACCGAGAGTTTTGATGGTCCGAATATGGGCTTCCCTTTTCAGGATGGTGACAACTTCAACGTCATAAGGTGATCAGAACCTTTTTGGAGGAAGCAAATGGGGAGATATTGATGGTATAATGTTAGATTTTGGTTGTCGCGGTTTAGGCCGAGGAATCGAGTGTGTGTGTGTTGGTGTTACTTCTTTTGATTTTTCCTGAATAGGTGAAGTAGTATTAGTGATGGAAGAAGTAAGTGATGAAGAAGTTCCTTGCGAAGGGACCACTTTTGGTGTAGTGATCATGGGTGGAACTACTATAGGAAAAGAGATAGGAAGAGTCAAAGTTGAGGACACTTTCACGAAGTCAAGCACGATTATAGGGATGTTTATCAAGGGCATAGTCAGAGCCGGAATGGGAGCAATGAAGTAGATGTGTCTGAAGTGGAAACTCGAAGGGATGTAATTGCCTCGAGCATTGAAAGGATGTCTGATGATGAGACAGATGAGGAAGACACTGTCTCGGGTATGGATGGGAGATCGGACAAAGGAGCGGAGAGAGATGACTCCGTGTTTAGCAATGTAGGAATATCCAAAGATGGGTTATCTGAGGATGGAGGAATTCCAGTGATTGGTGAAGTGGAAGAGGGTTCGATTCGATTACTTGCGCTTTGTAGATGATGTGGTTTCGTAAGCGGATTCTTCAAGAGAAATGAAGTTGATAGTGTGGGTGTTTGGTTTTGAGATTCTCAAGAATTATGATTTGGGGCATGATTGGGGAAGGGTTGTTTGAAAATGTCCCGCTTGATTTTGGGGAGCATTTGGGTTATCCGTAATAAGCTCGCCTTTATCAATGAATTTTTGGACAAGATTTTTGAAAGTCCGACATCGCTCGATGTCATGACCCGGGTTCTATGATAGTGGCAAAAATCGCTTTTCTCGTACTCACAAAGGACGTTCTCGACTTTCATCAATATCTCTAATGGGTGGAAGTTCGATCATGCGAACTTCCAACATTTTTCCTAAGATGGAGGCATATGATTCCCCCAATGGAGCGAAGGATCGAGATGATGAAGCCCCTTTTCGAGCAGATGAAGGGTCTCTTCGTGGTGGTTGATTAGGAGTACTATCGGTTCTCGATGTTTTTAATACGATAGCATTGGTGGACCCTTGATTCTTATCTTTAGGAGGAAAAGAATTTGGTTTGGTGAACCGAGAGAAATCGGGTTTAGATTTGGAGCGAAGTTTTAGTTTTTCTTGTTCAATGGCACGAGATTCGAGTTTGCGTGCCATTGTGAAGGCTTCTTCGAAGGTGTGGAAAGTTTGGATTCTTAACGTGGAAGAAATGTGACTAGCGCAAGATCGGGTGAACAGCTCGATCTGTTGTGATTGAGGAAGAGAGAAGGACAATTGGTTGATTATCCTCTCCAATGAGCGACAAAGTCTCCGCAATAGACTCATCGTCAAATTGGCGAATGTCAGTAAAGATCTCGTGATTGAGATCTTATGGGCAATATTTATTGAGAAGTTCTCAACAAACATTTGGGCCAATTCGAGAGAAAGAAAATAATGAATGTTGAGGAATATTATTGTACCAGTCCAAAGCGGGACCCGCTAGAGACATAGGAAAGGTACGGAGCATGAGCTCCTGATCTTGGACAATGAGGTAGCAAGCATGTTTGAATGCTCGCAGATGTTGTTGGGGGTCTTCCCGACTATGAAATTTTGAGAATTTGGGAAGTTCCCATTGGGGAGGATAAGGCTTAAAAGCCACCGAAGGATGAATGGGTTCATTGCATACTTCTTCAAAGGAGTATGAAGGGCGGGCTCCTTTTGTGGAGGCTTCCAAGTCTGCAATTTTCTTGAAGAGAAATTGAACCACATCCGATTGGGGAGGAGGTACATTGGTTTGTCCTACATGAGAAGCAAGTAGTGGGTGTGGTTGAGGTGTCAATGGGGGATTCATCTGTTGTTGGATAGGATTATAAGAGGAATAACCAGGTGTTCTGGGTGACACCGGGTGGGGTATTTTGTGCGCACTTGCGATAGGCAAAGCCGCGAGATAATAAGTGGTTGAGCAAATAAAGGTTGGGTGACGGATGGAGCCTGTGATTGGTGGACTCCTATGTTGGTTGATTGGATCGGGATAGATTGAGGAATATGAGTGTTGGTTGGATTGGTCATGTTGGGGAACAAGACCTGAAAGGGGCCTTCTATTGCTGAATTAGGTATCAAGGGTGCCGATACTAGAGGATGGGCGAATGTCACAGTAGCTGGAATATTGGAAGAAAGACCCCCTAGAGGACGAGAAGTAGGAGCCAACTGCCTATTCGGAGGGGGTTGGCTCATGAAGAGGTATTGACCTTGAGAAACGATAGAGGGCATAGACGAATTGACGGCAATGTGCGGATGTGCAGACGAATTTACTATAGCAAGGGCAGAAGACCTCTCAGAAATGGGTTGTGGAATAGTCGAGGTAGCTGCAGTGTTAGGGATAGGTAAGACTAATTGAGAATTAGTCGACATGGTAGGTGGAAGAGAAAAGGGAGGCATAGGGGCCTCACCCTTCTCCGTGGCTCGAGGCAAGAGAGATGGTGCAAACTGCTCTAAAGAGGCCTGGGATGATCCGCGAGATAATCAGACACTTGCTTCGGATGGTGGGTCTTGGCCGATATTTGGATCGACTTGTGTACTAGATAGTCCATGAGGGCTACCGGATTGCGATCAGAGAGCCTCAAATTCGTGGATCCCCGCGAGGAATAAGACTCGAGTCGAAGATATTACCCATGTAGATCAAGAATTTCGTGCTTGTTACCTGTCCAAGTTAATGCACCAAACTAAACACAAAAACCCTGAAAAACCTCAATGAAATAGATACCTGATGAAGATGTAGACGGATGAGGAAGTCGATGTAGATAAGACGGGCGCACACGAGCAATTCGCACAATAGATCCGAGTAACCTGCAAAACACCGGTGCTTGACAGAAAAAGATGGCGTTAGAAGATATATGGGTGGACTGCCCGAGAAGCGGGTCCGAGAAGCGATAAGCTTCCTTGGCGGATGTCAGTCCACGTTTTCAATAAAGAAAAGCAGCATACATGATAAAAGATGTAAATAAAGACTAGATTCTCTGATTGCAGTAATAAAACAGAACCTGAACAGCAGACAGGAAGTACAGAAAACAAGGAACTGAGAAATAATGCTAAATTTGTGTTACCTGTGATCTTTTACCTGTCTGCAGGGAAATCGGCGTCGACTGTGTAGAATCGGCGGCGACTGATTTGATCGGCGGCGATCGACCGATCGGGCGCGATCGGGATCGATCGCGTCGACGCCGATCGATAAGATCGACTGTCAATCAAGGCAGATCACCAATCAGGGACTGTGCGATGAGATTCGGGGAGCGGAAGGTGAATGTTGTCTGTAGGATGTGCCGAAGATGGAGAGACGCTGGAACAGAGTCACCAGATGATAGATAATGGTGTATGGTGTTGATATGATACGGGCAGAGTAACGGTGCTCCTCTCAGGGATTGATTAGGACAGATCTGCCCTAACCGAGATAATTGATGCTAAGAAGATCTCTTTCTCACTCTCTGTTCGTGCGTAAGTGCTTCCTTTCACTCGTTCGTCTCTTTTTCGGTCTCTTCGCTCTTTTCGGTCCCTAGAACTGAGTTCTGGGCTTGCTTTTATAATCGGCGCCGCTCCTAGAAAATCGGCGCCGACCATATGGGTCGGCGCCGATCGCGGAAAAGACTCCCGAGGTGCCTTAATTGATTGATTCGAGAAAGAAAAGGCTTATCCGACTACGGGAAAATATCCCGCTTAGGGAAGATTAAGAATAGATGTGGTACATGGGTAAAATAAATTTGGGGTAGATAAGTGATTAAGATGCATGGGAAGAAGCGTAATTAAATATTTAATTATTTAATTACCCATGGGCAAGATATGATGAAATGAATTAAATTTAGAGATAGGTGATTAAATCACAGATTGGATAATATCCCAAGGGGATAGTTGGTGACGCAAACGTGCCCCAGGTTACCTAAGCACGTAAATGGGTAAGAGGGACACTAAATTGAGTAACCAATTTTAGGTGTCTACACCATTTCTTTATTTGGTTCATAAGTAATATCCTTCTTCAAGAACTCGGTTAGTGGTGATTAATGTGCAATCTTTGAGAAATTCTTGATGAACCTTCTATACTAACCCCCATGGCCTAAAAATGATCTCAACTTACTTCTATTCATAGGAAATGATAACTCTTTGATTTTTGAAACTTTATCGAGATCAAGTACAATACCATCTTTGGATACAACATGCCCTAACAAAACACCTTTAGAACATCCAAAGACACATAACTTTGTAGGGTTTAGTGAGGCTTGTGCTTCATCTAAACTTTGAAATGTTGTCTCCATCTAGTGCATGTGGTCCATCTTGCTCCCATAGATGTAAAAATCATAAAAAATACTGATGAAGTTTACTTATAAATGTAGGGTTCAAACACCCTATTCATCAAGCGCTGGAACATTTTCAAAGCATTACATAACCCAAAAGGCATAACTCTATAAGAAAATGTTCCCAAGGAGTGGTGAACGTGGTATTAAAAGTGATCTTTCTCCACTATACGAACTTTATCAGTATTCGCTATACCCATCAAAGAAACTATAACACTCTAACTAGCTATATTACTTCATCCAAGATCGATATGAGAATGGAAGAGGGTAATGATCCTTCATTGTTACCTTGTTGAGCTTCCTATAATCAACACAAATGTGTAGATTCCCATTTTTTATTGAGATTACAATGGGAGAAACCCATTCGAATTCTCCATAGCAATATGAATCTTGAATCAAGCAACTTGTCTATTTCTTCTTTTACATTCTTGAAAAATTAGGATTCATTCTATATGGCATTTACTTTATCAAGCACCATCTACCAGCTTCAATAGAATGTTCTACCCAACTTACTTGACGGAGTTCCTTGTAATCAAAAGTGAATAGATGTATGTACCTTGAAAGAGCTAGAGGTAGGATTCCTTCTCACTCTCCATCACAACATCACCAATATTTTTTTTTGGAGACGATCATCAATTTCTTCTTTAGATAATTTTATGGGTTCATGAGAAGGTGACTAGAAGGATATCCATGATTGAAACATCAACCTCACTTTCTTCATCTCGTGTCCACTTCATTGGTACTAGAGTAATAAGAGGATGTCCAATCATCAGCTTTCATCACTTGAATCCACAAAGGTTCTACCTTATGATTTCAAGGGATCACATTTATCTTCACCCTCTCTGTCACGTCCAAGTGTCATGAAACCTTCATTCCAGAGTTTTTGCATGAACTATCCTTAGCCATGGCCTTCCCAACAACATTAGGTACACAACAATACCATTTTTCATCACCTAAAAGTATGCCACACTACATACAACACCCATAATTTATATTACCACATTTGAAACAACAATTTCGGTTTAGTTTTTCCCTTATTTAATGACCTTAACATAAGTGTTAAGGGGCGATCAATTTTAAACCCAACATATTCATTATAGACTCGGTCATTACATTAATCGCAGCACCTCCATCAACTAAGACATCATGAATTGAAATACCATTACATAATACCTCATCTTGTGGAGCGTAGGATTACCTCTGCCTCCAAAATAGGTATCTCAACCTCCTTTCTTCATCGAGCATTGAGTCCACTTCGTAGCTCCCGCCTCTTCTAGAAGACATAGTAAAAAAAGTTGACCATATGTAATATTTGTAGGCCTTTTTGATAGATCTTCTAAGATGGAGTATGGTCCTTGTCCCCGTGAAATTAGAAAATCCCGCACACCCAACTTCCTTCTCCTATGTTTCTACTAGTTTCTCCTTTCATCTTCTTAGGATCATTTCCATCTTGGTTATCTTTTTCTTTCTTTCTTTTTGTTACAAACACATCTATTTCATTATTTATGCTCCTATCTATTACATCAAAAGAATTCATCCAGTGCTTTTCCTTTATCATTATCTCTTGTACGTGTATGGAAGCTCTATCTAGACAATTATACTTATAATGACCCTTTTATGACAACCATAACATACAACTTTAGTTATATTTCTTTTGGACCTCTATCTCCTCCCCGAGAACTAAATTCCTTTCCTCAAGAAGATTAATAGTTAAGTGACCCATCTTCTTTTGAGCAGATCTTCATACTCAGTAGATGTACTAGGTAAAAGATTTTTTCTCACCGAGAGTGGTTGTGGATTAGGAGACCAAAGGTGTTAAGTGTAGGCTCTACCTTAGCAGCAATTTCTTTGGGCTCCTCTTCCATGCTTTCTTCTTTCCTTCGCAATCTCCTTGCTTGTTCAATGGTAGACAAAAATTAAGGTCATACTTTACTCATTGTCTAATCTCTAGCTTTATCCCAAGAATCAAGTGCTTACAGGGGATATTATCCATGCCATTCATCAACCCATCCTCTAATCCTTCCTTCCATATTTGGGCATCGAGCTTCCTCCTTAGCTCTAGAACATGAGCATGATAATCCCCGATCTTCTCCTTCTCTCCTTGGGATAGCTTTGTGATATCGATCATGAGATCCATATATTTAAGAATTTATCACCAAAATTCTTCAAGAAACATTTTAGTTAATAAATCCCATGAGTTTTTCACATTATCACCTAGTGTTTCAAACCACCTAAGGGTTGAACCATCCAAAAAGGTAGGAAAAAAATTAGTCCATTGTTCTCTTCTTATGAGGTCCATTAAAAATACAAGATCATTTAAACTCTTGAAAGAAAGAGGAAGCATCTTCATTAGATTGGGATGAAAAATAGGAATCTTCCCCATTTTTAAATGTAACCACGCTTGAAATACCAACTCACAAGTACAATCAAGAAGACTTATGTGCACAAATAATTGGACTCACTACAATAAAAGTGAAGTTACATATTTCTAAAGAAAATAGTAATTACCACAAGAATCTTACATTTACTATGGTAAAACTTGACTTACTAAAGAAAAATCGACTTTACCGTGGCAAACACTATTTACGGTAAAAATTAAGTTATGGGGTAAACACTATTCACGGTAAAAATGAAGTTCACAAGGGTAAACACTATTCACGATATAAAAATGAAGTTACCGTGGTAAATACTATTCAAGTAAAAATTAAATTTATTGTGGTAAATACTATGCATGGTAAAAAGTGACTTTACCATGGTAACTACTAGGCACGATAAAATAAGGTTACCCTTCTATTGATTTATGAATAAGTGGGAATATCTCTGAAAATCCACTAACGAGGAATGGTCCCTAGAGAACGAAACCAAAATGTGAACACGAACGCACTCATATAATATTTCACTGAAAACTCCTCATGCTATGATTATTTTAGTAATGCACAGCTTTTGATTTGGTGGTAGTAATCTAGAAACACAACAACAAACATAACACAAGAATACCACAGAGGTTATGACAAAAAAAATAATGATGAAAATCTGAAATACAACTATAAAATATATTATTAACATGGAATTATTACAATCTCATAACCATGAATTACTCCAAGTGTTACCAACTCCACTTTATTCCAATAATAGTTATGGGAGAAACTTCACAATTACTCCTCTTGATGACTTCCTTAACACACCTTCACAAAGAATCCTTTATTCATAAAATAATTATTATAACTTTCTCTATGATAAGTGAGAGGATGGCCTCTCCATTTATAGGAATTCATGATTATGCACCCTATCTCTAAAATAGGATAGGAAATCTCTTCCAGCCAATCATATTCCATGCCTAAACTCTTTCCTTTACATGTAGGATTATCTTATAAGATAAGATAAACCTTATCATCTCACATGGGTTCCACCTTTTAGACTTTTCTACAAATAAAATACACAAAATATTTATGACATCACTCCTTGTCCTTATTACAAATATAATATTTCTAATTCCTAATCATGTAGACCCTATTTCTCTACTTTACCCCAACTTTGACATTTTAACATTACTAGACCACTTAGTTAAAAATATTTACTTTTTACCACAACATTCCGATCAGTCACTCATGACTCGCTACCATACTCTACTTTATCAAGGAGGCACACTGCATCGATGGCACCATTATCTTCTATTGGATGCCACTACTAATTATATTTAACAACATCTTATTCCTAATACATACATTAATAAAATAGAAATTATGGAGGAAAATTTTAATGTCAACATATCGTCAAACTGGTAATTGGCTTATAAAGAATTGGTGCCCGATCTCATTCAAATATTTTTGAGTATCGTAGTACATATCCATCAATACATAAGGTGTCATATGTAGTCAAGTGCATTACACAAGGGGATAGTACTATGGTGGAAGAAAAATACAAGAATTGACTAGGTGAACACGGCCTAGAGGCACGCTTTGAGGAAGAAGAAAACTGTTGTGGCAAATCAGCAACACACCCCCGAATGTTGATCGTGTTTCTAGTTTGATCATACTAGCATCCAGTGTGATTGCACAACATTGAATCCTCTTCCCAAGTGTGGGACTTGTAAAATGGAAGAGGAATCTCTAGATTAGAGGCTAGTTCCTCAACTCCTCTGATAAGCTAATTCACTTGTACAATTGCAGAGGTTTAAACTCCTAAATCTACTCTAAATTCCAAGGAGACAGAGATAGAGAATGTAAAAAAGAAAGAACTAATGCTAAAAGGTGATGCACCAAAGGAGTTGTAGACACCTAATGCTGCATGAAATACACAATCAACAAGGAAACACAACACAAAAACATGCACAAATGCTCAAAATGTAATGAAAGATCAAGAAAGCAATGATAGATATGTGAAAGGATTGAAGGATTTTAATCACAGAACATATATCAACATCTCAGATCCAATATAGTACATTACAGTGATCCAGAGGCAAGAAAAGGTGTTGCATTACATGGAAAGGTAAAATTTCTTCACAAATTCTACCAAGGAGGAAGAAAAAGGAAGTTGCAGAGCTGAAAAAGTGTCTCCCTTTGCAAAATGAACTCATTCTGGCTTTTACAGTGCAAACCACGACCCCAGGAGAGAGAAATGTGGGAAAACATGTAAGGGGTTCAACCATTGACCAAAATGCCATCAAAATAGCATGGGCGCCCACGAAGACCCATTCCTTGACATTTTTAACCATGTTGGGAGAGAATGCGAGCCATTCTTCATTAAAAACGGTGGTTGAAACGTCATTTCTGTCCATGACCACGTGCCAGAGGTGTTTTTTGATTTTATCTCCAAACTCCACCAAAATTCAAAAATGACCCCAGAATCTTGTAGAGAATTTTACCAACTTTCCATTGATATAAAGAACGTGAAAATCGAGCTTTGGATCGAAAGATATGGTGATTTGAAGTTTTAGGGAAAAATAGGGCCTAAATTGGGTCGGTGGGAACTTTTTTTTGAATTTTTACCTTTTTAGTCATTTGGGAAATTTTCCAAAATTTCCCCGCACTCCTCCACTCTAGGTGCCATGTGGTGGCATCTCATTGGCCACGGGCCTTTCAGGGAAAATTTTTCCAAAAACTCCGCCGAGCCATAACTTCAAAAATACATGGAGTTAGGAGGAAAACTTTACCTTTCTGGAAAGCTGAGAAAGAGCTCTATCCAATGGTGTCATTTCCAGAAGGTTTTGAGTGCCTAAAAAGAAAAATATTATGTCTGAGGCACAAGAGAAGGAAATATGAAAGGGAGTTAGCCACAAAATGAGCAGGGGGCACATTTTGGATAACAATTTTGGTGACTCAGAGGGGTCATCTGCCTGCTGGATGAAGTTACCAGTTGCCTGAAGCATCCATTGGGCATGGAGTCATGAGTTGTAGCCTACAAACTGATCTAAACTTTGAAAACCTCCTCTCTGAGCCACTTGGAAACCCACTGAAATGGACTATGCAAGAGCAAAACCAGCACCACAAAAACTATGTACAAAACTAAAGGTCATACATGCTCCAAAATGGAACATGCAGAGTGTGCACAAGCACTTCTTTTACTGAAAGAAAACTACCTATCCTACTCTAACTGGAAGCAAAAGTGGGCTAAACAAACCCTGCAACTGGTTGGGAGAAATAGCTTCCCTTTCTCAAAAGTTGTAACCATGCAACTGATTTGGCACTGAACATGGCTGATTGGATGAGTGGAAAATCAACAAGAAGCTGGTCTTCTACCCAAATCATCAAGGTGTCAACTGAAAACAAATCCAATACCTCTTTTAGTTGCTCTGCATTTGGATTGAAGAGGTATGACAGCTGATCCTTGGTACTTTGTAGCTCACCCTCATGCTTAGAAGCAAGCATGACTGGTTGTGACTTCTCCTTTGACTCCAATGAAGTCAAATACCTTATTGGGCAAGGTATGATCCGTTTGATATGCCCATAGCTCTGATTTTCAACTCCAAAAATGGAGTCTTCTTGTAGACCTTCTTGGGTGGGTGATGTGGAAGCAATGGTAGGACTTTTCTACCCTTTCTCTTCCTTCATGGCAACATGGAACTCTTCTATAGTGTGCAACTCCTCGTTATTGATTGCAACATCCAATGAAGTTGCTTTTGCATTGTTGTTACCTATGCAATACATTGTTGGCTTTGGAGCTCCTCCATTGTAGCTTTTGGAAGATCAAATTCTTCCAGCTTTGATTCAAGAGGCATGTTGCAAACTGTAGGCTGTTGTCCTTGAACTCTTTTGTCCATGGCAGCAAGTTCTTGTTGTTGGAGAATGAATGGTGAAGAAGGAAACATGGTAATTTCAGCTAGCTCTTCATCTAAACATTCTTCTAAGTCTGATGGCAAATCAAACTCTTGAATGTCTTGCTGCAGCAAAGTCTCTCCCTCTTGTATGGTGGCCTCCAAATCTGCATTTTCTTCACCCTGTATAACTTCATTTTCAAACATGAAACTTGTCAATCCAAACTCATCCCAAAAATCAGATTGTTGGAGAGATGAAGTGGGAGAGAAGCATGAAATTTCTTGTGCCTTTTTCTCACAATTTGGACCTGTTTTGTTCACCTCCATAATGGCTTCATCAATCAAATCAGCCCCTTCAAATGAAAGCAAAAATGTATCAATAATGCTTCCTTCTTCTACTGTTGTAAAAACTGACTTGACCTCATCCATTTGCTCCTCAAAGATGGGGTTTTGAGATGGTTTTCCTTCCTTCTCGATGGCTGATTTTGTAGTGCAAACTGGATCAGCATTTTCTTTGGGCAAAGTGCCAACATGGACACCCAACTCATCACCAACAAACTGTTGTTTTTCTCACTTCACTGCTGTTATAAAATCAGCCTTGTTTTCCACTTGTTCTCCAACTTCAACATCCTCTATTGGTTTCACCATCAAGGGGATTTTTGTAATCCTGAATTTAAGAGCCCAACTCTTCAGACTTTGAATTTCTTCATCCTTGTTTGGCTCTTCTTTCTGCTACTATTTTCCTTGATTGGCATTATGATTTTTATCCTCCCAACATGGATTTGGGAATGCAAGAGGAGAAGTGGATTGTAACTCAATTGATTTTACAATTTTTTGTGGTGGTGGAGGAGGTAGGAACTCTTGTTTCTTTGGAGGGAATGGATGTTTGGAAGGGAAAAGGACAAAAGAATTGAGATGGGGTGGAAGACTAGGGAATGGAGAAATGGATTCAACACTTGGGACAACAGATGGAGAGTTTAAAACTTGACACTGCTGAGATAAAATAGATTGGGAAAGAGGGAGAGAAAAGGCATGAGATGGTGTGCTTACCTATTGACAAGGTTGTTGAATACTCCTCTCATACACCTTTATTCCTTTAGTCCACTTTGTAAGCAATGGTAGTGTTGTAATCATGAAGTCTAGCTTCTCTTGAGGGCTATAATGCCTTGGAAAAGGTCCCACCCATGGACAAGGTGCTCTACAACCGATTCTAAATGCTTTCATTTGTGCTTGAGCCCTGGATTGCACCATGTTTACCTCCATCTTTTGGATTTGTTCCAGCAGATCTGCATTTTCTTCTTGACTGCCCTCACAACCAACATACCCTTGTGCTTGACATGCTTCATATCCAAACTGACTTTGGCACTGCTGCTCATATGGGTAGACATGCTGATTTTGAATTTGATCAAAATGCTGATTTGGAGGATTTGTAAAACATGTTGGAGGTGTGATATACTGCTGTTGTAAATGTGAATTCCATGATGGAAATGAAGTCATGATTGCACAACTTCATGGAATGGAAAAGAATGAAAATGATGGAAAGAAGAATGGATGGAAATGAATGGAAAACAGGTCTGCAACTTAGAGAATGAGTTGTTTACCAGATGGAGTCACTAGATGTGCTTTTGAAAGTGCCTCCAAAAGGCTGAATCTTTAACAGAGACACACCAATTCTGTCAAAGATAAAGTGGAAGACTCTAAGGTCCCATCGGCATGCCAAAACTGTTGTGGAAAATCAGCAACACCCCCTGGATGTTGATCAGGTTTCTAGTTTGATCATACTAGCATCCAGTGTGATTGCACAACATTGAATCCTCTTCCCAAGTGTGGGACTTGTAAAATGGAAGAGGAATCTCTAGATTAGAGGCTGGTTCCTCAACTCCTCTGATCAGCTAATTCACTTGCACAATTGCAGAGGTTTAAACTCCTAAATCTACTCTAAATTCCAAGGAGACAGAGATAGAGAATGCAAAAAAAGAAAGAACTAATGCTAATAGGTGATGCACCAAAGGAGTTGTAGACACCTGATGCTGCATGAAATACACAATCCACAAGGAAACACAACACAAAACATGCACAAATGCTCAAAATGTAATGAAAGATCAAGAAAGCAATGATAGATATATGAAAGGATTGAAGGATTTTAATCATAGAACATATATCAACATCTCAGATCCAATACAGTACATTACAGTGATCCAGAGGCAAGAAAAGGTGCTGCATTACATGGAAAGGTAAAATTTCTTCACAAATTCTACCAA
Organism: Taxus wallichiana var. yunnanensis; assembly: GCA_018340775.1. Classification (NCBI taxonomy): domain Eukaryota; kingdom Viridiplantae; phylum Streptophyta; class Pinopsida; order Cupressales; family Taxaceae; genus Taxus; species Taxus wallichiana. Next base: position 693,321,054 of record CM031239.1, read on the forward strand.
GGAGGAAGAAAAAGGAAGTTGCAGAGCTGAAAAAGTGTCTCCCTTTGCAAAATGAACTCATTCTGGCTTTTACAGTGCAAACCACGACCCCAGGAGAGAGAAACGTGGGAAAACATGCAAGGGGTTCAACCATTGACCAAAATGCCATCAAAATAGCATGGGCACCCTGACAGACCCATTCCCTGACATTTTTAACCATGCTGGGAGAGAATGCGAGCCATTCTTCATTAAAAACGGTGGTTGAAACGTCATTTCTGTCCATGACCACGTGCCAGAGGTGTTTCTTGATTTTATCTCTCCAAACTCCACCAAAATCAAAAATTACCTTGGAATCTTGTAGAGAATTTTACCAGCTTTCCATTGATATAAAGAACGTGAAAAACCGAGCTCTGGATCGAAAGATATGGTGATTTGAAGTTTTAGGGCAAAAAACAGGCCAAATCGGGTTGGTGGGAATTTTTTTGAATTTTTACCTTTTTGGTCATTTGGAAAATTTTCCAAAATTTCCCCGCGCTCCACCACTCTAGGTGCCACGTGGTGGCATCTCATTGGCCATGGGCCTTTCAGGGGAAATTTTTCCAAAAACTCCGCCGAGCCATAACTTCAAAAATACATGGAGTTAGGAGGAAAACTTTACCTTTCTGGAAAGCTAAGAAAGAGCTCTATCCAATGGTGTCATTTCTAGAAGGTTTTGAGTGCCTGAAAAGAAAAATATTATGTCTGAGGCACAAGAGAAGGAAAATGAAAGGAGTTAGCCACAAAATGAGCAGGGGGCACATTTTGGATAACAGAAAAAAACCAGATACATCTTGAGTGCACTCTCATATGAAAAAGAAACAAGGAAGATGGTGTATGTCATTGATGGGGAAGATTCAGAAAGCTTGGATGTTAACCATTATATAGGGACGCGTAAAGTCATAGATAGTCTTGATGAAACATGTGTCCTACCATGAACCTTTAAAGATGAAAAAGGTTAACATTAGCTCGAAGTAACACAAGGAGAAATCATTAGAGACTATATAGTGAGAAAGAAGTCTCTAAAATCATTGATCTATTACATGAATTATAATATTGAGACCAAGAAGGTACCATGACCTTAAAGGTGTCCACCATTCTCTGGGGAGATGAGGATAAAAAAGGAAGGTATGCCTCCTAATCGGGAAGAGGCCATCTTCCGGATAAATCCCATTTACGCGTAAAGGTCAAGGATGAGATAGATAAAATGATAACATCGGGTATCACCGAGGTTGTGGAAGAGTCCGAATGGATAAGTCCAATGGTTATTAGTATCAAGAAGTATGGAGGATAATGGATCTATGTTGATTACGGGGACTTAAATGTAGTGTGTGTCATTGATCCTTTCCCAACCCCATTTACTGAAGAAATAATAGAGGGAGTGGCAGGATGCGAGGTCTACTCTTTCATAGATGGATTCTCGAGATATCACCAAGTAAGGATTGTGAAAGAGGACCAGAGAAATAAAAATTTCACCAATGGGTGGGGAATTGTTTCCTATACGGTCATGCCTTTTGGGTTGAAGAATGCGCCCACCTGTGTCCTCATGCATTATGGTGCAAGCTTTCAAGACTTCATCCATAAATTTCTTCAAGTTTACCCGGATGATCGGGACAAAGATATGGGTTAGTGAAGGACCTATTGTTGTAGGCTCACAACATATGATGCAAATCGGAGCTTCTGAGGTTGATCCTACTAGCATCCAAAGATGTGATATAGCACAACATTGAAACATCTCTACAAGTGTGGGACTTGTAAAATGAGAGAGGAATCTCAGAGAAGGCTGGTTCATGCTCCTAAACTACCTACCATGAGCTATTTCCGGTGCGGCAGTAAGCTAATATAATCCTAATATAACCATGCCAAGGAGACAGAGAGAGAGAGAAAAGGGAAAAATAGCAAAAGCCTACACTAAAACGGTGATACACCAGAGAAGGAGAATGTTGAACATCTATCAAAACTACCATGGAACAAGGAGAGGTGAGCAATGGGAAGGATGGAATTCTGCATCACAAACCCAAGGATAGATTTCACAAAGAAAATGTCCCAAAACTCCATGAACATAGCTCCAAATCTACAATGAACATTCAAACATGCACAAATACCTTAATGAAGAGAGGCAAGGAGAGAACAAGCAAAAGAACGAGCAAGGATGGACAGATGCATCACAAAACATGTTTTTTTGTTGCTTTCGGAAGTTTCGCATTACATCATTTCAATAGAAAAGGAAAAAATGCCATTACAGGATTAAGCGGTGAAGGAGGTTCAAACTCCATTTTCAACCCTAGAGAAGAAAAAGGGAGGGCCCAATGAGAAAAAATGAACAACTTGTAATAATCATTTTAAAATGAGCCAAATAAGCTTTTACATCAGCATATGGGTCGAGCCTAGGAGAGAAACCGTGGGAAAAATTGCAAAGCCCATTCCTCATTGACTAAAGATGCATTAAAATGGCATAGAGAACCTTACAAACCCATACCCTACCATCTTTGACCGATTTGGAGGAGAATCGACCCATTCACATTAATTTGGTCATTGAAATGTCATTCCGGCCATGAACACGTTCACGAGCTTTTTTTCAATTTTCTCCTCTAAACCTGAACCAAAATGCAAGATTGACCCGGATTCATGTAGAGAATTTCACTCTTTTATTGATATAAAGAATGTGCAAATTGAGCTATGGATCGAAAGATATGTCGATCTAAAGATTTAGGGCACAAAACAGTGTGAAATGCATTTTGAAAATTTTTCCGCGCTCCGCCACCTGGATGACATGGCTTGCCGCCGATTAGATATGTAATTCTCTCTCCTTCCCCTCGTCCCGTGGGTTTTCTTGCTTCATTGGACACATGTCCTCTTTTTTATTAGCTGGAGAAGTGTCTTGAAACCTCGCCCTTTGACTTTTGGACCTTTTTCCAAGTGTGACACGTGTCGCGATTTGAGAGGTCCGTGGGTCACTCTCTTTTCGCACCCTTCGCGTCATTTTGTCTTGATGTATTAGTGTGAATGTTTGCATGATAGAATTATTTGATCCTTCTGAAATGGGCTTCTAATCCCTTATCTACCGATGACACGTATGAGGAATCCATGTGGGGGATTGGCTCTGCTTTTTGGCATCATATCCGCGCCCCACGAGTTCCTTTGTCCAACCATGGAAACGAAAATTTCATTTCTATTTGGGGGTGAAAGGAAATTTGTTGGGGGTCCTTCACGTACCTTTATCCCACTTAAGGATATGTGGGACAAATTATTTTGATTCGTTTGGTTCGTGGATGCCGCATTCCGCCACGGAGGCATAGCCCAGCTTATCCCATGCTAAAGTTCTGCTTTTGGCCCTTCATGGTTCAAGTCCTCACGGCCCGAATGCCCCAAACTATTTTGCTCAGCAGTTAGTCAATTTTGCTTCCTCCTTCAACTAGATGCTTCTCATACCCTGCACATCCTTGAAAGAATGTCCCTTTGCTTTTCGGGCCGCCCGGAGGCTTTTGGCCGATCCGCTTTTATCTCGATGTCCCTCACATCCCTACTGTTGCGAGGACTATGACTTAGCCAATTTTCACAATTCTTTCTGGCCCAAGCTTGTTTTTGTAGCTTTTTCACCTTTTTTGAACTTGCTCTTTTCAACCTGGGGAAAGAGAGAGTTAGGATAAATATGAGGGAGGAAACATGATTTTTTTGCCTGAATCGATCCGTTTGCCTTCGGGACTTGAGAATTTCGATGCATGTTATCGAATTACTTGATATGGGGTGAATTTTGGATAACAGACCATTTTGACAACTTAAGGTTAATGTTCAAAGGTGTTGGTAGTTGAGGATATCCCTCAACATTAAGAATTGATCTTTGCTTTACCCATTTTGGAACTTGTTGGGGCATATCATATGTAAAGAAGGCTTGTTAGTAGACCCTACCAAGGTTGAAATATGTAATTGTGAGATTTTGGGAGCCTACTAGTCAAAGCATAGTGTGTGGATTCCTGGACACATGGGTTAGTATTGTTGAAGTTCATCAAGGGATATGCCAAGATCACCACACCTTTAGAAGAGTTACTTAGACATAAGAGTGCCTTCCTTTGGGGAGAGAAATGAAGGCATTTGACACTTTAAAGGATATTCTTATCACCGCGCCCATACTATGATTCCCCTCTTGGGATAAGCCCTTCCATGTTCATGTTGATGCCTCAAGAACTACCATTGGAGCAAGAACTTATATAGATTAGGTGAAGGGATGATCATCCATACTTGCTATTGAAAAGTTAAAGTTGACTCTTTAGATTTATCCTTGAGTGTGAGGCATTGTTAATGATCTATAACTTCACAAGTTGCACAATTTATCTTCTTAACAACCCCTTTTATATTTTACACTAACCGTATGCATTGAAATAGTTAATGAACAAGATCATTCTATAAGGGCACATATGTCGGTGGGTACTATTGTTCCAAAAATTCAAGTTCACGGTGGTTGTCAAACCAAGAAAAAGTATTTCTTAGCACTGATAATTTATATAGAATTGATTGGGGGAGGACACATAAAGCATAGAGGATACCATGCCAGATGCACAACTATTTAGGTTGTGGCACGTAAACCCTCAAACTTAGAAGATATTGCATTATTTCTTAATACATGTATAACGTCAAGGAAGGGATGAATGAATTAGATAAAAAGTAATTAGTTATATGCTTCATGCCCTAAATGTTGATTAGTGGAGATTTATACAAATTAGTGCTAGAACATGAGTTCCTATTTATCAAAATATAAAGAGGTGCATGAGGTAGTGCAAAGAGGGCACTCAAGAGACGCCATTGCATGTAAGAGATTGATGGATGGATTATGGTGGGAGACCCTATATCAAGACTATAAGGAATATTACAAGGCGTGTGACCATTTTTAGTGCATTGGAAAACTAGGGCAAAGAGATGAAATGCCTCGCCCTATTCCCAACACCGAGCCATTTTAAAAGTGGGCTATAGACTTCATAGGCCCTATTACACCAGCCACGTGTAGGAATGGGTCACGTTATATAATCACTTGCATAGATTACTTGACAAGGTGGGCAGAAGAATCACCTACCAAGTATTATACAGCAGCTACTACAACATGGTTTATGTGGGAAAACATTATTACAAGGTATGGGTGCCCTTTGAGTTTGACTAGAGACAAGGGTACACATTTCTTAAATGAGATAGTAAGGATTCTATAGCAGCGTAATTCATGGTGGCTCATCACAAGACTACCCTTACCATCCATAAGAAAATAGAATGCGTGGAGGCATTTAACAAAATACTAAGTCATACCCTACCAAAATATTTGATGTTGGTAGACAAGATTGGGATGACAAATTATCAGCCGTTCTTTAGGCATATAGGATAACCTACAAGAGTTTAAATAAGGCCACACCATTTAAATTAGTGTTTGGCGTGGAGGATGTCCTACCAGTTGAATTCATATTACCTTCTATGTATAATGCATGTAAGAGGATTAGTCGATGAACAAGCACTAGAAGAAAGAATTGACAAGTTAATGTAATTTGAAAGATGATAATGGAAGTGGAGAAGATTGAAAAGAAAAAAAAAAAGGCATGGCATGATCATCACATTAAGAACAAAATTTTGAGGTTGGGAGATGGTGTTACTATATGATTCCAAGTTTTTGCACCATCTTGGGAAGTTAAAATTCCATTGGTTAGGTCCCTACATCATCTCATACATCCTTGATTTAGGCACGTGCCAGTTACAAGTGCTGGATGGGACGAGATTTCCAGGAAACTTCAATGGGAGTAGGATGAAGCCCTACTATAAATAAGTCTTCTTGGTGTTTGTAATAAGGTAGTATTTCTAGATAGGTTAGGACTTCCTTTAATGCATTTTTTTTTTCTTGTGTTTCCCTTTCTCATTTTTATTTTGTGTTGTGCCTTGGGCACCAGTAACCTCATTAATTTTTCAAAGGTTTTGAATGTGCAGAGGACCACGCATCATTTTAGTGTGGGGTGGAATAATGTGAAAGAAAGTGCAAGGTGTGAAGTACCAGGAAGGATTGCGTTGGAAATCCTGGATTAAATGGCCCTGTGAAAGGAAGCACATGGATGGCCCTGTGAAAAAAGGGTGAATGAGGATGGTTGGTGTTAGGATAAGAATACATCTTGGTTCCACGTACAAGGGAGGAAGAAACACCTTCAATGCTGGTAATGCGCACACGTAAGAGTCTTTGTCGAAGATTCTTGCAGTGTTTGTAGGATTGTCCACGTAAGTTTGCATGCGTGAATGGGGGTGCTAGAGTGTGGCTTAGTGGGAAAAAATCACAATAAGTGTTGAAGTACGATGGTAGGTGAAGTAGCATTTAATGCTAAAAATAATGGAAAGATATAAATAGAAGGTTGGGCACTTCATTATGGACATTGTGAATACGAAAAAGAAAGCTCTTGTAGACTAGGGTTTCAGAGTTGATCTATGTGAAGAAATTAAGGTGTGAGTGACTAGATTTGATCGAAAACTAGAAGGAAAGAAGTTCACGGGCGTAGAGAGAAAAAAAAATGTGGAGAAGCTTCATCTGGTGAAATTTTTTATTCTAGTTAGGGTTTGTCTAGGCACGGGTTAAAAACGTTTGTTCACAAGTTTGTGGTCTGAACTTGGAGTAGGTAGAAAAGAAAAGTAAGTAAGAGAATTTGAAGTGATAATATAACCTAAACCATGGAACCTAAGAAACCAACTATATCACCTAAGAAGCTGAAGGGCAAGGGCAAGGGTAAGGGAAAACAACCACAAACCCCCATAAGTATGGATGAAGAATGGTATACAGAGATGTAGTATCTGGATGGGGTTTTACTGGGAAATAATGGGAGTCCCACTTAAGAAACATGATGGTGAGTGATTACAACCATCACATGAACATGATAGAAAAGGAATTGGCACTAGAGTTTGTGCACCTAACAAACAAGAGGACACTAGAGGGTTTTCCTATATATAGAGAAGAGGTAAAAGTAAAATTAGAGAAGGAGATTATTCAACTCTATGAGTTTCCTTATTTTGAAAACCTGAGTGCCTCTATCAATGGTTAATGTTGCACGCATGAGGACCACTTTTACTTTGCAGGTGCAAGATGTGCATAACTCCTTAGCTGATTTCAAAATTCACAGGCCTCATATGTGAAGGAGAAAGTATAGATGATGACTTGAGCGACAAGGAATCCATCAAATAAATTGTGTCCACATATGATTATAAGAAGGGGTCATGGTACTTTGATATCGCAGAGATCCAAGACCCTGTTATGAGAATGGCCATGTACCTAGTGACAAAGTTAAATGACCAAGAAAGGTGGACATAGGTAAATAAGGCATGGTTAAATGTGTGCAAAATTTTAGAAGGCACCATCTACAATTTGTATGCCTTCATCGTAGATGAAATTATCAGCAACACACAGAAGGAGACAAGATACTCTTTGGTAATGTCCTCTTGACAATTTTGTTTTCAAAGATCGGAGTGTCGATGATGGCAACAAATAAGTTTGTTTGGGAATATCAGGAGGAAGACCCCCACCCACGAAAATATTCACAAAGTACACTTGTGATAGCATGATGGCTTCTCACAAAGCACACATGGAAAAATGGTATAAGCACTTAAGGGATGCATTCAAGGGTGAGTGGAGGATCCCAGAGAAGTTTTCGGTGCTTCATTGATGGAGAAGACAAATTTGCGGTGTACCAAATTTCTACATTAGAAAATTTAAATTGAAAAATGAAAACATGGGCCCCTAGTGCAATCTCTCCTTATCCTTCATCGCTCAATATTTCTAAGCAAGGGTAAACAAGTTTAAAGAGGCCAAAATACTAAGGTTCAATGTTAGTGAGGTAGATCAAGACCATAGGGAGCTGCACAGAAATATCAATTACCCCAAGAAGCGTGCATACATGGAGAGGTATGTCTCCCATGAAGTTCAGATGACAAATCCCTTGAATTTTCCTATAGCAGAGAGACCACAACAAGGGTATATCTACGCATAATACCAAAGACCAAATTTCCTAGAATGTGATGTCTCCATTCTTAAAGACCACATGGGAAGAAAGACTCTTGCACCGGAAAATAAAAGAAAAGAAGAGGTACAAGGGAAGAAGGAACCAAGTGTCCAAATTACGCCACAATTGGGTGCCCTAGGACAATTGCTAGAACTAGTACTTATACACGTAGGAAGAGGTCCCAGTTAGAGAGGAGGCACCAAAAAAGAAAATATTATACAAAAGGAGAAATCACTAGATAAGGAAGAAGAAAGAACATAATCCCTTAAATTGGAATCCCAAGTTAGGAAGAAACAGAAGGTTATAGAGGAGGCTGATTCGGAGGACACAAAGAACTTGGAGGACTTGGAGGTGAGAGGGATGATGATGAATAATATGAACTCGAAGGATCTCGGGAACCACTAGTGTTTGATTTTCATGATTCAAAGGAATAGGGTGGAGAAGAGGAAAATGAGTTTCTCTTCATGTGGAGGAAGGGTAGCCAGGAGGAGGAAGGTGCCCAAGATAAGGGAGGAAGTGAAGAAGTGAGTATGAAAAATCAAACTCCAAGCCTCACGTAGGAGAAAATAAACGAGGTAAAAGAAAAAAAGTAGTGAAAATCATTGAAGCCTTGGTAGAACAAGAGTTAGAGCACAACGATGAATTGGTAATGAATGAAGACAAGGAAGAAAACATGGAAAAGATCACGGAAAGAACATGGAGGAGGCCCTAGTTTGATGGTATGTATTCCTAAGGGCATGTGCACAGGAGGAAGGTGCATGGAGATCCAGAGACTAAGAATGGACTATGTTGATGATCCAAACAAGGTGTTTTGCACACATTTCCAAAGCACCATTCCAACAGAGAAACTCCTAGCCATGACATCATTTGATGTGAAGGTGCATACCCATGGACAAGGAAAATGCTTTCATGGGCATTTGAGTCCCACATTGATGAGCTAGAGTTTGAAGTGAGATAAGGGGTTTTGATGGAAGTACCAGAGTCTAAACATACCAACCCCTTAGTGAACACTTAGCAGCTATCTGACGAGTAAGTATGCACCACGTTGAACAAAGTCTCGGTCAAAATTGAATCCAGACTCTTCGGGAGGAACGATAGAGTAAAGGTTCTAGAGGTAGAGCTGGAGAAGAAGGATGAAGAGCTCCTAGAAAGAACTAAGGAGTTAAAACATGAAGAATTAGTCAGTGCTCAGCTAAGGTGGGAGTTAAAGGAAGAAAAGGAAAGGGTATGTGAGGTATCCAAGAAGGTGGAGATGATCACAAGCACTATTATCTTGAAGCATCCTAACTTGACTCCAACGCCCAGAAATATGAATCAATCTTGTAGTTCCTAGAAGATCTAACTCACATCCTCACCATGGAGAGGCAACCTTGGCAGGGAATATACACAAGAGGTGTTGGCATGCTAAAAAAGGAGGATAAAATTAAGGTGGTGGAAATTGTTTCTCAATACAACAAGATCCTCACCAATGTAAAGGCCACCGCGTTGGTAGAAGAGGATTCCTATGACAACTATGCAGATAGAGATATGGTGGCAAGTATCCTGGTCACCACTTATGAGGCAGAGCTAAAATAATTTTAGGAAAAGAACAAGGGGAATAGGGATGAGAGGGATAAAATTCTAGCCAAAGTGGAGAAGAAATCAGAGGCTATTGAGACCTTGTGAGGCTCAATTAAAAACCAACTTAAAGAATTATATCCATAGATCACTCGTCGATGGACACACTTAAGGATATGGGTAGATAGTTGGACGAGGTTGTCAAAACTATGAGTACCAAGGGATAGGAGCTAGATTTTGATTAAGAGAGTGCCCTGGTTGGCAACCTTTATCAACAAGCACAAAACAAAGTGGATACTTGGGATAAATTGGAAGCAGAATTAAGGAAGAAATTCCCTCTCCTCTTACAGTGGTAGCTGAAGTTTCCCCTATTCTTTCATTCTTCCCATATTCTTCAATTCCGTCATTATTTTCTCTCTTTCTTTATTCTTTGAGGGCATGTTCCTATAGGTAGAGAACAAGTATAGTGTGGGGTGATGTTGGGCCCCTAAAATATTGGCCAAGTATAAGAAGGTGTGTGGATGTGCAAGGCCTAGTTTAGAAAGGGCACGCAAGGAGAAAGCACACAAGACAGGGTTCTAGTAGGGTTTAACAGAGCAAGTGGTTCCCACACAAGATAGAAAAAGGTTACAAGACTTATCCATATTTGACACATCAAGAAGAGCATGAAAAAAGAATGACTGATTTGTGCATGTGGAGAATATAAGGTGCCATCCTAGTGACAGGTTGGCCTAAGAAGGAATATACCCTACGATGGAATTTTCTAGAAGACCATCATTGTAAAGAGTGGAGAGCTTGGACTGAAGAAGCATGCTCCCATGAAGGACCACCTTAGACACTTGGCAACGGATCTAAAACTCTGCGAAGGCTTGATGATGTTGAGAAGGGCTATAAATACAAGCACCCACTAGAGCAAAGTGTAGTGCCCACTTACCTTTGATACCCTTTTGATACTAATCTTGATAATCTTGTTGATTACATTATGGACATTATTTTGATTTTGATTTAGTATGATGTTAGACATTTGATCATGGATTATTGTTGATCTTGATTTGGTTATGATGCATGATGATTATTAGAGACACTTCATATGTGGATGATGATACACTATTTGACATGGATATATTGTGAATGTTGTTTGGGCATGTGATTTTTGGATATTGTGAGTAGACTTAGAAATGGACATTATATGATGATGATATAGTTGTTACTTTGATGTTGTTGATATAAATTGTAAGTGATTTTGTTAAATTGCTTTGATGTTGTTGTGATTCACATACTTAGATGATTTTTTTATTTTATTTATATCATGTTGGATGTTCTAATATGGCCATGAGGCCGACGGAGGTATTTTTGTTTTGCAGGTTAAATATCACAACAAACATCGGGGGATTGGAGACCAACCACATTGGAATTCTAGATGAATTCAACAAGGTCACCATGGCAACATGTTTTGTGTGTGTGTGTGGTATTTTGTTAGGGATTCCCATGGGGAATTACATTTAGATTTGACCACCGTGGGTTTTGTGTATTTTATTAATGTGGTTACTTTTTATTATTGTTGTATGTATTTTATTAGTGATGTGTCCCTTTCTTTTATTTAATTAAATTGTGGTAGATTAATGTGAGAAAACATATGGTTAAAATTTAAATAAATCAAATTGGGATATGGGAAATTAATAATGGAGTTGTTGGCTTTTGTATTAATTATGTAAGGGATGTGTAAGTTTGTGTAAGAGTTGTGTAAGTCAGATTTTAGAGTGTGAAACACTCCACCTCCTTGAAAATTCGAATTTGTCCTTGGAGGCTATTTTTGGAGGCTTGTGGGACAAGCAAAACTTGTCCCATACCTCTAAATTTAATTTACCAACCATAACTATGGTTGGAAATATTTTTAATGCATTATATTAATCATGTTGCATGTTTTAATTGCACTCTTCTTACTTTTATTTAATTTGCAAGTCCTTTGGGGTGTGGGATTTTGGAGTGTGCAAGTAAACTTGTCATATTTTCACCCTCCTATTTATTGTGCTTGGGTGAATGGAATTTTTCTTATGTGTTGGAGTTGAGGATGTGTTATGTGGCATCCTACATGGATCCACATCATCCTCTTCTCTTCCCTCTTCTATAAAGTTCAAACTCTTGCTTTGTTTTGGGTTGTTGAATCATTTTGCATGTTTCCTTGGGGTAAATTTTTCTTGTGCTTGGAGCTCTTGCTTTTAGAAGGAGTTTGGAAAACTTTGCATGCTTGTTGGCTGCTGATTTTGGGATTGTGTTCTTGGCATTGAGAGCTTGTTGTTTGGAAATAAAATCTTCCATGGAGAGGTAGGAGTTTAACTCTTCTTTTATGTTGTTATTTTCTTGTTGTGTTGTGTGAATGGTGAATGTTGTTATGTATTTGTTTGTTGTATGGGTAGACTTCCATAGGAATGGTGTAGGAGAAGGCTATGGGAATTATTATGGGGTGGGCATAAGGGAATGCCATTGGCATAATAATTCTTGTTGAGGGTGTTTAGGTTTGGGATCCACCATGGAAAAGAAATAGCTTGCATTTCTTACTTTGTGGGGGGCATAAGGATATGTGTGGTGAATTTTATTGGTGGTTTGTTATAGGTGGATGCCCAATTCCCATTGGGAGGAATAAGTAGCTTCCCCCATAGACCTTGCTCCTTTGGCTTGCATGATCAAGCCTAAGTTCTGTTTGGATGTTTGTTTCAAATGTAGTTATAAACTGATGTCTTGTGTTGTACATGTATTTTAATTTGATTATGCATGTTGAAAGAATGTTGTGTGTTATGGAAGCCTATTGTTGCCATGGGTTGAATCAATTTCTTATTTCATTGTGGTTGGGGCTTAGGGGCCAATGATGAAGGATGGATTCTCCTTTCATTGGATGTCTTGGTTGGGTGGAGAGCGTTTCCTTTCCCCCACTTTTGTTGTGATCAAATTGAAAATGGAGGAAACTTGCATGTTGTTGTTTTGGAGTAGAAGAAGACAGTTTTGAAAGTCCCTTGTGAAACAAATTCATTTGTAACCTTTCCCACTTGATGTGGATGAAATTATAATATGTTTTATGAAGGAAAGATGTTTGTAATTGGCTATGAAAGTTGTATATTCAAACTATGAAAGATATTTATATTTTGTTCTATACATTTGAAAGAAAGAGAGTGAAATCTACTAATTGCATTCAAGGAATGGAAGAATGTAAAGATGTATTTATTTTTGAAGTTAATAAAGGATTGTTATACCTTCCTCATTTGCATTGTTGATTTAAATTGGAATATCAAATTGTGATTGAAATCCTTGTTTAAAAAAATGGAAAAAGAAGAAATACGTATGAAGGAATTATATTACTTTGTCTCTTTTGGAAATATATTAAATTGGAAACTAGACTTTACAATTTAGCTTTTAAATGATTTGTTTATAAACAACTAAATGCCTTGGACTAGAATAGAAATTAATTTCCACACTTGAATGATGAAATTGATAAATATATTTTCTAGAAATGGATCTCTGTTGTAAATTCAAAACTGGCAAATATTTTAATTAAAATGCATAGTTTGAACCTATAATTAATCATCAACTTGAAACATTAAAATTTAACATGATACATTATCAAATCACTCATTTTGACAAAAACACTTAGGGAAAATCAATTAAAACATTGCAAACTGGGCCCAAACCTTTCATAGTTAATATTGCAGCCTTTTACGTCAATTAATGGAAAAATTAAAATTGGAATCAATTGAGAAAATTTACCTTCCTAAACCATTATAAATCCTTCCTATAACAATCCTCCATGTCTGTTTGGCATGATAATTGAAGGAGGAGATCAAATTGAACCAAATTTATAAGTTAAAAATTTACCAGTTGGCTTTTTAAAAGCCTGCAGAACGTTTTCATGAAATTGACCCCAAAAATTTATCAAAATATAAAATTTATGATTCCTATGCAAAGAGGGCATCAAGAGCTTTCCATAAAGTCCTCATTTTCCCAAAACCAAGCTTTCTAGAAAAATTTATGACCCTTTGAAGTTTTCCTTCCTTGGTGGGAAAATTTTCCCTAGTAGGCCATGCAACCCGAAAATTTCCGTTGAAAAATCCTTAGAAACTTTTTTTGAAAAAAATCTTTGGGAATATTTTAAAAATTTCCTTTACTAGTCCATGACTAATCGTAGAGCGCCATGTGTCCTCATGAGGCAACAATGGAGGTGTGACATCATTTTCTTCCTTGGGTTTTTAATTTTTTTGAAAATTTTACCTTTTTCCCGTCGCTGCCTGCAACACCGCATTCATCAGTGCGCCACGGGAAACATGGGGAGATAGCAGAGGGGCAGAATGCTCATGACCTTTTTTTGTTTTTTTGAATTTTTTTTGTAAAATTTTGGAGTTTATCTCCTATTGGTACCCAAACTTAATCTTCTTCACAACTCAAGTAGCATCATGGATTTGCACAAGACACTCAGAGGCAAATAAATGATTTCTATGTCATTTGTAACAAGGAGACATCTATCTAACTTGTTAGCACTCAAGATTTGAAGGAGTGGGTAGCACCTCGAGAAGATTGTTCTTATCTAGAGCTTGTTGATGGCTTTACAACTTGAAACCAACTCAACATGATAAAATTTGATGCAAAATGGAATTGAAAATGGCTCTTAGGTGGTTTTCTCAAAGAAATGGGCTTCTTCCAGTTTTTCCGTGAAATTCTAAATTCTCTCCCTCCTTTTCTCCAAAATGCATAATATACCTTATGCCATCATGGAGTCTTCCTTCCCAAGAAAATAATATGCTTATGGGATCAAATTTGTTACAACTCCTCATGATTTGTAGAAAGGAAAGCAAATAGAAAAATGTTTGATGAACGCCAGGTGTGCCCAAAAATCTTAAATCATTACATAATTTGGATCATTATCCACCCTAGGGTCACATTTTTACCATTTAGGCATGCAAGCATCTTTTACTAATCATTTTCACCTTTTTACCTTTTAATTTTACCTCTGTAACTTTTGATTTTCATTTTTCACGTTTTATATCGGGCCCGAGAAAAAATGTATCAAAAAAATCATAAATCACCGAATTAGGTCATGAAAATGGTGTCATTACACTCAAAAGGCTGAGATGATGCAAAATCATATAAGGTTTGAAGAAAATTGATGAAGAAATCATGACTCCAAGCCTCTTGGAGCTCCCATGGTGGCCAAAAGGGTGAATGCATAGTTGCCATTGATTTCATATCAACTTTAAATGCCAACCCTCCACATGGAGGATGAGATCCTTGAATATTCCATTTTGACCTTTGGACAAGGTGGGACACGTGTCAAAACATGATTGGATTGGGTCCCTATATTTTTAAAAATGCATTTGCGACCCTTTTGAATTTTGGAAAATTTTGCAAAATTTCCCCGCTTCTCCTGGATCTCGCCACATGTCCATATGTGGGCCCCATTGAAAATGCAGGCCAATTCTATCAATTTTACTCCCTTTTGGATTTTGGAAAAAAATTCCCAAAACCCCCGTGGGCACGAAAGCCCGATTCATCCCTACCACGTGGCGTTCTCCAATTAGCCGTGGGTCCAAGTCTCCATTCCTGCCTTCTAACCCTTTTAAACATTCACAAAATTCAATGTTGACCCGTGCCACCCTTTGACACTCTAAAATGTGCCACGTGTCTTCATCGATAGGCCGCAAAGCCAATTTTTCATTTTCAACTTTCAGACGAATAAAGGTCAAAAGTTAAAAAATTCCTCGGCCCCTCCCTCCACCTTTTACAAATGTGGACACATGCCCTCTCCTTATTTGATGTGGGCCTTCGGGCCAAACCTTGATTTTTTACCATTTGAAGTTAAAAAACTCCAAAGTCATCACGAAACCCACTACCCCATCCTGACCTTTCTTTGGACACGTTCCCACCATGGATTGCCCGAGGGCCCTCGGGCCAAAATTTCATTTTATCATTTTGAGCCATAAAACATTAGAATTTCGGGATAAAAATTTATTATTGAAAATCTTGCAAAATTTCACTTTATCATTTGACTTTGAAAGCCATAAAACATTAAAATTTCTCCAAGTCCCTTTGCCATCCTTATGCCTATATCCCATGTGTCACCTGTCCCTATTAGGTCAGAAGCTTTCGGCCAAAAATTTATTATTGAAAATCTTGCAAAATGAAAGCCAAATTTTTCAAGGATAACATTTCTCGACCAATCCTCGACCATTCGAATGTGCCACATTGCAATTATGTTGTGATGATGAAATTGACGGGAAGATGACAACCGTATGACCGTCAAAACGTCAAAAATACAGAGGATGCCCTAGAAATCAAGATTTTTGACAAGGAAGGTAGATTTTTATAATTTTAAATCAATTGAATCATTTTTGACATTTCTTTCAACCTTGGGATTGGGAAATTAGTTACAATCACTTCAGATTCGATCAATTTTGAGTTTTGCATGATTTGAAAAGGAGGAGAAACAACACAGCTGACTGAAAAATTGAAAAAAGTAAGGTAGGAAAAGGGGTACACATGGATTTTGTTTCAAATTAGAGAAAAACAATAATATTATAGGAACTTGAAAGTATTCAACTAGAAAAATCAAATTGTAGACCACCAAATTGAGAAGTAAAATGTTTGTGAGCAGATTTGGGCATGGAACATTAGGGCACATTATGCAAATTGAGAATTAGCACCAACATTGGCTCTTGCTTGGGGATGGGCACTCCTAGTGAGTGCCACAAGGACAAAATGTAGACCAAGTGCCAAAAATCCATTGGGCAAGGAGTCAAAAATGCAAACAGCCCAAAAATTTAGAATTACCACCAAAAACAGACCGAGAAAACCACCAGAATGGCTGCCAAGGACAAAAGGGCAAACCACACACCAACAAAAAAAAAACAAAGCAAGAACAAGGACTATACAAATGTACAATTTGTGCATACCTCAACTTGGGGATTTAATCCAAGAAATGTTTTAAATGTCTGTCATTAATAGGCAGCTCCAACAATTCCCCATCTAGATCTTTGAGAAAAAGGTATGTTCACCAATTCTGATGTCAATGGCATAAGGGCCCATCCATAATGCATCAAACTTTCCATGCTTTCCCTTGTCTTCATGCCTACTATCCCACAGCAAAACCAGATCTCCAACATTGAAGGCTCTAGGAGTAACCTTCTTATCAAACAATCTCTTCAATTTCTCTCTAAATCTGACATGCCTTTGATGGGAAACTCTTCTCTCTTCATCTAACTCAATGATCTGATTAATCCTTGATTCATATGGGCCATGCTCTTGATCTTCCAACTATTGGGAAAACTGAAATGAGGATAATTGTAGGTGTAAGGGTAGAAAATCCTGAGTTCCATACACCAATTCAAATGGGATTTTACCAGTTGCTCTTTTAGGAGTTATTCTATCAGCCCAAACTACAAACTTCAATTGTTCTCCCCACTTCTTCTTGTTCATTTCCAAGGTCCTCCTAATGATCTTGAGCAAGTTCTTATTACTAGACTCATCTTGTCCATTCCCTTGTGGATTTTAGTTTGAAGAATAAGTCAGATTTATCCTATATTCATTACACATTGCCATTAAAGGTTTAGCTCTAAAGCACATGGAATTATCAGATACAATCTTAACTGGAACTCCAAATATACATATGATATGATTCAACAAGAAATCCATTACCACTTGGTGTGTTTCCTTTTTAGATGGAATTTCTTCAACCCACTTTGTAAAATAATCAGTGGCTACAAGAATCCACTTATGGCTAGCACTAGAAGGATCTGAAATCTCACCAATGAAGTCCATTCCCCATTATTTGAAAGGGGCTTCAATTGATACAGGATGCAAAGGAAGGGAGCTTGAAGCTTTCAGTCTTCCAGAGAAACATTGGCAACTATCACACTTTCTAACCAGCTAGGTTGCATCTTTAAAAAGAGTAGGCCACCAATAACAGCTCTCAAAATCTTATGTGTTGTCACCCTCCTAGAAAAGTGTCCTCCACAAACTCCCCCATGGAAATCAGCAACTATCTTGGGAGCTTCATCTTCAGTTATGCATTTCAAGAGGACACCCTCAGGGTTCTTCCAAGCCAACCCAAGGTTTGTTATGATATACTTTTGAGAAGCTAGCTTGAGGGCTCTTTTCTAATTTTTATTCAAGTGACTAGGACAGCATAGGTGCCTGAGGTAGAAGATCACATCTTTGTACCACTCAGAACTCATTAATTTCTCAAGATCTACCCTTTCTTCCTCTAGCTGATTCACCTCTACATTTTGTAAATTACTCTCGGCCATGAGCTTGGTAAGACCCAAACCTCTTACTAACTTTGTGGTTTGAATATCCATATCATACTCTTGTAGTTTGTTGACCCACCTAAATATTTTACTTGAGATCTCCATTTTTTATAAGATGTCTTTCACCATGGTGTGGGGAACATAAGCAACAAATTTTGAACTCAATATATAAGGCTTAAAAATTCTATTTCTTTCACCAAGGAAAATGCTTATTTCTCCATGATTGTATACTTCAACTCAGCTCTTGCTAAACTTGCTAAAGAAGGAAATAGGCCTCTCAGCCTCATTTTCATCCTTTTGTAACAAAATAGAAGCAATGGTATATTCAAAGGAAAAGGAAAAGATTTGGAAAGGCCTCTTATAATTTGGAGTTGCAAAAACAGTGCATGCTTAAGTGCATCCTTTATTCCTTCAAAATCTTGAATGGAAGCCTCCTCCCACCTGATAACTTGGTCCTTTTTTAACATGATTTTGATTAGAAGAGTCAGCTCAAGCAAAAGTTGGAAACAAACCTTCTAATTAAATTTATTTGACCAAAGAAAGATTGGATGCCTTTCTTGGTTCTTGGGATAGGTACTTTGCTGATTGCTTCCACTCTCTCAGGGTCTATCATAACACCATCTTTAGATACAATATGTCCCAGAAACTTGGCCTTTTGCACACCAAAATGACACTTCTTTGGATTAAGAGAAATTCCATACTCCCTACATCTAATCAGCATCTTCTCCAAATGTTGCAAATGGTCACCTCGCTGCCTTGAAAACATAGTCACATCATCTTGGTAAACTACAATGAACTCATTGATGTAACCAGTAAAAGCAACATCCATTTCCCTTTGAAAAGTGGCACTAGCATTCATCAATCCAAATGGCATCCTAAAAAAACATATGTCCCCAAGGAGTAGTGACGGGTTGTCTTAAGTCTTTTTGATTCTTTGACAACTACTTGATTGTATCTGGAGAAACCATCCAATGTAGAAAGCATTTTAGACCTTGTCACAAGTTGCAACATATTTTCCATGTTTGGAAAGGGATAGTTTTCCTTCATAGATTCCTTGTTTAGATTTCTAAAATCCACATAAAGTCTAATATCTCCGTTCTTCTTTCTAACTGGCACAAGGTTTGTAACCCAAGATGAATATCTAGTGGGCTGAATAATACCTCCATCTCTCAACTTCTTTAACTCTTCTTGCATTTTCATGGAGAGAAGTGGATTAATAGCCTTTTCCATTATTCGAATGGTTTGGAATTTGCTTCAAGAGGGATCTCATGCTGAAATAAATCTTCTCTATATGCTTTCAGCTCGAATAGGACCAAGCAAGGCAGTCTTGATATTTTTTCAACAATTGGAGGTAGGACTGTTTTTCTTCCTTGTTTAAATTGCTGCCCAACCAAACCTTCCTTGGTTTTTCCTTTGTTCCCAAGTCATGCTCTTCCACATCCCTTGAAGCAAACATCTTTCTATTTATGATGTAATCAACATTGTTAAAATTTGACTCAAGTGTAACGAGACCTCTAGGAATGGTGTTTGTTTTCAATTGGATGATATCTTTTCCAAACAAAGTTTCTCTTGCTTCAGTCATGCACACCATTAGTTCCCAGTCAATATTCGACTTGCAAACTCACCTTATTTTTACAAGAACTTGAGCACTTGAGCATCATTATTAAAGACTTGCCAATGTTTCACATTATCAAGGATAGCTGGCCTAGTCAGGACTTTAATGTTGTATTCACAATAAGGTGAAATGGTGCAATTTTCAAATCTAGAACCCAGCACCACCAAATTATTAGCAGCAACATTAAGACCTCTGTCATGGTAAACAATATTAAAGGAATCAAACATTTCAATTAGATCCCAAACTGCATGCTTATACTGTTTCATACGCTGATTTTTTGTAGCATATAGTTTTCTTATTTGTTTGACAACCAGCTCTGATTCTCCTTTTGTAAAAATATCTCTTACTCCATACTTGCATGCAATTCTTAACCCCTAATAGCAATGCCTCATACTCAGCAACGTTGTTAGTGCATTCAAAATTAAGTTTGAAGGAAAAAACATACTCTTCTAAACTAGGAGAAAGCAAAACTATACCAGCACCATTTCCAAATTTGGAGCAAGCTCCATCAAATAGCAAGGTCCAAGGAGAACCTACCATATCAAGGCACTTTGATCTGTCCATCTTGTGTTCCTTTCCATCAGAAAATCCAATGAAATTGTCAGCATCTACATCAACAAATAACACTTCATAGGAAGCATTTTTGGGATCTTCAATCAAGTGAAACATTTTATTTTCACCATAGAGTTTGACAAGGCTGCCCTCAATGGGAATGGTGGCAAAAGACATGTCCATCTGAACACTACCACCAACACTTGCAGCCCATTTTCTTGACAAAAGCATACCCCACTTGGTAGGGCAGTCAACAATTACAACATCAAGTTTCAAGTTCTTACCCGGATAGGCTGAGTTGCACTACTAAACCCTTCACGCAGCCAACAACCTGGAACTTCCCTTGAATCCATGGTAGTACACTTCCCATAGGCAGTTGTCACCTTGATATCAACTCATTCATGACTTCTAGAGGCATGACATTATATGATGCACCGAGAATCAAACATACAATTGTGAAGTAGTCTATCTTTTATGATCAAAGTTGTAAAGAATGGATCAACATTCAATTGAGAATCAACCAAGGATGTCGCCAAATACACCTCGGGTGCCTCTCCAAGATCTTTCACTACTAGTGGTGTTTCAAAGTCAACAATGATCTGAGGTGGGGTCTCTACAACATTTACATTTCTATTTGGGGTGATCTTCTCTTCTTTCAATCCCAAGTACTTAAATGCTCTCTTCTTATGCTTAGGAATTCTAAGCAACTCAATGATTGGAACACTCACTTTAATCTAGCTTAATACTTGGGCTATATTGTATGGAACATTCTTTGGAAAGATAACATTGGAAGGGAAACAAGAAGGTTCATCAGATGGATAAGTATTCCTAGTAGCCTCAGGCATGAGAAGGACTGTAATTTTTGTTTGGGATAGTAGAACCTTTAGCAAGTGTTTCTTTCCTACAAACATCCTTTGGAATACTTGTGAGCAAGGGTGTTTTAGTTTTGGCTTGAGGACCAACTCCTTAACAACCTTGCTTCTAGTGTTATAGTCATTTTCTTGAGCTACAACAACATTCATCAAAATTGTCTATCTTCCTCCGAAGGGATACCACCATCATACTTCTTGATCATCAAATCTCTTAGGTATTCAAAGTCATTAGGAATTTAAAAATCTTGAACTACATCTACATCATGAGCTTGAGAAAGAGAAATAAGTGGTACCTGCTTTATGTAATCCCAAAAGGTTGTAAGTGAGTCCTAGCACTTACTTCAGTAGATGTTTCTCCTCCTTGTGAGCTTGAAGAACAACCCACCATGAAAATATCATCATCAGTTCCATCCTTATTATCAAATTCATAAAATTGTTGTTCCACTTCACATGGGGATGAGGAAGAAAACATCTATCACACCAATCAATATCAAAATTCATCAACAACAATAACCCTTGCGGTTAGAGGGTGGGGACCAATCTATTTTTACACGTTTGGGGTTGCCTACTTGCAGATCCAACAGGCCCTTTACCCTTGTCATCAAACCTCTACTCATTCCTATGGTGATTGCCAAATCTATCTTATGACTCTACTGCCTAGGCTGACCTTGTGAAGTTTTCCCAATACCCTTCTCGGCTCTCTTGCCAACTTGTATGAGATTTCTTTGATAGCCCCTGCCAAAGTCTTCAAAACCTCTTCTAAATCAACACCTTTGCTAGCTTGAGGTTTTCGGGGTTTATCAATTTTACATCATCTCTCTTAAGAGGTTTCCCAACAGACCTTGATATTGTTCTCAATTTTAAGTGCCATGGTGAAAGATTGTCTTATATTGGTTGGGTTCTTATCTCTTAGGTAGTAGGCTACCTTTTTATCACATGCATCTATATATTTGATTAAACAAGATTCATCACAAGGCCTCAAACCAATAGGAAGCCTTCTAAAAGTTCTGTTAAACCTTGTGTTGAAGTCAAGGACTGATTCATTTGGGTTCTTCTTGATATTATCAAACTCGAGACAAAAAAATCTAGGGTCAGTCCTGTCACCATATTGAAACCTAAATGCATTTTTCATTTTAGTCCATGAATCAATAGAGTTATTAGGTAGAGCCTTGTACCAATCCCTAGCATCTTCTTCTAGTGTATGAATAAACAACTTAATATACACATCTTCAAACTCTATCTCAAAATATTCCATCATATTATCAAAAAGTTTGAGATGTTGATCACCAGTAATAGCATTGTTACCCTGGAATTTTGGCAACCTATTTCTGACATCTTGTGGGACAACATTTGGGTAACCATCCATTCCTCCAAAATTTATAGGACCAAAGGTGTTAACAACAAATGGAGGTCTAGGCTAAGCCATATTGTTTGGTGGGGGTGATCTTGGAGGTGAAACAAGCTGGTGAGGAGTACAATATCCTTGGGGCTCAAGAATGTGATTCACAAGACTGGTATCTTCTAAGTGCTGATTTTCTTGGGAAGTTTTACTTGAATTAAAACACAGAGGTGCAGATTGGAGAAGGAACTTACCAGGTATAGCAGAAGGACCTTCACCAACTAAGGAAAACAATTTTATGAGAGGATTGCTTGAAGAAGAGTGATAGTCCTCTACCAAAGGCCGATTTCTCTCACCAATGACTATATATTTACCTGATGTCTGACCTTTAACCACTTTCCAAACTCTTTTCCCTTCAAATCTGAACTTCTTAAGTCTAAGAACAATTTATTAGTAGAGTCTTTAAGGAAGAGATATCTTCTTCACTCTAGTTTTGTAGAGATCAACAACACAAAAATAAATGACGAAATCCTAAGACACTAGTATTTATAAATTCAAATCAGCATGGAGTCGCCACTAAGGAATTTAACCTCAGTTGTGCAAGAATGCACTAAAGTAATTCTATCAAATGTTTTCTAATACTGATATTTTTGCAGAGCCTCATATATAGACCTTCTTCTTCTTGAATCAACCAAACATAATGGAACAAAAGTGTCTAAACTACTGGGAAATGAAAAAGGGCAGGCTGAGCTTGAAACCTTTGCTTCAAAACTTGCAAATCTGAAACATAGGATGATACCTTGGCACTGTAAAAACTCAAATACTTGAATACACAAATGCTCAAACCCTTCAAATACTTCAAAACCACCAAGAAATTCCAAGAATTTCCTGAGCAATGGTGCCACTCTATGGTGTTAGTACCCAAACTTAATCTCCTTCACAACTCAAGCAACATCATGGATTTGTACAAGACACTCAGAGGAAGATAAATGATTTGTATGTCATTTATAGCTAGGGAGACATCTATCTAGCTTTTTAGCAATCAAGATTTGAAGGAGTGGGTAGCACCTCGGAAGGATTTTGATCTGATCCTCACTATTTTAGGTTGTGCCTATCAACCAAGGCAAGAGAACCTATATTGGAACCTTTGTTTAGTGAAAGAGGTGGAGATATCCTTGTATTTTGCATATTGTATGGAAGGGACCTTGGGAAAACATGACCAATTATCCATTATTCAAACTCAAAATATTTATCACTACTAAATGATGGAAATGTTTTCAAAACAAGGCTGAGGCTGCTAGAGACATAGTATTATCCTGATTTGCTTTGTGCATTTTTGTAAATGGATTGTATTTTCTTGTTAATACACAATGCAATGTAGGGGTAGTATATGGTAGGGTTAGTTATTTTGAATGAAATTTTGTTGGGAGATGTTAGAAAATACCAACCAGAGATTACCAAATACTTTGAGGAACTTTGCAAGAAATTTGTAACACTTAAACAATAGGAATGCTTCAAAAGGTTTAAAATACTCCTTCAACTAGGATATGTGCACAAATGAAGACCCAGACCTACACTCTTCCACACAATCTTTGACAACTGCTACAAAAGATTGAAGCAAATATACCAACAAAGTATCTAGAAATCCCTATCTTATCATGATCTAAGGTGCACCCAAAGGTTTACAAATAATCTTAAGATTCAAGGATAGTTAAATAATTTTAAATCTGTTTAACTTTTATAAGATGCAAGCTCTTTTGAATATAAGATTGTATATGCCATCAAACCATCAACAAGAAATAAGACCCTGTATGATCAAGAGAGATCCCAAACACAAGATTGCAACATGAGAAAGAAACACAAATTGAAATCATTCTGAAACATAAGCATATACAAATTTTTTCAAGAGAATAAACCAGATAATCTAGAAAATGATCAAATATATATCAGCAGGGGAATGTCATGAGAATAATCTTAGAGCTTGTTGATGGCTTTACAACTTGAAACCAACTCAACATGATAAAATCTGATGTAAAATGGAATTGAAAATGGCTCTCAGGTGGTTTCCTCAAAGAAATGGGCTTCTTCCAGTTTTTTCTATGAAATTCTAAATTCTCTCCCCCTTTTCTCCAAAATGCATAATATACCTTATGCCATCATGGATTCTTCCTTCCCAAGAAAATAATATGCTTATGGGATCAAATTTGTTACAACTCCTCATGATTTGCAGAAAGGGACAACAAATAGAAAAACGTTCGATGAACACCGGTGTGCCCAAAAATCTTAAATCATTACATAACTTAGATCACTATCCACCTCGGGGTCACATTTTTACCATTTAGGCATGCAAGCATCGTTTACTAATCATTTTTTCACCTTTTACCTTTTCAATTTTACCTCTGCAACTTTTGATTTTCATTTTTCATGTTTTATATCGGGCCCGAGAAAAAATGTATCAAAAACATCATAAATCACCAAATTAGGTCATAAAAATGGTGTCATTGCATTTAGAAGGCTGAAGTGATGCAAAATCATATAAGGTTTGAAGAAAATTGATGAAGAAAACATGAATCCAAGCTTCTTGGAGCTCCCATGGTGGCCAAAAGGGTGAATGCATAGTTGTCATTGATTTCATATCAACTTTAAATGCTAGCCCTCCACGTGGAGGATGAGATCCTTGAATATTCCCTTTTTGACCTTTGGACAAGGTAGGACACATGTTGAAACACGATTGGATTGAGTCACTATATTTTAAAAAAAAAATACATTTGCGACCCTTTTGAATTTTAGAAAATTTTACAAAATTTTCCCGCTTCTCCCCTGGATTTGCCACATGTCCATATGTGGGCCCCATTGAGAATGTGGGCCAATTCTATCAATTTTTCTCCCTTTTGGATTTTGGAAAAACTTTCACAAAATCCCCTGCGGGCCCAAAAGCCCGATTCATCCCTGCCACATGGCATTCTCCAATTAGTCATGGGTCCAAGTCTCCATTCCTACCTTCTAACCCTTTTAAACATTCACAAAATTCAATGTTGACCCATGCCACCCTTTGACATTCTAAAATGTGCCACGTGTCTTCATCCGATAGGCCGCGGAGCCAATTTTTCATTTTCACCTTTCAGACAACAAAGGTCAAAAGTTAAAAAAAATTCCTCGGCCCCTCCCTCCACCTTTTGCAAATGTGGACATGTGCCCTCTCCTTATTCGATGCAGGCCTTTGGGCCAAACCTTGATTTTTACCATTTGAAGTTAAAAACTCCAAAGTCATCACAAAACCCACTCCCCCATCCATGACCTTTCTTTGGACACGTGCCCACCATGGATTGGCCGAGGGCCCTCGGGCCAAAATTTCACTTTATCATTTTGAGCCATAAAACATTAAAATTTCTCCAAGTCCCTTTGCCATCCATATGCCTCTCGTGCCACGTGTCCTCTCCCTATTCGGTGTGGGATTTCGGGCCAAAAATTGATTTTTGAAAATCTTGCAAAATGAAAGCCAAAATTTTCAAGGATAACCCGCCAATCCTCTGACCATTCAGAATGTGCCACATTGCAATTATGTGTGATGATAAATTTGATGGGAAAATGACACCTATATGATCAAAATGTCAAAAATTCACAGGATGCCCTAGAAATCAAAATTTTCGACAAGGAAGGTAGATTTTTATAATTTTAAATCAATTGAATCATTTTTGACATTGCTTTCAACCTTGGGATTGGGAAATTAGTTGCAATCACTTCAGATTCGATCAATTTTGAGTTTTACACGATTTGGCAAAGGAGAAACAACACACCCAGAAAATTTAAAAACTAAGGCATGAAAAGGGGCACACATGGATTTTGTTTCAAATTAGGGAAAAACAATAATACTACGAGCACTTAAAAGTATTCAAATAGAGAAATTGAATTACGAGACCACCAAATCAAGAAGTAAAACATTTGTGAGAAGATTTGGGCATGGAACATTAGGGAAAATTATGCAAATTGAGAATTAGTACTAACACCTCGTGGCCTTGCACTCCGACCTTGCCTTTGGAAAGTCTCCACCGTAGACGTGTGGACCCGTGCGGCAAACTAACTCCTTTCCCTCCCCTTTGGAAAATTTTCACTCAACATTTGCTATCCCGTGCCTTCATCATTTTCTCCCCACATCGGCTTGTTGA
Source organism: Taxus wallichiana var. yunnanensis (assembly GCA_018340775.1). Classification (NCBI taxonomy): domain Eukaryota; kingdom Viridiplantae; phylum Streptophyta; class Pinopsida; order Cupressales; family Taxaceae; genus Taxus; species Taxus wallichiana. Next base: position 693,347,464 of record CM031239.1, read on the forward strand.
GCACAACGTGTCCCTAGCGGACTGCGGGAATGTGGGGCACTAGTTTTATTTTCTTCCCTTGGGCGGATCTCCCTAATTTTCTCTGTCACCCGTCCTTCTCTCTCACTTTCTCTCATGAATAGCTTGGAGCCCAACACGTGTCTTTGGCGGCATGGTGGAGGCATGGGTACAAATCATAATTTTCTCCCGTAACAAGAAAAATTCCAAACGCCACCTTGTGACCCGCTAACTTGAGAAATGGAATTTCTTCCCCACTCAACACGTGTCCCTTTGGGGAAAATTTGACTCCCTAAGTCCACCGGCCCATAACTAGAGTTTTACAAGGAGTTAGGAGGACTTCTTTATATCGTTGGAAAGGTGAGAAAATTTCCTATCCAATGGGAATGATTTAGGGAAAGTTTGAATGCATTAAGTGTGATAAAAATAAATTTGAAACTCTAAGCCTTTATCGAGTGGGTATGGTAGTAAAATTTACCCCCTGAACCTAGTGAAACTTCTAACCCTAGAATTTGGACCTTATAACCCTTGATAATTGTTAATAAAAGAAAAGTATTTTCTAGTAGATTAAACTTGTTCGGAACCTATGAGTGTCAATTTTTTTTGCAACCTGGTTGTGGACACTTTTAATAAAAAAATTATTCCATAATTTTCCTAACTAACCCTAGGTTGTTTCTTGGGTCTCAAGTGGGTTGTTTTAATGGGCATCACAAAAAGAAGGAGGAGAAGGAAGAGAAGAAGAAGAAGGTGAAGCCATGCAGGAATATTGTGAGAGATCCATAAGTTGGGTAGGGATATATAGGAAAAGGATGTAATAAGGGGTTGGGATTGCAATTTTCTCTTGAGAACTGATGGGTGTAAATCCAGCTATGATGTATGACTTCGGTCTGCATAGTTGTGATAGTCTGTAATGAATCCAATGAATATAATGAGGTTACCAAACTTGATGAATATGGTTATTAATGTTTATGATCCATTTTTATAGTTACGATTCATGAATGTTTATTGAATGAATATAACTCCTTATGAATTTCCTTTATGTTTTGGTTCCTCTCTATAATCTGTTAAGTACCATTTGAGTGGGATGACTGCATTTGTCTAGAAGCCATTCTAAGTTCTATGATAAGTGTATGTCTTGTTCCCACTCACTCTTTTAAGCTCCTATCATAGATGATGTTTCCCACTTAACTCACATAAAGAGAGACTTGGCACCCTGCGTGCCTTGGGTGAGCACCCAGCACCTGTTGGGTGATAGGCCGACGCACATGGGATTCCCTTGTTCTTAGTGGGTGTAAAAATGACTACGGGGATTTAACAAATTAAATCAATCAAGTTTTAGATTAGCATCCAAATGTATTTTAAGAATATAATATTTCGAGATAAAGAGTCTCTATCATCTAACAAGTTAAAGAAAGACATCGAGTTTAGTTTCGCTAGTATCTCGGTGTTAATCTCGTGATGAAATTCAACTTGGTTTGAGGATTGAATTGATATAACAAATACGATTATAGTAGTTTGAGATTGAAGTGAAATTTGTAAATTTTTTTGAAATTTGTTACTACTCAAACAGAAGTGCGACTAGCATTGTGGATGTTAAAGAGTTCTTCTTATGAGAAGGATTGAAATATTTTTAATTGCTACAAAATTCCTTTTATGTTGTACTTATAATATTTTATTTGAATGAAAAAATATTGAACATGTTTCTAAAATAGTTTGATGTATTTTAAACATCCTATATCAATTTTTTCACAATTTTTTTTTGCTTACATGCATTGATGGAGATCAATGACTACAAGAATTATGTATAACACCGACATATCAGATATTGGACCAAACATATTCATTTTCAAAATATATTTTTTCTTGCAAAGTATTTACGAAGGAAAAATTTGACTAAGGATTTACTCCCAAAGGTCAATGAGATAAAGTATGCATGCCTTAAGCTGGAATTGAATTATAAAGATTGGAGGACAAAAATTGTATTTATTTGAAATATTTGTTACTTACTACAAAATCTTGTTTTTGTTGTACTTCTAATATTTTTTTAGAATGAAAAATATTGAACATGTTTCTAAAATGATTTGATGGTTTTTAAATGTCATAAATAAATTATAGGAAAATTTGGATTAAGCATTTACTCCTCAATGTCAACATGTTTTTTTGGTTAGTTGTTTAAAACAAGATTTTAATCATTGACAATGTGAGAAAGGTTACGATTAAAAATTGGCTAACTTTCCTTCGTTCTTTCCTTCCTTGTGATTCTAGAAATGGATTAATAAGATAGGATTTTTCTTTCCCTTTCCAGAAAGGTAAAGAAGTCCTCCTAAATCCTTGTATTTTTTGAGTTATGGCTCGGTGGAGTTTACAGTGAAAATTTTCCCCAGGCGGGCCCACGGAGGTAAGGAGGAAAATTTGACACTTAGCCCTTTTGGCTAAAAGGCGTAAAGTCACAAGGTGGGCCATAGGCCCAAAGGAGGAACATAGCACATTTTCAGGGCCAAGGAGAAAAATTTTCCACTTAGCCTTTTGGGGTAAAAAGGTTAAAGTCAAAATCTGGCCGCAAAGGAAAATGGAAGGAAAATGGCCAAGGTTACGCATCTAATAGAAAGGCGCCACGTGTCCAGTACACATCAGTAGCGCCACGGGGGGGTCAGGAAGAAGTTAAGTTTTTTTCCTTTTTGGTCAAAAAGGTTGAAGGCAAGAAATGAGCCCGCGATCCCATCAGTGAATTGGGAAGCACCACGTGTCATCGGAGGAGCGGGGCGCGGAGAGTTTTTGGGAAATTTTCCCAATTTGAAAAAAGAGGGAAAAAGGGTAGGTCTTTTTTGTAGATCAACCAGATGGTGTCACATGTCATGCAGACCTAAGGGGCCATAGATATTTTTGGGAAATTTTTCCAAAAGGGAAAAATTTAAAGTTTGACCCCGCCGACCCAATTTTGACTATGTTTTTAACAAGTTTTGCCATAAATCTTCATAAGGCCATATATTTCAATCTAGAGCTCGAGTTTTTGTGATTTTGGTGTCATTGGAAATTTTTTGAAATTATCTACATGATAGACACTTTGATTTTAGATTTTGATTATTTTTTCTAGAAAAAAATGGGAAAACATCTCTAGCGGGAAAAAATGCATAATTGACCCCAGCCACCAAAATTGATGAAGTATGGCATTTGTTTCTTCTCCAAAATGGTGAATGCATCGAAAAATGGATTTTGAGGGTACCCTTGCTGTTCTAAATGGATTTTGTCAGTGTTTGGAGTTTTAAATCAAATTTTCCCTACATTTTCTCATTTCCTTCATTCATTCGAGCGATAAAATCAAGTTTTGGCTCATTTTGCAAAGTTGTTCATCATTATTTTCGCTCTCCCTTCTTTTCTTCCCTAGGGTAAAAATGGAGTTTGAACCTCCTCCCCTACTCTGTAATGGCATTTTTCCTCTTACCCATGAAATGATGTTCTGTGCAAACTTCTAGAGCAATAAAAATCATGTTTTATGATGCATTTTTCCATCCTTACTCATTTTTTGGTTGTTTTCTTCTTGCCTCTCTTCATTGTAGGTATTTATGCATGTTTGGATGTTCATTATAGGTTTAGGAGCTATGTTTATAGAGTTTTGGAACATTTTTGTGTGAAATCCATCTCTAGTCTATGATACACTTGTCCATCCTTTCCATTGCTCACCTCTTCTTGTTCCATGGCCATTTCGATAGATGTTCAAATTTTCCTTCTTTGGTGTATCTTTGTTTTAGTGTAGGCTCTACTTTTCCTTGTTTTCTTCCTCTCGTTGTTTGCTTGGAAATTAGATTAGGTTAGATTAGCTTTCTGTGCTAGAATAGCTCGTGGTAGGTAGTTTAATAAGAGGAACCAACCTTCTCTGGAGAGATTTCCCCATTTGTAAAGGTCCCACACTTTGGAAAAGTTCAATGTTGTGCAATCACACCAAATAAATTTTCCTTAGAAAAGTAGATCCATAGGTCATTTTGGGGGTGCTTTGTGAATTTGCACTAACATTTTGGCATGCACCGGTGGGAGGCTGGGGTTAGATATTTCATCTTCGCTTAGTGTCTCATGCAAAATACAGCAAATCCAACACCAAGTGTGTGCCACTAATAGTTTTGGCATGCCCGATGGGACCTTAGAGGTATCCACTTCATTGCAATAAGATTGATGTGCACTTGTTGAAATTTTTAGCTTATTAGAAGCTTCAATTTGCACATCTGGCAACTCCATCTAGTAAATACCTCATTCTCTGTGTTGCATACTTGTTTTCCATCCATTTCTATTCATTCTTCTTTCCATCCCTTTCACTCTTTTCCATTCCATGAACTTATACAATCATGACTTCATTTCCATCATGGAATTCACATTTACAACACCAATACATTCCACCTCCAACATGTTTTACAACTCCTTCAAATCAGCATTTTGAACAAATTAAAAATCATCATGCTTACCCATATGAGCAATACCAAAATCAGTTTCATTATGAAACATATCTAGAGCAAGGGTATGCATATGATGAGGGAAGTCAAGTGGAAGATGTTGGCCTATTGGAGAAGATCCAAAAGATGGAGGAAAATATGGTGCAACAAAGAGCAACAACTCAAATGGAGGCATTCAGAATTGGTTGTAGGGCACCTTGTCCATGGGTTGGCCCTTTTCCAAGACACTACAACCCTTAGGAGAAGTTGGACTTCATGATTGGGATGCTGCCCCAACTTACACAATGGATATTGGAGATAAAGGCCTATAAAATTAGTGCTAGGAAGCCTTGTCAATGGGTAATTTTCACACCGTCATCTAGTTTTCTCTTTCTATTTCTTAAGCAACACCATCTCATTTAGAATTCCAAATTCCAAATCTAGCACATGTTTCCCCAAGTGTTGATTCCATTTCTCCATTCCCTAGTCTTCCACCTCATCTTAGTTCTTTTTTCCTTTTCCTTCCAAATAGCCATTCCCTCCAAACAAACAAGAAGTTCCACCTCCCCCACCACCATAAATAATTCCAAAACCAATTGAGTCACAACCCACCCCTCATCTTGCATTCCCAAATCCATGTTGGGAAGATAAAAATCAAAATGCTAGTCAAGGATAGAAAGAAGTGGAGCCCAACAAAAAAGAAATGACAAACAATCTGAAGATTTGGGCTGCCAAATTTGGGTTTACAAAGATCCCCTTACTGGTTAAGCCTACAGAGGAGGTAAAGGTTAAAGAAAAAGTGGTGGCCAAGGCTGATTTTATAGTAGCAGAGAAGCAAGAAGATCAGTCATCAAGTTGCTTAGAGTGTAGTTTCCATGTTGGCACTCTGTTGGAAGAAGATGTTGATCTAATAGAAGTTACACAATCAGCCATGGAAGAGGAAAGCTCTAAAAGAGATCTTGCAGCCCAACTTGTCCTCGAGAGCAGAAGATTGAAGAGTTTGATTTTACAAAATTCATGCTAGAGGAGGAGTTCAATCAAGAGAAATATGGTATTCAAGCAATAGAGGAAGGAGGGGTTGTTCCAAATCAAAAATAAGAGGAGCACATTCCAGCTGTGGAGGAGAAAAATGTAGGTCCAAGAGCTTTGAACTCAAAATAGGCTATAAAAGAACCTTCAGTTCTTCCTTCTACTTCATCTCCCTCAAGTTATAGTGCTGAAGAAGAGTTTGATCTTTCAAACTTCATGTTGGAGGATGAAATAAACCATGGTGATCAAGTTTCTAATCAAGAGAACACCATGGAAGAGGTTGAGCATTTGCAGTAGGACAATAAGGAGTCAGTTTATTTGTCAAATTTGGAGGATTGTTTTGATGGAGAAGAAATGGTTGAGTTTCTATTGTTTTCTCCTTCATCATCCACCTTCCAAGCACATGAGCTTGCTATTATGGAGGATAACTTTCAATTATAGCATCTTGCATCTTATAACAGCTCTTTGGAATCAAGGTTGGAAGATTTAAATCTTCTATGTTCTTCATTGGAGGAAGAAGAGAAAGAGTAAGAGAACTTCATCACTTCTTCCATGACATTCATCCAAGAAGACTCCATTCTTGGAGTTGAAATTTAGAGCTATGGGCACATCCAAAGGATCAGACCTTTCCCAATCAGCTATTTGGCTTGATTGGAGCTAAGGAAGAATCAAAACTAGTCATGCTTTCTTCTAAGCATGAGGATGATATGCAAAGCACCAAGGATCAACTATTATACCTCTTCAATCCAAATGTAGAGCAAGTAAAAGAGGTATCTAATTTGTTTTCAGTTGACACCTTGCTAATTTGGGTAGAAGAACAACTTCTTGTTGATTTTCCACTCATCCAACCAGCCATGATCAGCTCCAAATCATTTACATGGCTGCCCATTTTGAGGAAAGGAAGCTATTTTGCACAACCAGTTATAGGGTTTGTTTATCCCACCTTTTCTTATAGTTAGAGTAGAGTAGGTAGGTTTTCTTTCAGAAGAAGAAGTGATTTTAAACACTCTACATATCCCACTTGGGACATGTATGATTTCAAAATTTTTACATAGTTATTTGGTGTTGTTTTGGTTTCTCTTATACGGTGCATTTAGTGGCATTTTGGTGAATATCAATTCCAAGTTTAGTGGGTTTCCAAGTGGCTTAGAGGTCATATTTTCATAGTTCAGATCAGATTTGGTTATCAAGCTTGACTCCATGCCCAATGGATTCTTTCAAAGGCCACTGATCATTCATCTAGTAGGCTAGATGACCCTCTAAGTTGCCAAAATTGTTATCCAAAATGAGCCCCCTGCTTATTTTGGCTAACTTTCCTTCATTCTTTCCTTCCTTGTGATTTAACTTCAATTTTCACACATTGAAAGAACTCAAAAGATTCTAGAAATGGCTTCATCAGATAGGATTTTTCTTCCCCTTTCCAGAAAGGTAAAGAATTCCTCCTAAATCCTTGTATTTTTTGAGTTATGGCTCGCCGAAGTTTACATTGAAAATTTGCCTGCTGGGCGGGGTAAGGAGGAAAATTTGACACTTAGCCCTTTTGGCTAAAATGCATAAAGTTACAAGGCAGCCCATAGGCCCAAAGGAGGAACAAAGCACATTCACGAGGCCAAGGAGAAAATTTTCCACTTAGCCTTTTGCGGAAAAAGAATTAAAGTCAAAATCTAGCCCGTAAGTCCGTAAAGGAAAATGGAAGGAAACTAGCCAAGATTCCACATCAATAGAAAGGTGCCACGTGTCCACGTCAAGCCAGCGCCATGGTGGGGGTTAGGAAGAAGTTAATTTTTTTTTCTTTTTGGTCAAAAATGTTGAAGGCAACAAATGAGCCCATGATCCCATCCGCGGGTGGGAAGCACCACGTGTCATCGAGGAGCGGAGCACGAGAGAGTTTTGGTAAATTTTCCCAATTTGAAAAAGAGGGAAAAAGGGCAAGTCTTAGGCCCATGGATCATCCATAGAGTGCCACATGTCAAATGCAGACTGAGGGGCCGTGGAGATTTTGGGAAATTTTTCCAAAAGGGAAAAATTTAAAGTTTGACCTCGCCGACCCAATTTTGACTCTATTTTTACCAATTTTGCCCTAAATATTCAGAGGGCCATATATTTCAATCTAGAGCTCGAGTTTTTCACAATTTTGGTGTCATTGGAAAGTTGTTAAAATTATCTACATGATGGACACTTATATTTTAGAATTTGATGGAGTTTTGCTGGAGAAAAATGGGAAAACATCTCTGTCATGGGAAAAATATATAACCAACCCCCAACCACCAAAATTGATGTTGTATGGCATATGTTTCTTCTCGGCAAAGATGGCTAAATGCATCGAAAAATGGATTTGTGAGGTTTCCCTTGCTATTTTAATGGATCTTGTTGGTGGTTGGAGTTTTAAATCAAATTTGCCCATGTTTTCTCATTTCCTTCATTCTATTCGCAAGCGATAAAAGCCAGTTTTGGCTCATTTTGTAAAGTTGTTCATCATTCTTCTCTGCCTCTCCCTTCTTTTCTTCCCTAGGGTTGAAAATGGAGTTTGAACCTCCTCCCCTACTCTGTAATGGCATTTTTTCCTCTTACCCATGAAATGATGTTCTGTGTAAACTTCTGGAGCAATAAAAACGTGTTTTGTGATGCATTTGTCCATCCTTGCTTATTTTTGGTTGTTTTCTTCTTTCCTCTCTTCATTGTAGGTATTTTTGCATGTTTGGATGTTCATTATAGGTTTTAGAGCTATGTTCATGGAGTTTTGAAACATTTTCTGTGAAATCCATCTTTGGTCTCTGTGATGCAATTATCCATCCTTTCCATTGTTCACCTCTTCTTGTTCCATGGCCATTTTGATAGATGATCAACATTTTCCTTCTCTAGTGTATCACCGTTTTAGTGTAGACTTTGTTTTTCCTTGTTTTCTTCCTATCCTTGTCTCCTTGGGAGTTAGATTAGGTTAGATTAGCTTGCCTGCACTAGAATATCTTATGGCAGGTAGTTTAGGAAGAGGAACCAACCTTCTCTGGAGAGCTTTCACCATTTGCAAAGGTCCCACACTTTGGGAAAGCTCAATGTTGTGCAATCACACCAAATGACTTTTCCTTAGAAAATCAGATCCATAGGTCATTTTGGGGGTGCCGTGAATTTGCACTAACAGTTTGGGCACGCCCAGTGGGAGACTAGGTTAGATATTTCATCTTCTCTTAGTGTCTCATGCAAAAAACAACAAATCCAACACCACCGTGTGCCAATAATAGTTTTGGGACACCGGTGGGACCTTAGAGGTCTCCACTTCATTGCAACAAGATTGATGTGCACTTGTTGAAATTTTCAGCTTATTAGAAGCTTCGGTTTACACATCGGTGACTCCATCTAGTAAATAACTCATTCTTTGAGTTCGAGATCTATTTTCCATCTATTTCCATTCGTTCTTCTTTCCATTCCTTTCACTCTTTTTCATTCCATGAAGTTGTGCAATCATGAACTCATTTCTATCATGTAATTCACATTTATAACAATAGTACATTCCACCTCTAACATGTTTTACAACTCCTTCAAATCATCATTTTGAATAAATTAAAAATAATCATGCTTACCCATATGAGCAATACCAAAATCAGTTTGGTTATGAAACATATCAAGAGCAGGGTATTCATATGATGAGGGAAGTCAAATGGAAGATGCTAATCTATTGGAGAAGATCCAAAAGATGGAGGTAAAAAGGGTGCAATCATGAGTAATAGCTCAAATGAAGGCATTGAATTGGTTTTAGAGCACCTTGCCCATGGGTTGGCCCTTTTCCAAGACATTATAGCCCTCAGGAGATGCTGGACTTCATGATTGTGATGTTGCCCCAAATTTCACAATGGAAATTGGAGATAGAGGCCTATAAACTTTGTGCCAGGAAACCTTATCAATGGGTAAGTTCTACACCATCATCTGGTTTTTATCTTTCCATTCCTCAAGCACCACCATCTCATATACAATGCCAAATTCTAAATTCAGCCCATGTTTCCCCAAGTGTTCATTCCATTTCTCCATTCCCTAGTCTTCCACCTCATCTCAGTTCTTTTATCCTTTTCCCTTCCAAACAGCCATTCCCTCCAAACAAACAATAAGTTCTACCTCCCCCACCACCACAAATAATTGCAAAACTAGTTGAGTCATAACCCACCCCTCCTCTTGCATTCCCAAATCCATGTTGGGAAGATAAAAATCAAAATGCCAATCAAGGAAGAAAGAAGTGGAGCCCAACAGAAAAGAAATGATAGATAATCTAAAGAGTTGGGCTGCCAAATTTGGGTTTACAAAGATCCCCTTGCTAGTTAAGCCTATAGAGGAGGTAAAGGTTGAAGAACAAGTGGTGGCCAAGGCTGATTTTATAGTAGAGAAGCAAGAAGATCAGTCATCAAGTTGCTCAGAGTGTAGTGTCCATGTTGGCACTCTACTGGAAGAAGATGTTGATCCAATAGAAGTTGCACAATCAGCCATGGAAGAGGAAATCTCTAAAAGAGATCTTGCAGCCCCAACTTGTCCTCTAGAGCAGCAGATTGAAGAGTTTGATTTGAAAAACTTCATGCGAGAGGAAGAGTTTAATTAAGAGAAAGATGGTCTTCAAGTAGTAGAGGAAGGAGGGGGTGTTCTAAATCAAAAATAAGAGGAGCACATTCCAGCTATGGAGGAGAAAAATGCAGGTCCAAGAGCTTTGAACTCAAAACAGGCTATAAAAGAACCTTCAGTTCTTCCTTCTACTTCATCTCCCTCGAGTTCTAGTGCTGAAGAAGAGTTTGATCTTTCCAACTTCATGTTGGAGGATTAAATAAACCATGGTGATCAAGTTACTGATCAAGAGAACACCATAGAAGAGGTTGAGAATTTGCGGTAGGAAAACAAGGAGTCAGTTTATCTTTCTGATTTGGAGGACTGTTTTTATGGAGAATAAACGATTGAGTTTCTATTGTTTTCTCCTTCATCATCCACCTTCCAAGCACATGAGCTTGCTGTTATGGAGGATAAATTTGATTGTAGTAGATTGCATCTTATAGTAGCTCTTTGGAATCAAGGTTGGAAGATTTAAATCTTCCATGCTATTCATTGGAGGAAGAAGAGAAAGATCAGGAGAACTTCATCATTTCTTCCATGCCATTCATCCAAGAAGGTCTGCAAGAAGGCTCCATTCTTGGAGTTGGAATTCAGATCTATGGGCACATCCAAAGGATCAAACCTTGCCTAATAAACTATTTGGCTTCATTGGAGCTAAGGGAGAAGCCAAAACTAGTCATGTTTGATTCTAAGCATGAGGATGATATGCAAAGCACTAAGGATCAGCTTCCATACCTCTTCAATCCAAATGCAAAGCAATTAAAAAAGGTATTTAATTTGTTTTCAATTGACACCTTGTTAATTTGGGTAGAAGAATAGTTTCTTGTTTATTTTCCAGTCATCTAACCAGCCATGATCAGCTCCAAATCATTTCCATGGCTGCCCATTTTGAGGAAACGAAGCTATTTTGCACAACCAATTGTAGGGTTTGTTTAGCCCATCTTTTCTTCCAGTTAGAGTAGAGTAGGTAGGTTTTCTTTTAGCAAAAGAATTGTTTTTTCACAATCTACATATCCCACTTGGGGTATGTATGATTTCCAATTTTATACATAATTGTTTTGTGTTGTTTTGGTTTCTCTTGCATAGTGCATTCAGTGGCATTTTGGTGAAGATCATTCCAAGTGGCTCAAAGGTCATATTTTCATAGTTTAGATCAGATTTTGTTATCAAGATTGACTCCATGCCTAATGCATGCTTTAAAAGGCCACCGATTATTCATCTAGCGGAGTAGATGACCCCCGAGTCGTGAAAATTGTTATCGAGAATGAAGCCCCGCTTATTTTGGCTAACTTTCCTTCATTATTTCCTTCCTTATGCTTCAAATTCAATTTTCACACATTGCAAGCACTCAAAATATTCTTGAAATGGATTCATTAGATAGGATTTTTCTTCCCCTTTCAGAGAGGTAAAGAATTCCTCCTCACTCCTTGTATTTTTTGAGTTATGGCTCGGCTGGAGTTTACAAAGTGAAAATTTTCCACAGGCGGGCCCACGGAGGTAAGGAGGAAAATTTGACACTTAGCCCTTTTGGCTAAAAGGTGCAAAGTCATAAGGTGGACCATAGGCCCTGATGGAGGAACAAAGCACATTCACGGGGCCAAGGAGAAAATTTTGCCACTTAGCCTTTTGGGGTAAAAGGGTTAAAGTCAAAATTTGGCCCGTAAAGGAAAATGGAAGGAAAATGTCCAAGGTTCTGCATCCAATAGAAAGGGGCCACGTATCTATGTCAACAAAGCACCACGGTGGGGGTCGGGAAGAAGTTATTTTTTTTTCTTTTTGGTCAAAAAGGTTGAAGGCAAGAAATGAGCCTAAGATCCCATTGGCAAATTGGGAAGCGGCATGTGTCATCGGTGGAGCGGAGCGTGGAGAGTTTTTGGGAAATTTTCCCAATTTCAAAGAAGAGGGAAAAAGGGTATGTCTTCAGCCTATAGATCATCAGAGCATGCCACATGTCATGCGGACTGACAGTGTGTGAATATTTTTGGTAAATTTTTCCAAAAGGGAAAAATTTAAAGTTTGACCCCACTGACTCAATTTTGATTCTATTTTTTACCAGTTTTAACCTAAATCTTCAAAGGACCATATATTTCAATCCAGAGCTCTGCATTTCATGATTTTGGTGTCATTGGAAAGTTTTTGAAATTATCTACACGATGGACACTTAAATTTTAGATTTTGATTGAGTTTTGCTAGAGAAAATGGGAAAATGTCTCTAGGCATGGGAAAAAATGTAGAACCGACCCCCAACCACCAAAATTGATGAAGTATGGTGTTTATTTCTTCTCCAGCATGGCCGAATGCATCAAAAAATAGATTTGTGAGGGTTCCCTTGTTGTTTTAAATGGATCTTGTCGGTGGTTGGAGTTTTAAATCAAATTTTCCCATGTTTTCTCATTTCCTTCATTTTGTTCAAGTGATAAAAGCTAGTTTTGGCTCATTTTGTAAAGTTGTTCATCATTCTTCTCTGCCTCTCCCTTATTTTCTTCCCTAGGGTTGAAAATGGAGTTTGAACCTCCTCCCTTGCTGTAATGGCATTTTTTCCTCTTACCCGTGAAATGATGTTCTGTGTAAACTTTTAGAGCAATAAAAAATGTGTTTTGTGATGCATTTGTCCATCCTTGCTCATTTTTGGTTGTTTTCTTCTTGCCTCTCTTCATTATAGGTATTTGTGCATGTTTGGATGTTCATTGTAGGTTTTGGAGCTATGTTCATGGAGTTTTGGAACATTTTCTGTGTGAAATCCATCTTTGGTCTGTGATGCACTTGTCCATCCTTTCCATTGCTCACCTCTTCTTGTTCCATGGCAATTTTGATAGATGATCAACATTTTCCTTCTCTGGTGTATCACCGTTTTAGTGTAGGCTCTATTTTTACTTTTTTTCTTCCTCTCCTTGTCTCCTTGGAAGTTAGATTAGGTTAGATTAGCTTTCCTGCATTGGAATAACTTTTGGCAGGTAGTTTAGGAAGAGGAACCAACCTTCTCTGGAGAGCTTTCCCCATTTTCAAAGGTCCCACACTTTGGGAAAGCTCAATGTTGTGCAATCACACTAAATGACTTTTCTTTAGAAAATCATATCCATAGGTCATTTTGGGGGTGCTTTGTGAATTTTTACTAATAATAATAAAGAAAATTTTCTGAAAGAGTTTGATAAATGTAATTATTCATACCTCTACAAAGGGTAATAAATGAGTGGATTATCTTACCAATTTGAGGGCTAAAGGTAGTAATTTTAAATTGTGTGAGAGGAGATGATATCACTAATGTTATTAATCTCATTAATAACATTAAGTAATTATGTGTTTATGGCTCTCTTCCTTCATTGGGATGCCATCCTTGTACTTATGGTTAGTAGAACCCTTCACACGTGCAAGATATATGGTGGGATTTTTATTAATTTTTGTCTTACGATTCATTTTGGACATTGTTTCTTCCATTTTCAATATCAATTGACTAAAACCATGGGAGATGGTCATTTGAGAAATGAGCTCACAAGTTATGGTACCTCGAAGGAAAATCCCTCCTTGTGGTGTATTCTAAAAATTGGGGGGTTTAGGAATTTCATCTCAAAAATCACGGGGTCTGATCCTTATCTTGCATTAGAGTTTGGTAAGGAATGGAGCAATGAAAACATGGTGATCCATGACATGGAAATTTAGGTTTTAGAGGATTCAATAGCATAGGTGACTGGAATGGAGAGGGAGGGCTTAAATATATCTAAAGACCACACCAGACACAAGCAAGAAATTCAGAATTTATTCCGCAAAGAAAGAAATGGTATACCTATTGGTAGATGGTATAGCTAGATTCTACATCCCTAATATTTGGAATATAGTATGCCTCCACCTTATGAGGTACATTACTCTTGAAGTGAATTATAGAAATATATTTAGTCACCATCTTACTATGTTTAATATGTTTAGGCATAAGATTGTTATGAGCCTTCCCTTTTTCTTGTTTATGTCACTCTCTATGTTGGTGAATGATTTTTAACATGGAAATATTGATACCCCGATACACCATGGTATAATTTTTTTAAGAATAGTAAATCGGTCTTTGGCTAGATTCAAATGAAAACTATACTCTTGTAGACTATATGAAAAAACTAAGGAGAAAGAAGAGTAAGATACCTCGGGGAAGGGTAATCTTGGCATTGGGGCTGAAGGTTCTCTCGATTAATATGAAAGAGAATTCATCTAAAGGGAAAGAGAGAGCGGAGCTAGGTTTCAATGTAGATTTTGATTAAATTTCTCTCAGGGTGAGTTAGGTGGAAATGGATATGGAGGCCTTAGGTGAAGTTGGAACATATATGGGAAACAATGTCATGCATTACATCGAAGCCTCCAAGAAAATTTTCATCTCCCAAAACTCTATCAGGACCAATATGGTAGAGATCAAAAGTTATTTTTTGGAGTTGCAGGGGCCTGTGGTCAAGATGGAGTATAGAAAAAAATTGAAGGTATAATATCCACCTCAGTAGTTCTAATGAGGAAGATCAGGTTGAATATGGCATCCCTATCATGAGCGATCAAGATGATCAGATGAAAGGACATGAAGAGCATCAACCTGGAGGAGTAGAAATGTTTGAATACTAACTAGTCTCGTTGGCTCTTAGAGATTTTGTTTCAATGTTTTTGGTTAGTATCATTTGGAATGTTTTCCCCTCCATGTTTTGTGATTTTTCCTTGTATTGATTTGTTGGACCGTAATTTGGAATAAGTTTTTTTAGCCCTTTTATCATGTTTCTTTGTATTTAATCTTGGTGATGCTCACAATGCATTCTATTGTAAGCTTTCTGGGTGCCTTAATCTCTTTATAAATTATCCAATCATTATGTTCACATATATTTAATAAACGTTGTTAATATTAATTTTGTTAACGACATTTTAAATTAAACAAGATAGAGTGACAAGTAGGGTTGGGAGATGTGCTTTAGTTGTGCGATTTTTTAAAAAAAATTATATAATTTTTTGCATCATGTGTTTTATATTGCTAAGAATAACCACTTTAAATTTTTGCTAGAAACTACAATTTACCAATACATAATGTATAAATTATGCACATACGGTATGCCAACATCCAGAGAATGCTAAAAATAGAATGCCCATATGTAATGTTTTGGAATGCATAAAATATGTATATACTTGTAAGTACCCAATTTAAATGGTGCACATATTGTAAATAGCCATGTTAAAATTTAGGTAGAAGACAAAACAAAAAATTAAAATATTTACGAAATATGTAATTTTGGAAAAACATAGAGTGACCTAGAATCATATTATGCTTGAAAATATTGCAACAATATAAGTGGCATTTTGAAATACATAATATGCTAGATTTTTAGGTGTAATAAATAAAACCACCACAATTTTATATTTTTATTTTTATTTTCTTTAACACAATATAATCCACATAATAAATGTACGGTTAAAAATTTAATACAAACATAGAAAAAATTGTATTTTATAAAATTTAACTTACAAATCTAATTTTTATTGCAAACGAGGATAAAGCAAAGATTAAACTTTTTGACTAGCAAAAACAAAATAGTAAAAATATATAAGGAGTGGGATGGGATTTAATTTAGAATTGTTTACAATTTGATTTGTTAAGTAAAGTTTATTAATTTTTATGAATAGTGTACTATTTTGGATGTGCCACTTGTCCAAGCATGCAAATACATCTTCCTTTTTGGATAAACATTAAATGTAGTGAATATTCTATTAATTTTTTTCTAAATCTCATATCTTATTTAAAGATTAGACAAATGTCTTTCTTAGAATTATGATTTTTATTAAATAGAATAAATCAATGTTGTAATAAGGCCTCATATTTGTCAAATCAGTACTAACTAGCAAATAAAGAAAAATATAAATAAGTTTTGTAGATTAAAAAATTATTTAAATAAAATATAAACATTAGAAAGTTGAAAAGTTATAGAATTTTTTTATTTTGATTAGTGGATTGAGGAGAAATTTAAAGTAAGATGTTTTGAGCTTAGCGCTGCTAAGGTAACCTAATACTTCCACAATATAATATTTTGAGCTTATGGATCACTAGCATTTAACAAGTCAAAGAATATTATTTTTAGCTTAGTGTCTGCTAGCTTATGTGACACCATAGTAATTGGATATTATCAATTGATAGGATTTAACAAAATAAAGTAAGATATTGTCATCATAGAGTTTGTTAGGTTATGCCACAAAAACATATTTTGATGTACCAAAACTATGTCCATTTTTTTGTATAAGGGTGAATATGGGGGTTTTGAATGGACCAACTTCCTTTTACAAATATGCCCTTAAGAAAAATATGACATTGAAACATAGAAGAGAGAAATATCGTAGGCAGCAAAAAAAGACAAAAAGCCACATAGGCACGACCCAAAAAGAGAAAAATTATATTTTTTGAATAGTATTGAGGATATATATTACATCCATAGTAGTAGAAATGGTGCTTGTTAAAGATAATAAGAAACATCTTAGAGTTTCCTTGTTCCTCAAATTATCCTTTCACAAATTTGTATTTGTTCTTTTGTTCTCCAAAATCTATTTGGTTTCCTACTCTTGCATTACAATAAACATTTACAAATAGGTCACTGTAATCCAACACCAACACATTGAATGAAAAATCATTCTTAACATGAATATCTTCTAAAATATTGTCATTGACAATTTCAATGATGTCGTAGCCATTGAATTTTGTTGAGTATGTGTAGCAGAGGACTATTTGCGGACAACAATAAGGCCAACAAAATAATATCAATTTTATCAAATACATCTTCTCATCTATTCCTATGCACCACCATGACCATAAATCAATTCATATATTCACTTTTTTGCATAAATTGAACCACCATCCATACCACTAGGCTTATTTTTCAAGACACAACAAAACAATTTCTTGATAGGTGTTATGGGTTTCTAAAAATTCTACAAATTTTCCTCTCATGTTATCACGGATAAATATGTGTCGTTTATTTGTCAAGATGTGCTCCATTCCATCCTTTTTCACTTCTCTAAATTTTTTTTACTATATTAAAAATTTATTTATTTGATAAACAAAACTACCTTCTAAAAAATATTGAATAACAAACTTGCTTCCATTTAATTATCTACAAAATCCCTAATCAGCTATGGAAAATTTTACATTAACAGAATTTCATAATTTTGGAGGGAATAAAGGTGAGAGTGCATACCAATTTTGGCATGGAGAATAAATCAAAATATTTCCAAAAATAGAGCAAAGAATTTTGATGCTTGCCCTAGTGAGATTTTCCTATTGATGAATAATTTTATGCATTAATGAAGAGAATAGAAAGGAAAGTGTTAAATATATAAACTCAAAAATTGTCTATTTATAGTGATATGTAACTCCAAATCCAATTGCCAATTTCATTGGCATGCAAATTCAAGAGGGCACGTGTATGATTTTACATTGCTTTACATTAAATGGATAATTTATGGTTGACAACATTTACATGCTTCAAAAGGAGCGCATATTTCAAATGGAACATTTACATTTAAATGGTAAATTTTACATAGATCATTTTAATGGCTAATTAATGTTGAGGCAACTGCAACATTAATTAGCATGTTTCCTTATAAAATGGTTATCATTAATACTGCATTTGGTATTGTAAAGAATTAATGTAATAATTTAATATTATAATTTTTCACTTGTAAATAAAATCCCTTATTTCTTGTGTTTGCACTTTGACATGTGACTCTTGATGCTCATTTAGATGGTTTTGTTGATTATAGCCATAAAATACATATAAAAATTTGTAATAAATGTCACACGCAAATTACATATTTAATATTTAACCATCAATTATTAATATAGATTTATATATAAATTATAAAAATTTACATCAATATATATTAAAAATAATTAAATTTATATAGAATAATTGGTATAAATAAACATTGTTTTGTATTTTTGAAGGGAAGTGTTGAAAAATTACCATTGACATCATACTTAAAAGTGTGAGTCGAAGAAGTGTGACTCAAGGCTCGTACTTTGACATGTGACCAATCGCACTTGTAAGTTCAATCACTCGCACTTATACGTTACTTACAAAATTTTTAAATGACAATTCCATATTTGTTTAACTATGCTTAATATATACTAATAAGTTTCTCATATAAATGTATATAAAATTTGATGATCACCTTTTAAACATGTGATTCATATGTGTTATTTATATAAAATATGTGAAAGTATGTTATGTCTAAAATCAAGAAAAATGTCTAAACAATCGTCAAATTTAACACCATTCAAGGATGTTCAGCGATAGGATTTTCAACATTAATGTTTATTGATTTGAATAAGGTATGCATGAATTGTCATATATGTATGATGATATTAAGATTGATATGTCACATAAATGAAAACAATCACTTACGCATTATTTTGAAGTTAGCGGCCTCTTGGCTTATGTAAGTTAGTGACCACTTGGCTTATGTAATTTTGGAACCACTTGTCTTATGTAAGTTAGAAACTGTTAGGATTATGTAAGTTGCCAATCATCAGGATTATGTGGGGAAACAAAATAATAACAAAATGCAAATCCTAAAATAGCGAAACTGAAATCCAAAAATTGGGATTTAGAAATTGGATTCTAATAGTGGAAAAAGTGGAATCCAATAATAACATTATTGGAATCCAGTAATAGTAAAATTGGAGTCCAATAATAGGGAAATTGGAATCCAATAATAGTGAAGTCAGAATCCAATAATAGCGAAATTGGAACTTCAATAAGTCCAATAATGACAATATTGGAATCCAATAATAGTAATAATGGAATCCAATATAGCTAAAAATGGAATCCAATATACGCAAAAATGAAGATGGATTTCTTCCAATAACTGTAATAATGGAGTCCAGATTCACTAGAATATGTCCGATTTAGTTAAATTAGAGTTATATAGGAAGAATCTCATGAACTAGAGAAAAGACTAGTCTAGAAGACCTATAAAAGCATAGTTAAAGTTTTCTTTCCATTCTAACTTTTGTTGTGATTGAGTTTCATTTTTTAATACATCATAGTGGTATCGAGTGAGTGTTGGGCCCCTAACATATTGACTAAGTCCAAAAAGGCGCATGGGAATGCAAGATTGAATTTAAGAAATGGGTGCACAAGGCAAGGTTCTAGGAGGATATTAGTAGAACCCATGATGCAAGCCCACAGGAAAAGGTCTTGGGACTTAGCCGTATTTGGCATATCGGGTAGGAAATAAGAAAACCGTGACCCGACTGTGCATGCGGAGTGGATAAGATGCCAACCTAGAGATAGGTTGGCCTAGGAAGGAATATGCCATGCGATGGAAGCTCCTAGAATACCATCATGAAAAGGAGTGGAGAGATCAGTCTTGGAGGGGAATGTGTCCATGGGGACCACATTCAGACACTTGGTGCTAGATTTGAGGCCGCAGAAGGATGAGTTGGCACTTCAGAATGCCTATATACATAACCACCCGTAGAAGAAAAGGGAGATAGAGAGAGATGAAGAGAGAGTAGAGCTCTGCAAAAATGCTACAAGGAACTCTGTTTGGGTTGGGTAGATAAAACATAGGAGATGGATGTATCAAGGGCTTGGATGCTTAAATTTTCATTTTGAGAGTTAAAGGATAAGAATCCAGTTATGATGCATGATGTTAGTCTTCCTTTTGTGATGCTCTATAATGAATCTAATGAATGTAATGAGGTTACCATTTTATATGAATATGATCAGTAATGATTCTAGTGCATTTACATATCTTCATGGTTCTATTTTATGCATGTTTATGGAATGAGTTTGAATCTTTATGCATTTCCCTTTCTGTTTTGATTTAGTTCTTAATTTGTTAAGTACTTTTCTATCTGGAATGTGTGTACTAATCTAGAAGCTATTCTAAGATCTATGATGCTTGCAAGTCTTTTTTCCACTCACTTCCTTTAAGTTTGGATCATAGATTATGTTTTCCCACTTAAATCAAATAAAAGAGAGACTCGGCACCTACGCGTGCCTCGACCGAGCTCCCAAAGTGCCGTTGGGTGATAGGCCGATGCATATGGGGTTCCCTTGTTCTTGATAGGTGTAAAAATGACTACATCTTGGTTCCATTGCTGGGACCTCTTTTCAAAGTTGTAATGGGAAATCACATACATTATGATCTAGGTAATGATTGATGATAGAGTGTTTAACTTTGGAAAGTGTCGACTCATGGTTCAAGAGCATAGAGGAAGTTTTTTTCAAAGATTCAGAAATAGACCTAATTTTGATGCACGTAGATGGGTAGAAGAGAACCTCTACCATGATTTGTATGATTTTTTTTTGTTGCTTCCTAGTAGAGCTGTATGAATGGCTCTCAACATATGCATCTAGATCAAGCTGGTATTATAGATCATGTGCATGGACCCAAGAAGAATACCAGAGGTTGTAGGATGTAGATATGACATGGACTCATCGTTGTGGATCATTGGTGGAAAGGTGTGTTGGCTAGCTACACTCTAGAGTATGTTATTTCTACATATTATTTTCTAGAAGTCGTTGAGTTTGAGTTTATGTAGGATCCCAGAGGATCATTTCTACATCCTATCCCTCCGTGAATGAAGATCTTGATTGTTACCTTAAGTTTAGAGGCATCTTTGATGGCCAACTAAACTGTTATAAGCACTGGGCAAGGAAGCTAGAGTGGAGGAAGATGGAAGACATTGCAACGAAGAAAGAAAGGGAGGAGAGATGGCTCAAGTATAGTGAAGTACATGAAAGGGAGATTAATATACAATGCAAGGTTGCAAGTGTGATGGATGTATGGAATAAAATGTTATAGGAAGGATTTGAGGTTCACACAAAGGACGTGGAACCTGAGTAGTCTATGTTACCCCATCTTGGAAAGTGCATAAGAGAGACATCTTCAGATTCTAATGAGAGTTCTTCACGTAGAGAGATAAGATTCATTGGCACGCATCTAAACCAACCTAGTGACAAGACCCTGGAACTTGGTTTTCTAGATCAAGGGAGGAGTATTGTTGACCCAGTTGGTATCGGTGGAAGTGATAGATCTGCACCTAGGAGATACAATTTTTTATTTCCTACTTTTATGGCTGTGCAAACTATTCTAGTATTTGGAGGAATTTTTGGACAAGGTGCAAGTACACAAGGTGTGGGTAACACATTAGGGAGTGGCACAAGACACACATCTAGCAGTGGCACAATTTTAGAGACAGTTGGTACGTAGTTTAGTGGGACATTGGGGACCCTAGGTGTGACCACTTTAGGCCCATTACTAGTGGTAGGAGGATCTGGAGGTGGAACTATTAGATCCAGAGGCATAAGACCGGGTTGATCTAGTGGATCCAAAGGAGGAGGAAACACTAGAGGAAATTAAGGGTCTAGACCAGGAGGACAGAGGCCTCAGCCACCTCCTCAAGTTTTCTTTGAGATGTCTCTACATTTTCTAGATTACAGGGGTATTGAAAATGCTGCAGAGCATGTTCACAAGTGTGAATTTCTATGGTGCACGAAGGGGATCACTACCTCGGAGTGGAAGTCAAGTCAGTTTGAAATGACATTACAATGGCATGTGCATAGTTGGTATAGCAAGTATGACCCCATCAAATGGTGGTATA